>CM060957.1:133285615-134000615 GCA_030765055.1 Mantis religiosa
TCAAGGTTTACAAATAAAAGTATGTCAACAAAATTCTGTTAAGCAGTCTTGCTGCATAACAGTGATACTTACCGCCAAGTAGACCATTGTGTACGCAGAGAATGAAGAATGCCCAGAGGGAAATGATAACCTATGAAAAAAAGACACCAATACTGCAAAATACTAAAATGCCAAAACTCTAGTTTTATCATTTCCACTGTTACTCTAATAAAAGACTAAGTTAGCTTTATGATTTTCCCAGTGGCTTACCTCATTTCCTTCAGACGATGTTCATCTGCGCTTTGACATTTATACTTTTCTATATATTTATATCTGTTTTCGGGGGCTGTACAATTGACCTGAGGATTGCACACATCAAAAAAATGTGGCCGAAGTCGCCCAACAATATATTTTGCTATATCTGTTGTTAACTGAGAGCATGCCATTCCAAATCCAAATACTCCAATTACAATATAGCACCTCCACAACCATGGGTGAATTTTTCTGCCACAAAATCTCCTTGTGGCATGATTATTTCCATTGCGAAAATGGACATATTCTACCGCCATCATCTGAAATGTCATGGATACACTGATTAATTCTGCAAGTATCATTAAAATAAAAAGTTTTAAACATTAACAAATATCACAATATTGAATTAGATTTTTTAAAAAAAATTCAAAAGTTTCTCTACACATTATAAATTAAAAGATATCAAATACACACTACTGATACTAAAAAATATTGCTTTTTAACATTACAGCAATTAATATAAAGACAACATTCAACTACGAGGGCTGTTCAATAAAGAATGATCATAATTTTTTATGTCATAATTTTTTGCACTAAAATTCAATCTTATTATATTCCCTTAGCTTAATGTGAAACAAACACGCC
Organism: Mantis religiosa; assembly: GCA_030765055.1. Taxonomy (NCBI): domain Eukaryota; kingdom Metazoa; phylum Arthropoda; class Insecta; order Mantodea; family Mantidae; genus Mantis; species Mantis religiosa. The sequence goes on from CM060957.1 coordinate 133,286,492, forward strand.
ATAGTAGTTTCATTGTTGGTACTCCTGATTGCCGCCTGTGAGAACCAGGCAAGTTCACATATGTTCAGCATCGCCTACTGCTGCAATGGAAGTAACACATGAGGAACAATATGCGGCTTTGAAATTCTGCTTTCGTCTCTACAATGTTACAGGACGCCTATGGAGAGTCTGTTCTTCCCTAAAGCACAGCTTGAAGGTGGTTTAAAATGTTTAAAGAGGGGAGACAATCAATTTCAAAGGAATGTGGACCCGGTACTGCTCTTACGAAGAAAACATCAACACTGCTGCGGCCATTGTGATAGAGGATCAACGAATTACCTTAAGATCACTTTCTGAAATACTGAAAATTTCATTGGGTGCCACCCACACATTTGTGACAGAAACATTACACATGAGGCATGTTTGTGCGCGATAGATTCCAAGACTGCTGATTCCTGAACAAAAGGATATTTGCATGCAGATCTGCGTGCAGTTAAAGTTGATGTTAGAGGAATAGCCAGAGTTTCTTTCAAATGTAATCACTGCTGATGAAACTTGGCTACATCATTTTGATCCTGAGAGCAAACAGCAAAGCTCAGTGTAGAAATCTCCATCACCAACCCCCAAAAAAGCAAAAGTGGTTGCTTCTGCTGGGAAAGTTATGCTCATCTCATTCTTTGATATTCATGGAATTGTTTATCAGCATGTTGTACCTGCACCAATACTACAGGGATGTCCTGAAAACATTGCAAGTACATATCAGACGCAAAAGATCACATTTCCGTGAAACAGGCTGGATGCTGCACCATGATAATGTGTGGCCGCATATAGCCAATGTTGTTGCTGAATATCTTGCAAAACTTAACGTGAAGTGCATCCCTCACCCTCCCTATAGTCCGGATTTAGCCCCATGTGACTTTCTTCTATTCCAAACTTGAAGAAACGCCTTTGTGGGAGGCATTATCCATCATCAGAAGCAGTGGTGAAGGCTGCAGAGGCGATTTTGAATAATCTCTCAAAAAATAGTTTCCAGCATGTCTTTGAAGACTGGCAGAAATGCTGGGACAAGTGCACCGCATTCAGGGGAGACTATTTTGAGAAAGACCATCAAAATTATGAGGATGAGTAAAGGTACGTTGTCAAAAAAAAATTGTGCTCATTTCCTATGTGTAAGGACTATGATAAAATGAAGCATAAAATTATATTAATTGTGATAATTCTTTATTGAACAGCCCTCGTATTTATATCACAAGCTGAATTTTTTTACCATGAATTCATGTAAAAATTAAAAAGGAGTCTGTTATTGTTTCTTAAATACACAACATGACAGCAGCAACTTTCAGCCATTCAATGAGCTCACAGTTCCAAACTAAACAATAACATTTGAATTATATTGATTATTTACTTCATGCATCAGACATGCAACATTGACTAATCCAATTTACAGCACAAGCCAGATTTAATCAATTATAACAGACTGTCACTGAAATCTTCTTGAAATTTGATTGTGGCACCTGATTTGCATTTGTTTGTAAATTGTTATAATTGTTTTTCATTGGTAAACTAAAGAAACAAGAAAACTTACTTAAGGAATTTAGAAGGCCATGCTACGAGGGGCACTGTTACTATTTCGAGCCTAATAATAAAAACAAAGTAATTTAGATTGAAAACTGCTTTGTTTTTCAAAATATTCTCCTTTATGATCAATACACTTTGGCATCCATTTGAGCCATTTGTCAAAGCATTTATTCCAGTCTTCTTGAGACACCGCCAAAACATGGTTTTTGAAGGCATGAACAGCTTCTTCTGCCAACGAATATCATTGTCCATGCAATTTATTCTTGATGTTCGGAAACAAAAACAAATAACTGGATGCCAAATTAAGACTGTATGGCAGAACACACATCAATTCCATTTTTGAGCCTTCAAATCATGTCCAATATCATTGTGCAAAAGTCCATTGTATGATTATAAAGGATGAATAAACTGAAACTGTTAGACGAAATGTGTGTGTGCTAGCATTGTCTCAATGAAGAACAATCCTATGGTTATTAATTTTTCGCTTCACTGTGGTGTTCCAATAGAGTTAAATCTCGATAAATCCTATGGTTATTGTTGGTTTTCCTTACTTCACCGAAGACTTCCGGTAAACAATAGAGCAAATCTTTTTCACGACTAAATAGTCATGCAATATTTTATATATGATGGTGGAACTAATGCCTAGTTTGCCTCAATCTCACAATATGTCGCATGATAAACTTGCATCATTAGTTTTTGCTCAGCATCAATGTTTTCTGGCACAACTGATTTTGGACAACCTTCATGAACTTCATCACTGAGCGAACTGCGGCCACGATTTAATTCGTTATACCAGCATTTCGCAGTGGCAAAGGATGGAGCTTCGTCGCCAAATGTGGAAGTTAGTTGATCATGCACTCTTGTCTTGATAATCCACATCAAAAGTCGTAATAAATGATTGCATGAACATTTTCACGAGTTAATTCCATGTTTTAGTTCAGACACAATTTTCAAGTTTATGTAAACAAAACAAATAATGCTCCATTGACAAAACGTCTGAAGTAGATTATGGTCAACAATGTAAAACTTTCCACGGAAACGTCAAATGGCACCTTTAACATTCAGGGTTGCCAAGGCTCAAAATATAAATAGTGCCCCTCGTATGCTGTGATATTGTTATGCAATAGACTCAAAGACTAGTACACAAAATGCCTATTATTTTCAGTTTATTAATATCCTTTATTAAATGTTCTATTCAGTAAATAAATCTTGGAAAATACTACTAATAAGTTTGATAAAAGCACCACAGGTTCGGGCAACTGTCCACAATATCAAACTTCTTTGTGGTATTACTTATGACAATATCACATGCTTAATTTTTAAACAGCACTATGTAGTAGTCATTGTTTCCCCTCCAGTTTATTTACTTTATTCACATAATTTTTATTTCAATTCAGTTATAGACAATATGCATTTGCTTATGCTCGAAATTTGTGAACTGATATACTCTTAAATGTTATTGTACCACAGATTCATCCTTTTTTGAAGAGAGGTAGAGTTTATTGTCCATTCTCATAGCATACAGAACCACAAGCAATGTAAACTAATGATATATGAAATAACTGGGAAAGGTTATTTGGGAAATGTTCTAGGCCTAAATTTAGGGTACCTCCCTGACATTTGCCAGTGATGAGGACTAAGACTTCACACAAGGAGGGTAGTCCTGGCAAAATTTTAACTGCAGATCGCACTTCATGAAAGCATGCTTTAATGCCAACTACCAAAGTCTGCACAGACTGCAGATTTGTCATGAACATGGAAGAGGATTTGGTTTTCAACATACCCATTACCACTGATCAAATTAAATCATATTCAATTGAAAAACCTATTTGTAGTCAGTTTTTTAAATGTTATAAAAGTGCAATAAGTTAGTGCAAAATGAAAGAAGAATACAGGAATATTTCAAAAAAGAGAATTTCAACAAAGCCTATAAAAAACCTTTTTATTTATTCATTTTTTAAGCTTTATCACTTTGGATAGAAAAGAGTAATAAATTAAGAATGTATTATGCTATATATCAAATGCTACAAGATTAGCAGTATAACTTATCTGCAACTTTCATGCAGTTCTTTATTCAGAAATATCTAACATCAAGATGAGTAATGTAACAAAAGAGGGAGTTAAGGGGCTATGTAACTCAAAAGAATGCTCATGATATCATTCAACTACATTTTGAATGCCGAAACCTCAAAGCTTTAAATTCTAATTTCACTTCGTGTAAGAAATATCTGGTTTTCTTCTGAAAACTTAACTTTTTATTATATAGCCATTCAGCACTGGTTTCAATCTTACTAATCAAATGGTGCAAGATAATATGTATTATAAATCTGAAGCAAGTACTTTAGTTCATGATAGAATAGAAATAATATTTTAACATATCTGTGCGATGTCTAAAGCCATTTGTCTAATCTTCTTTATTCTATTGACCTGAGTACACTTATTGAGAGGTTTTGAGAATATATACGTGCTGGTTTGGAAAGTTAACAAGAAACTGATGTAGCTCACAAGAGAAATTATTGTTTTCAGAAGAACTTCAATCCATAACGACCTGTATTTCTTAAACCAGCTTTTCACTTTGTGTACTTAAATATGTAAGCGAGTTGTAAGTACCAATGTAAATAGAACTAAGGAACATCAAATGGTAATGTAACAAAGGAGGGAGTTAAGGTGCTATGTAAGATTTCCTGGCAGCCTTAGAAGAAAACTTGATCCAATTTCTGTAAGAATAAAAGTTAGAAAACAGTAGAATGGAAAAGTGTTCGTTTGAAGATATGTTAGGGTGTCTCACTATTGAACATTGCGAGCAATTTCTAAATAGTTGGCAGTTTATTGTCTAGGTAAAAGTGATGCACTTAACAGCAATAGCATTTCTTACTAAGTCATTACATTTTGTGCCAAGCAATTTTTCTGCATTTCCTTTTCTTTGAAGGTATAACAGTTCTCCAATTTTGTATTTTTTCACACAAATGTAATCAACGCTTTTTACGAAAAAACCAGTAAACTAGAATATTAAAATTAATGTCTTTAATACCTAAATCTGGACATTCCCACAAAACTTTATGAAAACATTTAATATAATAGCTTTTACACTACTTTTCAAAGTTTTCCCTTTGGAATATTTCACATATACATTTTGATTACTCATAATTATTAAACATGCTGTAATAGACAATTTGAAATTAAGTGAGTGCCGCTAAATGCAGCAAACTTGACCAGTGTATTTCAAGAATACAAAATGATGAATATGTATATCTCCAGCATTTAGGTTTTTGTTAATCTCACATATCTACCCCTACCCATCCATCCACTACACGCACGCCAACAAACACGCACACACACTAGGAATGGGTCCATTCCAATTTCTCTCAAAACTCGATACCGATAGACAATATTTTTCACAATACCAGATACTTTGATGCTCAATACCATCATTTCTACTTCTAGTTAGAATGTTGGGAGAACTGTGTAATGCCAATGACACTTAATTACATGCATATATTAAATAAGACAAAATTTAAAACCATCAGTGTACTTATTTTTAAACTCTACATTAGACATTTAAAAGCTAAGTGCATTTTTAAACACTCCAGTTTCATAAGTTTTTGTTCCAAAATACTAGCATTCTCACTCTTTCGCGGTCAAATCTACTTCTTTTTCTATCACATATGAGTCCTGCTTTGCTAAACAGTCTTTCAGAGGAAACTGTTGCAGATAGAATACACAAATATTTAGCCCCTAATTTTTTTTAGTTTTGGAAATTCTGAATTTGTTTTCCAGAATCCAAAGCACTAGAAAGAGGAAGTAACAATCGTCATTAAGATATCCAGTGATTTCTTCTTGGCAACTGGTAGCTGGCACTGAACTTGACACACGTCTATTTTCTTGACACAGGTACCATTTTCTTGGTAATTTCTCAGGCTTTACAGTGTTCTAATTGCAGCAACAACATTTTGTGATTTTAAAATAAAATAAAAATTGTAAAGTTACCACCAAAGTATCGAAAAAGTACTGAGCGAATCTTCTGCAGTATCATTCGATGTAGCTAGTATGCAAGTATTATGAGTATCAAGTTATCACAAGTGTAAAGGAACTGCATTGTTGTAATCTGCAACAATACTAATAGCTTGTGACATTCTTTTGTTTAGATCAATTTCCCTTCTAAGGCCAAAAGGAGAATACTTAATACATTTATTAATGCAAGAAAAAAGGGAAAGACTACTGTATTTATAATTTGTCTGGTACATTAATTCCTCTTACCACTGCTACTGGTAAACCAATACCAACGACATACAGTACTGGACTGGTAATCGTAGAATCCTTATATGGGTGCCTGAGTGACTCATCATCACAAAAAAATCCCCTCTTGTATGGTTCCCCAAACAAAAAGAAGAGAAGTATAGGGAAAGCCACTGTAAGAGAACACATATATTGTTTAATACATAAATATACATACTCATAATTCAAAATATGCACATGAGAGGAAGGGCTTTTTTAAAAAAGTTCTGAGGATACAGGGTTAGGATTAAATAATGGAATACATATCATGGACCCATTTATGCAATGTTATGCACACGTTAATCTTTTAAATAAGTGCCCTAATAGAATAAATCCAATGATCAGGACTGATGCTAAATATAATGGACATGTTTCATAGGCCCTGACTAAGCAGAATATAAATTGTGTAAAAAGGAAACATCCCTCTACTGATACAATCACTTAATTACACAGGTACAGATATACATATAGGAAAGGTTAACGTTTATAGAGGTTCAATATTGCTTGCCGTAGACTAATGGCCTATGACCTTAGCCATTTTAAGCCTAATATGTATTTAAGCAACTTATTTGTGTTGCTAAGCTAAATTAGATGTGGTGGTAGCATGTCTGCCTCACGTTCAAGAGGTCTCAAGTTCGAATCTCGGTCAGGGTGAGTTACCTGGATAAGGTTTTTTCCAGGGTTTTCCCTTATCCTGAAAAGCGAATGTCAGGTAACTCTAAGCTCTATGGACCCTGGGCTCATTTGAATATAATTTCACACATTCCATTCATCGTCTGATATGACTTAATGGGAGGACGTAAATTACCCCCCCCCCAAAAAAGCTAAATTAGGTGACCTACATTCCACTACCCTATATGGAGATATGGAGATTCTATGCTACTGCTACTGCCTTTAGGTTTCACTAGTGCTTGCATAGACTAATGGCCTATAATCAGTAGTCTTATAGTCATTTTAAGGACAAAATATGAGTATTAAAAGCAGAAGCATTATTAGCAGTGAAATATTCTTCATTTTAGAGTTTGATTTATGAGTCACTATGTTTACACTCAAACTTCACTTACTTGTTGTATAATTGTAACGTTTTCAAGATCATTCGATCTCATCCTCAGCTGTTTGGTGATTAAATGAACATTCTTCTTCTTCACTACTACGGTGCTCCGATCCCGCTGCCATCTGGTGTTAGGGGCAGTAAGTTTTAATACTTCATTTAATGCCGGGATTTCAAAATTTATAACTTTATCACGGTGTGAACACCAGAGGAACATAAAGTTGAAACAAACAGAAAAATCTGCAGTGTCACACCATTTTTGGACAGAAAACCACAACAGTGGCCATAACATAAAACTGTTAAAATCTTTAAGTACACCCATAGAATTGGATATTTTGGAAAAAAATATTCATAACCAAAAACCGTGATAAAGTTATAAATTTTGAAATCCTGGCATTAAATGAAGTATTAAAACTTAGTGCCCCTAACACCAGATGGCAGAGGGATCGGAGCACTGTAGTAGTGGAGGAAGAAGAATGTTCATTTAGTCACCAAACAGCTGAGGATGAGATCGAATGATCTTGAAAACATTGCAATTACACAACAACAAGTGAAGTTTGAGTGTAAACATAGTGACTTATAAATCAAACTCAAAAACAAAATATGAGTTTAAACAAATCAATTAATGACGTTGATAAGTTAAGTGCATACATTAAACTAAGCTCAATAGTCTAGCTTATGTTAGCTTTTCTTTTTAATTATTCCATAGCTGCAGTATTATACCTTTTCTGAAAGATATTAATATCTCAAATAGAGTACAATGATGACATATGCTCTGCTGTAGTTCTTTAACAAATAATCACTTTTTTAGATTCAAATGTAGATAATAAAGATGATAAAATATTGCAAATCTGTGCAAGCAGAAATTTAGAGGCCCTACAAGTTGGAACAAAGCTTTAGCTCCAGAAAAGGTTGTAATTTAACAATCAATCAAATTCATCTTAACAAAATGGAACATAATTTGTACTAATATTCAACTCTGGTAGCAGAAAATGAAATGTAATAAAAGTAAGTAATGTTAATAAGACTCTTAAATTGCAGAGAGAGGAGATGTATTATCACTCATTTCAGAGTCCTGTAATTCCATCTGTCCTAGTTTTCTGAGCAATGGCACAGCGATTTCGTATGTGGCGAGCATTCAGGAGCTCCAGGTTCCATTCTTGTGGCTGATCTACCTGAACCATGTTTTTTGTTTTTGTTTTTTTTTTTTTCCAGGGTTTTCCTGGGTTGCCAGGCGAATGCTGGGTAGGTTAATTGCATCCCCCGAATTTCCTGTACTTTCATTTCATCTCTATTATCATCTCACATCATGTCATCTGGTGGTCTTTTTCAGGGTAGAAGTGTTGGTGGGTGTCTGGGCATTGCATGGTAGGATGATATGCTCTTGGTAAAACTTCCTCCTCTGGCAGGACAGTCTTTGGTCTAGTTAAGTATATTCCGGACTTGTAGGCCGTGGTCTACTGGGCTCTTTCTTCTTCTTCTTCCCAGACGTTTCGTCTGTGACTACAGCAGACATCCTCAGTGGCAGTGGCGAGGTCAAAGTACTCTAGTGGGTATTTTGCCGCGATTTCACAGTCGCTGTTGAAATACCCACTAGAGTACTTCGACCTCGCCACTGCCACTGAGGATGTCTGCCGTAGTCGCAGATGAAACGCCTGGGAAGAAGAAGAAGAAGAAAGAGCCCAGTAGACCACGGCCTACAAGCCCGGAATATACTTCAACTAGTATTGATACCAGCCGTGAAAGCCTTAGAACCTTGATGAGTCCTTGGTCTCTTAATCCGGTCTCGTGGGGCTGTTTCCGAACCACAGTAGGGTGGGATGCCAGTTGTTCTGGCCTGTCAAGGAGTTTCTAACTGGTAAAGTGTAAGGATCATGCCCCCTGCACTGTCGTGGTTCCTTGGGATGGCCATTCTGTCTCCTCTCACCTCATCTTTCCTCCTAGGGGTGCCGCAGTTGGGGGCATAGGTACAATGCACCAAGTTTGGACCTTCATACCAAATCCTCTCCATAGAGTAGTTCAGTTCAGTCCAGTCCTAGTTTGGCATTTTAATTTTATAGCATCACGATGTGAAGAAGCATACCATACTTTAAGTTAATTGGGAGTCGATTAATAACACAAAACAACACTCACAAGTGAGTGTTGTTTTGTGTTATTAATCGACTCCCAATTAACTTAATTTATACAACAACACTGTTTTCAACACTTCCATGAAAGGATTTATAAAATAGGCAAACAAGTCTTCAAGAAGTGGAAATTATACCAACTGATCGCACATAAAAACAGCTGACAATATGGCGGATAAGGTAACCTATTTAAAATTTAAAACGCATGACGGATTCAATGAAAATTTTGGTAATATAAAAAAAGTGAGTGTTGTTTTGTGTTATTAATCGACTCCCAATTAACTTAATTCATACAACAACACTGTTTTCAACACTTCCATGAAAGGATTTATACCATACTTTGTTGATGATATTGTACATATAGGGATTCACTAGTTTTGTGATATTTTCAGGGCTTAGCTACACAGAACTAACAGTTATGAGCAATTGCTTCACTGCCCTTCTTATAGAAACACTTGCATTTCTTTGCAGCCTCACCCTCAATACATTGGCTAAACTTAAGTCATTCACATAAAACTAGCAGTGTCTGTTAGTCTCATGTGACAGCTCTATTAGTGGAATGGTACCAACAATTTGATAGCATAAACAAAGAGAGAAAAGAGCGTGCACTTTTTTGCCACCAGATATAAAAGCTTGTTGAACAGTTCCAATTGGAACTAATTTTGGATCTAACATGTCTAATGTTTCTACAATAAATTGTAATTCATGGGTGTAAATATGTCATAATTTCTTTATTTATTTACTAAGCCCAAGTATAGCTTCTGTCAATCAAATCTGTGCCCATGCAGATTTCAACCTAACAGTTTTAAAACACTTATATATTTTGCCGCGATTTCACATCTCTTGTGTGCTTAGAAAATATTAAGGAAATTTGTTTTTGTTTAGTCAAAATCTAAAGGAGAGAATGCAGTCTTAATATTTTGCATATACTTTCAAGCAACACATCAACATGATCAGGAATACTGTTTTTACAAGGTTTGCTTGACAGAAGCACAGATTATTATTTCAAACTTTTTCTATCAGCAGCATGTATTATTTATAAACAGAACAATTAAAATGTCACAAAAATATATACAAAGAACTAGATATAAAATCTGCTGATACCTTTCAGAGATACTGCTGAAAGCGACATACTATATTCGACTAGAAACAGCACTTAAATGTATGTAATAGAAAGCAGCAGGTAAATCCTTTTTAGGAATGAAAAATTACATACAAATGACAGAAATGACATGCTCTTCTAAGACATAACTATCACACCTTCTCCTGGAATATTAAATGGGGATAGATCATGTTTATTTTGCCATTAGTTGATGTCAAGACACAGATTGTACATAAACTGCGGAAAAAGAAATTTTCTGTTCTCCTCCTAATATTTACTTCTGAATCCCTGCTTGTACTTAACATTTTATAGTAAAGAAAAGGGTGACCCAACATCACTCATCTTATTATGCTGTCCTCTGTCAATCTAATACTTATCATAATTACTGATTCCTCTTTATAGTAACCTTGTAAGCAGAATTTTCATGTTTACAACTTGTGAACAACTAAACAGAATGGATCATCCAATGCATCTTGAGTTTTGTACAATGCCACACTTTCCAACATTCGGCTATTTCATTCAAAACTTAAAAGTCAATAATAATCTCTTGTCACTTTTCCAGGAAAATATGAATGGACAGATATTTTTTCTTCAGTAGAGTAGAAAGTACACATTTTCCAAGACATGGCAATGAAATATTTTATAGGCAAATTGATACAAATAGTAACTAGAACAAAAATAAACAGGCCAACTATAATTGGTACCTGCTTGTTCCTACACTTTTTTTTATAACCCAAGATAAAACAACTACCTGACACTGTGGTTTCAAGTGCTTTGACAGGGTGAGAAATATTTCATAAAATCTATTCAAGTGAAAAGAAATTGTAAATAAACCAAATCCGTTACCTATAAAGAGGCAGAGAAAGTCTAAGACGACTTTTCTTAAAATATACTTCGATTCGCTATCCATAGTCTGTCCACTGGTCTGACCTTCTGGGAAGAATTATCGCTTTTATCACAGCGATAACACTTAGAAATTAGTACCGGTATTTGCTTAGCCGTTTTGCTGGCCTCTTCGTAACACACACTCAAGCTTAAAATACCTCGGTAAGAGAAAAAAAAGTTGGTTTCCGCTATTAGGTCATGCGTCGCTTTTAACCAAGGTTCACCCTTATATTCGCCCACCTTTCAAACGCTTGCCACTTTGACACAAAGCGGAACCAGGTTAACCGAGTTACGTTTTTATTGGCAGCACTGTATTTTGCTATTGGTATCACTTGTTTAACATGCCACAAACTGTTTATGTTTATCATGTCACGCACGTGCAAATGATAGAGGCTGTTGATAAATGTGTTAATTTGTTACAATAACAACAATTGACGATAAATTAGGTAAGTGCATCAATCTTATTATACAGGCGACTGTCACTGCAATTCCGAACATTTGACGACCGGACGCTGTGGTCAAAGCAGCGCTGTGAGACAAGGATGAAAATATAGAGAAACAGAATTGATAAAACAATTGGAATCGCATCGATAGTTTACGGGTCTCAGCATAAGGATGGTAAGTATCTTGTTAGAATTCGAACATGCTTAAAATTTTGTTCATTAGGAAGTAAAGTTAATTTTGACACAAGAAATTGTATGCTATTGGCGTTATTCTTCAAATCAAATGTAATGTATCCTTGAGTATAACAATCCTAACCTAAAAGGATAAACAGTGCGGCAATTCTTTCAAGAAGGTTGGTTTCGGGTTAGTTGCTTATGCAAATTCAAATCATTGAGTCTATCATTAATGAGCAATTCACAATTATGATAAAATATTGTGGAACTAATTAAAAGCTTAGGATTCTCACTATATGTCGCTTGTTGGTTGGGGGAACTGACTCCAAGTACTAAACAATCTCCAACTTCCAATAATAACAAAAAATATACAATACATTAAGAGTTCTTAAAGTGCTAAAATTTAAGTGTATTTATATTGCTACTAAAGAAAATTGGAGTTAAACTGCAGAAAGAGGGCGTCGACATATGGCAAGCGTAACGTCATGGCTGGGGCATTGCCAACAGTGAAAACATTCTTTCGTTGAAAATACCAACACTATGTAAACAAACTAGCGATACTATAATACGTCAGGAAAGTTTTGTTTTTGAAATTATTGGGGGAAGTGACGCTTTGCCGCTGCTGCCTCTGCCACCCCTCCCCTCTCATAGTTGAGGGAAGGTTTTTTTTTTTTTTTTTTTTTTTTTTAAGTGCTTTAGAAAATCCTCAAAATGCCCATTGAAAAATACTCTGTATGAGAATTTGTTTGGAATGTGAATGTTATAGGTAAGCGGCAGAGAAAACAAAAATTCTAGATAGCTCACCAAAACCAAGATCTGAACTCAGACCCTCACTTATAATTTGAGTGTTGAGCACAAATAGATTTTATGCAGGAAAAAAAAAAAAACCTTTAATTTAATTACATTGCTTCACAAAATAAATTATTCCTGTATGATATACAAGCAAACACTATCTAATGGCAAATACTGCATTTCGACTTTGCATTGTCTTCTGAAATGTTTATATGTAAAACAAAGAATGCCATTGACAAAGGTATTGATTACTGGAGATAAGATTGTATAGAAATGCACATTTAATTTGATTTTACTGGTGATATAGAATTATGTTTTGCAATATGTTTCATGTTCTGTGCTGGTATAGTGTATATAATATCATGTTTTTGATGCCACTGTTATTTCATAATTTTTCCATGCAACAAGCATATAATATTTTATTTTTACATTTACAATAAATTAATTTTCAATTTACTTGTAAGTCATTATTTAAGCTCCCAACTATGTTAATATGTTTTATCATCTCTTATTATACACTGCTAGTTTCCTTACACATTACAGTATCATTAGTTTATAACAAAAAGAAAATGTATTGGCAACATTTTGCTGTGTTGGCATATTTCAGAATTCTGCAGTTGGCGACAGCTTGTTTCTGTGACATCATTCCATACCAGCCTAATTCTACGCTGTCTTTTTGCAGTTTAACCAAAATTCGTATGCTATATTATGGCTTTACTTCTAACAATTTAGTTAGAACATTTTAAAACGATCAATTGAAACCATATGGTTAGAGTTAAAATTAATACCAATATATCTATAATAAGTTTACATTTTGTTAGATATTTCCCTTGTTTATGGTTGTAAAGATTTCTCCTGTAAGTAAACAATGATTTTTCTTTATATATAATAAACAACTTAAAATATAAATATTAGGTAAACTTATTATTTTTAAGGTTTTAAAATTATTTAAATGATTGCATTGTGAAATATTTTTAAGATACTTGAAGTGCCCATTTTGGTCGTTTAAGGCTGTCTTTAGCCCAGCAGAATTCCATCAAAGTAGCACTCCATAGAGTAAATGTGTATGGAAAAAGTGCATTGTATGCACTTATGGATTTTTCACCTAGAGAAATGTATAACATAAGTTAATTTTCAGGAAAGCTGCTTTGTATGGACTTCCCAATTTAAATAGAAGCTAAATGAATGCCAAAATTTTAACAAATTTATTAGTGTATTTATTATGCTGATCTAAACCAAAAATTATATTCTCACTTTCCAGTTCCATTAAAAATTAACTCATTTACATGACATTACATTTCAGCTTTGTTTCACGTTATTTAATTCTATTCTGTTTGTGTTCCTATATCTTTGACAGCAGCAAAAGACTTAAAAGGACTGAAGTTTTGGTTTGGATTAGGGACTTACGACTCTTAAAATAAGATAAAACTTCACAGGTACAAAAGATCTTGACTCAAAAATCCATTGTTTAAGAGTTTCAAAAATTTTGGCAGCCTCGAGAGAAACAAAACTGTTTTTTTTTTTTTTTTCAGAAGTGAAAGAGTGCTTAAAATTCTAATGCTATCCAGGACATGCACACATAAAATACATTATCTCTCTGTATAATATTAGTGTAAATACAGTAAATAATTCTTAGGAATTAGCTCCATTTCAATTATAAGGTGCCAGTAAAGCAAGGAATTAAACAGTGTATATTTCTTGCAGAGTTGCCAAAACGATACAAAAATGAAGGATGTCATTGACGTAATGCAATTGCAGAGAGAGAAGACAAAGCAAGTACCTGCTATTGATTATACAGAGTCAGAAAACAATTTCATTGCTGTGAGATTCATATATGAATGTGGTAAGTAATTTAAGTTAGCATTACTTTGGACATTTCTTTTCTTAAGTAAGTAACAACAGCTTTGAAACTTAATAATGGAGTTGCTAAAACATGTATAATAAGCCAATTAATAAAAGTATGCCACTGCAACATAACCTGCCATCTGAAATTAAGTCACATAGTGAAGTAAACATATATAGTAAGCCATTTAGTAGAAATAAACTACTGCAACACGTCCTACCATCTTAAATTAAGCCATATAGTGAAGTACATTTCATAGCTCTTCCAAAAATGCTCAACACATAGCCCAAATATATTTCAAATATATGCTGCATTTGGGCAGCATAACATATTCACACAACCCTAATCAAAATAACTTTAAATTTGGTGTAGTCTCACAGAGATGTTATTAAGTTCATTAGACCCTCACCACGTTAAAATTTAAATTATGTGAAATGTTCTTTACAATAAAAATCTTCCATGTTATATTGACTTGACTGTTCCCATTGCTCTAGAAATAAACGCTGTGTACTCCTTGAACAGCCACCTTCAGGATCATATTCCTCTTGTCCTTCAAAATCATTATATAGGCATGTACTTTTGTGTCATTCCTATCATATTTCAGAACTGTGATATAACGTATCCACCAGCTCCATATGCTTGACCCTTTATGTCATTTCAGCATGTTGCAGCATTGTCTCTAATATTTGGACCATATTCATAGGATTAATTCTCATATTGCTGTAAATAGTTTACACTCCAAGAGATATATGTACAGCAGCTGTATTATTCACACAATTCGAGCAGTGGTTAAAGCACAACATGCCACCGTCTAATGGGCTAGCAGACAAAAGAAGAGTTTAGCATGGAAATGACAGAGATCATTATTGTTTTAACGGTTGTTTCTTAACCTTAGCATGTTTTCTTGTAATTCTGAGAATTCAAAGTAAAAGGTGTCCTTTGTTAGACATAAAATCAAGTTCAAGTGCTTTTATCAAAAAAAAAATTAACATAAGCTTGCAGTGTCTTTAAGTAAGATGTTGATTATTCTATACATTTCAGGTATCAAGCTGGATGCCCAACCTTTAACAATAGCAACTGCTACAATATTGTATCACAGATTTTTCAAAGAGTCAGAGAGCGGTAGTTATGATAGCTATGTAAGTATCAAATAAGCATTTAAGTTAATTGGTGGAAATTAATCATTTCTTCACACTAGCTGTATACACTGTTCATTTTTATCTGTGATTTTACCGCGCAAAATTTGATGTCATCAATAGCATCGCTGATAGAGCGAGTTTATATACAATTCCCCTAGCGACTTGCGATTGTACTTGATGTGCTGACAGCAGCTTTGAGGCCTCCCTCTACTGGCAGGTAAATATGCTATTTGAGAGGTGGGTCCTGGCCACATAATATAAAGATGCGTAATTTCACCTAGTGCGTAGATACAATAACTGATTGTAAAAACACTATATATTAAAATGCAATGCATTGCAAAATAATTATGCAGCCATAAAAGTATACAATGAAGAATAAATGAAATGATAAGTCAATGAACACTTATTTCACAATGAACATCTGTTTCTCTGTTATAGTACACATATATGCATATTGTAAACCTGTCACATAAAATAGAAATATTTCAGTTTGATTTCAATTCTTTTCTAACACCCACAGTTTCCTCACAATATAACTTTATTACAAACCAGAAAATTAGCAGAACATGTTCTAGGAATGAAAAATAAATTAGTTTTACAATATGTATAAAGCTTTTATCCAAGTCTAACAAGAAAATATCTCTAGTACATATTCTTATGTGTCCATTTTCTTATATTTCCTTTCTCTCTCTCCCTTAAACATTGTCTGTATTGTGGGAAGGTATGCTTGAAGCCTTTCTGTCATAACATTATTATTGCTTCTAGACTGGGACCAGTCACTTTATAGCGTCCAGTGTCTCTCTTTTTGCGAGTAACTGATCGTATATCTTGGAAATGTTTGGTGCACCTATTGGTTTTAAAAGACATAATGATACCAACATTAATAAACATTTTAATTAAGCGTGAGAATGATAAATTTATATTGTATACTGATAAAACGTAAGATGTTTATGTTGCAAACAAAAGTATGTCAAGTTGACAGTACCTGGACACTTTTGACAACATTACGCTGCAAGGAACTTGTCTAAATGCCAGATAGCATTGCATAAATTCCTCTATGCAACGGTTTAAATTGTATTTATATGTCACAGCAATTTTAATGCCGGTACAGAAGTAGCACTCAACCATGAAGATGTGTTCTTGTGTTCATATCCAGGGGAAGCTGGCTGTATTAGTTACCAGTGCAACAACACTAAGAGCGCTGTAATTGGCTTACTGTTCCGCAAAAATTACCACTTCTCCGTAGAGGGCACTATGATTTCAAGATAGACTCACCAGTCAACTATGACGTCATTCTTACTCAATCGGAAGGCGGGAAATAATGAATAAAATTTAACACCATGTATAGGCTAGTTATCAAATAAGCATGTTTTTAGAACCAAGCAAATAAGTCATTGATTTTGTTGCATGTTCTTAACAGAAGTTTTAAAATGCACAAAGAACTTGTTTTATCTATTTACCATTACTTAAAATGAGAACAAGATTATGGTAACATTTCTTATATTGTACCCTAGCAGTTCTGCTCCCTTTTTGCTTTACTGTGTGTATTTAAAGTAAATATAGGAAGTATTATATTCCATCATTATAGATACAATGGTAATAGGAGAACACAGTAGGCGTAAGCAATAGTCAACTAAGAGCTTGTTGCTATGTGATAGTTTTGAAATTCCGTTCTCTTTGCATGACTAGGACAAAAAATATTATAATCCCATTTGAGAAAATTGTAAGCATTGGAAAATTCAAACCAATAACCTCAAATATCACAGAAAGTGTTTAACTACAAAAAAAAAAAAAAAAAAAAAAAAAAAAAATTGTTTAATATAAACTGTATGCTTTAAAGAAATTTACGTTTTCAATGTATTAAGATCTTTTCTATCCCTTATGGTTTACCAGTTATGCAAAAATCATTCAGAGTGAAAAGGATTTCAGAAGTTATTCCTGGAAAACTCAACTTATTCATTTTATTTATCATGAAAATATATTAAATATGTGGTAATTTAAACAAAATCATTAGAAAAAAAGCTATTAGAGCTATTTTTGAGTAAATAAAATATGCTGTACAATTTTCTGTGTACTATATAGTTTGGAATGAAGTGATTTTTTAAAAATCTTTTATGATATGTGCCATGAAGAAGCTGTACTTAAGTACCAAATTTGTATTTAACTGACTTCTTGTTTTTGAGTTATGCTGTTTACAAAGTACACCACGAACATACTACAGACTTTTTGAAAATGTTGTTTTTTTTTCCCCCCTGATTTTACAAAGCATATATTTACGGAAATCATGGTATCAAATTTTTGTGTGGAATATAACACTTCCTCAAGTAACTTAAAAGTTTGTAATAGACAAACTAAGCATTATTTGATACTAGCAGATGACGAGCTGAATATGTAGACAACAAGTCTGTGAAATGTGCCCTGAAAAGTTTTAGTAAGAGAAGCAGTGAGAATGTGTTAAGTCACCTGATATATCTTCCATTATGAGGCTTCACTATTTTTAATTCCTTCTGTTCTATTGTGTAGCACTGTTTAAGTACTTCTCATTACCCTATATGTCTGTGCTTCTTGATTAAGTTATTCAAATTTCTGTTTTCCATTAATACGCTAACTTATTACTAATCTGTCTTACTGGCAATTGCGTTCAGACTGTATAAATATAACACTGCAGTACGGCTGCTGGATCTCCGGCTCTGACGTTTTGCGGTTGTAGGAGGCGGAGGGGGAAAGTTAATAGTGCCAACATACAGTAATGAGTAATTGAAAACATTTCCACAAAATTATCCTTAGAATGAAAACATAGGACTATATATTGACTTTAAAACATTGAAATCCAACTTGCAATTTCACTATCTTGCAAGATATTCATTACAGCGCCACTCTATTTGAATATTTCTTTTACGCACGCTAACTGCTTCTGTTGGTAGTGCTGGGAGTCTGTACATCCGGTGTCGTGGTCAGGAAGTTAAAAACTGTCTGGTAGTGCCAATCAGCATTGATACTGCTAGTCGTGGCTTCCGAATCCAACACTGTATTGCCACTTTAATTTTGTGTGGACACCGTGGCTACACTTGCTTTTGGTGCTTGTGCTTGTGTAGTTTGTTTGCCATTTTGTGCGTGCGTGAATTCCGATTTTTAGTGTTTGTAAATCCTATTATTATCGCTATTATAATAATATGGCTACTGGTTCGTGAAATATGCAAATGTGTGAAATATTTAAAATATGCATTGTTCCTCTGCTTGAAATTCCCACTAAAGAACTCGCAACGATCCGCTTCCCCCTCTCGAGAAATGTCAGAGTTGGAGAACGGCCGACTGAACTGTGATTGCATATTTTATATAAATGTTTTATTTGTTATGATGCAATCTTTACATGTTTACATGAGTTCTTCCAATTGCTAGTATAAATGATTTACTATTTATCTTCATGTAGGTTAATTCTATTGGCTATTATGATTTCTCTGTTATCAAGAATCATTGTTAATAATGTATGTATATATCATGTGTGGGTGCAAGGGTGCAGCATTGTGCATTATGGCTTCTCATTCAAAAGATTCTGAGTTCATTTCTAAACAAGGATTTTTCCTTAATTAGGATTGTTCCTTTCCCTCTGAAGTGTAAAGTGTATAACAGAGGGAGTGTGCTTTATAACCAGTTGTATAAAAACTGGTTCATATCTTTCTCACTGCTTGGTTAGTTTTTGCAATTTAACGAAAATATTTAGTAAAGAAATTGATTTGAAATATTCTAATTAGTCTGTATTGAGAAGCTTGCACAGATGTAGCACAATTTTTCGCTTCATAAATGTCAATTTTCATCTAAAAATTAAAAGTAAATAGAAGAAATACTTTAAAATAAATTAATATATGCATTTATATAATCATTATGCTCAAAGCTCTTTTAAGAATCCAAAGTAAATTTGCTGAAAAGTATGACTAGCTTTTAAAATGAAAACTTCTAGAAGAAAGAAATAGTTTTGACAAAAACAAGTTCTAAAATTCATATGTGAATTCTAGAATTATGCATGTTAAAGCGTTCACATACCATTAAATTAAAATTCTTAAAACCTAAGAAACAATCCCAACTTACAGAAAATTGGGCAGCAGACAAGGTCAGCTGATTATTTGAGCGCCGCAGCAGCAGATAATTAAACTAGTGTGCAGTGACGGCTTAGTAGAAATGGCAATATCTCTAAGTGTGTATCTCATCTAATTCTCGCCCATCTTCTCCAGTATACTTTTCCCTCTGTTTCGGAAGAACAATATCTGTTTAGACATGGGTGGTGCAGCAAAATTTGGAATTTGCAGAGCTTGAGCAATTGCAAGCATATTAAATGGTCTATATATGGAATTCAGAGTAAGATTCCAAGAGCTAGAAAATATGGAATCTATATATTTTCTATTATTTGTCACTCCTTTTGCAGTGAATGTCAAGAATGTTCCTAAAAAATTTAAACTTGCTGATCTGCAATATGATTTTGAAATGAAGGATTTCTTCCGTTATTAAACAAACTTTACTGATTTTCACTTAAACTTTCCTTAGTCCAGATTTCTACAACTACACAAATATGCCACTCACATATTAAACATGTTTAGCTCTACTTACATCTGTGAGCAATTTTTTTCCTTAGTGAAACTGTAAACCTGGTCATAGAAGCCAATTATGTGATAACAACTTGAAATGTAGTCTTCGCCTTTGTACTATAAAGATAATTACACTGAATATTAAAGAGAGAATTGGAGAAAAGGGTATAAAAAGATGGACGTCTGAAATAGAATTGAATTCAAATAAGATCAACAAAAAGAACATCTTAAAACGCTTAGCAGGAAAAAAATGGGGTGGAAATATGGACCTCCTTAATAACACATATAAAACATATATAAAACCCAACTTACTATTTGGAGGAGAGCTGCTGGCAACAGTAACCAAGAAACTCAAAAGGAAAATAGAAACCTCAAAACAATTCACTAAGAATAATAACAGGAGCTGTGAAAACAACACCAATTGCCATACTACAGAGCTTCACAAAAAATATGGCCATAGAACTGGAACATGAACTAAAGGCAATTACCCTAGCACAAAAACTGCTAGTTAACAAAAATAGACACAAGTGGTATCACACAGCAGATAATATAAGCAAAACCCAAACAAGCTTCAGAACATACATCAATAACTCAAAACACAAGAACCTAATAACAACAAATATAACAACAATAGAGGAAACAAGCCCAACAGAATATATTGACATACATTATTAGAATGACCTGTTATATACAATACATAAGCAAAACAATTTACCAGATGAAATGAGAGCAATAGCAATAGCCACAGAAAATGAAAGATATCCAGAAAAAGAATGGCTCCGAATATATACAGATGGATCCTTTATTAACAAACAAGATGCTGGTGCAGGAGTATACTGCAAACATTTTGCACAGTATCTAACACTAGACGAAACTTCAAACCATTATGATGGAGAACTAACAGCCATAAAAGCAGCACTGCAGAATGTCCCGTACAGACCGTACATAAAGCAAAACATAGTTATCTTTACAGATTCAAAATCAGCCATAGATGGGATTGTAAATTATAAAAACTAAACAACAAGAAACATCAAAGAAATAAGAAGTTTAATTAAAGCTGTCGAATCAAGAAACCATGTCACCCTGCAATGGATTCCAGCCCACGTTGGACTTTTAGGTAATGAGCATGCTGACCAACTAGCAAAAAAAGGTGCAATTCAAAATATAAAAACCATAGGACAAATTGAAATTAATAAACAATTAAACAACATTAAGCTACATTTTAAAAGACAGGAGAGACTTGATGAAGAAGATAAACTAAAAGACAAGGATTATAAGAACATTGAAGACAAAATTGACATACAAAAACTACCAAGAAAAACTGCAGTGGCCCTATTTAGTCTTGCAGAATACCTTTATAAAATACACTGCATACCTACACCCAAGTGTACTATCTGTAAAGAGGATGTCATCATGAACAAACAGCATTTGGACAAATGTAATGGTCTCAAAAGTGGGAACCTACAGGCTTTATATTGGGAAGCTAGGGGTAAAATGATGCAAATCAACTAATCCCCAGTGCCATTAGTCAACAACAACATATTAAGTGTAATGTTGATATATAAGTGGCAGAGTAACTATGAAATGCAATGTTAAATTTGCTATATTGAGCACCCAGTTGATTGTACATGTTCATTTCTCTTTATATTCAGGCAACATTTAGTAAACAATCTAAGGTTCTAATATTGCAAATTTTACAGTTATTCCACCACTGGCCATCTCTCTACTTCTGTTGACATTCATTTCCGCTTGCTAACACATGCACGAGCATTGGGCTAAAGGGTATGACGTCACAGTGCTTTGAGTTGAGGCTGCCTGCTCTATGATCATAATCAATTGTAGTGGAGGATGAAGGCAGGATGCCCTTGAAACATGCTAATGTTTAAAGCTTTTCTTAAGCGAAATTAGTGTAGGTTAATGAAGGTGGGGCTGTTTCTTATTCAGTTGATATATGTGATTTGTTGGTATCTAATGTTAAGCAGTTAATGAAGTCATTCGCTTTGTTGCACTCCAGTATTTTTATATTATGTTGATACGTTGAGTAAAGGTTGGGCAGCGGAGTAGGTGGTTTCCATCCACATCTTTAAGTATACATAAAGGACACAGATCTCACTATACCAGTCCTGAATAAATGTTCATTGAGACATTATGGCCTGTTAGAATTCTGAAAGTTGCTACAGAGGATTTTTTTGGTAGTGCACTAATTATAGTCGTGCTGTTACATAAATTTTCCCATAGTCTTTCTTATGTTTGTAATATATTATCTTCTTTAATTTTTTTATTTTATGTTGGTATAATTATTCTTTTGATAGTGCTAACTTGGTGGCTCAAGTGAATTTGCCCTAATTTTACTGCCTTTTTTAGTTATAAAGTCAGCTGTTTCATCGCCATGTATTCCACAATGTGGTGGTATCCACCGAAGTATTAATCTTTTATTTAAAAAATTACCTGTTTTGTGATTTTACAGCATTCTGCAGCTTTTATATTTTTAGATGTTATACCAGATGTTATGGAAATTGTAGCTGCTTTAGAGTCACATACGTTGAAACAACTTTTTCATATTTATTTATATGATATAGAAGATTTTGTAAGCTGTGAAGAATTGCTAAAATTTCTCCATCAAAATTTGTAACATTTTAACTTCATCTTTTGTAGAAAGAGAAAAGTGGGCATATTGCATCAACGCCAGTGCCACCATTATTTGGTAAGCTGGAACTGTTAGTGTAAACAAGTAGCCATTCATTGGCAGGATATCTTAAATTTATTATTTCATGTCATTTGTTTCAGGACACATGAAGAGGTTTCAGATTTTGTAACTCTACAGCTAAATGTAGATAGTGTACAATATCAAACAGTTCTAAAAGGCTGATACTTAATTAAAAATACTATTTGTAGTTTTTTTTTTTTTTCGGCACTTAATTTTTATATTACTGAGGACTAGTTTCAGAAGCCGTCAACCTCCATTTTCAACCTCTATCCCTGATACTGTTTTATGATACTGGTTGATACTTGTTTGTAAATTTTCTTTTAAGTAAGATTGTTTTGATTTTTGTTTGATTTATTTGACTTTCGTAAGAAAACTTTGTTGAGGTTTTAAATTTACTTGTGATTTCCTTTTTTCCCAGTCATTATAAAGTATTCTGATTAATTGTTCATGGCTGCATGTATGATGGCTACATTTTCAATATCAAGATCAAGATTTGTTAAAATTTGTAGAGCAAATACTGAGATATAGAATAAAAAGAAGTATTTCAGAAAGTGGAGTGCCATTGTTACTAAAATTAGGCAAGTGAGTCAATCTTGTATATACTTTTCTCCACGTACAAGTTTTTTAATGAAGACTTGTTTCTCGGAACTTCTTCCCTATCCTCAGTTCTGTGGTTGAGTCAAGAAGAAGTTCCTGGAAACTAGTCTTCATTAAAAAACTTGTAAGTGGAGAAAAGTATATACAAGATTGACTGACTTTCCTAATTTTAGTATGTACCGAGATAGTTTTGACAGCTTCAGTTATTAGACAAAGAATTTGATTCTGTTGAGTATGTTATATATGTTTTTCAGTTGGTATATGTATGTGCTTACATTATTTTCTAGCTTATCGCAGCCACAACACTTTATCTTGCCGGGAAGGTAAAAGATGATCCTCTCAAGATAAGGGATGTTATAAATGTTACCCATAATACACTTCATAGGGGATCTGCACCCTTGGAACTTGGAGATGAATATTGGAGCATGCGAGATGCTATTGTTCAAGCTGAGCTTCTGATCATGAGAATGCTGAAGTTTGAAGTCACCATTGTTCATCCTCATAAGGTAAATAATTATTGCATCAACCTATTAATCAAAAGATACAACTGTGAAGTTACATAAGCAAAAATTTATACTTCTCTTAGTTTCATCCAAAAATACTAAGCAAAGCCAGCCAGTACCATTTGAAACAATTTATAATAATAGTTTCACCCAAACCAGGCTGGCTGAATAAATTACTTGTACATATTTTATGCATAAATTACATGTAAAAATATGTAATGTAGAAAACTGTTTTCATCTCAGAGTAAAAAACTAACATTATTGTTTTTTAAAATGTAAATGTAAGTTCCCTTGCCAATAATATGCCACAACTGCAAAGATGTCTACATCTACCAAAATTCATCAGATTTTGCTTTATCTGATTATGCTTTGTTCGACAACTTGAAGGATAAAAATATTAAAAACAGAAGCATTATTAACAGTGAAGTATTCTTCATATTTGAGTTTGATTTATGAGTCACTATGTTTACACTCAAACTTCACTTACTTGTATAATTGAAACGTTTTCAAGATCATTCGATCTCATCCTCAGCTGTTTGGTGACTAAATGAACCTTCCTCTTCTTCCACTACTATGGAGCTCCAATCACTCTGCCATCTGGTGTTAGGGGCACTAAGTTTTAATACTTCATTTAATGCCGGTATTTCAAAATTTATAACTTTATCATGGTTTTTGTTTATGAATATTTTTTCCCAAATATCCAATTCTATGGGTGTACTTAAAGATTTTAACAGTTTAATGTTGTGGCCAATGTTGTGGTTTTCTGTCCAAAAATGGTGTGTAACTGCAGATTTTTCTGTTTGTTTCAACTTAATGTTCCTCTGGTGTTCTTTTTGCCTGGTTAACAAGTTTCTCTTAGTTTTTCCTATGTAGCTTTTTTCACAGGTTTCACAGTTAATCTGATAAATTCCTGATTTCAAATTGTTGGTGATTGTATTTTTCAGTGGCTTATTTAGCAGGTTCCTCAGACTGAATTTGTTTTGGGGTGCTAGTTTTAAGTTTAGTCTTTTGAAGATTCGTTCAAATTTTCTAAAAGCCCATGGATGGTAGGTGAATTTTCTATATTGCCAATTTGTGTTTTTAAGTGGTGTGAGAGTGGTATTTTTTGATATTATCTTCAGTTTTTCTTTTCTCTTCATCATGTTCCTTATGATGGCTGGGTTGAATCCATTTAATACCGCTATGTCTTTTATGTGTTGTTCTTTCAAAAATTCCTCCTTACTCAGTGGGATGTTGTATAGCCGGTGAATTAGACTCCTAAAGGCAGCTAGTTGATGTGAAACTGGGTTGTATTCATTTTTCTTTATGTAATTATCTATGTGTGTGGGCTTCCTGTATATTCCAAAATCTACACCATGACGATTTCTAGTTATCTTGAGGTCCAAAATGGGTAGGGTGTTGCCTCTTTCTACTTCCATAGTAAACTGGATGTGATTATCTTGCAGGTTTAGTAATTTT
The DNA here is from genome assembly GCA_030765055.1 of Mantis religiosa. Lineage (NCBI taxonomy): Eukaryota > Metazoa > Arthropoda > Insecta > Mantodea > Mantidae > Mantis > Mantis religiosa. The sequence goes on from CM060957.1 coordinate 133,311,724, forward strand.
AGAGAATCTTCTCTAAGTTTTTCCGGAATGATAGCAAAAACATCATCAACGTATCTCCGCCAAAATTTATAAATCTGTGGGAAGACCTTTACTATGTGTGTTTCAAAATAGCTCATGTATAGGTCTGCTAAAATAGGTGAAAGTGGGCTCCCCATCGCTAATCCTTTTGATTGTCTGTAGAATTTTTGGTTAAACATGAAGTAATTATTCCTTCTGCATAAATCTGTAAGATTGATAATGTCATCTATTTCTTTGGGGTCCGTTGTAGTCTGGGTTAGCCATTTTTTGAGGAATGTAGGTATTTTTTCTACTGGAATGCTTGTAAAAAGTGCCTTAACGTCAAAAGAAACTAGTATGTGATTTTCCGGGATGTTGTACTTCTGTAGGTGATTTATCAATTCTAAGGAGTTTTTTATTCCCAAACTTTGAAATTTGTCATATGATTTTAATTTTCTTACTAGCCACTTTGCAATGTGGTATGTAGGTGAATTGATGCCATTGATGATGGGTCTCATGCTGTTGTCTTGTTTGTGGATTTTTGGCGTACAGTACAACCTTGGTAGTGTGGAGTTGGAAGATTTTCAGTTGTATTTTTCAGATGTACTTAATGTTTTTGTAATTGATAAAGCTTTATTAACAGAAGTGATACTTGGGGTTAATGGATTTTTTTGGAATTATTTCATATTCTGGACTGTCTAACGTAAGGTTTACTCTCTGAATATAGTCTTCTGTCTCCATAATTACTAGAGAATTACCTTTGTCGGATTTTAGGTATACCACAGGCTTCCTATTTAAATTTCTTATTATTTTGTTGTAAGTTTTATTTTATATTGGGGATAACTGCTTTATTATATCCAGACATTCAATTTTACCTTTGGTTAAGTTTTCAGATTTTAGGTTATGTGTGGCTATTTCTATGTCGGCGATAAAATCGTCTTAATTATCTGAGACGTTAACACACGTATTGAAACCTTTCTGTCCCTAACACCAGATGGCAGAGTGATCAGAGCTCCGTAGTAGTGGAAGAAGAGGAAGGTTCATTTAGTCACCAAACAGCTGAGGATGAGATCGAATGATCTTGAAAACGTTTCAATTATACAACAATAAGTAAGTGAAGTTTGAGTGTAAACATAGTGGCTCATAAATCAAACTCAAACTTGAAGGATGTGCTGTGAGATAAAACATACAGCAACAATAAGGAATTGCAGTTACCTTGTCCACAAGTGGTTGCATAATATCCTCAAACAATGGTTATATGATGCAATGATGTTCCAAGGATAGGGGTAGTAACGTGTTGACATCGGTAGGGAGTATGTTGAGAGATCTCATGTACATTGAATAATATATACAAATATAAAAAATATAAAATATAAAAAAAAAAAACTTAATGATATTTCTACCTTTAAAAAGAAAATACTCTGACCTTAAAAAAATAAAAGACGATTATAATTTTTAAAAATTTACTTATTATCCTTGGGTTAATAAACAATTTCAAATTTTTTTTATAGAGTTTGGCATAACTTTAATTCCTCAAAATAAATATAGTATTAAAAATTTACTGCATTTCTCTAAAAAAGATAAAATTCCTAATAATAAAAAAAAATCTGGTATTTATCAATTTAATTGTTTCGATTGTGATAAAGTTTATATTGGAAAGACAAAATGTAATTTGGAAACCAGAACGAAAGAACATTTTCGTAACATTAAGTACAAACAGACTGATAAATCAGCCATAACAGATCATATTTGGTCATTTAACCATGAAATAAATCCAGAAGTTAAGTTACTAAAACAATTAAATGGTCCAACAGATTTAATAGTCGGGAAAATATATTTATTTTAAAAAATAAACATTATGTAATGAATTTTGAAATACCAGCAGTCAATTCTGTTTGTAAATTTGTTTCATTTTCAGATTTTGATAGTACTAACAGAAACATAGCAAAAACATAGCAATTGTAACACTGACAATGAGGCTGTTTAAGGCTCTAGCTGAGGATGTGAATAAGTTTTTCACAAAATTGCGATCCTAACCAATTAATAAAAAAACTTTCATTTCTTATAAGAATTATTATAATTGTGTATATTTGTTTGCTTCACTGTTAATAGCTTCATATTTTACATACACATTGAATAATGTTTATTAATAAATAAGATACAAAAAACTGTTATTGTAAATCATTTCCAAATACCTCTCATACCCAATTTTTGGCTAGGGAAGTTCTTCCAGCAACATGACTGTTCCTGGTTAACCCATTGGAATAGTGCAGCTTTAACAATAGATTTACATACTGTTAAGTCTAGTTCTGGTCTATTAAAAGACATCTTGGTTCCTCTTATATTTTGTTTGTTTGCTTAACAGTGCTCATGATGGCACAGTTACCAGATACCTAATGGGTTTCTACTTGATTCTAGATGGAGAAGAGGGTCAATAGAAGTCAATGAAATGTGTAGTGTTTAACGCCCGCTTTTACTACATACGGCATTGCAGGCGGTGATACTGATGGTACATGAGATGAAGATGGAGCACCGGTGGAATGAGATGGCGGGGGAAACCGGAGATCCTGGAGAAAACCTGCCCCAGCGCCGAGTTGTCCACCACAAATCTCACTTTGCGGTCACCTGGGATCGAACCCGGGTCGCCTTGGTGAGAGCCAAGCGGTCTAACCACTGAGCCACGGCGCGGCCAATAGAAGTCAAACATTCCTACACAATTCTTTGGTGGGATTATTTCTTCATTACTGATTTGATTTAAAACCCATTAGATTTCTAAGAATTGCAGCTTCTTTCATAATTTAACTAACAATAGTCACAATCTGTTTGTTCTTTTTACAGTTTGGCTAATATTTGTACATAAAAGTAACATTTGATGTTGAGCGTTTTCTCTTAAGTGATGAATACAGCCTCAAATGTTGGCAATGTACATTTTACTTATGTTGCTGTGACAGTTTTTGACATTAACAAAAGTGTAATTTGTGACTATTTATAATACCTCCAAGCGTAATGTGTGTCCTAATATCTTTGACGGCATGACAAGGAAATTAGAACAAAGACCATTGTACTACATGTAAATATCTTTCTCTCACATACAAAGAAAAAAGTTAGTGGTTACATTTACTGACATTTAATGTGGTTTTTCCCTTTCAGTACATGTTACATTACTTGAAGTCATTAGAAGGATGGATCCTTAAAGATGATTGGGAGAAAGTTCCATTGGTTAAAGCATCCTTTGCATTTCTTCAGGTAAGCAGAGGATTGTTAGTTTAAGGTAAAGCTGATGCTTCCAAAAGTATAGCTATGGAAATTAATTATTCTTTCACAATAGATGTATGCAGGTAAGATTGGAAAGATAGAATCAGACTGAAAAATTCAATGCCACTGTCAGGATTTGAGCATGGATCTTTGTCCCGATTCAGAGACTGAGTGTTGGCTTTGGCATTGAATTTTTCAGTCTAATTCTACCTTTCCAAATCTTGTCCTACATACAACTGTTGTGAAAAAATAACACTAGCCAGCGATGAAATTCCTGCCTCCAAAGTTTGAATGTTTTGGGGGTATTTTTTGCATGCTGAAATGAAATTCAAAGCCAGAAAGTTTGTATCACATACCATTTTTTCACATTTTCAATTTTTTGTTTCCTTAGAGCGTAATTTTCTTATGTTTGTAGGAACTTATAACGTCATTATATATAGTGTAATGCTTTAACCTTGTAGTTTTATAATGCCAGGATTTGAAAACAAAATGTTTTTAAGATTGTTCATAGTAATAATGGAAGGCACCAGAAGTTTCTTATCTGATATGGGAATTTAGAGTGCACTAACCTGCTACCTTGCCGTTAGTGTATGTTTATTTGTGGGAGATAACTACTCTATGGATGCACTCTCTTATCTAATGTTTGTGAGCACATACCCATACGGTGTAGTGTCTCTCACACTTCTTTACTCTGTGTTTCATCTGGAAACAAAATCAGTTGCAGGCTTTATCACGGAGTAGAATGTTGTGATCTATTAGTTCAATACGAAAGTATTGACAATGTCGCATTGCACTTGACCACTTTTGTTATATATTTGGGAAATACACATTGCCTAAGCAGAGGAGTAATATTACAGATTTTATGAAAAAAGCATATCTCGCCTACTTTGGAATTAAACTTGGAGACCAAAGTAAAGCTTGGGCACCACACAAGGTATGTGAGCATGCATTGAAGAACTTCGTCATTGGGTCAACGGCAGAAGACCGTCGCTATCTTTTGGAATACCTATGGTTTGGTGAGAGCAGATGAACCATAGTGATGACTGCTACTTCTGTTCATGTGATGTGAAAGGGTACAATTCTAAAAATAAGAAGCAAATTGTGTATCCAGTTGTACCGTCAGCCATTTTACCTGTGCTCCATGGGCCTGGTGTACCAATCCCTATACGATCACAAAATCTTGAACAGTTTTCATCCGAGTCTGATGTAGAAGTGGGGGAAATTAAGAGGAGTGATAGTGACTATATACCACAATCATGTGCTGCAGAACGTGGGTGCTTTAACCAGAGTGAATTAAATGACTTAGAAAAGAATCTGCTGTGCCCTGAAACATCATTCTATTGGTACCGACAACGTGAAAGAGATTTTAAACCCTATTTCTCCGAAGATGGCTATCTTGTATACTGCAATAATGTGAAAGAGCTTATTCTACAACTTGGACTTCCAAACTATGACCCAAGTGAATGGAGACTATTCATTGATGCTTCGAAGCGAAGTTTAAAGGGTGTCCTCTACACAGCGGAAAGGTTTTTTGTTCAGTGCCTGTTGCCTATTCAGTGATCCTCAAAAAATTATATGCACATTTCCAACTGATGTTATTGTGAGTGAATTACAGTTAACACAACTGGCAAGTATGTGGCGATTTAAAAGTTATTACTATGCTGATGGGTCAACAATCTGGGTTTACCAAATTCCCATGTTTTCTTTGCCTATGGGATAGCAGGGCACGAGTTCATCACTGGACCAAGAAAGACTGGCCACCTCAAGAAAATTTGGAAGTCGGCTCTAAGAACGTTGTGCGCCAGAACCTTGTGAGTCCTTCTAAAGTTCTGCTGCCACCTCTCCACATTAAGCTTGGCTTAATGAAACAGTTTGTTAAGGCTTTAGATAAGGAAAAAGACTGCTACAAGTATATATGTGAGAAATTCCTACTTCTCTCTGAAGCAAAATTAAAAGAAGGTATATTTAATGGCCCAGATATAAGAAGAGTGATGTCTGATGCAGCATTCAAAAACACCATGGATGAAAAGGAGAAAGCTGCATAGATATCCTTCTGTGAAGTTGTTTCAAAATTTCTTGGTAACTACAAGGAACCCAATTACCGAAACATTGTGGCTAACCTGCTTGAAGCATATAAGGAACTTGGTTGTAATATGAGTGTGAAAATTCATTTCCTGTTTTCTCATCTAGATTATTTCCCCGAAAATCTAGGATTTCTTAGTGAGGAGCAAGGCGTACGATTTCACAAGGATATGGAGCAGTTCGAACGCAGGTACCAGTGACGATGGAGCATAAGTATGCTTGCTGACTATTGCTGGATGTTTAAGCGTGAAATACCTGAGGACAAACATAAAAGGAAAAGGACCAGGAGAACTTTCTCAACTAAGAAGCAACGGGTGTAAAATGAGTGTGATGCATTCCAATAGTCAAGGAGATAAGGCAAAATAAAGCAAAGTAAATAAGACTAGACAGAACAACAACAAAAAAACTCTAGTGAGATGTATGAATAACCATACACCTAATTTCAATAAGTTATGTATATTATTTATTGTTTTCATTTAAAATAAAAATAAAAAAGTATAATGTGAAAGTCTGTGGTCAATTTCACTTAATTCTACTTATATGTATAGTGATTTTGCAAGAAAACCTTACGTAATAGAAATAAATGGATTAAAAATTCTGATTCAGCACGTCAACATTATACAGAATCACATTATTTAGTTTAGGCAACAAACAAAAAGTTTTAATTCGCAGGCTAGTGTAATTAATTTACATTGACTGTCTAATAGTTGCTTAAACTATGAAGTCTGGTACTTAAAGTACTCACAAGATTTTAAGTCACCATTACAATATGTTATCTCATATGAATTTTAGATCTCCTGTGGTCTACTGGGGAAAATGCAACTCAGTTAGAGATTTTAACATTGGGCCAGCTTGTTGCCCTGTTAGCTCAATTATTAGAGTAATCATGAAATAAATATATAAATAAATAAATAAATATATATATATATATATATATATGCAGTGTGCGGACATATTTAGATTAAATATTTTACAAATTATCGAGATTTAACTGTATTGGAAGACCACAGTGAAGCGAAATAATTGTTAATTTATAGATGAGTCATATTTATTACACATCGGCTTCACTTACGTACCTATTTTGAGGACATGTTTCGCAAACCATCGTTTGCATCATCGGCTCTTATGCGACTAAAGCTTGATCCAGTGGTGTGGGTAATTCTGGAGTTGCTGCTGCCATCTGTTATTTAGTGATGAACTTAAATGTGGGATTCTCCTCTGGCGGGATTTCATAGTTCATTAGTTGGTTTTTATGTTTTTCTATGCATATTCTCTCCCATATGACGAGTTCACTATGTTTTTGTAGGTATTGTGACTTTGTGGGTTCGTGAAATTAAAAGTCCAATTACACCAACTCAAAAATGTTCTTTATTTCCACCGAGTTACAGTTGGAACATTTGCCGATTACATAGAATTACGTAGCGCACACAATTACAATTCACCATTTCGTCTGTCACAGATCCACTCCGATGCACGTACACAGTCTTCCAGTCCGTTCACTAGCACAGTGCTCCTCCGGCTGACTTGCCAACTGCAGCCCCTTTTTATTGGAATATCGCTGTTTCTGGAAGTCTCGCAGTTCAGTGAATCATCCTGAAGGTTCCAGATGTCAAGGAGGGGCAAGAGATGGCTAGCGATGTTTTTCCAACCATCCCCCTCGTTAGCGCTACAAGACAAAAGGGTAGGCGTGGTCTGAATGCCTCCTGTCACCTACCCAGCTGTTAGCTGGTCGGGCCTTCCGATAATTAGGTGACAGTATTTATAGCACCATAATTACTAAAATACGTACAAAAACATAGTGAACTCGTCATATGGGAGAGAATATACATAGAAAAACATGAAAAACCAACTAATGAACTTTGAAATCCTGCCAGAAGAGAATCCCACATTTAAGTTGATCACTAAAACAACAGATGGCAGCAGCAACTCCAGAATTACCCACACCATTGGATCGAGCTTTAGTCGCATAAGAGTAGACGATGCAAACGATGGTTTGCAAAACATGTCCTCAAAATAGGTACGTAAGTGAAGCCGATGTGTAATACATACGACTCATCTATAATTAACAATTTTACAAATTATTTTCTTTTGAGCAATTTCTCACCTCCTTTTTCTAGAGCACTGGATTACTGGGAAAGTATATTCAAAATTTCCAAAACTAAAGTTTGAGTTATGAATAGAGTATGAGTATCTATAGAATTACCCCACAGAATGATGCACGTTTTTGTTTGGATTAGTAAGTTTTGTGAGAAGATAATTGAAGTATCCACTGTTTTTCGTTGTTTAAATACAAGCTGGGCTGATAAAATGTTTCAGTTATTATTTCAAAGTGTGCTGTGAAACAAAGTGCTTTTCATTAAAAAAGAAGATAATCCAATTGTTCATAATTGAACACTGCTGATGTGCACATATAATCAGATTATACAGGTCAGAAGCATGCATCTTCAGATAGTGTGTACACTTTGCCCATGAAGTAGTATTACAATTAGCAGACCAGTATTTAGTGCAATTGGATGTTTATTACATCAGTTTCTCTTCTCAGGCCATAAGAATTGTAACCTGTTTGATTTCTTGAATGTTTTAAATTATGTCACTATTTTTACACCACTTTAACTCTCTTATTTTTCCAGGATTTCCACTTTGATCCAGCCATATTAGATTATAAGCCACAGCATACTGCAATAGCTTGTATCAACTTGGCTCTTCAGTGTTATGGGTTAGAGGTTCCATATTCAGATGAGGGTGATGGAATAGCCTGGTTTTCTGTAAGTATATATTACTTTTTCCAATGAGAAAATGCACCAACAATAAAAAGGCTATGAGATTTAGGTTTTATGTGTCTGCATGTTTAAACAAATACCTTTTAATTGAAAAATATTATACTTTGTTTTCTCTAACAACTTAGATTAAAATACATACACAGGGTGTATCTTTATTGGTGTTATATATTTGGGGGACGTGTTTCTGACATCAAGAAAGTAAAGAAAATTTTCTATGTACATGGGTATGAAAATGAATTATATCAGAGCTACAGCACAAAATCAAAAGTTACAAAAGTTGTTCAAGGTGGTTTCCTCTTGCTTCAATGCATGGATTTCTTTGTATGGGAACATTTGAAGTTCTGGGTTTATGCAACTCCTGCACCTGATGTTAACATTTTGAGAGAACATATCCAAACTGGATTAAAAAAAATATGAAGCACACCTGGAATTTTGAACAGAGTGCACCAGAGCATGAAATGGAGGCTTACTGCATGCATCAAAGCAAGAGGAAGCCACTTTAAGTAATTTTTGTAACTTTCAATTTTTTGTTATAACTCTGAAATAATTGATTTTCAGACCCATGTACATATGAACTTAATGTACTGATTTGATGTCAGAAACACCTCCCTCAAATATGACACCAATAAAGTTACACTCTATATATTGACTTCTGTGACTAACAAATAGTGCAGCAGTAATGTTAAAATCCAATGACTATATAAGTGCTGTTGTTTGCAATGAAAAATGGCATAAAAGTGTCTCTTGTGAATTCAACATACAATCTAAACTGATTTGTTATCAGAAGGATCAACTAAGGTAGTAAAGAAGAACTATAAATTTTTTGTGGAATCGTGATAGAGCAGTATGAAGAAGTCAATAAAAAGTGTTAGGGTGGGTTATTGAAACAAATAACATTGTTCATGTTGTTAAATGTGAATGCAGCAGTTCAAGGCTCTTGAGAGGAAGGCTGATTTTGTATACTGAAAAATAATTTTTTTTTTTTTTTTTTTTTTTTTTTTTTTTTTTTTTTTTTTTCACTGTTTCCAGTTAAGCAGACATTAAAATTTGATAAGAGTAAAGATAGTCTAATTGCTGATCGATTACTATTTCCAATTTCTCTAATCATACCAACTTTCATTTGTTTATTAATAGCACACGTTAAAGTTGCTTTTTTTTGTGCTAATTTCTAGCAGTTTTTACTGCTCTTTTAATTTTTATCATTCTTTCTGAGGTAAATAGCCAGTTTTAAGTTCTGTATAAACTACAGATGATCCTTTGACTAGTAGAACCAATGCTAAGTTGATCGTGGGTTTCAGGATCTTAGGTTAAACAGTACTGGAATTCCTTCTTTTTCATGTTTCCAATAGAGAGAGCTCTAGCAGCTGTTTCTTAGTCACCTAGAAATTTTTTTACAGTGAAGATAATTTTTTTACAGAGAATATGTAAAGTATGGATCTAATATGCCTATGTCTGGGAACAAGAATGAGTTCAAATACTGTATAGTTCGGCCGTTCTATCTCCAGCTCTGACATTTCTCTAGAGGGGGAAGCAGGCTGTTGCCAGTTCTTTAGCGGGAATTTCAAGCAGAGGAACAATGCGTATTTTAAATATTTCATGTATTTGCATATTTCACGAACCAGTAGCCATATTATTACAATAGCGATAATAATAGGACTTACGAACACTAAACATCGGAATTCACGCACAAAAAATATACCAAAGAAAGTTCACCAAAGCAAGCCGCTATTAGGCCACGTGGCTCAAACAAATTGAAGCTGGCAAAACGGTGTTGGGTTCAGGAGCCACGCCTACCAGCGACAATGCTGATTGGCCCTAGCAGACAGTTTTAACTTCCTGACCACGACACCGGATGTAGAGACTCCCAATACTACCAACAGATGCAGTTAGTGTGTGTGTGAAAGGTGTGAATGAAATATTCGAATAGAGTGGTGTAATAATTATCTTGCATTATGATGAAATTGTAAATTGTATTTCAGTGTTTTAAAGTTAATATAGTCCTATATTTTCATTCTAAAGATAATTTTGAGGATATGTTTTCAATTGCTCATTACTGTATGTTGGTACTATTAGGTTTCCCCTTCCACCTTTTACAGTCGCAAAACGTCAGAGCCGGAGATACAACGGCCGGACAGTAGTTGATGACATTCTCAAATCAAATTAAAAGCAGAAAATCAGTCAGTTAATAACCAAAACAATGCTCACTTTTAAATTTCCTGGACAAAATAATATGTAAAAATTGAAGGTAATAACAGTAAAGTAATACAAATTCTACAATGATATATAATAATAATAACAAACTTCAATCTTCTTATCAAGAAATTTTTAATTTCTTTATAGGATAAGTGAAGTTTCTTATAATTATTATATATTGTAGTACTCCTGTAAAACATTTTGGAGGTTAGTTTCTTTCATTATCAAACACTTTTAACTTGAAGATGAAAAAAGTAAAACTTTGCCAATTCTTCTTTTCTTTTTCCAGGATCTGGAAAAGCTTCTCATTAATTGTGAATGTTCACATTACATTACCTAGTATTTCAACATTCTTGTTCTCATTCAACTGCATCAACTAGGGCAACATTATGTACTATGGTGCCACTGTGTTAGCAGTTATTTCCAAAGTCCATTAACCTATTATGTGTTTCAAATGGGATAATGTTTGTCCTTGAATGGTACTAAGTGAGCAACCAACTAAAAGACCTGCAGTGTCGTCATATTGCATTCACTTAAGTGGTGTATGACAAGCACCAGCTGAATGCATTTCTAATAAATACCAGGGCTGTAGTTGGGCCGATACATGCTGGTATACTGTACCATCTAAAATTTGAAGATGTAAGCATACTGTCTAAATTCGTCAAGCAAAGCTTAGAATTTGAAGAAAAAAGAATGCTTCTTGATTGTTCTTAGCACTAAACTGGAATGGCAACAGCTTTTATATTAGCCATAAAGCTTCTTGGTATAGCAATAAAGAGTCAGGCGTGCGAACCGCGATTCTTAAATATCTTTTGGTAAGTACCATCTAAACTTTTTTCCAGTTTGGGGAGTACCACCTAAACTTTTTTTCCAACTACAGTACTGATAAATACTATTTGCACCAAGACAAAAGTCAGATTTTGCAAAAAGTGATCCATGAGGAAGGTGGAGAGTAAATGTGTCTAACATAACCATTAAAACCCCATATTTTTAGCTCAAATAAAGTACCAATTTATTGGATAGAGTCAACATGGAAAACTCAATGCCATGGCCGGGATTTGAACCACGGATCTCCTGGTTTCCATTCAGTCGCTCTAACCCATTGAGCTACCATGGTCAACATGCCATCCTGACATTAAATTCTCCAATTGACTCATATATTATTAATAGTGCATTGCAACTTAAGTACTGTAATGGACATCATTATTGGCTTGCATGTATGCATACTCAGAACTGAAATGTAAATGTTTCACATGAGATGATAGAAGAATTACTTTGAGTAAGCCAAGGTGTCTGATAAATTCGAGCAAGATCAAACAGTACACTTCCTGCTGGCTTGCAGAATGCTTCATTGGCAAAACATGAGTTGTCACATGTTTATTTATTAATGGTTCCTAATCTCTATTTACTCTAGAGAGTTAAAATTGTGTTATTCAGTTGTTCTTCCGTATAAAAGCTAGGGAAAAGTGTATCCGCAACTTGCGACTGAAATGAGACACAAAGTAATCCACCTTACCGCTGCCAGTACAATCCAATTGAGTTAATGTTGCTCAAATTATGTTGCAAACAGCTGCAAACAAATAATACTTTTAAACTGGCTGACGTTAATGGCTTATACACGAAGAAATTTACTAGGTGACTCAAGACTGGGAAAACTGCATGAGACATGCAAATAAATTACAAAAAGATGACTTTTGGAAAGAAATAGCATGTGATGAGATTTTGGAAGCTATCATCATAAATTTGCAATTGTCGGACAATGAAGACAATGATGAATTCTCTCTTGACATAAGTGACATTCACAACTATACGGATGGCCACTGGTAGTTCCATTGGATTAGAAAAATAAGCAATTCATAAACTATAATTACAAGTATAGCATTTAAAACATGTGCATAATTTGCAAATATCCATGTTGCAATTGTGATTTCAACAACTGCATTATTATAAAAGTGTGGAAAATTCAGTTTGGGTTCCCAGATTTACTGCCAAAGAGACTCATGTGGTCTATACAATAATGTGAGAGAGAGAAATATGAAAAGAGTGGGGTTAATGAAGTGACAATACTGAACATGCTAATGCATCTGATTTGCTGTGGTCCAGAACTCTTCACATTTTAAACACATAATAATTGTCTTCCCAATGCAGATATTCTTTGTTGTTCATAATTATGCAAAATATATCATGTTCATTCATTTACCTTAAAATGAAGTAATTTACAACATTTATTGCTTTCACAGGTTTTCTCAGAAGATCTAACAAAGGATAAACTATGGGAAATCATGGAAAAAATAATGGAAGTGTACAGCAAAGAACCAGAAATCAAATAAATGTTTTCTGTGGAATGTAAAGTACAAAAGACTGATGCTGACCAAGGTACCTTTTAGAGAACAGCAGATGGAGAAAAGATGTGATTTTATCATTTATTTTGACCTTAGCAGTTTTCAAAGGTGAAGTTCTGTGCTCCTATAATAAATGTTAAAAATCAAGTCTTACTATTTATTTTACACAGACTTTCATGAATTAGATTCAATTTTCTTGTAACTGTGAGATATTCCCTTTGTTGAAGTAAATTCCTTACTCACAGTAATGTTTGTCAACCTTCTTATAATGACAGATTAATAAATTAAATCTGGAACCTTCAGTTTCAAACATTTTATTCTGATACCTACCTATTTAAAATTTGACCAGCTTATGGGATTTAGTGCAAATGCAAGACGATTGCCATTTTCCAGAAATTATTTTGAAATTTAGCTGTTGTGATCAGTCTTTCTCCTAAGTATTCTGGATATCGGTGTTGTACATAATGATGACGGCAGCAGGAGTGGTGGCTTCAATGATGATAGATGGGATGTCTATCAAGACACCATACAATGCATTGTTGTTGTTGTTGTTGTTGACTAATGGCACTGGGGATTAGTTGATTTCCATCGTTTTCCCCCTAGCTTCCCAATATAAAGCCAGTAGGTTCCCACTTTTGAGACCATTACATTTGTCCAAATGGTGTTTGTTTATGATGACATCCTCTTTACAGATGGTACATTTGGGTGTAGGTATGCAGTGTATTTTATAAAGGTGTTCTGCAAGACAATCATGGCCAGATTCCATTCTAAATAGGGCCACTGCAGCTTTTCTTGGTAGTTTTTGTATGTCAGTTTTGCCTCCAATGTTCTTATAATCCTTGTCTTTTAGTTTATCTTCTTCATCAAGTCTCTGCTGTCTTTTAAAATGTAGCTTAATGTTGTTTAATTGTTTATTAATTTCAGTTTGTCTTACGGGTTTTATATTTTGAATTGCACCTTTTTTTGCTAGTTGGTCAGCATGTTCATTACCTAAGAGTCCAACATGGGCTGGAATCCAATGCAGGGTGACATGGTTTCTTGATTCAACAGCTTTAATTAAACTTCTTATTTCTTTGATGTTCTTGTTGTTTTGTTTTTATAATTTACAATCCCATCTATGGCTGATTTTGAATCTGTTAAGATAACTATGTTTTGCTTTATGTACGGTCTGTACAATGCATTGTAAACTAATACAATTTCTGTTATAATCTTATAATTTCTAGTAGCGCAGATATACTCCTGATGATTGGAAAGGACCAGCAGGAATGAGATTTCAGAAATGTAAATTTCCCCTCTTATTGTCCGAATATTTTATGCCAATACAATGTTACTGCCACGAATGTGGGAGGGAAATTCTCCAGTTTTTATTTTAACTTAAGAGAAAGCAATGAAAACCGTTATAATTCCTCTAACTGAATTGGTAAGTCACTAAATTTACAATACAAAACTAAGCAAACTGCTTTACGTTTATTATTCAACAATTTTAATATTTGGTAACTATTCTGCATGTTAACATATTTACTGTTGCAGCTTAATATTTAAATGTGAATTGTACATTATTTATTACAATGAAATATAATCATTTATGACAAACTTCACTTATTTTTTCAAGAAATTGTAAAATGTTCACAGAACTAAGGATCACAATTTCTTGAAAAGATAATTTAAGTTTGTAACAAATTATGTTTTATTGTAATATTTGTATTGCTTCACTGTTATTAGTTTTTGTTTTTTACATATTATTCCATAATTACTTTCTTTTATTTATTTTAATTTGTTATATCTTTACTGTATACAGGAGAACTTAATTTACCCGGATTAACTGGAGCCAGGGCTGATCCGAGTTAACGAAAATTCGGGTTATTCGGAGAGTGATGGAAAAACAATAAAGAAACATGTACATCACCAGAATATTTTTAATGGAGTTTAGAAATTACTATTGGCACACCGATACTCTAAATCGATACTCTAGCCCGCCTCGGTAGCATAGATGGTAGCATGTCTGCCTCTCGTTCAAGAGGTCCCGAGTTCGAATCTCGGTCAGGGTGAGTTACCTGGATATGGTTTTTTCTGGTGTTTTCCCTTATCCTTACAGACAAATGTTGGGTAGCTCTAAGCTCAATGGACCCTGGACACATTTGAGCATCATTACACCCATTTCATTCACCGTCCGATATGACTTAACGTTGGAGGACATAAAATAAAAAGAATAAAAGACCGATACTCTATATATATATATATATATATATATATAATAACGTATGTATTCATACTCTACACAGTATAGCTACAACTAGTCGGTAATAAAAAAGGCATTGAGCTTCTGCTGTCTGTTTAGTGTATCGCTTACAATTGCGATCTCATATCTGCTTTAAATTAGAAGTTCATTTGGCAAAGCTCCAGTTTGACACTTGAAACAGAGCATCAATTTCTCTATTTTTGCTACTGCTGGTTCTTCAACACTGTCTTAATCTGAATACTCTTCATTTTCATTTTCAGTAACACTACATGATGCAATAACACCTTTAATTGTAATCAGTTTATAACCTCCGTCATTGTCGATTGGCAAACACTTGTCAATGTCTTCTTCATCAACATCAGAACAGTCATCAATATTTTTAAAAAGTCCATGAAATCTTTTTCACACTTATTTTTTCTTCTTCTTTAATCTTGCTTTCTGGCAAATCGAACATACCTGGCAAACTTCCATGACTACCAAAGTTTCTGTTCCAACCTGGTCTCAAGAAGGTGGATTGAGTGCAATGAATTCACCTGCTGGCAAAAGAATTCAAGTAATGTACCTACTGAGAATAGCAATTTATCGCCTGTAGAACAAGTCTTCATTTACTATGCTAAACAATATAATTTTTATGCATGATTGGAGGAATTTAGTGATTTTTTTTTCTTCAAAACTAGTCCAGGTTATCTGGACGTCCGGGTTAACGAGGTTTGATTGTAATTATAATACTAAGGAACCATGCATAAACTAACTCAATAAGATACTGATTCTGCACAATTACTTAACACTCACCAGGTTCATGCAACAGTTAAGGATATCATTTCTAGCATTTCTTATGCACATTTTACTGTTTATTAGTCAGAAAATTCCTCTTCATTTATTATTATTCTTCACAAAGTACAAAAAGCACATAATATTGCACCTTGAAATTGACATTCAATATGAAATACTTGACAGTGTACCTTTAAGTTACATGCTGTGAAAAAGATGAGGAACAAACAATAGCTCTAAGTTGTTTTTCTAAATCTCTGTATTAGGCACCTAAAATTTTGGTATTATGAGATAGTATGTCATCTGTCACAACTTCTTCTGTACTCTCTCCTCGCTCAGCTCCTACCCTAGCATAGGCAGCAATACCAGTGGAGCTGAGTCCATTATCTAATAAGCCATGCATATTCTACTGAAAGGACTGAATTAGGGAAGAAATAAATTTGCTGTGATCAAATCAAAAACGTGAGATATTTATTGTGCTCAAAGTATTAATGTAAACTTTTAGCAAGACATAGTTCAGGAGTTAGAAGATGAAGATAGGGTAGATGACTTGGTTTTTACAACAGGTATCTTTAAGCAGTTAAACAAGCTTAACTACCAACTTTAAGGTTGTGATTATTAAATTGTTGACATGAATTGTACAATGAAATCATTTTGCATAATCGTAAACGTTAGGAATGTGCAACTGAGAATACAAATTTATCATTTTCCTTGTGATGTCACTTTCAGATGTTTTTGAATCTCAGATACTTAAATGCTATTATTTCTGGACAATTTTACCAGCAGATTTACCAGATTTTCATTAACTCACATCAGCCCTGCTCCCAGTTGATCCAGGTAAACAAGTTTCTAGTGTATAACTGTATCAAAACCTGCAATATAATTTCCGCAAAGCTGCATCTCAGTTAAACTGTAATAGAAAAATAAGCTTCTTTAAGAATAATTTGTAAACCCATTAATAAATTATAGAGGGTAAAGAAAGTCATATGAATGTAACATCAGATTTTGCTTCTCGCAGAAGCATCACTGGAACACTTTTTCAATGATGTCTGCCTATTGCTAGGATATTAGAGTTCCCCTTTTCTACCAGATCTCCTTTTCCACCCTTACTTCCCTGATAGATCCGATGAAATCTGATAATATCCTTTGTAATATTATTCTCAGCTTGAAAGCTAAAATTCCCATTAATAAGAGGTGTATAGTTATGTGTAGCTTAACGACATTTTATCTGTGATAGATAATGGTGACTGTGATCCTCATTGGAAAGAGAGGAGGATATTAGGTGTCTCCACATAAAGGACTTAAAGATTGGAAAAAAAGGACATAAAGAAGTGATACCTACAGATTAGTAAATTAATTTTCAATTAGATATTTAATGAATAAGTTTGAAAGTACAACATTCAAGTGATATGCAACATACAGAATGAGAAAAACTACAGTTAAGAAATGTTTCTTCTGATTTAGCAACCAGCAGTGTACATTTTGGGGAAATACATTGAAATATAATTAAGTCATACTTGGCTTAACCACCCTCGGGTTACGGAAATTCAACTTCAACGGGTTACTTCAGTTGGTGTTGCAGTATATCAGAAAAGTTATCTCTAAATTCTTAGGTGTAAAGGATCGTCTGTTTCTGACAGTACGTTGTGAAAACATTGAAAAACTTCTGCCCACATCAATGGATGTCATTGGTGCATACTTGAAACGATTGAAATCTTATGCAGAAAAATAACAGGCTATTTTAATCTAAAAAGTCAAAAAGAAGAAATAAAAATTCTAAAAAAAAAAGGTGTTTTAAATTTAAAAAAATAGCCAAAAAAGGAAAAAAGGACAAGTAAAATCCTCCATTTTCTGACTTACGATGGCCAATAATTAACATTTATTATGTTGGGCCTCATCTTTAGACACTAGGGAAACGAAGGATTTTTTCCTCAATTTCGTAACCCTATTTTATAAGATAGGGACAGTTAAATATCGACAGATACAACTTTCTTTTTATTCACTAACATAAAGTAATGAATTATTCTGGGAATTATAGTTGGATGTTACCCTGACAACTGGGAAGTATGAAGAATTACGCTTTTTTTTTTTAAATAGAATTCTATTAAAACGATTAAAGAAAGAAAGAATGACTTTCCTTCGCCCCAGTTTTTGTAGTATCTCTACCACAGACTTGCAAGATATTTTTGGTTGAACATTGTCATGGAATCCAGATTTAACTGTATTGGAACACCGCAGTGAAGCGAAATAATTATTCATTTATAGATGAGTCGTATTTATTACACATTGGCTTCACTTAAGTACCTATTTTGAGGACATGTTTCGCAAACCATCGTTTGCATTGTCGGCTCTTAGGCGACTAATGTTTGATCTAGTGGTGTGGGTAATTCTGGAATTCAAAGTATAAACTTGAAAGAAGCGTAGGGACAGTGAAGCACAAACTAGTACAAAATTGAATCGAGAATATATTGACACATTGCTTCACTCACACTGTTTATTCACAGGACATGTTTCAAGAGCTCTTGCTCCTATCCTCAGCTGATACTCGACTAGTGCAAGTTGTAGTGGTTTCTTCTTTCCCCGTATTGTCAATAGATGGCGTGATGTACTTGTCAAAGATGTCCAGTGGTGGAGTTTCAAAATTCATGACTCTATGACGATTTTTGTTAATGAAGATTTTTTCCCATACGGAAAGGTCTATGGGGTGATTAACATATTTTATTAGAGATGTTTCCAAATTGATGTCATGTCTAGTATTCAAAAAATGAAAAGCCACTGCTGATTTTTCTGTTTCACCATTTTTAATGTTTCTCATATGTTCTTTAGTTCTGATGTTAATATTTCTTTTTGTTTTTCCTATATAAATTTTAGGGCAAGTTTCACATTTGATCTCATAGATTCCTGGTTTTTCTTTGGTAATGATTGAATTTTTGGGAGGGCCTTTTAACAAATTTCTGATATTAAACCTGTTTTGAGGTGCAAGAGTTATGTTGTGTTTTGAGAAGATTTTTTGTTAAAAGGCCCTCCCAAAAATTCAATCACTACCAAAGAAAAACCAGGAATCTATGAGATCAAATGTGAAACTTGCCCTAAAATTTATATAGGAAAAACAAAAAGAAATATTAACATCAGAACTAAAGAACATATGAGAAACATTAAAAATGGTGAAACAGAAAAATCAGCAGTGGCTTTTCATTTTTTGAATTGACATCAATTTGGAAACATCTCTAATAAAATACGTTAATCACCCCATAGACCTTTCCGTATGGGAAAAAATCGTCATAGAGTCATGAATTTTGAAACTCCACCACCGGACATCTTTGACAAGTACATCACGCCATCTATTGACAATACGGAGAAAGAAGAAACCACTACAACTTGCACTAGTCGAGTATCAGCTGAGGATAGGAGCAAGAGCTCTTGAAACATGTCCTGTGAATAAACAGTGTGAGTGAAGCAATGTGTCAATATATTCTCGATTCAATTTTGTACTAATTCTGGAGTTGCTTCTGTCATCTGTGTATTTATTATGGGCGCATTATAAGTTGGTGATTGACGGTTGAAGGAGTGGGGAAAGAGAGGGGATAGCAGCGTTGCCACTTAACCGTCCCTCTCCACGTGCTAGGCAATGAAGGTGACGGGTAGAGGGGAGGTGGAAGTTCGGTTGCAGTCAGTTGCAGTAATGCACACGCACATATTCCTAGAAATTTGCATACTGCAGTATTAATCGTAAGATTGCCGTAAGACTGTCTACACGTTTAAGTGAGCAGTTACCTAAGTAGAGCATACGAGTTTGTAACCGCGATGTACATGCCTGATTTTCTTCAGTAGCGTATTTCTCTTTCCCTACTCTATGGTATTCTTACTTACACCAACAGCAGCTGAGGTTCTGTCCAGTACTTTTGAAACGGGAATTATTGGACTCCCATTGTCTCTTTCATCCTCAAAATATTTTCTTACGGAACATACAATTTCCCTTGCTTGTCCTTTAATTGGGATTCCGTGCCCAAAAACATTTTTGTGGTCTTCGCAGATAGCTTCTTTCTGTCTGTTTCTGTAGCACAAGTGTTTGCGGTAGCCATGAGTAACAATTATTAGCTAAATATTAAAGTTGATCACAGAAACACTAAAGTTGATCACAGAAACGTTTAAGTTGATCACTGAAACACACGAATTATATTGCGAAAATGTAAAGCTGTTTACACTCTGTGAAACATTCACTACCTGAAGCAGTACACTCTTAGTTTGGCAGTGATGACAGGGAAAAATACCCTAAGTAAGGGTTGGTCACTAAACTGTAAAGGTTGGTCATTGACCCAGAAAACGTCATAAGCTATTCCTTGAAACTAAATCCACACCTGTTCCCTTCCAACAACGCATACCGTATCATAATAAAGGGCAACGAACGACGACGGTATTGTGATACTACTGATTCATAAGCGAAGCAACAATAGGAGCAGTGTCTGTTTACTGTAAACCTCAACATGCCGATAGAATAGCGTCATGCATAAAGCACGTGATGTAGTGCGATAGAGTTGGCAACATAGGATAAGCGGCTCGGGTTGCTATGGCAACAGTTTACTTTTGATTGGTGGATTTCTGGTTGCTAGGTGACGGCAATGACGTGTCAGTGACGTGTTTATCTCCTCTCCTTGTTTTCGCAGCTGAACAGCACGTGGAGGCAAAACGCCAATCACCAACTTATAATGCACCCATTATAGTGATGAACTTAAATGTGGGATTCTCTTCTGGCGGGATTTCAATGTTCGTTAGTTGGTTTTTATGTTTTTCTATGTATATTCTCTCCCATATGACGAGTTCACTATGTTTTTGTACGTATTTTAGTAATTCTGTGCTACCTTCAATTTCATGATTTTCAGACCAGAAATGAGCTGCTATTGCTGACTTATCAATATTTTTATATCTTAAGTACCTGAAGTGTTCTTTCTAGTGTCTATGTTTCTTTTTGTCCTCCCTTTGTAAATTTGTTCACAGTATTTACACTTAATCTTGTAAATGACTGACTTTTCTTCTGAAATGTGTAGTGTTTAATGCCCGCTTTTACTACATACGGCACCGCAGGCGATGACACTGATGATACATGAGATGAACATGTAGCACCGGTGGAATGAGATGGCGGGGGAAACCGGAGATCCCAGAGAAAACCCGCCCCAGCGCCATGTTGTCCACCACAAATCTCACTTTGCGGTCACCTGGGATCGAACCCGGGCCGCCTTGGTGAGAGCCAAGCGGTCTAACCACTGAGCCACGGCGAGGCCTACTTTTCTTCTGGTTTTATCTTATCAGTATTATTACTGTCATGCGAGCATCGGAACACCCTATAGAGTGGGCGACAGGAGACGGGTCCGCGTTCGCCCCGCCCCCTCATTTGTCTTATAGCGTTAAGAAGGGATGGTTAGGAGAGGGATGTCGGGCCCCTGAGCCGTTTCTTTACCCTTCTCCTAGGTTCTGGAAACTCGGGACATTCAATCTAATCGAGAACCTTCTAGATCGGCAAGCGGACCCTATATAAGCAACACGTCGTGCAAGGTGAGGAGTCAGTCAGTTCTTGGTGTAAGAATGCAGTGCTAGTGTACAACGAGAAGATTGTGCAACGTAACTGTGTATGTGCATCGGAGTTTACGTAATCGCGAGTACAAGTGAAATTGTAACGGACGAACTGGTGAATTGTAATTGTGTGCAGCACGTAATTCTGTGTAATTGGCAAGTGCTAAACTGTCAGTCGGTAGAAATAAAGAACATTGTTGAGTTTGTGTAATTGGACTTTTCATTTCACGAACCCACAAAGTCACACTGGTGTCAGAAGTGGGATGACAACAGCACCGAACATTACAGCCATGGAATCCGCAGTGGAAATGCTTTTGGCGAAGATGAACGAGTTAACAACAAAAATAGAAGCGGCAAATAACAACCTGGCCGCAAAGCTGGAAGAAATGATGACGGCTAACGGTAACCTCGCGGAGAAGATGGAAGAAATGAAGGTTGCGAACGAGGCCCTCGCCGCCAAGTTTGAGGAACGGTTGGCCGGCGTGAGGGATGACGTCACGAATCTGGGCAAGCAGATGGGTCAAGTAGACGACCGCCTTAATGATTTAGAGGAAAAGGCCGACAACATCGCAAAACCCCTCACCCGCCTGACGGAGGAACACCGGCCCTATATGTGGACAGAGGATGCCGAAAACGCTTTCCAGCACCTAAAGGAGACCCTGTGCAGTGCTCCAATTTTGGGTTTCCCACAACCGGGTGGCGCCTTCATTGTGGACACCGACGCCAGCGACCATTGCATTGGAGGTGTCCTATCGCAGATCCAGGACGGCCATGAGCGAGTGATAGACTATTACAGCAAGACGCTATCCAAGGCAGAGAAGAACTACTGCGTCACCCGACGGGAGTTACTGGCGGTAGTAAAGACATTGGAGCACTTCCACAAGTACCTGTACGGTCAGCCATTCCACCTGAGGACTGACCATTCCGCCCTAACCTGGCTATTGAGCTTTAAGAACCTGGAAGGCCAGAGGGCACGTTGGGTCCAGAGGCTGCAGGAGTACGACTTCACCTCGGAACATCGTAGAGGGAAGAGCCACGGTAACGCAGATGCCATGTCCCGAAGACCCTGTCCAGAAAAGTGCGGCCAGTGCTCAAGAGTGGAAGAGAAGGAGCGTGCCGCAGCAGTCCGAGTAGTTGTGGCAGTGCCTGCTGAAGGCTGGGATAGCGCAGGCCTGAGGAGGGAGCAGCTGGCGTACGCAGACTTGGGGCCACTCTTGAGGGAAGTGGAGGCAGGGACGAGACCAACCTGGGAGGACATCGCACCGAGGAGCGCAACCTACAGGTCGTACTGGGCCCAATGGGACTCGTTGAAGACCAGAGAGGGCGTGCTGTTCTGGGTATGGGAGTCACCCGATGGGAAGGCGCAGAGAGAACAGTTGGTACTTCCCCGGAGTAAGGTCCCGGAAGTCTTGGAGGAAGTGCGCGCCGGTACTTCAGGAGGACACCTGGGAGCGAACCGAACGATTGACAAACTTCGGCAGCGCTACTTCTGGCTGAGACTCCGAGCAGATGCTGGTGGTACACCTGGACCGCCTGGCACGCTACGATGGTGCTGTTCGGGACGACCAGCTTTGAGGAGGGAGCAGTGTCACGCGAGCATCGGAACACCCTATAGAGTGGGCGACAGGAGACGGGTCGGCGTTCGCCCCGCCCCCTCGTTTGTCTTATAGCGTTAAGAAGGGATGGTTAGGAGAGGGATGTCGGGCCCCTGAGCCGTCTCTTTACCCTTCTCCTAGGTTCTGGAAACTCGGGACATTCAATCTAATCGAGAACCTTCTAGATCGGCAAGCGGACCCTATATAAGCAACACGTCGTGCAAGGTGAGGAGTCAGTCAGTTCTTGGTGTAAGAATGCAGTGCTAGTGTACAACGAGAAGATTGTGCAACGTAACTGTGTATGTGCATCGGAGTTTACGGAATCGCGAGTACAAGTGAAATTGTAACGGACGAACTGGTGAATTGTAATTGTGTGCAGCACGTAATTCTGTGTAATTGGCAAGTGCTAAACTGTAAGTTGGTAGAAATAAAGAACATTGTTGAGTTTGTGTAATTGGACTTTTCATTTCACGAACCCACAAAGTCACATTACTGTTAAGTAGGTTTTTAATGTTGTAATTGTTTTTTGGTGCCAATGTTATATTGTATTTCTTGAATATTTTTTGGAACTTTTTTTGTGGCCCCGGGGTGGTAAGTAAATTTAGCAAATCTAATTTCTTGTTTTATTGGTGTGAGAGCTGTGATCTGTTTTAATCTCTTTTGAATTTGGAATGATTTTAGTTTTTTATCTACAAGGTTTTTTCAATATCCATTTTTAATTGCAGGCATTTAATTGCATTCAATTTTCAGGCATTTACAAGATTAAGTGTAAAGACTGTGAAAAAATTTACATAGGGAGGACAAAAAGAAACATAGACACTAGAAAGAAAGAACACTTCAGGCACTTAAGATACAAAAACATTGATAAGTCCGCAATAGTAGTTCATTTCTGGTCTGAAAATCATGAAATTGAAGATAGCACCGAATTACTAAAATACGTACAAAAACATAGTGAACTCGTCATATGGGAGAGAATATACATAGAAAAACATAAAAACCAACTAATGAACTTTGAAATCCCGCCAGAAGAGAACTCCAGAATTACCCACACCACTGGATCAAGCTTTAGTCGCATAAGAGCCGACGATGCAAACGATGGTTTGCGAAACATGTCCTCAAAATAGGTATGTAAGTGAAGCCGATGTGTAATAAATACGACTCATCTATAAATTAATAATTGTCATGGAAACTTGTGAGATAAGAGCATTAAGTGGAAATATTTCTATACAAGCAGTAAAAATACCTTCTCTATATACATTTTTTCAAAATATGATGGCCTCGCCGTATATCTTTGACCAGAGCCTGCTACTGATCAATAAACATTAACAATCAGAGAGCTTCCCTTATTAAGCAAGTGAAAAGCAACATAGCTAAATGTATATTTTCCATAGTCTTGTAGGCCTTCAAGTCTATTTCTGTACTTGACCTTGTATGCAAACCACTGAGTTAATTGAACAGATTATTATTCCTTCTTCAAACCTGATTATATCACTGAATTTGAATTTGATTGTGTGAATCAACTTCAACGACCTGGCCCTTCATCAAAAGTTTCCATGAAAAATAAAAATGTTTATTAGTTTAACAATAGTGCAAGTTGGGTTTCTTGCATCCAGTTTTGGTAACCTAACATATCTGAGTGTTCAGCCTGTTTTACTGCATAAGTGTGCATATACTAAATCCTCTACCTTGTTAAATTTATTATTGCAAATATTGAATATAACATTTGATAGTTGAACTTTAGCATTTAAACTTACCTCAGTCTTCAGCTTTTATTTGGTATTTACTTAGGATTTGCTTCATGCAGCAGCTAAGTATATTAGCTAAATATTATTAATTCTGGGGAAGGGAAGGATATATAGACAGACATATGTAATAAATTAGGGCAAGAAAGTTTTGCTTTGGGGAGAACAGGAGTAAGAAACTTGAAAGGTATAGGTCAAGAGAGGGAGCTAGATAAATGTCCATTGTGTGGAGAAGAGAATGCAGATTTCCATTGTATAGTGTATTGTAGTCAAACAAAAATATGGAGAGAGCAGGCCTGACTACGTTAATGGGACAATTTGGGGGGGGGGGGGGGGCGAAGTAGTAATTAGAAAAATTTTGTCAGTAAAAGGGGAAAAGAACAGGAGAAATATAGGGAATTATTTAGGGAAAGTTAAAGAGAGATGGCTAAGAACAATTAAGAGAAAACTGTAGATAGGATAGGTGAAATGGCAAAAGTGTAAAAAGGAGTAGAGAGCCTCCATTACACAAAAACCTAGGGTTAAGGTGTATGGGGACCAAATTATTATTCAATAGCGGGCAACATGGTAGGATTTTCAGGATTTAGGAATATATGGCATTTTTCACTATGGATTTTATAGCCTGCCTCGGTAGCGCAGATGGTGGCGTGTCTGCCTCACGTTCAAGAGGTCCCGAGTTCGAATCTCGGTCAGGGTGAGTTATCTGGATAAGGTTTTTTCCGGTGTTTTCCCTTATCCTGAAAGACGAATGTCAGATAACTCTAAGCTCTATGGACTTTGGGCTCATTTGAGCATCATTTCATTCGATTCATTCATCGTCCCCGATATGACTTAACGTTGGAGGATGTAAATTGAAAAAAAAAATTGGATTTTATAATTGTAATATTGATGTTGTATTTCCATTTGATGATGTAAAAGGAAAGATAAGAAATAAATTACTAATTACTATTATTAATTTTTAAGGCCAGCAATGAGACATGGGTAATCACTCATCAGAAATAAGTAATATAGGTGTAAAGGAATACAAAGGCAAGGGGAGAAATTGAATTGTATCTTATTAGTTAACAAAGGTGGGTGAAGCTGCAGGTTCTAGTTGTTCAATAAAAAATAGATTTAGTCCTAAGTATACATTTTCAAGAGTGTCTTTGAGAATGGGCCCTACAATTTTAGAACTACTAAAGACTTGGCTATACTAAGGTTTACTTCAAACCAGAAACCTTGTAAAACCAACCTTCAGAACTGCTGACTCAGGCATGGGCAGAAGAGAAGGCCTGAAGGTGATTTTTGGGAAATGCTATACACATGAAGAAGTACACAGAAGTTCAAAATGGAATTCGTAAAGGTAGATCTTGCATAGATTGTATTTAGTATCAATAAAATAATTGAGAAACATAGTGAGTACAACATACCAACATATATAGTCTTTGTTGATTTGAAAAGGCCTTTGACAGGGTAAAAAGAAACAAACTATGGCATATTATGAAAGAAAAAGGTATAATACCTCAACTTTAATAGCAATAATAAGAAGTTTGTGTATAGAAAATAAAGTTATGATGGAAACAGGAAAGAATAACAAATTAACAGCAATAATCAACAAAGGCGTTAGACAAGACTGACCCCTTTTGCCACTGCTTTTTAATACATATACAGTTACTCCAAAAAGTATTCATCTAATGCATGAGTTTATGTTTAAGGATGTATGGATAGTGGAAAATCATCAGAATAAAGTACAGCAGGGACACTGTCTTATTTATTGATTAGTGAAAAAGAGAATACAGTAAAGAAACACATATAGTATCTATTCACATAAACATAGTTGAAACATTCAGAAGTAAAGATATGCAATATAGGATGCAAAATAAGTATTCGTCTGCATACTGAAAATAGAATGTTACGGTCAGTAGGCCCTCCATTCCTCTTTATAATCTCTTGCATTCTCCTAGGCATGGATTTCACCAAAGATTGTGTTGTTTCCACTGTAATTTTATGCCATTCCTCTAGTATAGCTTTCTTTAGATCCTTTATATTAGGTATCTGATGATTCCTAATATTTTTGTCCAGTATACTCCACAAAATTGGATTCATGTCTGGTGATTGCAGGATGTCTGCATCCATCGTGGAGTATTATTCAGTAACCATAGCCTTGCATCTAGAGCTGTAGGTTTTGGATCATTATCTTATGTGAAAATATAATGCTCAGAAAGAGCCATATTATTCACACTTCTGAACAGATGTATTTTTATGATGTTTATATAAACCTTATGGTTCATAATCCCATCAATAAAACACAAATTCCCCATACCGTTTGCACTCTTGCAGCCCTAGACAAGTACTGCACCACCTCCATGTTTAACTGAAGCTGTTATATTTTTCTCCTCTAGCACACAATTCTTTTTTCTGCACACTATTTACTCGTCCTATTGACTTAAGAGCTCAAATTGACTTGCATCAGTAAATACAACCTTCTGTCAGGAATTAAACCCATTGTATTTATGTTCTTTTGCAAAAGCAACTCGTTTCTTTCTCTTTTTTACTGAAGTATGGTTTTCTACGGGCTGTTCAGGCTTCATACTCAGCTTCATAAAGCACGTTCATTCGTTTGCACCTTTGTCTGTGAGTATTGTGTTTATGTATTCTCTGTATGAAATATAGGGGATGAATAAAAAAAAAAAAATTGAAAATTATAGTATGTGCTGAAACAGATTTTTCCTGTGTGTGTTTGAACTGTAATAGCAAGTTTAGGATTTTTCTTGACTTATCTAAGTAACCGTCATTTCTCCATCTCGGATAGAACCGCAGGACGACCTCTTCTTGATTGATGTTCGTAAGTTTTGTTCTTATCAAACCTGTATATAGTAGTGTAGATGGTTGCATGTCTGCCTCACGTTCAAGAGGTCCCGAGTTTGAATCTCAGTCAGGGTGAGTTACCTGGATAAGGTTTTTTCGGGGTTTTCCCTTATCCTGAAAGGTGAATGTCAGGTCAAAGTATAAACTTGGAAGAAGCGTAGGGACAGTGAAGCACAAATTAGTACAAAAGTGAATCGAGAAGATATTGACACATTGCTTCACTCACACTGTTTATTCACAGGACATGTTTCAAGAGCTTTTGCTCCTATCATCAGCTGATACTCGACTAGTGCAAGTTGTAGTGGTTTCCTCTTTCTCCGTTTTGTCAATAGATGGCGTGATGTACTTGTCAAAGATGTCCGGTGGTGGAGTTTCAAAATTCATGACTCTATGACGATTTTTGTTAATGAAGATTTTTTCCCATACGGAAAGGTCTATGGGGTGATTAACATATTTTATTAGAGATGTTTCCAAGTTGATGTCATGTCTAGTATTCAAAAAATGAAAAGCCACTGCTGATTTTTCTGTTTCACCATTTTTAATGTTTCTTAGATGTTCTTTAGTTCTGATGTTAATATTTCTTTTTGTTTTTCCTATATAAATTTTAGGGCAAGTTTCACATTTGATCTCATAGATTCCTGGTTTTTCTTTGGTAGTGATTGAATTTTTGGGAGGGCCTTTTAACAAATTTCTGATATTAAACGTATTTTGAGGTGCAAGAGTTATGTTGTATTTTGAGAAGATTTTTTGGAATTTGTTATAGGCTGATGGGTGGAAGGTGAATTTTTTAAAAAGTTTTTTCTCTTTTTCACCTGTAGGTTCTAGGGTGGTGGTTTCTTTTATTTTCTTAGCTTTGTTGAGTCTGTTAACTGTTTTGTCTACTAAATTTTGGTTGAAACCGTTGGATATAGCTACTTTTTTTATGTGTAGGTATTCTTCTTGATAATCTTCTCTGTTTAGTGGAAAGTTGATCATCCGAAAGATTAAACTGTTGAAAATGGAATGTTGGTGTTGTTTTGGGTTGAAACTGTTGTTCTTAATGTAATTATCTGTGTGTGTCGGTTTCCTGTAAATACCAAAAGTGAGTTTGTTGTTCATTTTTTTGATCTTGATGTCCAAAAAGGGGAGCACACCATCCTCTTCTGTTTCCAATGTAAATTTTATAGCTGGATTTTGTATATTCAAAAGTTTAAGACCATCTTGTATGAGTTTTTTAGGTACTATTGCAAAAATGTCGTCAACATAGCGATACCACACTTTGAAATAATTTGGAAAAGTTTTTGTGATATGTGTTTCAAAAGCACTCATAAATAAATCTGCCAAGATGTGGTAAATCTGCCACATGTAACTTCACAGAGAAAGAAATTGATTTTCCAAACAAAGGCCTAAAAACATGTGTAGATTACACAAAAAACATTGAAAACTATATCGCAGACATTGAAATAGCGATATATAATTTCCTGATAATAAAAAATCTACGATCAGAACACAGTGCATACAAACTCTAGATCATATTCAAAATGCAAATTCAAAAAATTATTCATATAAAAAATTAATCAAAAATTTAAATGAAAAACCGGTAATCTACACAAAAGCAGACAAGGGTAACAAAATAGTAACACTGGACGAAGAAGACTATCGCAAAAAAATGGACAACCTTTTAAACGGAAAAGAATTTGTTAAATTAGAAAACAATCCATTAAAGAAAGCATGCAAATCTGTGGAATTAGCAATTAAAAACAGTAAAATCATGACTAAAAGAGATAAATTGAACAATAAAATAGACAATCCAAAAACACCATACATATATGGTTTACCCAAAATACATAAACCTGAAATTACCCTCAGACCAATAATTAATAACATTGATGCACCCACTTACCAACTATCAAAATGGCTGGTTCATATCTTCAGATCCTTCATAAAATTTGACTCGTTTGAATTGTTAAATCTCCTGAAGGACACAAAGATCAACTCTACAGATGCTTTAGTTTCCTTTGACGTCATTTCTTTATATCCAAGTATACCTACCAATGAGCTTATTCCACTTCTCAAAAAATGGTTGGAATCAATAACATCTGAAGAAATAGAAGAACTTTCACAACTTACAGAAATTTATATCAATCAAAATTTTTTCAGCTTTAATGGACAGATCTATAAACAAAAACAGGCCTAGCTATGGGCAACCCATTGTCTCCCTTCTTGGCAGATTTATTTATGAGTGCTTTTGAAACACATATCACAAAAACTTTTCCAAATTATTTCAAAGTGTGGTATCGCTATGTTGACGACATTTTTGCAATAGTACCTTAAAAACTCATACAAGATGGTCTTAAACTTTTGAATATACAAATTCCAGCTATAAAATTTACATTGGAAACAGAAGAGGAATGTGTGCTCCCCTTTTTGGACATCAAGATCAAAAAAATTAACAACAAACTCACCTTTGGTATTTACAGGAAACCGACACACACAAATAATTACATCAAGAACAACAGTTTCAACCCAAAACAACACCAACATGCCATTTTCAACAGTTTAATCTTTCGGATGATCAACTTTCCACTAAACAGAGAAGATTATCAAGAAGAATACCTACACATAAAAAAAAGTAGCTATATCCAACGGTTTCAACCCAAATTTAGTAGACAAAACAGTTAACAGACTCAACAAAGCTAAGAAAATAAAAGAAACCACCACCCTAGAACCTACAGGAGAAAAAGAGAAAAAACTTTTTAAAAAATTCACCTTCCACCCATCAGCCAAAATTCCAAAAAATTCCAAAAAATCTTCTCAAAACACAACATAACTCTTGCACCTCAAAATACGTTTAATATCAGAAATTTGTTAAAAGGCCCTCCCAAAAATTCAATCACTACCAAAGAAAAACCAGGAATCTATGAGATCAAATGTGAAACTTGCCCTAAAATTTATATAGGAAAAACAAAAAGAAATATTAACATCAGAACTAAAGAACATATAAGAAACATTAAAAATGGTGAAACAAAAATCAGCAGTGGCTTTTCATTTTTTGAATACTAGACATGACATCAACTTGGAAACATCTCTAATAAAATATGTTAATCACCCCATAGACCTTTCCGTATGGGAAAAAATCTTCATCAACAAAAATCGTCATAGAGTCATGAATTTTGAAACTCCACCACCGGACATCTTTGACAAGTACATCACGCCATCTATTGACAAAACAGAGAAAGAGGAAACCACTACAACTTGCACTAGTCGAGTATCAGCTGATGATAGGAGCAAAAGCTCTTGAAACATGTCCTGTGAATAAACAGTGTGAGTGAAGCAATGTGTCAATATCTTCTCGATTCACTTTTGTACTGAATGTCAGGTACCTCTAAGCTCCATGGACCCCAGTTTAATTGGAGCATAATTTCACCCATTTGATTTATCGTCTGATATGACTAAATGTTGGAGGATGTAAATTTAAAAAAAAAAAATAACCTGTATATAATAGTCTTCACTGTACTATAGGGTCTTCCAATGGTTTCTCCAATTTGTTGAAAAGATTTTCCGTTTTTAAATAACCTGATGCAAATTTCTCTCTTCTTTTGTAGTTTCATGAAGTTTTTTACCCATATTACTTAAACAGTCATTACCTTTGAAAACAGAGATGTATTGTCAATGATAGTGGATGAAACACGACTGTATAAGAAAAGGGAAGGGTTGTGTGTCAGCAAGGCACCATACCTGGGATCTTGTTCACTAGACGAATACTTGTTTGACATTAAATGGGACATGATTTTAAATAACGTAGAGTTTTTCACTAATTAAGCAACATATAAACCCAAATTGTTTTATTTTTAAATCTAGATAACTGATTTCAGAAAATAGTTATTGTTCGTTTTTTACCTATATTTTTCTGATTGTGCTTGTTATATTCTATGTGCTATGATTAGACATACTTTTTGGAGTATCTGTAGATAGATGATGTGATCTCAAAATGGCAGACAAGTTTAGAAAACCATTTTAAAATAAAGATTGTGATGTAAGATACTATTTTATATGCAGATGACCAAGTTCTAAAAAGTAGCTTGGAAAACAATCTACAATATGAAATAATTTATACAAAGTGTATGCAAAAAAATATCTACATAGCAAAAACAAACATTTTAGCTCTTTGCGGAATGCAAACAATTAGACCAAAAATATTTGAGGATAACATGATAGAACAAGTCAACAATTTTATGCATTTAGACTGCAATGTTTGATATTTTAAAAATGGAGAGGATAAAATAATAAGATTAATAGATTTAACAATATTTGGGGTACCATAAAAAGATGTCTCAAGAACACTAGAAGACAAACTAAAATTTTACAAAGTAGTGGCAGTACCCATGCTCTTTTATGGTTCAGAATGTTGGACACTTCATAAATGCGAAGAAAGACAAATAGAAGCTGCAGAAATGAGAGTGCTAATAAGTGTTGCAGGGTACACACTGTTTAATAGAAAGAGAATTGGTACCTAAGAACAGAACTTGGTATATTCAATTTAGTAGAGAACATAAATAAATATAGAACCAACTGGAAAGAGCAGGTAGAAAGAATGGACAATCACAGCATACGAAAACTGTTGTTGAAGTATAACCTGGAAAGAGAAGGTGGAAAGAATGGACAGTCATTGCATACCAAAACTTGTTGAAGTATAACCCCAAAGGAGATCAAAGAGATGGGTACTACATTTCATTGTTTGAGAATGGAACAAGTCTTTCTTAGGCTTAAACCCTGTGGATGATGATGCTGTACACAGCTTGGTTATGGACACTTCTACTGTCATTCTTTACTTACATGCATGTGTAACAAGCTGAACCTGAGCTGGCCATTGTTGATAGTGTGCCGTAAGTCTCTCGAGCGGATGTGCGATACTACTTCCATTAAAGTTCCGATAAAAGTTCCACTCACTATCTGCTATCTCGGGATATCTATTTCACGTACATCTGCCGCTGTTCCGACGCATATTATGCTGGTCGTGGGATTGCCCTCTGTCGCATCATGAATCATTCTGCTTGCTGAGAGACAGCTTCCCCGCTCCTATTTGTATTCCCGCCCCTCCCTATTTATGTCGAGATTTAAACTTTAACCTATAGGCAGATGGAACAGCATTAGTAAGTCGTTTTGATCACAGAACTTCAACAATGCGTAAAGTAAAAACTAGTGTGACATTTTACAAACACAGAGAAAAAAGTGCATGTTTCGGCACATCGTATTGCGTAGATACAAGAGGACTATTAGTGATCATTGCCACCACACTGCTGTAAAGAAAATGAGTATCAATAGTGCCAAAAGATTGGGATATTTTGGGAACATAAGCGTTTATTACGCAGATCTGGTTTTACACACATAGTTTTTTTTTTTTTTTTTTTTTTTTTTTTTTTTTTTTTCATTTGAAGTATTAAAGAAAAGTATTTCCCAGGCGCGGCTCTGGATGAATTGATTAGGTGACTCGGAAAATTGGCTAAACTAAATTCACAAAATCGGCATCGCAAAAGCGGATTTTATACTGGAATAGTGGCGTTGAATTGCGATGGTGCTTCCCTCTGTATATGAATCCAAAAGTTCCTTTAAATAATGCTCGTTTCATTATGTCCACGAAATGTCATTTCTTGTCTACTTCCCTAACGGGATATTGCATGAAAAGCCTCTTAAGCTTAACGTTCTCATTGTGTATTACAATATATAGATGTGAGCTTTCCCGAAGAGCGTCTGCAATTTTGATAGTGTTTTTCCCAGCTGCTTGAATCCGACACAATTATGTTCCTCATACCAACGAATCTTAAATTTCGTGGTGTATTTTGAAGATGCGCCGCCGCAAAGTTTTTCTAAACATAGTACTGGTGTTGGTCTACTGACATTTATCACAACGCGTTTGTCATCATTTTTCCATAAAGGATAGTGTGTTTGGAGAATGGAACACAAGTCATGAGTTCCATTCATTGTAAATCCCTGAAATATGAAACATTAAACACTTCACATATCAGACAATAATCACTGGTCACATTAAAAATTACGATTTTACGCAGAATGCAAACTGATAATAAACAGTATAGCACACGACACGTGTGGCTCGCATCAAGCGGGTTACCACTTTCACCAACAAATTTCTTTTCAAATAAATGAAAAAGTAGGAAGAAGGCATTGTGTAGGCAACACGAGTTGGTGCGGAATACACGGCTTCTATGAATCGAATCCGTAGCCATGGTAACCAGCAGTGCATTCTACCCCTCCAACCGCAAGTGTTACGGTCACCTTGGCTTTTTAATAACGGATCACTGGTCGGGGAAGTAAGCTAGCTGCTTTATCGACACGCGAACGCCAAGAGAACGGTTACACTACAAAATATAACTTGGAGAACGTTTATAAAGAAAAATTAATTGCTAGAACCTGAAACATAACCATGTAAATTATTCAAAAACAAGTAGGTGACTCGGCGATTCAAACGCATCAAGAAAGAGCCGCCCTTGGTATTTACAATAAAATAGCACAGAAGGAACGAGTGCTTCGCCCGCCTCGGTAGCGCAGATGGCAGCGCGTCTGCCTGACGTTCAAGAGGTTCCGAGTTCGAATCTCGGTCAGGGTGAGTTACCTGGATACGGTTTTTTCCGGGGTTTTCCCTTATCCTTCAAGACGAATGTCGGGTAACTCTAAGTTCTGAGGACCCTGGGCTCATTTGAGCATCATTTAACCCATTCCATTCATCGTCCGATATGACTTAACGTTGACGGCGTAAAATTACAACAAAAAAGAGTACTTTTGTCATTGCTTTCTGGTATTTTGTAGGTGTTAATATACGATTAGCAATTTAATGGAGTAGAAGTTCCAAAGACAGAAATGTTGTTATATTTCTGAAGCACTTTCTAAAGTGTGCCTACTAGGGATGGGTCGACACCAATACTTAATACAATCTTAATACTCGATTCTCGATACCGATACACCATATTTTCCACATTATCCGATACTTCGATACTCGATACCGTCACTACTTCTAGTTTCAATACAAAATACTATGTTAGGAGAACTGTGTAATGCCAATCAAATAAAATAGGTGCATATATTTAATGAGACAAGAAATAAAACCACCAGTGTTCTTATTTTTAAACTCTACATTAGACATTTAAAAGCAAAACAGTCCACTTTTATAAAATCTTATTAAAAATAATTGCATTCTCACCCTTTTGGGGTCAAGTCTATTTCTTCTTCTGTCACATGAGTTCTGCTGTGCTAAATAGTCTTTCAGAGAAAACTGTTGCAGATGGAATACACAAATATTTAGTGGGTAGAGCCAGACTGAAAAATTCAATGCCATAGCCGAGATTTGAACCAGGATCTCCCGCTCTCCGTGCGGTTGCTCTAAACCACTGAGCTACTATGGCCAACTTGACATTAAATTCTCCAACTGACTCGTATGTTTCCCGGTAAACCACTAGGGGTTCTCATATGCTATGAGACACACACCTTGTGTGGCGACTTACTATTATGTAAGTACTTAAGTTCCAGGCTTCATAGTTAAACCAGTGGAAGATCTGTGGTTCAAATCCCGGCTATGGCATTGAATTTTTCAGTCTGGCTCTACTCATCCAAACCTTAGCCTACACATGGCTAGTGTGAAAGAAATAATTATTTGCATCAATATTTAGTGGCTTATCTCATTTTGGTTCTGGCAATTTTGAATTTTCTTCCCAGTAATCGAGTGCACTAGAAAGAGGAGGCGATAAATCATCGTAGCGATATGTAATGATTTATTCTTGGGAACTGTTAACTGGCAAT
This sequence comes from Mantis religiosa, assembly GCA_030765055.1. Taxonomy (NCBI): domain Eukaryota; kingdom Metazoa; phylum Arthropoda; class Insecta; order Mantodea; family Mantidae; genus Mantis; species Mantis religiosa. The sequence continues at coordinate 133,346,926 of CM060957.1, forward strand.
GAATTTCACATACGTTAGTTTCTTGCTTAATGTTACTGTGCAGGTAACATTATGGCAATTTCCTGACAATTTCTCGGGCTTTGCAATGTCCTACTTCCGGTAATAATTTGTGATTTTAAAATAAAATAAAAATTGCAGAATCACCAACGAAGTATGAAAAAAGTACCGAGCGAATTTTATGAAATATCGTTCGATGTCAGTACCATGTAAGTATCGTGAATATCAATAATCCACGTTTCTTGCTGCTTTTGGCGCGTGTCATAGTTTCTTCAAAAGTAGTACTACTCGATTCCATCATGTTCTTCCTATGGAAATCTCAATCTTCATTGCATCCATTTCGCAAAGCTAGAATCATTCATGTTAAGCAATCTGCATTTCTCCATATAAATTTACAGCTTTTGCACTTAACGAAAGTCCAAGCGACAGAAATGCAATGAACTGCAGTTATAATTCTGTTCTTTTCATTTTATTTATTTCAATGTAATTGTTTTTAAGGGATGCACTTGTCGAACGCATAGATCACCATGGAGACGTGCTGAAAATCCAAATCATCTCAGAAATATAAGTCATTCTTATTCCAAACGCAGCGGAAATCTAGTCCAGTCTTTGGACTCAGGAGCTCACAAGTTGGTAACCGTGATGATGCCAGACGCAGTTTTCGGCAAAAAGTTGGATGTTAAACCAACTGAACTACGGCCTACAAGTCCGGAAGATGTATATAATGTAGCTGACCTAATCGTTCAATTTCAAGTTTTTGTTCTACCTTTAATGAATGGAAGGGACTTTTCATGAAATAATCTACTCTATTCATTTTAAAATTTCACTGCTTTGTCCACTAAACAATTAACATTCCAACAACAATCAAAGGAATGTTAATGCAACGGGCCAAGCGTTGCTAAGTGCGATGTATCAAGAGGAGAGTTGGGTAGCGAAGGAGGTACAGACACGTGGCTGGCAAAATTTACAGAGACGTAGAGTAACCGTAGGGCCGTATAATCTGGCCCTTAGCGATAAGGAGATTGGCGAGGTTGTCGTTTACAAACTGTGGATTGTAAGGTTCGGTAACCATTAAGAATCGTGATATAATAAATTACTGTTTGCAATAATTATTGCAATTGAATAAAGATGTACATTAACAAAAAGGAAGTCAAAGACGATTTGTGAGTTTTAACTTTGAGTAAAGGTGTCTTAAGTACTGTTATAATTATTTCGTGTACAGCAATTTCTCTGATTTACATTTGAATTTAACATTTTCTTGCCAAGAGTTTCATAGGAAGCACTGCTTCCTCGCATCTGCGTCAGCGTACATCTGTTGTAATCACTGTCAACATATCCTCTGTCTCACATGTTCCGATAAACTCGACCCCATTTTTAAACCGACCTCGTATTGGCAAACCGCTTCAGACGAAAAATGAATACATGCTGAAATACCTCGCACTTCAGGAACAATGGAAAGTACCAGATTATTTCGCTCGGATACAACTCTTCCAAACTAAGATCGCAGTTACTGTTTCACCACTCAATTAGAGAAGTAGTCGGCAACATGGCAACTAACTGAACTGTTTCATACTACACAATCAAATTATAAAAAAGAATAAGTTTTCTGTGGTAGACATTAGTTTTGGTTTATTAGTTCTTTCACTGCTGCCTAAGTGATTGCGGACCGCTTGAATTACTCCTGAAGTTCTCAGAGCTTTTGATAGGACACACCCTGTTGAGGCGGCTTAATACACCATCCCGCTAGTATCGATGTTAGTTTCTATAACCGGTGCCGTCCTTAGTTTATATGATGATGTAAACAAAGCGGGAAACGTATTACTCCGCTGGCGACTGTGATTAGAGGGAATATTCGCGCTATTTTATTCCCACATAGCAAACATGTGCGCTGTCAACGAACTTCCATGCGTAGTTTTGCTTTGCCGTTTTCGTTATCTGAGTAGCTTATGCTATAGCACTTTTACGTTAACATTAAATGCAAAGGTGTGTGTACTGTTTAATATATTTTTCCTTTTGTACGTTAAAAAGTAACTAAATGCTTACAACATTTACTCAAATATTTGATTTCTTCACATAACCTCACCTCATTATTAAAAATTAAGGTACGGGTCTTTCTGCAGAATAACAGTGCTAAATAACTGTGTGTAGCCACTTTGGCCCCAGGGGGCCTACTCCGGTAGGGGTCCCGAGCCAAATCTCTCGTTTGTGTGCCTCTGAGTGGTGAGAGAGCTAATGTCAAACGCCCAAGCAAGGTCCACATCCGTGTTTGACCCTCATCTAAGTTAAATAAAGTGAATTATACTAAATTCAAGGTAAAGCCAAAGCAAAGCCAGAGTGGAGTCTGAGCAAAGCCAAAGCAAAGCCCGAGCAAAGCGGGAGCGGAGCCAGAGCAAAGCCGGAGCCAAGCCAGTGCGGAGCCAGAGCCAAGCCACAGTTAAGTTACAGTATAGTTAATGTGAGGCGAGAGCGAAGCTAGAGCGGGACCGGAGCGGGACCGGAGCGGGGCCGGAACCTAGCCAGAGCCAAGCGAGAGTTATTATAAATAATGAAGTTGGACTGAGGCCAGAGTGAAGCCAGAGCGGAACCGAACGTAGGCCGGAGCCTAGCCAGAGCAAAGTTAGAGTGAATTCAGAGTGAGGTTAGAGTGAAGTTGGAGCAAAGCCAGAGCGGAGCCAGAGGCAAGGCAGAGCGAGCCCCGGGTGGTGGCCGAAGCCTAGCCAGAGCGAAGCCAGACTTAAGTTACAGAATGAAGTTAGTGTTAGGCCAAAGCGAAGCCAGAGTTAGACCGGAGCGGGGCCGGCACCTAGCAAGAGCGAAGCCAGAACGAAGACAGAGCCAAGCCAGAGTTAACTTAAAGAATGATGTTAGAGTGAAGCCAGAGCGAAACCAGAGCCAAGCCAGAGCGGGGCGTAGGGGTGATCGGAGCCCAGCCGAGGCCGCGCCGTGGCTCAGTGGTTAGACCGCTTGGCTCTCACCAAGGCGGCCCGGGTTCGATCCCAGGCGACCACAAAGTGAGATTTGTGGTGGACAACACGGCGCTGGGGCGGGTTTTCTCCGGGACCTCCGGTTTCCCCCGCCATCTCATTCCACCGGTGCTCCATCTTCATCTCATGCATCATCAGTGTCACCGCCTGCGGTGCCGTATGTAGTAAAAGCGGGCGTTAAACACTACGCATTTCATTTACATTGGAGCCCAGCCAGAGGAAAGCCAGAGTGCAGCCAGAGCAAAGCCAAAACGGAGCTAGAGCCAAGCCAGAACGGGACCGGGGTGGTGACCGGAGTCTAGCCAGATCGAAGACAGAGCGAAACCAGAGCGAAGCCAGAGCGAAGCCAGAGTAAGGTACAGAATGAAGTTAGTGTGTGGCCAGAGCGAAGCCAGAGCGGGACCGGAGGAGGGCCGGAACTTATCCAAAGCCAAGCCAGAGTTAAGTTAAAGAATGAAGTTAGAGTGAGACCTGAGCGAAGCCAAAGCGGGACTGAAGGTAGGCTGGAGACTAGCCAGAGCCAAGTCAAAGTAATTTTTGAGTGAGGTTTGGATGAAGCCGGAGAGAAACCAGAGCGGAGTCTGAGCAAAGCCAAAACAAAGCCAAAGCAGAGCTAGAGCAGAGAAAGAGCAAAGTGAGAGTAAAGCCAAAGCAAGGCCAACGCGGAGCTAGAACAAAGCTAATGCAAGGCCAAAGCAAAGCCACAGCAAAGCCAAAGCAACGTTAAAGATAAGGTAAAGTGAAAGGAAGGATAGTAAAGTAAAATAGTTTTTGAAAGGGCGCTGATGACCATGGAGTTGAGCGCCCTTAAATACAAGTCATCATAATCATCATCATCATCATCATCAGTAGCCACTTTGGCAATGACCTGAAAGTTCTATTGGCATGCATCTGAAAAAAAAAATAACGTACTGATCTAATTGGAATCCGACAACGGTACTTCCTTAAACCCTTGCACTTCCTAATTTTCCTTTGATAATTCTTGCACCACAACAAATCATCAAGCTCAACAATTATTTTTTTTTTTTTTTTCAGTTTGTGTTCACAAATTCAAAACCTGTGTCGTGAAGAACGGCGTGGAAGCTTGTTTTTGTAAAGTTGTGCAATTCGGTATCATTGTTTGCTGCTTGAAGCACTCTTGTAATTTTTGGTGGCTCGTTTCTTTCAGAGAAGCTATGCACCTTGCACGAACAGCACTTTTAACAAATTCATCGCATTCACCTTTCACAACTGGCTTCTCTTTCGATGTTTTCATGGGGTAGAAAACCGCCCCATTTTTCACAACTTCGTTTCGAGCGGCATTAATACTACTTGGCGTTGAAACATCGGTTTATTATGCTGACAAATTAAGTTCTCCGTTGCTAAAGTCGGGCATGTCGCTTTGATGTTCTGTCTCAAGGGAAGAGAAAATAATAATATAATGCAGATGTGCCGGTGGTTGGCCAGTCGTATATTAAGAATTGTAATGAGGAGGTGCCCCGATGTTTTCTTTGAGTTTTCATAGCTCAAATGATGGGAACATATTGAATTGCGACTCCATGGTCACAAGCAAAAATAGAAGAATGATAATAAGAGACCATTTGTCCAGAAAACTCATTCTTCGGACAAACTTCGTTCAAACGGTGATATATTTGTTCTAAAAATAGCCATAAACTTCAATTTTAACTAGCCCAATTGGCTATATATCGCTACAGTCTGGCCACTCTGCGTCTATAGTGTCGCATGTGATAGGTTCTGAAGTGCCTGTAGGATACTTTCAACTCAACCTTCCTCCTGAGTCTGACGCAAATAAGTCCTCGGTCGTAATGCCAGAATCCCCGCCGTGAAAGACGGAAACAACCGATGACTAAGGTTGTGGGGCTAGACAAGTGTGAGGAGCCTGTTCTAAAGAGGTGACGTTGCCCAGTTCGGCAAAGGGTAACATGGTGTTCACTTGTTCTCTGTTTACCAAATCCAGCAAGGGGCTCTTAAAAACTATTCCACTGAAAATAGCTGGAATGTTTTGAGCTCTCTGCCCAAAAAGTAATATTTTAAATACTCTGTAGCCCAGCTAAGAGTCATTGAGAAACACTACTGTCAGCAACAGCAAACGCCACTTGTTTTGCATCTTGGTTGTTTATTTTGTCTCAAAATTAATTTATACTCAAGGATTTCGAGATATCTGTTGAAAAATACTTAGGTAAGCCGTATAAGTGCCAGTTTCACCAACGGATTTTAAAGTTCAAAACAATATTAAAATGATTTAACAATGAAATTATATTTGATAGAACAATGTAAGTCTTAAGTACAGTGTTGAAGCTCGCTGTTAACTTGACATTCCCTAAGTTTGTGTTAAAGACGTTTAAGAAATGTTAGCATTTGAAAAATGTCTGACAACCAAATTCTTTGTTCAGTGACGAAGCGTGAATGAAATGCTGGAAGTGCCGTTACTCCAAGAATTTTAGGAAAAAAGAAGAAAAACAAGAAAATAATTGCCAACAATATTTTATTTGCTCTGGATGCATTTAAAAATTATTTAGCGAATATCCGCGATGTTGACAGCTGCTTAGATTCGAGTGACCAGTTCCGCGAGCTCATTCAATACTGAATATTGACGCATTCGTAACATTGAATACCATGCTTCGTATGTTTACGGAAGCAATCGCGACTCTTCGATAATTAGGAAGCACTGACAGAAATGAAACATGTAGTGTTTAACGCCCGCTTTTACTACATACGGCACCGCAGGCGATGACACTGATGGTACATGAGATGAAGATGGAGCACCGGTGGAATAAGATGGCGGGGGAAACCGGAGATCCCGGAGAAAACCCGCCCCAGCGCCATGTTGTCCACCACAAATCTCACTTTGCGGTCGTCTGGGATCGAACCCGGGCCGCCTTGGTGACAGCCAAGAAGCACTGTCAGATTTTGTCACGTGAAATTTCTGTAGCGTGTGAAAAAAAAAACTGTTTTATTTTGTTTAATGTGGCGCTATTAAATACAACTAAGTATATTTCAATAGCGTTAGCAATAGTATTTTACGTAGATTGGTATTCACTGATAGCAAATAGGAAATTTAGTAGCAAAAATGTGCGAAATGCATACTTTCTCCATTTTAGGCTGAACAGTTCACGCAGTGTGGGCCAGCTCTGGGAGAAATTAGAACGTTTGAGTGGAGTATACAAGCAGGAATGTGTCTCTTTATAGTGTGAACAGTCTTGCAATGCAAGAAGACCCTACGTATAACTGTACAATAAAAGAGTACGGAAGAGTAGCATTAGATCTTTGAGTATATCTCTCTTATTTTAATGAGAATTATTATTTGGAGCTTCCCTCGCTTTTGAAAGTCACTTCAGGTCACTGTGCCTGCTGCATTTGAGGTTTTCAATACTATTTTTAACTGCAAAGTATTTTTCTGAATGTTTTGAATGATTTACATTTGGTATATGTATAAAAAGGATGATTGCAAAGTTTATTTAAGTCGTTTCTACATTAGGTGTGTAAAACCCATTCTTCAAATAAACTATTTTTTTACAAATTCTATTACATATTAATCGAGATCAACATTTGTAAAATTATTGAATTGATTTCCTTGCAGATACAATGGGAATAGGAGAATTCAATATGTTTAAGGTTAGTATATCTTTTAGAAGATGGTTGCTATGTGAGGTTTTTGAAATTCCTTTCTTTTTGTATAACCAGGAGGAAGAAAAATAAGACCTTCCATTTGAGGAAAGTGTTGGAAAATTCAAATCATTAACAATGGTTATCCTGAAAGTAGTTAATTACATAAAAAGTATAGATATGTTGCATAAATTGTGTACTTTAATAAGATACATTTTTATGTATTAAGATTTTGTCTTTTCTTCTACGTTTTAGGAGTTAAAAAATCGTCAAGAATGAAGACAACTTCAGAGGCTAGGCCCAGAAAACTCATTACTAACTTAATTTTTCATGAAAATATCTCAAAACAGATAGTCTTTTAACCAGGGATGGGTTCTCGATACTTGGATATCTCGATACTCACGATACTTGAATGGTATCCACATCGAACGATACTTCAGAAAATTCGTTCGATACTTTTCTGATACTTCGGTGATGATTCTGCAATTTTTATTTTGCTTTAAAACCACAAAATATTATTGCTGCAAGTAGGACATTGCAAAGCCCGAGAAATTGCCAGGAATGTGGTACCTGCTCAGGAACATTATGCAAGAAAATAATCATGTGTCAAATTCAGTTTCTGTTATCAATTCCCAGGAACATATCTCAACGACGATTTGTCACCTTCTCTTTCTGGTACACTGCATTACTGAAAATCAAATTAAAAATTTCCAGAACTAAAAAATTAGCCGCTAGGACTATTTAACACAGTAGAGCTCATATGTTACAAAAAAAAAAAAAAGCTTGGCCCCGAAAGAGTGAGAATGCTACTATTTAAAAAAAAAAAAAAAAAAAAAAAAAAAAAAAAAAAAAAAACTTATAAAACTGGACTGTTTTGATGTTAGATGTCTAATTTAGAGTTTAAAAATAAGGACATTCATTGTTTTAAATTTTGTCTCATTAAATATGTGCACCTATTTAATTTCATACTGAAACTAGAAGAACAAATGACGATATCGAGTATCGAAATATCGGGTATCGAGATTGGAGTATCGAGAAAAACTGGTATCGACCCACTCCTAGTATTTAACTAACGTTACATTGTTTCCAAAATGTATTCTTCTAGGAATAGGCTACCACAATATATGATGAAATTTTGACATTGAATTTTAGAGTTCAATAACTACCCTAGTTACTATTACACAGTAGAGAGAATAAAAAGTGGAATAACATTTATCTGTTAAGAGAGAGGTGGCTACTTTTGTAGATTTTAAAATTGTTTATTTTTTTAGAAACCGTTATAAATGTTATATAGAAATTACTTATGTTGTGTATATTGAATATAACTGCCTGAGGTGAATGCCTTATCGTATTCACTTAGCAACTGCGGAGAATTAACCCTTATCCAAATAAGCCAAATCCGTTTGGCTTCCGCTAGGGTTTAGTAACTTTCCATGTTCTTGGTGTTTTATTAAGATGTTTTGTAGTTCCCATGCACTAAAAAAATTTCCTGCTTACTGCGTCATTATGCACCCGCATAGCAACGGGAAACTTGGGTGGTGTTGTGGCAGCACTGCTGTTGCGGATGTGGTGAGCGGTGCTTATAATCGAGATAAATAGACGACAGTCGTGTATCAGAGCCGGTGGAGTTGATATGGCAACCAGGAGAAGCCTCTTTGGAGTAATTGTAGTAGATATACTGTGCGTCATTCTAGGTAAGTGTTTATTATAATATTTCTACTGGGGATTATGAAATAAGAATATATTTAAAGGCACCAGACACGAGAAACTTTAATACATCATTTGAGCAGTTTCTTTGGATTTCTAATATATCATGCTTAAAATTCAATGTGTCCTAATATGAAAAGTCTTATTGATGTACATGAATTTTTCCGTTCAATCTAATGCGAACCATTCTTAAATAAGTTTTTTTTATATAAATACACGTTTACACATCTTGATGTAGGCATAAGAAAGGCATATTAAACCAAAACATTGTAAGACTTTTAAAAGCGAATTATTATGTTACAGCTTTGAAGTTTAATTCTTCTTGCATGACCCCTGAGTTATGCTACTTACAAAAAATGGTACATAGGTGCCTATTTAAAAGCTTAAGCCAATAACAAATAATGCCTAGAAAATGGTTAACGATATATTTTTATTAAACATAAATGTTGTGCCTTAAAATGGTCAACATATTTTAGAGACTTTTTCTCTTACACCCAATACTTCGATACTCGATATCGTCATTTTTACTTCTAGTTTCAATGCAAAATATAATGTTGGGAGAACAGTGTAACACCAATGAAAATAATTCGGTGCATATATTTAATTTAAAAAAAATTTAAACCACCGGTGTTCTTATTGTTAAACTCTATATTAGACATTTGAAAGTAAAGCCTTTTTGAACAGCCAACATTTACAAGTTTTTGTTCAAAATTACCGGCATTCTCAAATTTTCGGAGGGTTTTTTTTCTGCAATTTACGTCCTCCAACGTTAAGTCATGCTCAAATGAGTCCAGGGTCCATGGTCGTCATAATTTTGATGGTCCTTCTCAAAATAGTGTCCCCTGAATGAGATGCACTTGTTCCAGCGTTTCTGCCAGTCTTCAAAGACATGCTGGAAACCATTTTTGAGAGATCCTTCAAAACCGCCTCCGCCGCCTTCACCACTGCTTCTGATGATGGATAATGCCTCACACGAAGGCGTTTCTTCAAGTTAGGGAATAGAAACAAGTCACATTGGGGCTAAATGCGGACTATAGGGAGGGTGAGGGATGCACCTCACGTTGATTTTTGCAGGATTTTCAGCAACAACATTGGCAATATGCGACCGCGCATTATCGTGGTGCAGCATCCAACCTGGTTCACGGAAATGAGGTCTTTTGCGCCTGATATGGATTTGCAATGTTTTCAGGGCATCCCTGTAGTATTGTGCAGTTACTGATGTGTGTGCAGGTACAACATGCTGATAAACCATTCCATGAATATCAAAGAATGAGATGACCATAACTTTCCCAGCAAAAGCAACCTCTTTTGCTTTTTTGGAGGTTGGTGATGAAGGAGATTTCCACACTGAGCTTTGCTGTTTCCTCTCAGGATCCAAATGATGTAGCCAAATTTCATCAGCAGTGATTACGTTTGAAGGAAACTCCGGATCTTCCTCTAACATCGCCTTTAACTGCATGCAGAACTGCATGCGAATGTCCTTTTGTTCGGGAATCAACAGTCTTGGAACGGATCGCGCACAAACACGTCTCATGTGTAATGTTCCTGTCACCAACGTGCGGGTGGCACCCAATGAAATTTTCAGTATTTCAGAAAGTGATCTTAAAGGTAATTCGTCGATCCTCTCTTACAATGGTAGCAACAGTGTTGATTTTTTCTTCCGTAAGAGCAGTAACTGGAGCACCGGGTCCACCTTCCTTTGAAATTGTCTCCCCTATTTAAACATTTTAAACCACCTTCGAGCTGTGCTGTAGGGAAGAACGTCTCTCCATAGACCTCCTGTAATATTGTATAGGCCTCGACTGAACATTTGTTGAGAATTTCAAAGCCACATATTGTTCCTGGCGTGTTACCTCCATTGCAGTGTTAGGCGATACTGAACATGTCTGAACTTGCCTGGTTCTCACAGGCGGCAACCAGGAGTACCAACAATGAAACTACTACAGCGTGTTTGTTTCACATTAAGCTAACAGAATATAATAAGATTGAATTTTAGTGCGAAAAATTATGACCGTAAAAAGTTATGATCATTCTTTATTGAACAGCCCTCGTGTATATATATATATGTAGTTTTGGAAATTTTGAATTTATTTTCCAGTAATCCAGGGCACAAGAAAGAGGAAGTGACAATCGTTATTGAAATATGTAATGATTTATTCTTGGGAACTGTTAACTGGCACTGAATTTAACAAACCATTATTTTCTCGCATAATGTTACTGTGCAGGTACCACACTCCTATCAATTTCTCGGGCTTTTCGTCATTCTACTTGCGCCAATAATATTTGGTGATTTTAAAGTAAAATAAATAATTGCAAAATTACTACCGAAGTATTGAAAAAGGACCGAGTGTTTTTTCTGAAGTACCACTGAGGGTCCATACCATGCAAGTATCATGAGTATCGAGGTCTCAAAGTATCGAGGATCCATCTCTAATTCTTTTGTATTTTATTTATATATTACGGTTTGTCAATTATACATAGTAGTTCAGAATTAAAAGGACTTCACAGACTGTTCTTGGAAAATTCAAGATGTTATATTTATCACGCAAATAAACTAAACAAACGGTATTGTAATAATACCGATATAACACTTTTAAGAAATTCAACATTTACGATTTTATTCCCTAAAGTATAGATGGAAGACTTCAAAATCGTGTCATGTGCAAGATACTGAACTTATATACCAATCCTGGTATTCAATTGATTTTTCGTTTTCAGTTAGCTGTTGAAAGACATGCATGCCTGTGGGAATTAAATTCTCAATAGTAAATTTCTGGTGAATTCTCCATATCTAATATTTGAATGGATCCAATAATTATTTTACTGACTATAAGGTTAATAATATATATATATATATATATATATATATATATATTTTAATTGAAGGCGTCATATCTCGATTTCTCAAAATGTCTTTCGGCTGGGGAAAGCGATTGGTCTTTATTAACTTCATCTTTGCTTATTAGATTGTTTCTTCAATATATTTATTATAAACTATCCAAACAGAAAGTATATCACTTTCGCTTTCTTTGTATGTCTTTGCTTACCATTAACAAATAGTATGTCTTAAATTTTTTGTAAATCTTTCCCTAAATTAATTTTTATATGACTGATAATGTAATTTGGTAAAGTTCGCACAAATTATAATTAAAACTTTACTGTATTTCTAGAAGAATTATTTTACCCAGATAAGCATACTCTGAGGTAATCATTAGTTGCAAACTGTATTTTTACTATACATAGTTTCAGCAATAAAAATAAAGGAAAACAAAAAGCAAAAAATACAGTTTCACTTTACTGAAAGTGTAGTAGTGAGTAGCAGTTTTCTTTTGATCGTAACATTTCGCATACAAACAGAAACAAATCGCATGATACTTCCCAGCTTCATGATGTTACAAATTCTTCGTAGTTGTAGTCTAAAATACCAAATTGGCAGTATCTTCAGAAACTATCAAATCTGCATAAGAGATTGAAGATTCCGAATTGTTTTTCCCTTCAGGTTAGAAAAACGTTTTGAGATAAGCAAGTTTTCCCGCCGATGGCAGGCTGACGGACAGGCCGAAGTGTGTCTTGCGTGTACCTGGGGCTTCACCTAAAGTGGCGGCATGTGGGGTTTTCAGGTGATGTGTGAGTATTAGTTACAGGGGGGGGGGGAGAAAGGAGGCAGCATTCTTAGCTCCTCAAGGGCTCCAGTCTCAGGTGCAATCCCACAGGGGCCTAATGCGGTAGGTACGGGAATTGGCGATCCCGGGGTCCCGAGCCACCCTGGCACCCTCGATGTGGGTTCCTCTTAGTGGTGAGGGGTCAGACAATACACCCGTGCCTGGAGACCCGTGTTGGTGGAAAGGTTTGTCCTGTTGGTTGAGGGATGCGCATCTGAGCTCGTTCCAGTCTTCTTCTGATTTCTGGGAGGGTGCACATCTCCAATACACTACTTTGGTTTCTGCTTCCCCTACACGGGAGGTTAGGGACTAACCCGCCCCTAATCAGTCGGCCAGGACTTGGTACTGTACCGAACTCCAGGGTGAGTGGGACGGCTAGCCCGCTATATCCTCTGTGCAGTCCTGTCATCCCAGTGGGATGACCCCTTGTTGGGCTCCGTGGTGGGTGGGGAGCTCTGGGGGATGAAACTCATTCCATTTCTTTATGGCACACCTTAACAAAGAACGTGGAAAGGAAATAGGTGAGCCTTGTGGTCCTCGTTATTTAGTAATTTGTAGAACTGAGGAAGGTCTAAAGTTTACTACCGTGAACCCGTTCATTATTCAGAAGGGTTTAGATAATATTGCTGGTCCTGTAAAGTCATGTTCTCGATCTCGCAATGGCACGCTCCTGGTCGAAGCAGTTTCTCCGACGCAGGCTGCAAAAATCTTGAAAGCCAATAAGCTTGCGAACTATCCGGTGTGCGTTGAATTGCATAGGACCCTGAACTCCTCGCGTGGTGTTGTAAACACCAGCGCATTGGATGGTATGTCCAATGAGGAGATTCAGGAAAACTTGGCGGAACAAGGTGTGACAAGTGTACCGGGTGTCCATAAATGAATATCGGGGTTTTAACGCTTTATAACATTAATTTTATTAAACTTACAGTAATGAAATATATGTCACATGAAAGAGCAACTCAAACAGTTTTATTCGTTGGCACCAGTGCGCATGTGCGTGAAATGTTTACGCCGCGATCCGCTAGAAAGCGGTAGTAGCAAAGATGGCGACTAGTGAGCAGAAAGCGTTTTGTGTTTTGCAGTTTGCAAAGACCGAATCTGTAGTTACTGTGCAACGTGCGTTCCGCATTAAGTTCGGGTGTGATCCTCCAAGTGACAATAACATCCGTAGATGGTTTCATCAGTTTGAAGATACAGGCTGCCTTTGTAAACGGAAGAGCACGGGACGACCAAGAGTTAGCGAAGAGGATGTTGAGCGAGTGAGAGAGTCGTTCACTCGTAGCCCAAAGAAATCAGTTCGGAAGGCTGGTCGTGAATTAGAAATTGCTAAGTCGACTGTTTGGAAAGTTTTAAGGAAACGATTGCAACTACGTCCTTATCGTTTACAGTTGTTACAGGCTCTAAAGCCTGCAGACCATGGTTTACGTGCCAACTTCGCTAACGTAATGCTGTTTAATGACGATGAAGATTTTCTAGATCATGTTGTTTTCAGTGATGAATCGACCTTTCACCTCAGTGGACATGTTAACACTCATAATGCGCGGATATGGGGCTCAAAAAATCCTCATGAGGTCGTACAAGTGCAACGAGACTCCCCTAAAATCAATGTTTTTTGTGCTGTATCCCGGCGGAAAGTTTACGGACCTTTCTTTTTTGGTGAAGCTACTGTAACTGGTACTTCCTACCTTGATACACTAGAGCAATGGCTCTTCCCTCAGTTGGAACAATATGAACCAGAGAATTTCATTTTCCAGCAAGATGGCGCGCCACCTCACTGGCACAACGCAGTACGCGAATGGTTGAACGTAACTTTACCCGACCGCTGGATTGGCCGCAAGGGACCCAATGACAGAGCTTGCTATGCGTGGCCTCCACGTTCACCCGACCTAACGCCATGCGATTTCTACCTTTGGGGTTTCATCAAGGATCGTGTGTATGTACCTCCATTACCAGCTGACCTCCATGAATTACAAAACAGGATTGAAGCAGCTGTTGCAACAATTACTGAAGACACACTGCTCAACGTCTGGGAAGAACTCAGCTATAGACTTGATGTGTGCCGTGTGACAAATGGTGCTCACATAGAACACTTGTAAGCTCGTATATAAAACTGTTTGAGTTGCTCTTTCATGTGACATATATTTCATTACTGTAAGTTTAATAAAATTAATGTTATAAAGCGTTAAAACCCCGATATTCATTTATGGACACCCTGTATATCGAGTTCACCACAAAGAACGAGGTGAACTAGTGCCCACTCGTCACCTGTTTCTTACTTTGATCGGGTAGATCTCCCGGAGAGGTTTAAGGCTATTGAAGTGAGGCAGTATATACCCAGTCCACTGAGGTGTTATAAATGCCAGCGCTTTGGCCACACAAGTGATTCTTGTAATGGAGTTGCTACTTGCGTTGACTGCGGAGAAGTCAAACATGATAATGCTTGTACTTCACCGCAACATGTGTTAACTACAGTGCTAATCATTCATCTAACTCCAGAGAATGTCCGCGTTTTATGGAGGAAAAGGCGATCCAAGAGATCCGGGTAAGAGAGAGTGTGTCCTTCTTGGTAGCCCGGAAACTCTTGCGTATTCGCCAGCCTTCTGTCCCTAGGACCGTTACTTATATGCAGTTGCAGCTAAGGCGGTACCTAGACGTGAAATCGCAACACAAACTAGTGACACAAACGGAGCAGTAATATCCGAAAGATCAGTTACACCAAGACCACAGCCAAAGCAACAAACACCAGCACGAACAACGGTGAACGCGCCGACCAAGTCCAGTCCTAAGAAAAAGGATTGAGCCAAGTCACCAGCGAAAGCATCTACTTCAAGAACATGTCAACCGGTAATATATATATATATATATATATATATATATATATATATATATATATATATATATATAATGTATAGCCAAGGAAATTTAAGACCTCGTATGACAGAACTGACTTCCTTAAGGAAACCAGTAAGACCAGTGAAAGGAAAGCTAGCTAGCACAAAAGTTCGCGAACATCACCTCCGTCAACAACATCTGAGGAATCATCTGGAGAGGACACCGATCGGCGACTTTCATCTTCGCCGGTCGCAGTTTCCGATCGTTTCGAGAAACTCGATTCGAAGTTACCAGTACGGAAGCCGTCCTCCTCCATTGAGGATGTGGAGCGGGTAGATCCTGTCCTCACTGCCCAAACGACAGTGAGGAAAAGCCAGGAAAAACCTGCTGAAAGTGCTAGCCCTGCCCCAAGGAAAGGAACAAATTGATTCGACCACCACTGGGCATGTAGCCATTGTCATGGCAAGTTGATATTGAAAGTAGTCATTTTTATGCCTTTTGGTATTTTATTGGAAATTATAACTTTGTATTGACGTTCTTTTACCCATTTGGGCTTATTTATTTTATTGTCATTTTGTTTTGATCTGCTTTTTTTAATTTTGATTAATTTTCTTTTAATTTTTAAATTTTGAGACAAATTCTTGGTTGGACCGCAGTTCCGTTCTAGGAGCTGTTGCTAGTGCTGTATGGTTACCAGTTATGTTCACAAGCAGTGCGATGATGATGATGATGATGATGATGATGATGATGATGATGATGATGATGATGTGTATAAGGGCGCTCAACTACGGCGGTCATCAGCGCCCTTACAAAAACAAGTAATGGCAAAAGCCAGATATAAAAATTTCCAAAAACTATATAAGTATAAATAAAACTATTAAAATTGCACACATATATATTTAAAAAAAGAAGAAGAAAACGAAATATCAATCAAAACCTACTAAAAATTTCCTTCACTAAATCCTAAAGTGTAATCTAGAAATGAATCTAAATACCTTCTCCACTACTGCGTTATCGTCCGCTAGCATTTCTGCAAAGCTGACCGGCAGCTGCAGAGACGTCCTAAGGCTACTAGGTGAAAACACTCTAGCAGCACGTGTGGTACAGATAACGCTTCGTTGCAAAACGTACACAGCGGAGCATGCTCCTTTTTAAAAAGAAAACTATGAGTAAAAAAGCAGTGCCCAGTACGTAACAGAGCCAAACTCACCTCCTCGCGACGAGATGACCGACATGAGGTAACCCAGGGAATCGGAAGTTCTTTGACAGATCTAAGTTTATTATTGCGGAGAGCGGACCACTCTTCCTACCAGCAGGTTTGCACAGCTCTCCGTAATACGGCCCTAAAATCTTCCGATGTCACAGATGGTACTCGAACCCTGGGCTTCAATGTAGCCGTCTTGACTGCCAAATCCGCCATTTCATTCCCCCGCAAGCCTACGTGACCAGGGATCCATGCACACACCACGTTAACGCCAGAAGCGTGTAAAACGTGGAGGGCATCCTGTATACGCTGCACAATAGGGTGGTAGTTGTACAGCTGCCGAAGGCTTTGAAGTGCACTGAGGGAATCACTTAGGAATAAGCAGTCCCCCAACTTTCGTCGACGTACGTGTAAAATGGCCCGGTATATTGCATAAAGCTCTGCAGTAAAAATGGAAGTGCTAGTGTGGAATCCGAATGTATACGGTTCGGTTCCACACAGGTAAGCACAACCAACACCATTTGAGTTCTTGGAGCCATCTATATAAATTACAAAATGGTCCTCATATCGCGATAAAAATTCTAAAAAACATGTGCGGATACTAGACATAGGCATGGTAGATTTATCATATTTAGTCATGCCCAGATCAACGTGGGACGTTCTGCACAACCAAGGAGGGTATGTCCTCTCCCCCCTAGGATACATCTTGGGCATTTCAGTATCAAGATGTCTAAGGAGCTCCCGGAAACGAAAACCAGGTGGCTTTGGTTTAATAGAAGTGTTCCTATAACGCACGTCCACGAAGGTATTAAAGAACGGCGTAAACGTTGGATGTGTGGGCATGCAATTAAGTTCACAGCCATAATTTGCTAATAACATGTTGCGCCTGTACTGCAGAGGAAACCGGTATCGCCTTAGTCGGCGTTCTCTGCGACGATAATCCCCAGGAGATCGAACCATGGCACTCTGATGGTGTGGCAATTGGCAGTAAAATTTTGCGGCCCGGTGCCTAATTTCATCTTCCACTTAGGGGAGAGATGAGACTTCGTAAAGTAGTCTCACGGGGAAGCATCAAAATAGACGCCCAGAAGGAGTTGTTCCGGATACGTTGAATTTGGCAGCCGCTTAGAACCTGCGTCAGTGTCCCAGATTTTACAGGTATAAAGCAATAGAGGAATTACTAGAGCTCGAAGAAGGCGTATTTTCAAAGGAACCGACATCCCGAACCGCAGCATGGGCTACAATGAGGCCTAAGCTTCCCGAAAGTTAGGCATTTACCCAGCTTCAGACCCAAGTAAATGATGGAATTTGTCCACTTTATCCTTCGTGTAGAACGTGTAAATGTGAGGAAGTTGGTGGGATAAGCTAATTCAAATATTGAACTGCTATAAATATTATAATATTTGAGATAGTAAGCAAAAACAAAAGCATCACAGTTTTGGGGAAAACAATAGTGTTCGGTTTTCAATTGTTTATTTCTGTATTTTACTAGCAGAGATTGAAATTAATAATGATTAATTGGACAACGTTTTCTGAATAGACGAAACACATTCTTTTCGGAATGGTGAAGATACACAAATTTGATCAGAAAATGACTCTTAGATTTTAATTCAACCAAGTTTTTACGATTTAAAAGCTATTGTATGGCATTATTTTATTTCACAATCCATGAATGTTCCTTATTTCTTCGAAGAATATAATAATAGATTACGCTAAACTGTTACAATAAACAGGAGCTCTGCGTCCGTGTGTTGCAGAACTTCATTATGTCTTAACTGAGCCATCCGGATATAGAAAACGTAGCTTTCATGCAAGATGGCAATTCACCTACATTTACACCACTGTAAATAAAAAAATTACTTATTAAGATGTTTGTCGATTGTGTCATCAGCAGGCACTTACCAACAATGTGGCCTCCTCGATCTCCAGATGTCAACCCGCAAGAATTTTGATTGGTTACCTTAAAGAACTATTTTATCTTACACATGCAACTGTTTCACTGCATTAGAAAGATGCCACTTTGCAAGAAATTACCAATATTCCAAGATATCTGCAAAATGCTGAGCATGTGTGTCACAGACAAAATGTTATGCGTTGATCAAGAGAACCACGGACATCTTCTCAATGTTTTGTAATCCCATAGTTTGCCCAACACTGTGATGTTTTTGTTTGTTCCCCACCTCATATATTGCAGTATTTATAGCGGTTTAATGTTTGAATGACTCTTGAAAGATTTTTGTTTTATGTTTGTTTGCTTTGTTTGTTACTTTATTTCACCTATATTAATACTGTAAAAAAATCTCTCGGTCACTACAGCCATTTTGATAATCGCTTTACCTTTGTTAAGCTCTGTAGGTACCTCCGGACACTTCCGTTATAGCTTCTAACTCCAGCCATAAAGATTAGAAGGATCTATGGCGTCTGTGTACTAGAATATGGACATGTTTGAGTCACAAAATATCATACATGTTTGCAAAGAAAGCTTTGTCTTTTCGTTAAGAATGCAATGGAGTAGAGAGCAACTGTTGCTGCACAGATAATGCACGTATAAAGACAAAAGATGCAGAGATTTCATTCTAAACAGTATATTTACGATCTAACAACTGAGAAAACAAAACAGGATCGGACTGGCCCCGTAGCTCAGTTGGTAGAGCACCTGCCTGCTGTGCTAGGGGTCCCGGATTCGATTCCCGGCGGTGGGGATGGGGATTTTTCCGAGTTAACACCTTCGGTATGTTCCAAAGAAGAACGGCCGCCGATATGACCATAGCAGTTAAAGGCGGGGTATAAATGGAACAAGGAAAAAAAAACACGATCGGCCGTCTTTTTAGCGTAGGTGGTAATGGCTTTACATTCAAGATAATGAATCCTGGTTAGTGTAAGATTTGGCTAAGGCTTTTTCAAGGGATTTCCCTTATCCTGAGAGATGATTGTGGGGTAACTCTAAATTCTATGTACCCTGAGCTCATTTGAGCATCATTTCATGCATTGTGCAATATGACCTAAATGATTAAAAGGACGTTAAATAAAAAAATACAGAAAACCAGATCCTGCTTATTATGCTTCGATATGTGTATGCTTACTTGTTTCTGTAATGAATATTGAAGATATGTGGGTTTAAGAGTTGTTGTGTGTAAGATTTCGCTTTTAAAATATCTAACTAATTTTCTTCTATCATTGTAAAGTTTTGCTCATTAAAGTCTTTTAATAGCTATTATATAAGATGCTTTTGCAATATTTTCTCTGTTCGATAAGTTGTAATCCAATACTTTGGTAGCGTATGATTTTTAAAAATTTAATGAACGCGTGTATTTAAAGAAAGAAAATTCTGTTCAGCTTAACATCAAAAACTTATCTACCAATATTTATTATTAGTTACTGAGAATGTTAATTTTCTCGGTGGTTACAAACTTTGTTGAAATTCATTTTTAAATGTTTAAATTTTAATCCAGAGTGGATAATCTCCATATTAGTTAGTTCATGTTGCTTTCCTATATGAAACTTAAAGAGTTTTTATGTAATAAATAGCTACAGAAAAAAAGTGAAAGCGAAAAGTTCAACATTTCAACTTTTGTTATGAAGGTACTTAAACATGTCTGTATATTATTTAAATAAGTTTAAAGGTTGTTGGATATTTGGGGAGCACATATTTCATATCGAGAATGATGCATTGCCGATATGAAATATGTACTTAATCGCTAAATATCAAGAACATTGTGCCAGGTTTTTAATTGGCGGTAACCATACGAAACGTCAGAAATAGGCAGTACATTGGAAAATTCGCCATAGTAATTATTTAGTTCATTGTGCACTAATTCGATAATGGCATACGAAAAAATCATTGGAAATTTAAAATGTTTTCATTATTAGGAACTCCGGCAAAATCAACAACATAGCCAGTTTTCTAACGCAGTGGTAGTGGTGAAGTGTACAATGAAGCACTGAAAGCGACGCTTCTCCAAGAATTTCAGGAGAAAAATAAAATAAAATAAAAAGTTGTGCCAAACAATATTTTATTTGCTCTGGATACATTTTCAAAATTTACTGGCGAACATTCGCGGTGCTGCGGGTAATTTGACAGCTGCTTAAGCTCGAGTAGCCGGTTCCGCGAGCTCATTCAATACTGAATATTTGTGTATTCACGCACTGTAACCTTGAATAATATGCTTCTTACGCTACCGGAAGCAATTCAACTCTTCGGTAGTTAGGAAGTGCTTGACAGATTTTGTTACGTGAAGCCTCTATAGTGTGTGAAGAAAAGTTTTTTATGTGACGTTTTTAAATACAACTGAATTAGCAATAGTAATATACGTAAATTGGTATACGTATAGTGGTGACAGGTAATTCTTGTGAAGTTTTAAGTTACTAACAGAAGTGTGCGTAAATTGCATGCTTTCTCCATGTTAGATTAACAATTAATGTGGTGTGGGCCAGCTGTAAGGAAAATGGGAACGTCTGAGTGGAGAGGAAATGTGAAATGTGTAAATGTGAAATGTGTAGTGTTTAACGCCCGCTTTTACTACATACGCCACCGCAGGCGATGACACTGATGATACATGAGATGAAGATGGAGCACCGGTGGAATGAAATGGCGGGGGAAACCGGAAGTCCCGGAGAAAACCCGCCCCAGCACCGTATGAGTGGAGAGGGGAAGCAGGAATATCTGTTTGTAGTGTGATCATTCTTTCAATGCAAGAAGGACCTATGTGTGGCTATACAATAAGTGTAGAGTAGCTTCAGTTCTTTGAGTCATTATTCTCTCTTATTTTAATGAAAATTAATACTTGGAGCTTCCTTGTCTTTTTAAACCACACCTCACCACTGCCCAGTGGTGGTGGAAAACTGTTATACGAAATTACAAGATGCATGCCATAATAATTGTCAGATTTCTGGGGCTGAATTGTCTCTTCTGTATTTTATAGCATGAAACAATGCAATGTAGTATGTTTTATATTCAGAATTTATTACCAAATTCAGCGGCCATAAATAAAGCATACCTGGCAATAAAAGGTTGTAGATAGTTGAAATTGTAAGTAACACAAATGCCTGTTGACAAAGTTTCAACTGTATCAAATATTGCTTGAAAATAAGTACAAGAACGATCTTCATATCTAAAATAAAACAATATAACAATAAAATAAATTATTTTACTTACAATACAAATGAGCTTTCAATACAGCTAGTGATTCTTTGATGATAATAATAATCTTTAATAACAATAATAATCTTTAATACATTATAGTTTAATTTATGTTTACTGCATTATACAGAAATGTATGATGTACTACCTTAGGTTCCAATTAGTAAGCAAATTTAATTTAATGTAAAAACTTCAAGTATTGAGTATTGTTTATTTATGTATTATATTTAGTTCTTCAATTCTAAAAGAAATGTGAGATATTTTGAGTCAGAAGCCTTTATTATATGAATAATATCCAATTAAGCACTTGATCTTGCTTTTCATTAAATGCATACCTTGCGTTTTTGTAAATATGCCTTTCCAGCATTTAAAAAATAAGATGAGCATTACGCCACGAAAGAGGGGTACCTGCGTTACGTCACAATGTTTCTGAATGGCTCTTCCTCCCTCTTGCTCGTAACTGTTATATGAGATACAACAAGGTTATATTTTGATGTGAGTTTTTATCTGGTGGTGCAAACTTAATTTTATCAATTTATTAAGCGACAAAGCTGCACATTATTTGGTGTTCTTCTACAATTTCGTACTTAACGTAAGAGTAAGGCCAATGATAGCTCGATAGATAGTAGTATTACAACAATATATTATGTGACAACAATAGAGTCCATTTTTCTGACAAACGGTGAATTTTAAGTTATATCGAAATTGAAGCACTCAGATTCAGAAGTTGTTAAGTCAATGTTTTCGAGAAATCCGTTTAAACACACGATAAGCACTCTGAATACCAGTTCTGTAATAGTGCTAAAAGATTTGTGGATCAAAATATGTTAGGTGGAATATATTATGACCCTGGCATGTTGAATGGGCATTAATTTCAGAAATAAAAGTTGTTAAGTCAGCCTTTTCAAGTTAGATGTTGTTAAGTCAAGTAGTTGCCGCATAAGCCATTTGGTGATGCAGCTACCCAAGCTCTTTGATATCAGCTGTTGATACATTTTAGATTAGACACTTAGACATTAGATATTTTTAGTAATTCCTCATGTGCACTTTCAGAAAGTTTATCCATACCTACTTCCCAATACCAAGGCACTCTTTCATGCCTATTGACAACATTTTTGGCAATATTAAGAAGAAGAAACGATCAATGGATAAAGTCTTAGTCCCTTCCACATGGGTGAAACTGATCAAAGATTCACTACAGAAAAAGCCCATTGATGTCCACGCCATACGTCCACTAATCGATAACCAGGAACATGATGGCACTCCAGCTGTTGAAGTTTTTGACTTCAAAGATGCCCTCGACCATGTCCTTGTAAGAAGTATTCCTGAATTCACTTTAATCCGGGGTGTGTATTTCCAAAGAGTATGTGTACTAGAACTTCGTCACAAAATATCTTCCTCACTTTATCGTCCCCAGTCTCTTTTGAGGAGAGTAGTGAGTTTGCAAGCCTTACACAAGACATTTGATAGTGTGAAAAACACACCAGATAGGCTTCAGAAGATTAAAAAGGTAAAATATTACCATGTTCGTTCACTACCGAAACATGTCACTCTGCCAGAAGGTACCACATTTTATGACACAATGACATATAGAAGTGAGGTAGAAGATGATGTAGTAGAGATGGAGTGATGTTTTGACGACAATGTTGTATGTCAATCCATGAAGTGCATACTGGATTAATCCATAGTAGAGATGTATTGATGAAAATAAAGTAATCGTTTATCCATGGCTACATATTATAATATTGTATATTGGAAAAGCTCTAATATTTAGAATCATAGGCTGTTACGTCAAGTGACTTACCAACTTTTCATCCATTTTAAATTAAAAGTTGTTAAGTCCTAATAATGAAATAGCCTGTCACACTTGCTACGTATGTCAAACCGTGAGAAACACTTCAACACAGTACTGTGTACCTCCAAACGAACCCAGCACAGAAAATTCTTTCATTTGTATTACTATATTGGTATTTAAAATTACTTTTGAACACTTTGAGCAGCTCTCCTGCACAATTTTGAAACAGTGACTTAGTAACTTCTGCTTCTGAGCTGGGAGCCTGGACAAATATTACTAAATTTAATAAATAATTGCTAAGACTGCAGTACAGTTTTATATGGTTTCCAAACTTTATATTTTATTTTTGATCAGTAATAATATTGCTGTTATGAAGTGAATATTTTGAATTACTACAATTACAATTTTATTTAAGGCCTTTTTTGAACGTTTACAAATAACCACAAACAAATGACATGCAACTTACCTTCTCCGCTCGATGCCACACTTCGACATACTTATTCTTCTCGTCTCAAAAGCCTGACGTGGTATATGAATGTTCCCTGAGGTATATTAAAGAGATGTTACATCCTGGGACATTTATTTAGAACTATTTAAGTTTCACTTTTAATTCTGGGTTAAATATAATGCGAACAGCTCAAAGAATACGTCTTTCCACCTTAAGTGTCCAGTTGAGACTACAAGGGAAATGCTTGGAAAGATACAAGGAAAAGTAAGATATCCCCTTTAAACGAATGAGGAAATTAAAACTGGCGTTGACCTTTGTGAGCGTGTCATTCAGTGGTAACAGGATGTTTAGACGTCGGTGCATGAGCAAAGAAAGTAATGTAAACTTGCATAGTAAAGCTGGATATGTTCCAGTAGATGCAAAAATTACTGGGGAGAGTCATAGATTTTAAGTGTTGCCTACAAAAAGTAAGTATTCGACAGTTGTTTTTAATGTAAAAGTTGGGTAAGATTTACGGAAACAGAAGCCAAAGCACAAACAAGTCATTGTTTCTTGCAAAACACAATATCTACAAGAATTTTTTAAGGTAAACTGAAGTACTTATGTGTTATGAATTACAATCATAGTCACAATTAGGTCAAAAACAATGAATTTTATCTATTGATTGATTATAATTCTTCTATATTTGAGCGGGATGAAGGTAATATAGGGTACAGAGGAAATGCACATACGTCTGCAGCACGTGAGCCGTCACATATGTTAATGAGTTCGTAATGGGGGACATGTTTATTTACTCTGTTTAACACAGTATTGTGACTCTGTGGGTTCGTAGAATTAAAAGTCTAGTTTGTAGAAATTCAAAATGCTCTTTATTTCCAGTAGCAACACTTTGTACAGCCCTGACAGCAGCAGGATGACGTAACATACACAAACACAGTCTCTCGTTGCTTCACCACACGTAAACAAACAAAATAATTCACTTTCAAATCACTACACGGCTACACACACACACACACACACACACACACACACACACACACACACACACACACACACACACACACACGATTATCAGTTCTCCACTAGCCCCCTCTGGCTAGCCGCGGCTCTTTTTATACCTCCACTCATTGTTCCAGAATCTTGTCGACGCTTCAAGTCCTTTCGTGGTGCAGAAGGAATACAATGTAACTATCTCTGTCTTTCTCTCCCTCTGCTGCTCTCTCTCTCTCTCTCTCTCTCTCTCTCTCTCTCTCTCTCTCTCTCTCTCTCTCTCTCTCTCTCTCTCTCTCTCTCTCGGCAAGCAATTAGCACTGCGTCCACGCGCTGGTCGTTCTATCTTTCTCCTTCTTTCCTGTCCGCGCGTAGCACTGGCTTGTCGCGGCGATTCAACAATGCCTCGGCGACACTGCTCCCTCCTCAGGGCTAGTCGTCCCGAACAGCACCATCGTAGCGGACCAGACGATCCAGATGTACCACCAACATCCGGCGAAGATTCAACAATGCCTCGGCGACACTATTATCTAGTTCTTCCTTTTCAAAACATGAAAAAGTGTATCAGCTGGATCAAGTTGCAACTGAAATGTGATAGAGATAATCCACCTTCCCCCTTACTACTACCAACAGAATCAAATTGAGTTCAAATAAAATCTGGGGTTACCAACAGAAATAATATTTTTAAACTGACTGAGGTTAAACGACTTATTTAGAAAGAAATTGACAAGGTAACACAAAAACACTGGTAAAAGTGTGTTCCATACAGAAAAACCACAAGAAGACAACTTTTGGAAGAAGAAAAAATATCTCGCGTGTCGAGATTTTGGAGCCTATCATAAATTTTCAAGACTCAAACGATGAAGACAGAGACAATTACGAATTGAGACATTGACAACTATACATTGGTTTAGCAAAACGGATAATTCATGAACTATATATCATTTAAAATATGCGAATATACGAATATACTTTTTCCAGTTTTGTTTTTAACAAATGCATCATTATAAAAGTTTGTAAAATTCACTTTGGATTTCCTTGGACTAGCGCCAAGGTGACTTGCATGCTCTAGCATTGTGTGCGAGAGAGAAGGAAATATGTAAAGAGTGGCAACGCTGAGTACGCAAACTTATCTGATTCGTTGCCGTCCAGGACTCTTCCCATTTGGAAAACATAATAGGAACTTTACACAGGTTCTAGAAATTATTTCAAATTTAGTTCTTATTATTTAGATGCATACAAAATGTGAAAATATAGCTAAAATGTTTAAACGAAGAGGTAGGGTATTCCACACAGAGTTATGTCAGCTCATCAATGTGGGGTCCTTAACGTGTGCTGGAGATTATTAATCTCGACGTCAAGTTTCTTTGTACACCCTCCAGCCTCACATATTTAAAAACAGCCCCCCCCCCCTGGGAGTGACAGTGACCTCTGCTGAGAATAGCAGTTACAGAGGGCAAGTTCCACTACACACGACGTCACACTCGCTCTTTCGCCGACACTTCCGATCCGAAAACACCAAATTTAAATGTGAAATAAAATGGATAGTCGATATATTATGAAAGGAAAGAGAACAAAAAATGAACTGAAAAATACTTCAATCACTGGAGATTGAACGTGAGACCTGCCAAATGGAAGTTTCGAGTCTTACCGTCTGGCCACCCCGCACGGCATCCGAAACGCCGAGGAAATATTTGTTCCTCCTCCAGTATCGTAGCAACGAGTTCTTGCGAAGATAAAATAAAAAAGAAATCGTAAACTTCCAAGCATCTTCCGCTTATGACATATCGGTATGCTTTTGGGGAAGAAATGCAATTCTTCTGAGGTAAAATCTTCCATCTCTCTTAGTCATAAAGAAGTATGCAAAATGCAAACAGACTAAAGGAAACTTAACAGGATATACAGAGAAAAATTGCATTACTATTATCAACATGTTTAAATTGTGTTTACTCCGTTTAGAGTTCATAACCAGACAATTCTTGTCTGGGTTGTAAGTGAAGCAAAGATAAGATACGGATATTCTAAATATTTACCTGACGTGCTACAAGGTAGTACATTAGTATTATCTCTAGGGCTGTTTATACGTGGCCAACGTAGCATCTATCCCTGTTGTGATTAAGAAGAGCTTGCATGTCAACACAATAAAAACGTGTCACCATGTCAACACAGTTAGCATTGTTCAATACCACACGACAGAGCATTGAGGCGTATTGACTTTCAGGTGACCAGCGCAGTTATCGTCTCTTATCTGGTCGATTAGAGGAGTGAAATATCAGTAAGTTGACGTACAGTAAATTACGAAACACAAATAGAACGATTGGAAGCTGCTGATATGATTTCTCGCGCCTGCCGATATATGACACGCTGCTGTCCAGAAGACGTGATTATATCTGAACAGAGTATGCATACACTGGACTCACCGTGTATGTGCGATACGATGAGGTAAACATCTCTGTGTTGCGAATATTTTCCTATATGATTTCTCGCTTTGCCATGTAATACCACACGACAGAGCATAGAGGCATATTGACTTTCAGTGACAGCGCTGCGTTCGTTCGTTATCTCGTTTATAGAAGAGCGAAATATTAGTAACCACACGTACAGTATGTGACGAAACACAAATAGAGCTGGGTGTCTGATATCCCCGTAGGGGAGGGGATCCGGCATCTTCAGCTGCTGTGGTGTGAGCGCTGCGGACCGCTGGCACTCCTGATAACTCTGACGTTACCAGAGGAACCTCGGGCCAAACATTCGAGCCCCTCCCGAATGGGAGTTGTTCGAATTGGGTTGGACTCGAGGTGGCAGTGTGTTTCCGACACCCTTGGGAGATCGGATACCTCTGGCCAGGCCTCTGCCACACGGAGGGGGCAGAAGGTTGCCTAAGAAGTCCCGCATACTAGCCTGCAGAGCTGGTAGAAGGTGTGCTAGATCACCAGGTAGATCCACCGATGTTATTCGGTAGTCTTCCCTGCGGGATGGACGCGCGTAAGTGGTGTATCCACTTCCACCCGTCTTGTTAATGGGGGGGGGGGGCTTTTTAGACTCTATGTATTGTCCCAAGGAAAGAGCCCCGGAGTTTTCCATCGTTCCTGGGTTGATAAAGGCCGGGGTCTTCGTAAAGTCTGTATAGTGAACGCGAGTGCAGTTGGCCCCTCAAAGGAAACTACTCTCCCACCCACTAATGACCGTCATAAATCTATGGAACACTGTCGTTGAGGACCAATAGCAACCCTGATTTTCTCGAAGTGACAGTCGCATGTCTACTCCATGCGGAGTCTCAGTTGCCAAAGTTCCAACTTCCAATTGATTTGTTTCATTACGTGCGGAAATTCGTTGTGTGTCACGATGTGGAGACCGTGGGAGGGAAATACAGCGGTAAATGCAAATGAAGTAGTAGATAACTTTCAGTCACGTGAAAATAATCAAAGTGATGACAATAGTGTGAATAACTGGGCCGAGTTATATTACTGGAAAAGCAAAAAAAAAAAAAAAAAAAAAAAAAAAAAAAAAAAAAAAAAAAAAAGTTATAACGGGAATTCTTTCTAAGCAAATTCCAGGGCTTGTTTTGAACACATATAAATATGTTCTGAAACATAAACTAGGTAAGGAGTCATGCAAAGAACCTGATGATAAATTCTGGGTATTCACGGAAATACAGTAAGAAATATTGTGACGAAAGGAATACCAAAGACGCCGATCAAGTGTTAACACAAAAGGAAACGTTTCTCTAAAGTAGATAATTTCACATGCGTTTAAATTCGTCGAGAAATTTATAGATTCTTTGCAAAAGAGAGAGCGCCCACCTTAGACGAATTGGTTTCACATTTGCAAGAAATTTGTGATTTTTCTTATGGGCACTGCACTTTGCGTGGCCTCCTAAAGGAGCTGGGTTTCAAATACCGCACTTTAAATAAGTTAAGGGTTATTATGGAATCCAGTAGAATTGTAGCTTGGCGCGCGCGCGTGTGTGTGTGTGTGTGCGTGTGTGCGTGTGCGCGTGTGTGTGTGTCAAAACTAAGGACGTTTTGCAGTAATGGACATAAGATAACTTATTTAGACGAAACCTCGTACGATACCCATGACGTATCGAGAAAGGTGAACCTAGCAGAAAGGTCTGGGAGAAGGGGGGTCGGGGGTTGTAAAACGATTATGAGGGTTCGTCAAAGGCAGCGGCCGACGTGCACACCAGTTAACTAAACAGACTTTACTCTCGGGTAGATATGAAATGTTAGCCAATTAATTATTATATACGGAAATGAAATTAGCTTTGCAGCCGCTTGATTCTCTCTTCTTTCTCTTTGTCACAGTATTCAATCACGTTATATATACCCTTTGACAAAAAAAAATGAGCTGACTCTGGAAGCCTATATTTTTCTGTGTCCACGTCGTTTTCAAGGCCGGTTAACAATACTGTCAGTAACGCGTCTCTTCAGCTTCGTTCTACTGAATCCTTTCATAATAATAACAGTAATGAGAATGTTCACTCACTTTCATATGTTTTGTGCATGTCCTCGTAGGGAATCCTTCCTTTTATCTCGCAAACTGTAATGTGTACGAAAAATTGAGACTCATAGTTGACTCATAAATAGGGGCGGATTTTGCCCTATTTCCCTATTTTATCCCTTTGTTCAGAAACGTAGGCTTTTAAGTTATAAGCACGTTTCCTACAATTATTAGCCTAATTTCTTAGTTTTATAGTGCCTATAAATGCCTATTTCATACGTCTGTGCCTATTCTGCTTCTTAGTGCCTAAAACTGCAATTTTAGCCAATTTCCTCTGCTTGTAATTTGCACCAATAGCTTTCGCATTAGTTTGTTTCAACGTGAAGTTTTCGGGGAAGAGAATTTTCATACTGCGGCACACTGAATATACAAAAAGGGATTTATTAAGGAGACACATCTGTGCAAATTGGCTCAAAACTTACAATACTAAATTTACTTTTTTTTTGTCTTAAAATTAATATAGACATACTTCAATAATATAAAGCTTATTTTCTAGCGACATTACAGATAACGTCACATGACTATTTAAATAAACCTACGCCTGTATCGTAGCTACTATGACGTAATTTTAACCTCAGATTTCTCAGATTCCATATTTTCTACATTTTCCTAACTTCAAAATGTTCCACAGGATGCAGTTTTTTTATTAATCTGTATGAAATTCTAAACATACCTCTAAGGGCAACTGCATAATAAGTGCACCCAGTTACATTTGTTGTGTTTTTGTTATTTATGTTGAAAAGGATTATAATGCTTACTTCTTACCGAAAACGCTTAGGAGAATAAAAATTATTAAATAGGTATAATTACTTTTTCCCTTCGTTGATATGGCGAAGACAAATATTTCAAATAGGTACAGGTCATTAATATGTTAAAAAGGGTGCAGATTCTTATACCCCAAGCATTAATTTTTAAAATTACAATATGTGGGACATTTCGAAAATCGCCTGTAATTTAGACATAAACTGTTAATTCCTCAGAAACTATTGTAACTAGAAAGCTGAAACTTGGTATTATTCCATCCTTGATCATCACAAAAATAAGTGGTATACATGTGAAACAAAACCTTCAGATATTTCAATTTTCACCCTTAAACCCTCCACACAAACCTATGCTTTTGATTTTTGACTTAGTTAATTACTTCACACCTTTCTGCACATTATGGTTCTTACTTAGGGAAGTGGATTTATATGTATTTTAATTATACGACAGTTGTTATTTTAATTTGCTATGGAGCCATTTATGCAATTTGAAATAAATGTAGAATTATTTCGCCTAGGTAACCGCAATTTGTTGCAGTATATGTTGCGATGATTGTCATTTTGTTATAGCGTATTTATAGTGCATTTTAGGAGCCATTGTGTATTTCTAAGCGTTTACTTAGCGAATTTTTAGTGCCGATTTAAGTGACTATTTTGCCCATTTTATTGCCTATTTGCCTGCCTATTTCACACATTTTAGTGCCTATAAATCCGCTCCCTACTCATAAATGAGTCTGAATTACTAAACGTGCACAGATAGCCGAGTGGTTAAGTAGGTATGTAGGAGCTAGACATAAAAAAAGGTTTGAATCCCAGACATCATTTTGATATCTTTTTATTGTAGAAGTACTTCCGATTGCTAAGGCTTACTTGATTTTATGGCATTTGCGCTGACACATAAAAACTGAAACACTCTACTCTGTTTTTAAACTAACTGAAATAAATGTTTTATTCGTATATGTAAAATCAAATAAAAATGGAAATTAACTTAGTATCAGGTGTGTAAACGCTCTGTTTCTATTACTACCCTCATTCTGTGCCTCATGGATGAAACCAAAAGCCTAGTGAAATTTTCACGAGAGAATACTTCGCATTGCACGCCAGCAACATTCATAACAAATGAATGAACCCGAGTGTTACCAACAGCCCAACAGCAGTTACCAACAGAGCGGGATGTCTCAGGCAGTTTCGTCTGTGACCGCATTCGGGTGGGCCGGGTTCGATTCCCGTGGTCGGCCTAGCTGAACCATGGATTTTTTCGTGAGTTTTCACGGATCGCCAAGTGAATGCTGGGTAGGTTAATTACATCTTCCAAATTTCTGTCCCTCCATTTAATTTCCATTATCATTTTACATCATCTCTCATTTGGTGATCTCTTTTACGGTAGAAGTGTCGGTGGGTGTCTCGGCGCTGCACGGCAAGATGATATGCTCCTGGTAAAACTTCCTCCGGTAGAACGGTTGCCGGTCTTCTAAACCTTTTTTTGATAATTTCTGGCACCAA
This sequence comes from Mantis religiosa, assembly GCA_030765055.1. NCBI lineage: Eukaryota > Metazoa > Arthropoda > Insecta > Mantodea > Mantidae > Mantis > Mantis religiosa. The sequence goes on from CM060957.1 coordinate 133,378,058, forward strand.
ATGCGCCATGAATGTCCGTTTGTGTGTGTGTGTGTGTGTGTGTGTGTGTGTGTTTGTGTGTGTGTGTAATTTACGCCCTCCAACGTTAAGTCATATCAGACGATGAATGGAACGGGTGAAATGATGCTCAAATGAGCCAAGGGTCCATAGAGCTTAGAGTTATCCGACATTCGTGTTTCAGGATAAGGGAAAATCCCTGAAAAAACCTTATCCAGGTATCTCACCCTGACCGAGATTCGAACTCGGGACCTCTTGAACTTGAGGCAGACACACTACCACCACGCTACCGAGGCGAGCATAAATGTCCGTGACCCATTAGTCTGCGAGCTTATGTCGAGTCTTCTCATTTGTGTAATGCACATTATTTTCCAGTTATACAATCATAGCATACATTTACGTTTGTTATTTTCGCTGTGTTATCCATTATTTATTAGCAATACAAATCATTTCACGTTTTCCTTCATAAAACGAAGTTAGATTTACTCTTGATTACGTTAAATCTCTAAATGAACAGCCATATGTAGAAAATAGAAATCAGTATCACTTTGTTTATCTTGTTTAAACATTTAAGCAGGTTAATTATTGGTGTTCCTTTCATTGTTTAATTTCAAACCTCTCCAGTAATAAGTATTGTCACCCAATTATCGGAAAGCACAGCCAGCTGACAGCTGAGTGGGGGACAGGAGGCATTTAGACCACGCCTACCCATTTATCTCGTGTCACTAACTGAGGGGATGGTTAGGAAAGTGTCACTGGTCGCTGGCCGCCTCTTTCCCCTCCCCCTGACATCTGGAACAGTCAGGATATTTCATCTAACCCGGAACCTTCTAGATTGGTCAGTTGGTCTTATATAAGCGACGCGCTGGGCTGGGAGAGAGTTCAGTTCTTGGCGAGCAGCCGTGAGGAGCGCCGTGCTAGCGAACGGACTGGAAGACTGTGTACGTGTATCAGAGGAGTTATACGTAATTGTGAGTGTGGAGTGGACCTGTGACAGACGAACTAGTGAATTGTAATTGTGTGCGCTACGTAATTCTATGTAATCGGCAAGTGTTCCAACTGTAATTCGGTGGAAATAAATAACATTTTGAGTTTGTGCAATTGGACTTTTAATTTCACGAACCCACAAAGTCACAGTATAAATACAAGAATAAATGTGTCACATAGAGGACAGTAATTGTTTTGTAGCCCCCCCTTTCACAAAACAGCACTGAGAATAAAGTTGTGCAATTATTATCTCTGTTTTAAATGCAAATCATTGTGGGGGAAAATTTTGGTACTTGTATGACCATATACAAGGAAAGTTTACTAATTCTTATGTGTTTGTTTGTAAGTACTTGTCTGCTATGGTTACGTCCATGAAATCGGGGGAATGCATTGTTTATTCTTTTAATGTAAAATTTGAATCGATTCCATTTGCATTATTGTAATTGCAGGTAAAAATAATATGCACATTAAACTCAATTCTACAGAACGGTAGGATGATCCATTTAAACTCAGTCGTCAGTGTAGAGAACAAGAACGCTGCATAAATAATGTAAAGATGTCAGTGTAAAAAAAGTTCTGTTATGTCTCTGTGTTTTGTATCGGCTTGTTTCGTTACTAGCATGACATAATTTCTCCTGTTTAAGGGCACAACCACTTGACCCCTTTGTCTCATTCAAAGACAATCAACCTTTAGGTCGTACTCATCTAAACGAATAGTATGTTGCATGGCGTTGGCTTATCTTAGATGTAGTATCCTGCATAGGAGGCGTTTCCAGATAGCAATGCATATGTTAGTATATGGAACACACTCCAAGATTGACAGAGCAGTAAATAAATATGACTTTCTAGCTCTATATATTCCACCTGTATGGGTAAAAGATTTGGATCCGGTTCTTGCAATGTGGAAACGATTTTTAATCCATCTTAACCGATTAGCCTAATTCCACTAACTAATATTCTTAATTCCAAATAGTATTATCAGCTCAGATGTATATTAGAGTGAACTATGCAACATTTTAGTATCGACATTTGCTTACAACAGCTGTGTGCTGTTGATCTATGTATTTTCATACCCCAAATTCAGTCTACAACTTCATTTGGAATGCTTAAATTGTGAAAACTATTGCTGATACGAAACTCTATAGTCACAAATAACTTAAGATCAAGTAGTGTGAATGCAATGCAGTGGCGGCTCTTGCCGAAAAATAATGGCTATGACAAAAAGGGCATGCAACTAAACCTAGTTTCGAAAAATGAAGTCCATGCGTCGATGTTTATTCATGTAGAATTTGTCGACCACTCTTCCGTTAAAATCGTGCATACTTGTGATAAGCTTCTTCTGTATAGATAGCATAGCCAACAAGTAGGCCGATCCTGAGTCATGGTATTCCTCAGAAAGTTCTTTAACCTCTTCAGAGACGAGAAACTGCGTTCTGGTTCTGCAGTTCGTATGTCACAGTAATTCTTGAAACCTTGGTCCTTTCTCCAAAGGTGTTTTGCACTTTGTTCTTCAGTATTGTCACCCAATTATCGGAACGCCAGATGAACGACAGCTGAGAAGGGACCAGAGGCAGCCGAGCCACACCCTCCCATTAATCTCAGTCACTAACTGAGGGGACGATTAGGGGAGTGTCACTTGTCGTTGGCCGCCTCTTCCCCCTTCGCCTGCCATTTGGAATTTTCGCGGTGATTCACAGAAACCAGAGACTTCTAGAAAACAATGATATTCCTATAAAAAGGGCTGGAATGAATGGAGTCAGTCAGTTCTTGGCAAGCAGCGAAAGAGTGCAGTGCTAGTGTACGGACGAGAAGATTGTGTACGTGCATCGGAGGATTGTACGTAATTGCGAGAGCAAAGTGGAATTGTAACGGACGAACTGGTGAATCGTAATGGTGTGCATTACGTAATTCTGTGTAATTGGCAAGTGTTTAACTGTAAGTCGGTGGAAATAAAGAACATTTTTGAGTGGTACAATTGGACTTTTCATTTCACGAACCCACAAAGTCACAGTATTAACTGCGATAGCGGAAGGGCACCTTCTAACTTCCTGAATTCCAAATGTTGATACAAAATGTTGGGTTCGGTTCGAAGTTTGCTTTCAAGTTCTTATAACGAAACTGACAATGCTCAGTTCTGTTTCAGGAAACATACAGCTCCAAGCATTGAGAATTCAAATGAGTTTCTTCTTAATAGCGCTCAATAAACCTGCTTCACTACAGGAATACATTGAGCGGAGTTTACAGAATAAATTGAAAGAATATATCAGCTGAGAAATTGTTTCAATTTCTGAGAAGGAACCGAGGTGTGTGAACAATGTTCTAAAAATGATACTAAGAATGTGGGTTTTTTATGTGCTTCTTGCTATTTGAATTCTTTTTTATGTACTCAAGGTAACCAAGATCTTTAACATCTGTCTTACACCATGAATCAGTACTTCGAGCAGAAGACAAGGAAAGCAAAACAGGGCATTTCTAATTTAACACCCACAGATCCACTCTTTGTTATATATAGGTGTTAAATTTCCTGGTATAAACAGAATTTAACTTCGTTTTACTTTTTGCTCCATTTTCAGATTGGGTGTAGGTCGCCCTAACATTTTATGCTAATATTTTCTTCTAATGCTCGCCTCGAGTTCATTATTTATTGGTTAAATATTTCGTAATATTAAATTACTCATACAATGTATGAAGTGAATTTTTAACACATTTCATACTCACACACAAAATTAACTGATATCAGCCTCTGAATAACGTTACACAAAGAAATACTTGTTATGGGGAATTGCTGTCATGTTCGTGGGAATGGAGTGTCGCGCCAACATGCTGCTTGACAAGCAATCTGCCCTGCGATTTAATAACCATTAGGTTATTTCTAGAACTAAAATATAATGCAATGACAAACTACTTAACAAATTTCAATGCATATTCAACTTCTAGACCAATAACTATGAATGTTGGTGGCCCTGCTTCACCAGCTCCAGCGTACGGAGTATTGTAACGAATGGATACCGTGCTACATCGATATGCAGCACACATTTATGCGAAAATCTAGGAAAACTTAGGTGATCTGAGAGGTAAGAGGGGAATGTTGTACGCATGCGCAGTACTGTTTTGCGAGCTAGCTGGCTCACAGCACGTCGCATGCGTTCCATTAGCTACGCAGGTGTTTTCCATGAATCGAGTATTCATTATTGGTCGTGCTTATTTTCTTATGCTTACAGTAATGCACTGTTATTTACATGGTCTTTCAAAATGTATAAATTATGATTTATAAAACATAAAATAGCGTGCTGCAACATTCCAACACGTAAGTCGAGGCGCCCCTGGTGCAATGACATTTAAAAACATCATTATGCAGCAATGTTAACTGGAGGTTAAATGCAATGAAGATCAAATGTGCCATTTGTTGATCTGACACAGAGAGTGAAATAAATTTACGGATTTCTAAGGAAAACTGTTAAAGTACTTTATAGAAATAATGCTTCTAATGATAAAATCCTAATAAAAATCAGGGTAGAGGTTATGTGTAAGAATTAAGTAGAATAGCGAAAAGGGTAGGTTAGAGACTTACTTATCACCTCCTGATTCAACATCTACTTAAGAATTGTTTCCAGAGTAAAGGAACGAAAGAAAAATCATTAAGAACTTTTTGGTGTTAATAACACGGTTAGTCGAAGAGGAACGTGTTAATAAGGCTAAACTAATAACAACGGAGATACGGAATTATTAACTAGAAAGATAGATATTAGAAATATATTGGTGGAATGTTTACTTTTTCTTTTTTTCTTTCTTAGCGTTCAATGAACACTGTAATATACGGAAGCTTGCACATAGCAACATGATCGGGGAAACCAATTGGATATAAGAAAACCCGAATTGTTAAATGGACGGACGAGTAAACCAATTTGTGCAAATGTTTAACTCCTTAACATGAGGTAGGCAGAAGAGTGCTTTTTAAAGTAGGTTGTGAAAGTAAGTAGGGAAAGTCAAGTGAGTGTACAACATCACATTTTTAAATAAACCTTCTACAAATTATTCTTGCAAAAGGTTATTTCCTGTAACTAATTGGTTTCCTGAGAATCATCACTACTTACGATCAAATCACAGGTAGGCTAGAGTTGGCAGTAAACCTATGGTATGGCACTTTTAGAGATCTTATTGGGCCAGGTTATTTGACATCTAGGCAACACTTCCAAAATGGGTTGAATATTGAGGATCTTCTGAAGGATATGCAGCTTTAGTAGGCTCTAAAAATCAATGGTTTCATTACAACGATACACTTCCCATTATTCTAGAAGAGTGAAAGAAAATCTCAACAATATCCGATCCATTCGTGCTTGTTGCATCCTGTGAACAGCTTTATCATCCCTTGAATTTCTTCTCCCTACCGTCTTTTGTTATGTGAAATATAAGTGCCAGCGTTTGCGAAAAACTGTTTCGGATACCCTGCATGCCTCGTGTGCACCCGAGCTAACTAATCCAAAACTAGTCGGTACAATAGCAAAATCTGAGCTCTGTATAATCTGTCCAAGAGCTCTTTCGTCTCAAAATTAAACCCCTCAATCAAAGAAATAATTTTGTACATTTTATACTCACCAGGGTGCACTAAGTCTTGCGTCGTGTCTAGTATTCATAGGAGTGTAATAGCTACCCCGTAAACCAGTACCAACAAAATCCCCAAAACTAACCTAAAAATAAAAAATAAAAACTCCTTTTTGCGGTAAAATACATTAATGATGGGCACGCAACAAACTCCTTCGGACTGTGAACAGCCTGTCAGCATCGCGGACGGGCAGATAGACGAAAGAAAGGGAACTAAAAAGATCTAGAAATTTTCAAAGAAGTGAAGTAAGGATAGGTAGAAATGTATGAGGTATCCACGTTGATACTACACGTTTTATTGATACTAGACGCTTACATCAATGGGTCCACAAAAGCGGACATGTATTTTAACTTACTCGTTATGTATGATGCACTAATAAATATAATTTAAGTCTAGTTCTAAATAAACATAAATATATAAAAATAGAGTTTTGTTTAAACTTTTTAACTCTTTAGCACCAAATAGTGTCATGTGGTTTTACTGATTGTAGATTAACTGAAATATAATTAAGTGGTTTAAAATATGTGCTCAGCTTTTTGCTAGCTAATCCTAAATTCTTGTTTATGAGCGAAATAAAATATGTATACGCACACTCAAATTCAAACATCAGAACCTGGGCATACCGTGAAACGTTCTTGATTTAAAAATGCGAATCCGCGTCCACCTGTTCAGCAGGAGGGCTTTCTACCGACTGAGCTATGCGACAAGTATTACATACAGTTCTGCCCGATTTCACCAGCAAATGTTAAGACTTAACACGAGTTTAGCAATAGTTAAAACAAAAATCGCATTTCACCAACAAGTGTTAGCGTACCACTCGTGTTAAATCTCGTGTTAAACTAACAAGTCAAATTTCTGATGTTAAGTCCTTAACAATTGTAAATAGTCAAGATAGTGAGAATGAACTCAGCTGTTGATGTCGATTTGCTATGTTTAAGAACGTCTAAATGACATTCGGTCTATGAGGAGAAATGATTCTGAGGAGCTATCCGCAGAAAAAATTTTACGGAGGTATAGACTGTCGAAACAAGTTGCTATGAAGGTTACTGCGGAAGTACAATAGAGGTTAGAACATGCATCGAAAGGAATGTAGCGATCTCGCCTTTGCTTCAAGTATCAATAACCTTGCGATTTTATAATTAATTGAATTATGTGGATAATACATTATCCACCTTCCGTCTTGAAACGTTCAAGTCACTTTCCCTTCTTCGCTCCTCGTTTTAAATTTACGTAATACTGAGTTAGAATATTGTCACCCAACTATCGGAAAGCGCGACCAACGACAGCTGAGTAAGGGACCAGAAGCATCCGGGCCACACCCACCCATTTATCTCAGTCACTTACTGAGGGGATGATTAGGGAAGTGTCACTTGTCGCTGGCCACCTCTACCCCCTTCCCCTGCCGTCTGGAACCTTCGCGGTGATTCACTGAAACGAGAGACTTCGAGAAAACAGCGATATTCCTATAAAAAGGGCTGCAGTGAGTGAGTTCAGTCCGTGCTTGGTGAGCAGCGTAGAAGCGCCGTGCTAGTGTACGGACGAGAAGACTGCGTGCGTGCATCGGAAGAGTGTACGTAACTGTGAGCGTGCAGTGGAACTGTAACGGACGAACTGGTGAATCGTAATTGTGTGCATTACGTAATTCTGTGTATTTGGCAAGTGTTCAACTGTAAGTCGGTGGAAATAAAGAACATTTTGAGTTTGTACAATTGGACTTTTAATTTCGCCAACCCACAAAGTCACAATATGCATCGAAAGGAATATGCCGATCTCGCCTTTGCTTCAAGTATCAATAACTTTGCGATTTTATAATTCACTGAATTATGTGGATAATACACTGTCCACCTGCCGTCTTGAAACGTTCAAGTCACTTGTCCTTCTTCGCATCTCGTTTTAAATTTACGTAATACTGAGTTAGAACATGCATCGAAAGGAACATGACGATCTCGCCTAAGCTTAAAGTATTAATAACTTTGCGATTTTATAATTCACTGAATTATGTAGATAATACACTGTCCACCTGACGTCTTGAAACGTTCAAGTCACTTGTCCTTCTTCGCACCTCGTTTTAAATTTACGTAATAATGAGTTAGAATATGCATCGAAAGGAATATGCCGATCTCGCCTGTGCTTCAAGTAGTAATAACTTTGCGATTTTATAATTCACTGTCAACCTGCCATCTTGAAACTTTTAAGGCACTTGTCCTTCACACCTCGTTTTAAATTTACATAATACTGACAAGTTGTTTAGTACTTGTAGTAGTGACACATACATTTGAATTAAATTCGTTTCCAATATTTTCCCCGTGACATCTTTCTCTTTTACATTCACAGCATCCGTCCTCTTATTTTCCACGATGTCCTTACACTTCGTCACCAATTCAATTAACAATTCTTTCTCCATCGATGAGAAATTTGTCTCACGGCTTTATTTATGATTTTGTTCATCCGCCATTTCTGCAGACGAAAATGAAAACAAAAGCGCATCGCAGTAAGTTCAGAAAATAATACAACTCATCCATAGCCTTCTATAGCTGTGATATTTACAAGTTTCTTGGAGTTAAAACAGGTTTGTTAACATTTTCAGAAAACAGGTTGGCAAAATGCAAGAAGTTTAACATTAGTGTTCGCGCTGTGTCAATTGTTACGTCACATTTGTTAACGTCGATTTTAACATCTGTTGGTGAAATTGGACATTAGTGTTGTTTTCAAACTTTTGTCTTTCATTTAGCAAGGTCCGCTCTTTGTGTATATGGATCCCTTTATGGTTCTGCTTAGGCCAAGCTTCTGGCATACGCGATATCCAGGTCATGCCAACTTCAACAAAGAATAGCTTGTGTGGATCACCTAATCTGTACGACATACATTATGATACAAGCATTTTGTGTACTTGAAGTTCAAATTACAAACAAATTTATCTCGTCGCCACAATCCGTGTGTGTATTGTACATCTTAGTAGGGCATGAAGTCGAAACGTTGATAAAATTCCTCTGAGCGCCGTAAACACACACACGCACACACGCACTCGCGCACACACACAAACAGTCGAAAGAAAAATGACGTTATACACTATGAATTAACAAGAAAGTAGCACAGTTTGCAACAATATGCTGCATTTTATGTGATTCACAGATTAATTTCCAAGAAAATTTCAATGATAAACGCTGTTATCTTCGTCTGGTTGATTATAGTGATTAAACAGAGTTGAAACAACTTAGCAAATATTTAATGATGTTATCCGACTTTACCTTCTTTACCTGTGTTTAATTCCTTAGCAACGTTCCTTAGAGCTAAGTACTGCTTTTTCTAGTTCCTAGATAAGCAACAAAGAACTCTCTCTCTCTCTCTCTCTCTCTCTCTCTCTCTCTCTCTCTCTCTCTCTCTCTCTCTCTCTCTCTCTCTCTCTCTCTCTCTCTCTCTCTCTCTCTCTCTCTCTCTCTCTCTAACTGTAATGTACTTTAATGTATCGGGTTGTCTCATAAATTCGTTCGAGTTGCCTAACAATACGGGGTTTGTTTACAAATACAATAATTGAAAAGAATGCTATGAACACAAACCACAGCGACCTCACGGCCAAAGGTAAATAGGTCAACTTATGTAAGAATTGGTAACCAAACTTCAGTACGAGTTTGTGGATGCAACAGTGTGGAGTTGTAACTTGTGAATGTTAATATGGAGGGCAAGAGGAACATTTTCGACATTTAATGTTGTTTTATTACCGTAAAGGTAAAACCGCCTCACAAACTCAACGGAAAATGTGTGCTGTTTACGGAGAAGATGCAGTGACGAATCGGGCATGTCAAAAATGGTTTACTCGATTTCGAGCTGGGAACTTCTCTGTGAAAGACAAACCTCATTCCGGACGACTTGTGGTTACGGATGAGGAAAGGATAAAGGACATGATTACGAACAACCCCAGAATAACAACTCGGGAGGTAGGTCAGGAGCTAAACTTATCTCATGCAACTGTAGCCAGGCACCTAAAGAAACTTGGTTACGTAAATCTTCGGGATGCATGGGTTCCGCACGAACTGAGTGAACAAAATTTAGTTCAGCGCGTTTCCATCTGTGACGCATTGATAAGACGCAATGAAACTGCCCCTTTTCTGAAACAGCTGGTTACAGGAGACGAAAAGTGGATTCTGTACAACAACATCCGAAAGAGAAGGTCATGGCGTAAGAAAGGGGAACCGCCACTCTCAATTCCTAAACCAGCGCTTCATCCTGAGAAGATTATGCTGTGCATTTGGTGGGACTGCAAAGGAATTATTTATTACGAATTTCTTCCTTCTGGGGAGACCATCAATTCAGAGAAATACTGTTCTCAGTTGGATCGTCTGAAGGTTGCCCTAGGAGAGAAAAGGCCAGAATTAGCATCTAATGGTGGAGTCGTCTTTCATCAAGACAATGCCAAACCACACACTTCTATGGTAACTCGTCAGAAATTACGGGATTTCGACTGGGATGTGTTACCTCACCCGCCTTACTCTCCAGACATTGCCCCATCCGACTATCATTTATTCCGATCCCTGCAAAACTTCCTTAATGGCAAACGCCTTACTTCCTTGAAGGATTGCAGACTCGCCGTAGAAGAGTTCGTCAACCAGAAAACTGCAAGATTTTGGAAAAATGGAATTGATAAGCTTCCTGAGAAATGGAACTATGTTAATGATAATAATGGTGCATACTGCACAAAATAAATTTTGTTTTGAAAAGTTCATTGCCTTGTTTACTTTCGATGACCTTGCATATGTAAACAGATTACCCCTAAATAATTAGGCAACTTTTTTGCCGTAGTTGTGATGCGGGCATACAGTGAAGGCGTTCTTTGTCGTAAACACGTAACAAGAATCGAACAAATTTATGAGACAAACCAATACATATAGAAAGAAGAAAATTGTAGTTGAGCAGTGACTAGATCAGTATTACGTGTTAAATGCATACGTTCACATACATAGCTCTGATTGGTTGTGGTTTAATATATCGTTAGAAAAGCAGAACATTTGAAAAACTCAAAAAGAACTACAGATGCTCACCTTATCTGATACTCCATACCTGGGAATCGCTAAATGTACATTAAAATCCTAGGCTACGGATGAAAGTAATATCTACCCAATGTCGTTCATTTTATATAGTTCTACAAACTATTCTTCCGAATACTTTTCTGTTTACGTCATTTTGCGATAAAACATTGCTGAAATAACAACATTGTGCATAGTTACATTACATTCAGATATAAAGGGGTGCTGAAATGTTTAAGATCTAAAATTTGCTTACTTCTTCCATGTTATCGCAAGAAACAACTAAATATCTACGGAAGTTTAAAAGAATGACAGTATTGAAGCTTTAATAATGGATATTTCGAAAAAGAATTATGATACACAAAAATTATTCAAAATAATGTCATGTTTTAAAGTGATCTGCATATTTTGTGTGCTACGTGCTCGCCTATCTCTTAACGTTTACCACAATTATACAAAATTCCTTCCTAAAAAGCTGTTATTTCCAATGTTTCTTTAATCACACTTCCATCAAAATTCAGATATATATATCATATATATAGGATATATATACAAGGAAAAAAATTAGCAGACTCTGGAAGCGTATATTTTCCAAGTCTTCATCGTTTCTACGGCCGGTTTACAATGGTGTGACGGAACGCGTCTATTTAGTTTCGTCCTACTAGATCCTCTCATAATTGAGTATCAGTTACCAAACGTGCGCTACCGAGGCGGGCACGACGTGGTGTGTCTCCAAATACCCTTTTCTTTATGAAAAAATGATGACAAATGCGTCGTGGTAAATGTCGGTTGGCCAACAACAGTGCTATGTTTAGAGAAACTTTGCGGCGGAGCATGTCATACATTCGTCTTTCAGGATAAGAGAAAATCCTGGAAAAAACCTTATCCAGGTAACTCACCATAACCGAGATTCGAACTCGAGACCTCTTGTACGTGCGCCAGACACGCTACCATCTACGCATCTTCAATATACACCCGGAAATTTAAGACTCGTTGGTATGAGGAACATAATTGTATCGCACTGAAGGAGTTGGGAAAAAGCACTAACAAAATTGCAGACACTCTTCGGGAAAACTCACGTCTATATATTGTAAAATACAATGAGAACATTAAGCTTAACTGGCTTTTCATTCATTATCCCATCAGGGAAGTAGACAAAAAATGATAATATTAACAAAATATTACTTCATAAAAAAGTAAACATCGTTGAAGTACACAATTTAAGTCAAGGGTATTTTTCTTTCTCTTTTTATTTTCTTTTTAGACAATATTTTCAAGACATTTCTTGTTATTGTTTCGATTTTAAAATACTTATACTTCTTTGAAATGAAATTCATTTTTGTTGGTTGTTTTTCCCCTCACAGTCGCTTAGAGAGAATTAAATTTCAAAAACCTACATAGTGGCCAGGTCTTGAAAGAATTAACTCGCTTAAATGCTACTGCGTATACCTATTCCCATTATACCTACAAGGAAATATCTAATAATAATATTCACCAGCCAGCAACAGCTAATAAATTGAGGAAAGTGTATTCAAATTTTACATTATTTCTGTTGAAAGAATAATGGAAAGTCCAGGTGCTTTCACTTTCAGATTTCAATTATCACTGGCGATCACTGGCAAACTCGGAACTTACACACCTGAGGAATGTATGTGATCCAGCGAAGCTTTAGTTGTTTGTTTATAGCAGGATTGTTGCCAGTTCAGTGAAACGGCAAACCTTGCGTTTTAGTGTTAATTCTTCGCGTGTAACAATAATGTGGTGTATGATTTATGCCCGATTTCACCAACAGATGTTAAGACTTAACAAGGGTTTAACAATAGCTATAACAAAAGTTGAATTTCACCAACAAGTGTTAGCTTAACACATGTGTTAAATCTCATGTTAAACTAACAAGTCAAATTTCTGATGTTAAGTCCTTAACAATTGTAAATAGTCAAGATGGTGGGCGTGAACACAGCTGTTGTTGCCGATTTGCTATGTTTAAGACTGTCTAAATGGCATTCGTAATAGAGTACGGTCTATGAGGAGAAATTATTTTGAGGAGCTAGCCGAAGAAGATTTTCTACAGAGGTTAGAACATGCATCGAAAGGAATATGCCGATCTTGCCTTTGCTTTAAGTATTAATAACTTTGCGATTTTATAATTCACTGTCTACCTCCCGTCTTGAAATGTTTAAGTCACTCGTCACTTGTACTTCTTCGCACCTCGTTTTAAATTTACGTAATACTGAAGAACATGTTTCGTGTTTCTAGTAATGACACATGCATTTGAATTAAATTCGTTTCCAAATTTTACCCACGTGACATCTTTCTCTTTTACACTCACCCCATCCGTCCTGCTATTTTCTAAGATATCCTTATACTTCGTCACAAATTCAATTCACAGTTCTTTCTACATCGATGAGAAATTTGTTTCACGGCTTTTGTTTACGATTTTGTCTATCCACCATTGTTTTAACTGTGTGCAGACGAAAATGAAAACAAAAGTGCATCGCAGTACGTTCAGAAAATAATACGACTCATCCATAGCCTTCTATAGCTGTAATATTTACAGGTTTATGGGCGTTAACACGTGTTTGTTAACATTTTCAGAAAATAGGTTGGTGAAATGCAAGAAATTTAACAGCTTTGTTAGCGCTGTTACAATTGTTACGTTATATTTGTTAACGTCGATTTTAACATCTGTTGGTGAAATCGGGCATTAATGTTAAAAGCACAATAAGAAGAATGACATCACAATTTTCGGGTAAAAGTGACTGTGTTTGTGTGATCGAAACCTTTTAAATCGGTCCTTGGGTTCGCATTCTTTTGGTGAAAAATGTATCATAATTTCAACAGGAAGGGCAACTCCGGATCTTATATCTTTAAGAACTAAGTCACACGATCGCACAACTAAAATCACACGTTTAATTATTCCTGCCAACAGGACATTAGAAGAACGATCTTTTCCAGCACTCTGCAGAATACACACTTATCTAAGAAATAGTCCAACTCAAAACGACGTTCATCTCTGTCGTTATCAGTGGAAAAGGAACAAGCATCAGCAAGTAACATTTGAATGTTCTGTCATTGTTATATTCTTGGAGAAGAATCGGTGCATTAAACTGAAATACAAACAGACAGTAAATTGGAGAAACTGTAAACACATTTTAAATCAGGCATATCACTATAATTTTTATTGATATATTTGTTTTGGTTTATGTTATGCAATCGGAATTCGGACTGTCACTCCCCAGATTAGGTCTGAAGCAACCGGCAACACACGAAGCACCCACACCACGCCCGTGATCTACTTTGTGTAAAGGGAACATTACAAACTCAAAACAAGTATCGTAATGGCCTATTTTACCGCACTGAGTGCCATAAAGTTAAAATTAATTTCATGTAAATACACAACTGAAATTTCAAAGTAAATCAGAGTTCATGTTTATTTTTTGTATATATTTATTGTAACATTCTCGCAATGTGTCAAATGAATTTCTCCTGATGTTGAGCCTAAACAATTCATAGTATTGCCTTTTTTATTTGATTTATTTATTGTCGCCTTAAGGGTATGTATGACTGAAATTTCATGAAAATCGTGAAAATAACGACCTTTTTTATTTTAATTCTATAAAATAATTTAGACATTCCCGAATGTGAAAAATGCATAATTTGCCTCCGGACGCCATTTTTAAATGCTTATTTAAATGTTGGTGGCCTTTAAACTCTGTCAGAGTCACGCCCTCTTTTGCCTACATCCACATTCTTTGTCTGTTTTCCGTTCTTAAATTTTCAATTCAAGAAAAGAAAAATAAGGTTTTCAGACAAAATAGTTCCTAAAATGTTGCCAATATATCAGAGGCTGGCTTCTACAACATTACTAGAGAGTTGCAAAACAGGAAAAACACAGAATGCCAATGAATCTTTGCATCATGTCATATGGAATAAATGCCCAAAGGAAGTTTTCATATCAAAACAAAAATTGGATCTTGCTGTTATTAAAAGCATCAGTGAGTTTAACATGGGTAGTCTTAAGTCATTGGAACTGCAGCAAAATATCAGAGGTGAAAGTGTAGTAGACTCAGCAAGGAAAACTTCAGTGCAGCGAAATCAGACTCGTATCCTGCAAAGCAAGAAGCGAAGTTGTGCAGAAGAAAAGCAACATCTAAAGAAGAAAAAGGTGGAAAAAGCAGCAACAGAGGAGAGGAAAAAGAAATCTGAGGGTCCAACCTATCAGCCTGGTGGAATTTAATGTGAGTTATGCAATCAAATCTTTAATCGCTGTTTTCTCAATGTTCATATTTTCAGCATTTTTCTTCCTGTAAAATGCTCCTTGCGATGCAGTTTTTGTACTACATTCATGACATTTCCTAAACAGGTTCAGAATATCATGAGGAATGGAAATTGCCTTAGGTTTTATTGTGAAATGTATATAAGCATATATTTTTAATTTTCAAACACAAAACTTACAGTTTTTAGACAAAAAAGAATATTTGTAAATTAAAAAATTTTTGTGACCTAAACTAAACGAGGCACAGAAAAACCCAGAGCAATTTCAAAAAGTATGTGTATTATCAACATAGGGTTAAAATATTAGACCAAAATTCAAAATATTTTGTCGCAAGGGACTTTTTTAGTGACGTAACAAAAAACATACAAAATTTATCATAATTTCTAAACTGCTGGAGAAAAATGGTTTAAATTTAGGTTGCAGCATGTTTACAATATACTACACCTATGGTGTAAATTTGAAAAAGCTAGCATTATTAGTTCAGAATTTGAAAATTTCAGTCATACATACCCTTAACTTACATGTAATGTCGCGACATTTGAACAGTTACATAGTAATTTATATCAAAAGTGTTTACAGAGTTCCGTAATGTTGTAAAAATACAACTATGTTTTACAATATATATGGTTTCCAAGAGCTTCTGTGATTTTACTGGGAACATTGGCTTCTATTCACTGC
The DNA here is from genome assembly GCA_030765055.1 of Mantis religiosa. Classification (NCBI taxonomy): domain Eukaryota; kingdom Metazoa; phylum Arthropoda; class Insecta; order Mantodea; family Mantidae; genus Mantis; species Mantis religiosa. Next base: position 133,393,620 of record CM060957.1, read on the forward strand.
TGTTGGTATTTCTTGCAATCTTCTATAACGTGTTTGACAGTGATGGTCACGTGACAAGTGTTGCAGACTGGAGGTGGAGTAAGAATTACTATTACATTAATAGAAGCATTTGCTGAAAATTCAACATCACTATCAGGATTACTAATTTTTGCAGTAATGTATACAAGGGTGGTCTGAAAAGTTTCCGACCTCAAAGTGAAGATGGCAGCGCTCGTAAACAAAACCTAGTGAATTTCGCTGTCCATCTGTTCACAGTTACTCACCAAAGTTTCAGCCATATTGGACGCTCGGTTGTTATGTAACAGTCGTTTGAGTGAGTAGATGTGAGTGCTTTTATGAAAATGCACAAAATCCATATGGGGCTGTCATTAAATATTTGTTTTTGCAAGGCAATACGCCTACGTAAATCAAAGATGAGTTGGATTCTGTGTATGGGGACTCTGCACCATCATTTACCATAGTAAAATTTTGGGCAGCTGAATATAAACGTGGCCGTAAGAGCTTGGGAAACGATGAACGTTCGGGACGTCCAAAAACTGCAGCTACCGACGAAAGCATCGCCAAGTTCACCAAATGGTGCTAGACGACCGCCCAATTAAAGTGAGAGAGATAGCAGAGGCCGTGAACATGTCAAAAGAACGTGTTTGTCACATATTAAATCAACATTTATACTTGAGAAAGCTGTCCGTGCCTTGGGTGCTGCGTTTGCTCATGTTAGACCAAAAACTTTTTCGAATGAACATTTCCAACGTTCTATTGACGCAGTTTAGGCGCAATAAATCCGAGTTTTGGCGCCTATTGTTTACTGTAAATGAAAATGAAATGTGTAGTGTTTAACGCCCGCTCTTACTACATACGGCACCGCAGGCGATGACACTGATGACACCTGAGATGAAGATGGAGCCCGGTGGAATGAGATGGCGGGGGAAACCGGAGATTCCGGAGAAAACCCGTCCCAGCGCCGTGTTGTCCACCACAAATCTCACTTTGCGGTCGCCTGGGATCGAACCCGGGCCGCCTTGGTGAGAGCCAAGTGGTCTAACCACTGAGCCACGGCGCGGCCCTATTGTAAATGAAACTTGGATACACCATTATAGGCCTGAAACAAAAATACAGTCCAAACAGTGGGCTGCAAAGGGGGAACCGGCTCCAAGAAAAAGCAAAAGCAGGGTTTTTTTGGGCTAGAAAAGTGATGGCGACTGTTTTTTTTTTTGGGGGGGGGGGGATAGTCATGGAGTTATTTTAATCGATTATATTCAAAAACGAAAAACCATTACAGGAGCATACTACGCATCATTACTTGACAAGCTGAAGGAAGAACATGCGGAAAAACGGCCATATTTGCAGAAAAAAGTAAATCCTGTTTCAGCAGGACAACGCAGCGTCTCACACCTCAGCGGTTGCAATGGGCAAAATCCACGAATTACGGTTTGAACTGCTTGACCATCCACCTTACTCACCAGATCAAACCCCAAGCGACTTCTTTTTGTGCTCTCATCTGAAAATTGCGCTCGGAGGATAGAGATTTTCGTCAAATGAAGAGGCAATCACCTTCGTGAACAATTATTTTGCAGAGAAAAAACGCCGAGTAGTATTTGGACGGGTTACAGAGATCGGAGCATCGCTGGGAAAGTGTGTAGAGTTAAAAGGAGACTGCGTTGATAAAAAAAAATCTAAAAAAAATGGACCTTTATTAGGTTGGAAACTTTTCACACCACCTATGTATTTATATGTTCCCCTAGTTACCGCAGTTCTATATCTACCTACACCTGGTTTCGCACATGGCTCTCTACATCCAACTATCGAATAGAAAATCAATGTATATAGCCATCGTACAAATTGTAAGTGTAAAAATATTGTGTTATCAAGGTAAATAAAACGTTATACGATATCATTACCATAACATCAAATTACAATACTCGACTGGTGATCAGATTCGACCTACGGTCGTCTGACAATGTTCCAATCTCGTATTGCAATTTGATACGTTACGATATCGTAAATAACTATTGAACAATAGGGAGTAGAGAAAAATAAATCATGTGAGTGAAATGCATGACTTTTTTTAATGTGAAGAGAGTGCTTTCTAGACTCATTGAGGATAAGATTAAAATTTCTTATTATTCTAATCATCAGAATACTATTTATGACTAGAACGGAACCTGAGTACGTGGTGTGCTAACGCGTTTATTGCTTCATGTCAGGAACATTTTAGGCAGCGGATACGAGGTAAACGCTTAGACCTTAGTAGCCGTCCCCATCACACCAAATTTAATGTCGTGTAGCCTTACACCCCGTTATACTCAATGGCATGCGTTAAATTACCGTCACTTAATGATGACAGACTGCTCTGGGAGAGTGAAACCCACAATTTTAGACTTGGAAAACATCCTCTGAAAGTCGGGGTTCCGTTGAAGCTTCCCCTTGAACACATGTTGTAGAGTAACTCGCGTTAAACTCCTAGAGCCCTCGTTAAACAAGTCAACTAAAGAATGTACTAAACAAACATTGCTGCTTGCCTGTACATATCCTAATATATTAAATAAAGTTGATCTATGTGTGTCTGTATTTACATTTTATCAGCGTGCCCATTATAGATATAATCAGGCACGTATTTAGAAGTCAATTTCCGGGGTGGGGTCCAAATCTACGTTGAATTATTTGATTTTAATAAATAATTAATCAGGGATGTGTTTTTATCATGTTATCAAAAACTAAAAACACGTGTAATATATTGTATTCACATGACTTTCTCCACCCATGTTTCTAAAAATTATTCTTAGAAAAATTTCTGTTTGACTTGTTTCTTTGGATAAAGTCTGTAGAAAAGATAAAGTCTGTAGAAAGGCTTTGCACATTGCACATTTGTTGTTCTAATACCTGGGATAAAGTGATATAATCAGTAATCAGATATTTAAAAACGAACCACTGATTGATGCATTTGAAGTATTTAGTTCTCCTTGAATGAAGAAGGGAATAGGAACTTAGAAGTTAAAAATTAGATATTTTAAGTAAGTATCTGGGAATTCTAATCAACAAATTATAATATTGGGTCAATTAATTGTTCTTTCACACTAGCCGTGTGTAGGCTAAAGTATGGAAAGATAGAGTCCGACTGAAAATTCAATGCCACAGCCGGGATTTGAACCACGGATCTTCTGGTTGCCGTCCAGCCACTCTAACCATTGAGCTATGACCAACGTGCCGACATGACATTCAATTCTCCATTTGACTCGTGTTTTTACCCGGTAAACCACTTAAGAGTTCTCACGAGTCAGTTGGAGAATTGAATGTCATGTCGGCACGTTGGCCATAGTAGCTCAATAGTTAGAGTGGCTGGACGGCAACCAGAAGATCCGTGGTTCAAATCCCGGCTATGGCATTGAATTTTCAGTCGGACTCTATCTTTCCATAAATTATAATATATCGGAATTCGCTAACTTTGTAATACATTATTGTAATTGACATTATTTGTGTATTTTAACGAGTTCTACAGCTATTGTGCAGTAACTTTTCGTTTATCTCTTAAATAACTTCATGTCTGTCTGACAGTGAATAGAGACGTTAAGATGAGAAGCTTGAATAAACTTGTTCGATTTATTTTAAACTAAGTTTTATTTCAACTATTTAATAAACGTTTGAAATGATAATTCATTGGGGGCGCGGACCCCTGGACCCCCCTTAAATACGTCCCTGGATATAATATAGTGCGATCCACACAAACCTGAACCATTTCAATAGGCCATAAGTTTTGAACCAATAATAGGACACACGTACACAATTGGGAGATTACATTACACTATTTACATCTCAGAGGAAATGTTGGAAGTGTCCTCCACCAGCATCTATACATATTTGCACTCGTCTCACCATATTCTCTGAAGTTTTACGGAGAGTATCCTCGCCATTGTTACTTATTTTAGTTCGAATGGATTCCTGAGAACATCAATTGTCCGTGGTCTATTCTTGTACACACTGCTTTTTAGATACCCCTACAAGAAAAAATCCAGTGAGGTTAGGTCAGAAGATCTGGGGCACCACAGACCTTTTGAGATTATTCGATTATCAAATAAACTGGTTGCATGTTCCATGGTGTCATTATATGTATGACACGTTGCTCCATCTTGCTAGAAATAACCTCTGAATTCGACATCATCTCCGTAAAACTTTAGAGAGTATGGCGAGACGAGTGCAAACATCTATAGATGCTGGTGGAGGACACTTCCAACATTTTCTCTGAGATGTACAAAGTGTAATATAATCTCCCAATTGTGTAATATATTCTCCAAAAGCTGCATGTTGTCCTATTATTGGTTCAAAAATTATGGCCTATTGAAGTGGTTCAGGTTTATATGGATCGCACTGTATTACATGTCTTAAGCTCATGATGTTGCAATTTTAATTTGTATTCATACATTTATAAATTATGCTTTAAATTCATATTACAATTTCAATGCCCATTTACACATGTACAAATCACTATTACCTTAAAAAGACGACAAAAATTTAACTCTCCCTCTGTAGTGTAGATGGTAGCATGTTTGCCTCATGTTTAAGAGGTCTTGAGTTCGAATTCGGTCAGGGTGAGTTATGTGGATAAGGTTCTTTGCAAGGCTTTCCCTTATCTTCAAAGATGTCTGTCAAATAACTCCAAGCTCTATAGACTCTGGACTCATTTGAGCACCATTTCGTTATTTCATTCATCATCCGACATGACTTAACGTTGGAAGACGTAAATAAGAAATAAAAATAAAAAAGAGCGATCGCTAATGATTTCAATGTCAATGCCTAATGCAAAATCCATTAAATGCCCACATTTCAACATATGTATTTTATTTATCATATGTATACATAATTTAAACAAAATTTTAATAAAGATAATTGCATTCATTTTGAAAATCAAATCAAATCAATTTACTTCATCATTAATAACACTTACATGTTGTCGGATACGTCAAAAATAAACAATTATATACATTTAATTACAATTTGTATAGTCTATACAAACATTTTTGTATTAGAAACTTGTTTAGTTCATTTTTAAATAATTTACCTTTTTTGTTTTTACTGAATTTGGTAGTTAAATAATATTTTTCCTATTAAGAGATCTTTAACTGTGGACTTCTTATTTAAAGTTATTCTATGGTAATTATTTGGTGTCCTTGTTTCGTGTTTGTGACAATGTTTATTTAAGTTACCCATTTCATCCTTGCTAACTACAAACTTTAAAAACGTATAAATGCACTACTGTTAGGATTTTATTTTCTTCAAAGACATTTCTACTATACATGATTCTGTTCTATTTACCTTATATATGCATCTTATACAGTTTTTTCTGCAAAACTAGTAATCTTTTCATGTTATTCATACAAGTGCTGCCCCATATCTCAACTGCATATTGTCGATGTGAATGTATTATTACATAATAGTTTAATTTCAGATGTTCAGAATTTAGGTATTTTGCTAGGTTCCTTAATAAATAAATACTTGTATTTATCTTTTTACATATGTAGTCAATATGGTGTCTGAGGTTAAGTTTTCATCAATAATCACCCCTAAGAATTTTATCTTATCTAATTACTCGATTTGTTCACCAAAATAGCTGAACATAATGCCAATTTTTGTATTTATCCCACTTCTCACATATTAGTTGTTACGGTATTCACACACACACACACACACAAACACACACACACACACACACACACACACACACACACACACACACACACACATATATATATATATATATATATATATATATATATATATACAGGAAGCGTGGTGGTAGCGTGTCTGCCTCACGTTCAAGAGGTCCTGAGTTCGAATCTCGGTCAGGGTGAGTTACCCGGACAAGGTTTTTTCTGAGGTTTCCCTTATCTTGAAAGACGAATGTTGGGTAACTCTAAGCTCTATGGACCCTGGGCTCATTTGAGCATCATTTCACCCATTCCATTCATCGTCCGATATGACTTAACGTTGGAGGACGTAGAATTAAAAAATAAACAAACACACACACACACACACACACACACACACACACACACACACACACACACACACACACACACACACACACACACACACACACACACACACACACACCTTTTTCTAAAAATGCTTTATTTTGGATTCATGTAATATCAAAAGTCTATTTCAGGTGAAATCTTGGTGTGGAATATTTGGATTCAATGCAGTAGTTGCTTTACTTGCTATAGGTAAATAGTAGGATGGGCCCTTGATACTTTTGATACCTCGATACTCATGATACTTGGATGGTATCGACATCCAACAAACTTCAGAAAATTTTCTCCATACTTTTTAATACTTTGGTAGTGATTCTGCGATTATTTTATTTTAAAATCACAAAATATTACTGTCGTAAGTAAAATATTGCAAAGATCGCAAAATTGCCAGGAATGTGGTACCTGTACTGTGTAACGGTTGTTTTGGTTTAGGCCCCGAGTGTTGAAAAATGTTTAAAAACTATATGGACATGTTAAAATGTTTAGAAAAGGAAATTATTAAAATTCAGTAGGTCATGAGATGACGCAACATGTAAGTGATATGGTGTGAATGTTTAATGATTGGTAGTTTTAAAAATGAGATTATGTGATGTGTGACGTGGACCAATATAAATTAAGTTTGATTGATAGCGATGGCAACGAGAGAATGAAAAATCAATAATTTTGGTAAAACAGGAAAGAACGCATCTTTTGATGGAAGAACGTTATGAATAGACGTACGTAAATTCAGTGCCGCGACGATACCTTGTTTATATATATATATATATATATATATATAATTTTTGTAATCAAGGTATACGATATTATTGTCAAGTTTTATACGAAAAATAATAATACAAATTAAATTGAACATCTTGATATTTTTAAATTAAAAAGAATTTATTGGTATCGAAGTTTATTTAGAACATTTATCCTTTTCACTCGCGACCACGTCAGAAAATTATAGAATTCTCATAGCTCAGACTTAAGCAGATCCGGAGATTTTTTTTATATACATCGATACATCAGAGTGGCAGATATGAACCAAAGATTCAGATCGGGAAGAAGTAGCAGCTCGTGGCTTCATCGTCTTCCCGGGGGCTGAATACAACCGACAACTCCAGTGACAACGCGGGACGACATCAGGTGAGAATAATTCCGTTCCACATGATCGCCGCAGACTTCGAGAACAGCAAAACTCCTGTTACACATGGGATTGGGATTTCATTGAGGAGGGGATTCGGTACGTAGGCCACCATGCTGGGCCCATTGTTCCTATACCAGTGGGGCATCCCCGGGAGGAAGGATGAGGCGAAGGAGACAGAGGTCGGCCGACCCAAGGAGCCACAACAGTACAGAGGGCAGGGTCCCTACAGTTTATTTGCATGGAGACCTTCCCCGACAGGTCAGGACAACGAACTCGCTCGCCTACCGGGTTCGATCCCAGGCGACCGCAAAGTGAGATTTGTGGTGGACAACACGGTGCTGAAGCGGGTTTTCTCCGGGATCTCCGGTTTCCCCCACCATCTCATTCCACCGGTGCTCCATCTTCATCTCATGTATCATCACTGTCACCGCCTGCGGTGCCGTATGTAGTAAAAGCGGGTGTTAAACACTACACATTTCATTTCGCTCCCCTACAGCGGGACGGCAACGAGCCCAGCAGCCGAGCCCTAATGGTCCCACGCAGGCGATCCGAGCCCGAACGGTCTCTGGCTGGCGGTCCTGAAATGGTCCCAACAGAGGAGCCGAGACCGGCAACCGACCTACCGGAGGAGGAAGTAGTTTTCCTCAGAGCATATCATCCTGCCATGCACCGCCGAGACATCCGCCAACACTTCTACCCTGAAAGAGACCACCAGATGAAAGATGATATGAAATGATAATGGAGATGAAGTGGAGGGACAGGAAATTCGGGGGATGTAATTAACCTACCCAGCATTCGCCTAGCGACCCGGAAAAACCCCCGAAAAAGCCCATGGGTCAGGTAGGGTGGCCACGGGAATCGAACCCAGGCATCCCGAATACGGGCCACAGACTAAACCGCCTGAGCCATCCCGCTCGGTCCTGTTACACATGGCTTCCCAACCTGGGGCTTCTAAAACGTCGTCTTCAAACATCCCATCATCGCCATAATTCCTGCTTCAACAGTAACATTATACAAGAAAATAAGCGTATGCCAGATTCACGGACAATTAACAATTCCCAAGAAGAAATCACTGCATATTTAAACGACAGAAAAAGAAATAGACTTAATGTCGAAAGAGTGAAAATGTTATTATCTTTGAACAAAAACTTATAAAAGCGAACTGTTTTGCTTTTAAATGTCCTATGTAGAGTTTAAAATTAAGAACACTGATGGTTTTAAGTTTTGTCTCATTAAGTATGTGCACCTATTTATTTTTATTGGCATTACACAGTTCGCCCAACATTCTATTTTGTATTGAAACTAGAAGTAGAAATGACGGTATCAAGTATCGAAGTATGGGGTATCCTGAAAATTTTGTGTATCGATGTCGAGAATCGAGTATCGAGAAAAACTGGTATCGACCCATCCCTAGTAAATAAGCGAGACTATCACCATCCATTGCAGCTTGATCACTTTCGCCGACTACAAATGTTTAGAAAAGGTGAACATTTTACAGAAGGCTTTCAGTTTCAGTAACCCAAGCTTATTAATGTGATTATGGCTAAGACAAAATATATTAACAAGGTAGGACGTCTCATTTATGGTTCCAAATGTTTTGATAAATGTGAATTACCTACGACTGGCTGGGAAGTCCTTCATAGACACAAGCGGAAGTTAAGATGATAAGATAGTCTTATCATAAGGCCACTAATCAACATTAGATTTAAACGTAAGGGAATCCTGCAAGCAGGGACATCACCAGACTTGGGGCTCTGAAATGAGCATAAAAATACGCACAATCAGGTCTTCCTACCAGGAGGAAGGGATGAAGTGAAGAAACCATGGGAGGTAAGGGGACACTTGAAAGGAAGTCCCTAAGAATCCCAAGCTGAAAGCAGGACGTTCTAGATTGTCCTGCTTAAAGTCATATACTTCTGATACTGCTTAGAGAGGGTGATGAACAACCTGTCACCAAGCAGCCTTCTAGTTTCTACGGGTAGTACTCTTTTCTTTAGGCAAGTATCGGTTCCATCTGTTTGGTACCGCCACCAAACCTAGAAAAGGTAGGACCTCACCAAAAAGTGAGAAGCAACTAGAATAAAAGCAAAATTATGGAAAAGAGATAGGGAAGATGACAAACCACCCCAACATTCGCCATCTGGTCATGGAAAACCATGAAAAATCCCAGGTCGGAGTGAGTAGCCCACAGGAATCGAAACTGGCCTCTCACATTACCACTGAGCTATCTCGCTCTGTAACAGTATTAAAGTGTTACATGTATTACTTTCTGTTTTTACAGCACTGATTACCAATTCAGTTTACCCTTTCTAATAAACACTTAAACTGGAGCTTTTTAATTTAACGCAATCAAAACCAAGATGCAAGAGTTAAGCGTAAAGTTTTATTTTGTGAATAGGAATATTTGCAGATCGGGGCTGGAAGTGGCAGTAGCAACTCTGTGGATAAAATTAAATCACTTTAACACTGCAGTCATCTACTACTTTTAGACAGTCCTAAATATTAAATTACAGAGAATCCTGCTAAATGTATGTGGAAATCAGTATACATTTATGGTGAGCTCCAGACTGTTATTGTTTGACCTTCATAGTTCTAGAAACATAATCATTTGCACAGTTTTATCACTTTGTACTTCACATACCACAATTTTTTTCAATGCATTTTGCCTCCATTTTCTTTCAGTGAATTTAACATCATCCTGGCACAAATAAACAAATTCAATACCTGAAACCTCATCATAAACCAACAAATACACGAAATTCCTCAGGATAATAAATCCAGCATTTATAGAATTAATTGCTCGGTCTGTGGTAAGATGTACATTGGAAAAACAAATGTAACATTGGAACCAGATTAAAAGAACACTTTAGGAATAAGTTTTAAAAAATAAATAAATAAATAAATAAATAAATAAATAAATAAATAAATAAATAAATAAATAAATAAATAAATAAATAAATAAATAAATAAATCTACAGCAGCAGCACATTTCTGAAATCATCAACACAATATAGAGCAGAAAATCCAACTACTAAAACCAGTTCACATGAATGACAAGTTACACATCTGGGAGAACATGTATATGAAGAAATTCAAAACACATTTAATAAATTTTAACATTCCCTCAGAAGAAAACGTTTTACTCAATCTCATTGAATCGCCACCAGAGGTCTTATCTCCAAAGAACAATCATCAGCTTGATCACCAAAGTTCCAGCTAGTTGACATCTTCTTGATAATATCTTCAAGTAGAGGTGAAATTCATTGAAAGAGAACTCAGGAATGCGAAGTAAAGAGTGTTTCAGTGGACTCAATGTATAATTTTTAATTATATCATTACTTTTTTTTATCTTACACTATTGAAGGAAATTTTGTAGGCAGGTACTATTATTTCTTGCACTTCTTGGATAAATATGCCATTATACTCTTCATTGTTTGCAAAAGTTATTCAATATCTGCTGAATAAGATAAGATGATACTTTATTCGCCTTTTGATTTATACATAAATCATGGCTTCGTCAGTAATACTACATAATTATATAACATAATACTATATACAACAGTATGTACAATATGAAGTAGCTTATACAAGAAGTAATATTTACAAAGTTATTACAAATTTATGTCTTTAAATTCCTGGATGCTAAAAGGTACATGTTTTAAGAGTGCTTTTATTAATGAACATTAATCTACTTCTAAAGCTTTAAAATAATTTGCCATTACATTTATTTAAATAAGATCTTGGCTTAGTATACCTATAGTTTCTATGCATGAAACAAGCATAATAATAATGAGGTGCTATAAACAGTTTATTGCATTGTTCAGTTTCTAGTATGAATGGTTCTTGTTAGAAACTCTGCTTTATTACCAAGTGTCTAAAAATGTTATTTCCCTCCTGGATATTAATGCAGAATGGCCACAGATATTTTCGAGTAATTTATGAAATGCTAAACAAAAATCAGGAAATCAGGAAATTGTCAGTGTTACGCTTGTATGACTTACTATACTAACTCTTCTATAATCCATTCTTACAAAAGCATACCCTTTTCTCTGCTTCATAGCATTACAGGTAAACATTTACATAAATGGTACTTTGTACTTTGTATGTAACATTATGGGGGATACAGATGGTAGAATTGATTTTCAAATCTTTAAAAAGGGAGTTTCTATTTGGTGACGACTTTGGTACTCCAATCTATATATGTTATTATGAGTGACGAAGAAATTACAACTTAACCCCTTTACTACATAAAATATAATTATTTGTATTGATCGTATATGTAATAAATACAACAAAAATTAAAATTTTGGTATAATTATTTATTATAATTAACTTCACTTATCTTTTAAGAAAGTTAATGAAGATTTCCATAGAATTTAAGAGACTAGTTTCACAAAATTTGTTTGCATCATCAATCAATATTTCCTTTGTTGTCATCGTTATTGTCGCTAGATGTCATATTGGTTTTTATGGATAGAGAAACTCTGATACAAATTTACTATGCAGTCATAAACTCTCATTTATGCTATGGTGTGGTATTATGGGGAAATGTGTAGAAAAAAGCAATGATAAGAATATTAAGACTCCAGAAATATGCCATCAGAATAATTTGTAAACTAGAAAAGACGGATCCGTGTAGAAATGTTTATAAAACATTAAATGTATTAACATTTACAGCATTGGATATATATATATATATATATATATATATATATATATATATATATATATATATATATATATATATGAGTGTATTAAATACGTAACAAAAAATTGTAGCAACCAAAATAAAAACATGTACATACATACACATAACACAAGAACAAAACAAAATTATTTCTTAAACAGATTAAGAGGAATATTAAGTAACAAAAATATAGAAAATAAATCTAAAGAATTGTACAGTCATTGACCAAATCAAATAATATAGATAACAGAAGAAAAATTTAAACTTAAAGCAACTAAACATTACCTCGTAGAAAACATAGTGTACTCTATAGATGAGTATAAAAGGTTAAATAAAGCCTAAGTAGTATATGTACCCTCTGCTTATTTTATTATTTTTATATTGTTGTGTACACATTATATTTGTTAAACATGTTGACGTATCCTATGTATTTTGGATCATATGGATGAAATAAAATGAAATGAAATTTATTACCAAACTCTGAAAATGAAACAAACTTAAAGACAGAATCGATTGGCAGTATTTCAAAATTCATTACGTGATTTCTATTTTTTTAAATAACTATTTTTCCCTAACCATTAAATCTATCGGACCATTTAATTGTTCTATTAATTTAACATGGGATTTATTTCATGTTTAAACGACCAAAAATCTGCTATGGCTGATTTATCAGGCTGTTTACACCTAGGAAATGTTCTTTCGTTGTGGTTTCTAATTTATGTTTGGTCCTTCCAATATAAACCTGGTCACAATCTAAACAATTAAATAGATAAATGCCCCATTTTTTATTATCATGAATTTTATCTTTTTTAGAAAAAATGTTACAGATTTTTAATATTATATTTAATTTTGGGGAACCAAATTATACCAAATTCTTTTAAAAAATTGTTAAAATGTTTATAAACCCAAGGATGCTAAGTAATACGTTTACACATTATAACCATCTTTTATTTTTTAAGGGTAAGAACATAATTTACTTTTTAATATTTAAATTTTCCAGTCTTTTTATGTATTTTATGATGCAAACAATGTTTGCGAAACTAAACCCTTACATTATGTGGAAATTTTCATCAACTTTCTTAAAAGATAAGTTTCGTTTGTGATAAATAATTATATTCTATGTAGTCTTTGTTGCTTCACTGCTGTCAGCTTCTGTCTTTTATGTATTAGTCCCTTTAATAAGCTAACCATAACAATTAATGTCCTGAAATGGTTTAGTACCTCAAAATGTGTATGAGATAGAAAGCATCTTTCAATAAGATCTGCATTTTTTGACTAATATTTTGTCTTTGTTTATTTTGTACATTATGTAAAATTATATAAAGTGTGTTTGGAATAAACAGCACTTCACAGGCTACTAGCAGAAAATTCAAGAAAGGCATTTTGTTAGGAATATGAGTACCTGTAAAAGATTGTATTTGAATTAAAATCACAAGAGCCCTTTTAAGCGGGCCTTTTATTAAGAAAATAAAAACGATCTGATGTGTTGCACTCACATGACTTATTTACTGTTGTCTAAACTCTTCTTACAAATGCTTATTCTTTTATTTCATGCTTATCAAGATAAACATTTTCAGGAATTGTTTTATTACATATTTCTTTACCATCAATGTAGAGGGCTCAGTTTGTAAGGTGCCAGCCTATTGATCCCAAGATTATGGGTTCATATTCTGGTTAGATGTGTACTCAAAAGCAATAGCCTAATATCGTAGATCTACTGACATGTAAATATCTCATGTAGGATTAAATGCTGGCACATTGGAGGCACTGATATGATCCTGGTAATTGATAGCACAATTATTAAAATAAAATTTAAAAATTGAATAAATAAATAAATAAATATGGAATAAGGGAGGACAGTAAGATTAAGAAGTAATCAAATCTTTAAAGAGCTGGTCACTATATGATGGCTTTGAAATTCCATTCTCTTTGCATGACCAGCCTGTAAAACAATGAATGATGACTTTCCATTTGAGAAAAGTAAAGGTATTGGAAAATTATATATATTTTTTTGGTAATTTACGTCCGCCCCAACGTTAAGTTATATCGGACGGTGAATGAATTGGGTGAAATGGTGCTCAAATGAGTCCAGGGTCCATGGAGCTTAGAGTTTCCCAACATTCGTTTTGAAGGATAAGGGAAAACCCCGGAAAAAACCTTATCCAGATAACTCACCCTGACCGAGATTCGAACTCAGGACCTCTTGAACGTGAGGCAGACATGCTACCACCATGCTACCGAGGCGGGCATATATATATTTGACATAAATTTTAATGAGGTGTGTTTTTTTGTCTGTAAGATTTTGTTATCTCTTACGGTTTGCCAATTATTCAAAAGTAATCCAGAATGAAGATTTGGCACAGTATACATCCAAAATGAATGGACAATAAGAACCAATAATGAATCAAAAGAACTTTATAAAGCTCCAATAATAGTAGCAGGCAGCAAGGCTCATAGATTGAGATGGCATGCGGAAAGAATGGGAAGTCATAGAGTTCAAAGGAGAATACTACATGCCAAACTTAAAGGGGTTCAACTGGTGGGACGAGACAGAGATGGATGGATAAAATGCAACAGCCTGTGTAGCCTGGGAATCCAGAATTAGAGGAGACTAGCAGTATCGAAGTGCGACTGACAGAATGACATAGTCGACAAGGCCCTGGTTCTCCATAGACCATAGCGCCAGAAATTGATGATGATGATGACAATGACGATGACAATGAAAATGACGACGACGATGACGATGACGATGAAAAATCCAGAAGCAAAAGGGCTTTTGAGGGCATACACAGAAAATTCAAGACATATGTACATTTCATTTGTAATGAAGTTTAATATGTGATATTTTATTCAAAATCATTAGAGCAATTTTTGAGAAAATCAAAATTTTTGAAAAATTTCCATGTAAAGGGTGAAGATATTTTCTTTAAAATCTTCAGTTCACATCCTTGGAAAATTCTGAACTTAAATTCTGATGTTTTGTTTCTTATTTATGCAGTTCACAGATCCTTTTCACTGAAATCATGATATAGAACTTTTGGATGGAATCTAATACTTCACCTACTTACTATACATTAGTAGACCAAATTAAAAAAATAATACACATACATCAACTGCCTAATGCCAATGCTCAATTCAAAGTGACTATGTGAATTAAATACATTACTGAAGATGGTGAATACTGTGACTTTGTGGGTTCGAGAAATTTAAAGTCCAGGTTACAAACACCAAACATTGCTCTTTATTTCCATAGAAATCAATCTGACAGTCCAGAATTATGTTACATACATAATACAACTTGCAAGGTCATTGACCACAACACAGCTCACACAGCTGTTCACGCGCACGTATCCGATTACCGACTGACTGCCAGTAGCGGAAGGCGGCTCCCTTTTTATAGATTACTGACTATCCAGAATGTTCTCAAACAATCAAGATGGCACTAGAAGAAAGACGAACTCTCTATAAATTCATCTCCTTCCCCCTACCATTTTGATCTCGTTGCCCGCGCCGCCTTGAATCAACAATGCATTCGAAAAAAATACTTGGCAGAATTAGAAATGGCAATGAATACAAATAAAGCTAAATGGATGCAGATCTGTATAACAAAGCATGACCCAAATTCCTTTTAGAAATAAAGAATGAGCAAATTAGGGAAGTGGTTGTAAACTATCTTTCTCAGCTTATCTAGATGCATTTTAAAATGAAGTGGTCATATAGAAAAGTTATCAAAAAGCACAATTAGTATATATATATATATATATAATGTTGTAATTATGAACAATAAAAGTGTTTTTACATTTATCGTAGCAATATTCATCTACTCACTGCTATTAACTGATGTAACTGATAACCAAAGATAGAAGTTGGCATTTTTCAGACTTGGGAATTTTGCATTTATACTTCTTTGTGAACAGATGACACTACACAACAAAATAAATTTTTTTCCCTGTTAATGACTCGAAAATATGTTCCTTATAGCAATTCATGCGCTGAATACAGGACTGTAGTTAGACTTGCTCTGCCATGTCACGAAAAAAAGTTACACATGTGTAAAAGTTATGTTGTTGTTTTCAAATGCTAAGCTTTAGCAATGAAGCCATTAGCTCTCTTGCTCTCCAATATTTCTGTGTAGTGGGTCCCGCAGGTAGGGCTTCACAGGTTAAAAGATGTTCTTCAGTCATTTCCAATTTGGACTTGTATAAATTCCTATTCTGTGTAAGTGTTTGGCCAAATAATCATGTTCCGTAAGTAATCTAAAATTTGCTACTGCAGCTTTATGTGGGATTTCTGGAATAATTTCTGGATTTTTAATTAAAATGTTCCATTTTTTGCCTTTGGCTTTGTTAGATATTGATTGGTTTTGTTTGTTTGTATATTTTCTTTTGATTAATCTTTTTATGGATGTAAAAGTTATGTAAAATGCTATTAACTGCATTGAATTGCAAATGCGAGAAATTTTAGAGAAATTAATGTGCATACTTTGAGATGAAAATACTAAATATTACATTTAAGAAGTAAGGAAAATGGAAATTCTCCAACTCCATGAGCATTAGCAACCAACCAACATTTAAGAAGTAAATTATAAATTAATATAATTCTGAACTGAACTAGTACTCAATGCTCTACTTATAGTTTGACTCAAAATTTTATTAATTTTGTGCTTCATTGTATCATAGTCCTTACAAATTGGAATAAATTATAAATGTTCATTTACCTCTGAAATAAGTCAGGGACCCTTGAACATTTACCTCTTGAGGATCATAATAAGATTTATCAACCTAAATTCCATATCAAACTGGGTCTTATGAAACACTTTGTTGCAGCGATGAGTAAAACAAATCATGGCTTTCAATACCTAAAAGGCAAGTTTGAAAGATAAAAACTGAAAGCAGGGGTCTTCATTAGACCAGAAATACAAAAGTTGATGCAAGATCCACATTAAGATTGGAGTTCATGGAAGTTCATGCAGCTTGGGATGCATTTCTGTTGTTAATGCACAACTTTCTTGGGAACCACAGAGCAGACAACTGTGCAGAAATTGTGGACAACTTGCTAACAGCCTTCCAGCACCACGGTTGCCAAATGTCACTAGAGAAGCATTTCTTGCTGGAATAATGGTAGGGGAAACCGGAGGACCCAGTATATATCCTAAAAATTTTTTCTATGCAATTCAACCTCATTTATAACAAATAATGTAACAAATAATGTAATTCATAGAATAAATACTAGCCAAAGTACTAGCCATTACCCCAGTGCTAAACTTTTTTCCTTCCAGAAAGGTGTGCATTATGAAACCATCAAAATATTTTATGCTCTGCCTAATGATTTTAAAGGAAAATTTTATAACACTGGTCAACAATGAAAATGTTAAATAAATAATTTCTGCTGATTCTTACGTATATTTATGTGCCAAATTCAAAAATTAATTTAGAAATGCTCCACAAACCACCAATTTTTTGTAATATTACAAAAACTGTTATCATGATTATTAGCATAGGGCGGTAAATGTGCTGATTAAAAGAAAGTAGTTTTATCTTATTAGGTCAACAAATACAGCAACAAATGACTTGTCTGTGACTTCAGGAATGACAATGTCCAATAATGAACCCCTCCAAAGCTATGCTTTTACATCCAGGTGAATGTTTACTCCAACAGCAGACAAGGAAGGTTTGTTGCAGATACAAACTGTCCTGCATAGTTACCAAAGGAGTAGAAGCTAATAGAAGCTAATCCTGTGTGTTTTCAGTTGTAAATTAACAAGTGTAGTGTTTCTAATAGTGTGTTTTCTTAAGCGTTGGGAATTCAGAGGATAAATGACTTGCAAATGTGTAAATGATAAAAACAATTTTTGTTACATTTGTGGTGAGCTCACTTTAAAAGCACAGAGGCGAAATTTGACTTCTCAAATTAAAAGAGCTTATGAGTGTTATTTTGACAGTAAAATTGATGAGAATAAGTTTTGGGCTCCAGAAATCTGTTGTGCCAAATGTACAACACTATTAACTGGCTGGTTAAAAGGGAACTGTCATATGCCTTTTTCAGTTCCTATAATATGGCGGGAACCTAAGGGTCATATAACATACTGCTACTTCTGCTTGACAAATATATCTGGAATAAGTTCCAAATCCAAACACATTGTTAAATATCCATCTTAGGAATTGGCAATTCAACCAGTGTCTCATGGACCAGACCTTCCTGTAACAACTCCTCCAGATGGCAGTAATATGATTGAAGATTTTGAAAGTGTTTATGACATTAGTGAATTACAACAAAGTGACCCATATTTTATGGAAGGAGTTACCGTTTGGTTCGTGATCTTGGGCTATCTAAAAGTAAAGCTGAGTTACTTGCTTCAATATTGAAAGGCTGACATCTCCTGCAGGATGGCACCAAAGTAACTTCTTTTCATCGACACCAAAAGGAATTTGAGCACTTATTTTCTAAACAGGAGGACCTAGTGTTCTGTAATAATGTTGATTCTTTGATGGAGTCCCTGGGGTGTTCAACATAAGCCTGAAGATTGGCAGCTGTTCATTGACTCTTTGAAAACATGCATGATAGGCGTCTTGCTACATAATGCAAAATAGTTTCCATACATTCCTATAGCCCATACTATGAAGGAGAGTTATGTGAACATGCAACTCTTGCTATGCAGTATCCGATGATGACTACTCGCCAGATATGTGCAGATTTTAAAGTGATAGCTATCTTACTTGGGTTACAACTTGGCTATACAAAATTTGGCTGTTTCTCAAGCATGTAGAATAGCAGACACAAAAGCAATCATTATGTTAAAAAAAGTTAGCCAAACAGAGACTAATTCAACCCGGGACAGGCAAATGTTCACCAATCCCTTGTAAGTGCTGACAAAATCTTATTACCTCCATTACACATCAAACTAGGTTTGTTTAAGGACTTTGTGAAAGCAATGGATCGTGATGGGAGTGCATTTCTGTACCTAAAAACTTAGTTTCCAAAGATCAGTGAAGCAAAAATAAAAGAGGGAATATTTGTTGGCCCTCAAATTAGACAGTTCAAATTATGAATGATTATGAATGATTGTGAAATTATGAATGATTCACAGTTTGAAAGCCTTTTAAATACGCAAGAATGAGCTGCATGGTTCTCTTTCAAAAACATTGTCATAAACTTTCTTGGAAGCCACAGGTCTGAACATTACGCATAACTTGTCATTGAGCTAATTAAGAACTACATGGTCATGGGATGTAATATGTCCTTGAAAATACACATGTTGGAGTCCCATCTTGACTTCTTTCCTGAGAACCTCAACGCTTTCAGCGACGAACATGGCGAGCATTTCCATCAGGACTTCGCTGAATTGGAAAGACGCTACCAGGGAAAATGGACTCCAAAAATGCTGGCAGAATACTGCTGGACACTCGAGAGATGTTCCTTAAGCAAAGTACAGTCAAAAGTCTAATTCATCTACATTTTAGGTATGTAAAAGATACTCAAGCTAAGGTGTTACACATATTAACTGTATAATTAATATATTAACTGTATAATTCCAAGATATCTTGTTAATGCAATTACTCAAAAGCTATGGGTGATGGAAATGTTCTGCAAAAATATTTGTAATCAGCACACAAAATTCAGTAAGAATCATTCTTTATACTTCTTTTAACATTAAACAACTTAAATTTTAGAGCTTTTAAAGGTGCTGCTAGAGCGTACCTATGTTCAAAATCATTTTATTCTGTATAAGGTTATCTGAATGACAAATTGTCCTGATAATGCTTATGTAGCTCTGTGAGTTTGATCTAACTTTACCAATGACACATCATTGCCAATAAGCCTTTGATGCCTGTTCAAAATCTATTTAAATATATATGTATTGAAGAACTGACAAATGGATCCACTGCTAATCCAATATAAAATGCTAAGATGTACTGGAAAAAACCAAGTGAAAGTTGATTAAAAAAAGTGTTTGATTTTGTATCATATGTATAATTATCTCTGCCTTGTTTTCAATATTACTTTTCATATTGCCTGTATATAACATCTCTTATGTTAAATTTTCAAGTATATATGCCATGAAACTCTATACCTCTGGACATGTTCAATGTTCACAGTCCTTTGTGGCTAATCATCTGCCTCTGTAGCATGGTGGTAGTGTGTGTGCTCCACATTCAGGAGATCCTGAGTCCAAATCTCAATCAGGATGAGTTATCTGGATAAGGGCTTTTTCTCTGGCATTTTCCCTTTGTTTCAGACAAATGTTTGCTGTAGCAGCCTTTTAGCACAATGAGACGATTCATTCAGTATAGTCAGTGGCTTTCAAAGGAAGTAAATGTGTTTTCCTCTAATGACACATACGTCACCAAACATGCAATTAGTGCATAATGAAAGAGCCAAGAACTAAGAACCGGCTGTACTGTGCTTTTTTACTGGGCTTGTCAACTGTGATCTGCACTGCTGCGGTAAACAACGTTACATTTTTGACACGGCTTTGCTCTGCTCGGAAGTGCAATATTGAATTGACACTGATGTGTTGTGGTTGGTTATTACAAGTTCTTATTATTTTGTCCTTTATTTAGCCACAAATTATATTATGGCTCAGGATATGTTTTCCACTGTACAGCACGTATTTTTTAAAATTAAAATAATTAAAATTATATTTAATATATGTTAACTGAAGTGAAAATATGATTTGCAGAAAGATTTACAGAAATCCAAAAATCTGTACACTTCACAATAAGTTTCAAGCCAAAGAAACATTAAGATGTCATTGGTCATTGTTTTGAAATGTTGCTACTCTCATGTTGTCAAAGGCAATGAAATAGTTATACAGAATCACAAACTTGGAAGATGGCAATATTATTAAAGAATGTTTCCATATTCAAAAGAGAAGTAACTGGGGTAGGTCTTGGGCACATAAAATGAACGACATGTTGAAGCAGATAGGTATGGGGCATTCTTGGATAAATGCAGAGTATGGGTTTAGAGGCTTCTGGAAAGAAGTTAAGCTAAGATTAGAAGATATTGACAGACAAGACATTTTCGCCAATACAAGTGACAAAAGCTCACTGAGATTACATAGAGAAATAAAAACACCTGGGGGAGGGAAGGATATATAGATATATGTAGTAAGTTAGGGCGAGAAGGTTTTGCTTGGGTGAGAACAGGAGCGAGAAACTTGAAAGGAATAGAGGGAGCTTGATAAATGTCCATTGTGTGGAGAAGAGAATGCAGATTTCCATTGTATATTATATTGTAGTCAAACAAAGATATGGAGTGAGCAGGCCTGGTTACGTAAATGGGACAATTTGGGAAGTGAAGTAGTAATTAGAAAAATTTTGTCAGTAAAAGGAGAAAAGAACAGAAGAAATATAGGCAATTATTTAGGTAAAGTTAAAGAGAGATGGCTAAGAACAATTAAGAAAAAATGTAGAGTAGGATAGGTGAAATGGCAAAATGTGTAAAAAGGAGTAGTGGGCCTCCAATACACAAAAACCTAGGGTTAGGTGTATGGGGACCGAATTATTATTCAGTGGTGGGCAACATGATAGGATCTTCAGGATTTATGAATATACAGGTTTTTCCAGTATGGATTTTATAATTGTAACCTTGATTTGTATTTCCATTTGATGTTGTAAAAGGAAAGATGAGAAATAAATTATAAATTACAAATTACTACTCCCAAATCACTTAGGCATCTTCCGCAAATGCAGGTATTTCTTACGGCTCTCTTTGAAGAGCTACAAGAGCTAAATTGATGTTAAAACCATATAAAGTAACTCTGTACAAGCTCTTCAACCAGATGACCCTGTAATCAGGTACACATTTTCTCAGTAAAGTCTCTGTAGTGTATACAATAGAAACATAGACCCTTATTTAATACATTTCATGTACAAGAAATGGTTCCACTTTTATAGATATGTGTATGTAGACAAAATAATCATTATTGGAGGTTGTTGTTCATGAAGTGCCCCTATATAACAATAAGATTGTACACCGTGAACAGTTAAAGAGCTATGGAACACAGTTTTTCTACACAAATATTGATGCCTGTACCTACATGAATACAATTTTAGACCCTCTCTTAGATAATTAACTGACAGGGGTGTGATTTTGCCTTTTTTCAACTGGACTCTACTCTACTGTAGTTCATATGGCCAATATTCCGATGAGAACAATTGAAAGTGTGTCTGAAGACAGAATTATTAGTAGAGATTAGCCTCAATCACCTGAACTAATATCCTGTCATTTCTCTCTTGGGTAAATTAAAACATAAAATTGTGTAAGACTAACTTCCACATCCTGGTAGAATTAAAACAAAATAACTGCAAAGAAACTGCCAATATATTTTAATATGAGCTGCAGTGAGTGATGAATAGTTTTCTAAAGAAGTACCAGAAATATACCAGCAACAACAATGGCCAATATTCCTATGAGTAAGGACTATGATACAATGAAGCACAAAATTAACAAATATTTAAGTTGAATTAGTACTCAGTGCTCCATATATTGCTAGTGTTTACCTAGAATATATTTCGTTAGGACCTTCCTAATATCCTCAGCTAATGTTGACTATCAAATGCTGATTTGGTGAACTCCTTGGAGGTGAAAGGGGCATCTCTGTTGGTATCTTGACTTGAAGTTTGGGTTCTCTTCAAATTTGGTGTCAAAATTGAACAGCTTTCCTTCATATTTCTTTATGAATATCTTTTCCTATGTGGTTAATGCAGTTGGACTCTGAACACTTTTTAATAAGTGAATTTCTCATTCTATATGATTATCATTGCAAAAATGGTATGTTACCACCGATTTGTCTTTCTTTGTTTTGATGTTCCTAAAATGCCCTTTAAGCTTAATGTTCAAATTCCTTTTAGTTTTCCCAGTGTAAAATGTACTTTGGTCCCACAAAAAAAATCCTGTGTACAACACCTTTTGAAATTATATAAAACAAAGGAGAAAACCACAGACAAAAAAGTCAGGTGTGTACCAGATAAACTGTAAAGGCTGTAATAATCTTTACATTGGAAAAACAAAAAGGAATTTGAACATTAGGCTTAAAGAGCATTTTAGAAACATCAGGAACAAAGAAAAAATTAACAAATTGGCAAGTAGCATACCATTTTTGGAATGATAATCATGATATAGAATGAGAAATCAACTTATTAAAAAGTGTTCAGGTCCAACTGCATTAACCACGTGGGAAAAGATATTCATAAAGAAATATGAAGGAAAACTCTTCAATTTCGACACCACCTTTAAAGAGAACCCAAACTTCAAGTTCATCAAAATACTAACAGAGATGTCCCTATTGCCTCCAAGGAGCTCACCAAATCAACATTCATTAGTGGACATTAGCTGAGGATGTTAGGAAGGTCCTAACGAACACATTCATATAAACAATAGCAATATATGGAGTACTAGTTTGACTCAAAATTATATTAACAATTGCCAATTTCAAAACTTTTCTTTTATAAGGTTGTTGACCAAAGTCTTTAAAATAGTTTTAAAAATATTGTTTAGTTGCATTCATGTCATTCTATGATAGCCGCAGATGACAGGTACTGATAACACAAACAAGAAGAACAGTGCAGAGCCACATCTTCTCTACTGGCTCTCCCGGTACATTGAAAAAAATATAAGTGCATTAAACATAATGGTTTTAATAGTTATTTTTTTCAAGTATTATTTAAATAAATTCATTATTCTGAATAGCAAGATATATATATTCCAACCTCTGGAATTATTTTTATTACAATGTAACTTTCTTCATTTCTAAACTTGAACATATGCAAATGTTCAGTCTGTACATACATTAAAACAAATATAAGAAGATATAACAGTGGTTTTACTAGGTATTACTTGGCAAATATTATTAAAATGTATTTCATTACTCTAAATAGTAAGACAAAAACATTTCTAACTGTAAAATCATTTGTATTACAGTATTATAGATCTCTTGAATTCTGCCATAAAAAGCAATTAAATTCTCGTAACAAATTTAACAATTGAGAAATGTATTATTTTCAAAATACTAAAACTCAATTGATATTTATTATTTTGCTAATGTTTCTGACCTGGCAGGGATGAGTTCCATAAACCAAGCACCTAGAAATCCTCAAATTCTTTTGTATACTGATCTTTGGCAGCAATTTGCAATGGTACTTCAGGTATTTCTTCAAAATTAGTACAGTCCAGTTCATTAGTATATTTGGGTACATATGGAGGTTGTATTGTACGATTTAATACACCTAACCAGTTCACATTTCTAAACCACTTATGGTTTTTAATGTCACTTACACCATGTTTTAAGCAGCCTAATCTCTTTGTTGGATCAACTTGCAGTAGACCCTGTATCAAATTTCTTAGTTCTTTACCTTGATGAGAACCTGGTTTATATGATCCATGACTTATTTTTTCATAAATTTTCATTGCTTCGCGTGAATAAAATGGTGTGAAGCCAGAGGTCATTTCATACAGCAAAATTCCGTAAGACCACCAATCTGCTGATTTTCCATAACCTTTGTGTAGAATAATTTCTGGAGGCATATATTCCGGGGTGCCACAAAAAGTGTAAGTGCGCCCTTTCACTATTTTGCAGAATCCCATGTCAGTGATCTTTATATATCCGCGAGAGTCAATCAGGATATTCTCGGGCTTCAAATCACGATAAAGAACATCGATATAGTGAAGGTACTCTAGTCCCAAACACACCTGAACTGCATAAAATTTGGCGTGATCTTCATTAAATCTTCCAAGCTTTAGTAAATGACCGTACATTTCGCCGCCTATGACAAAAGGCATGGTAAAGTAAATATAAGAATTGTCCTTCATAACATACAGCATATAGACAAGGAAAGGAAAGTGAATCGAGAGTAATATTTTCATTTCATAATAAGTGTGACTCACTTGTTTTGACTCAACTATTTTAGCTTTATCTAATACTTTCGTTGCACAATAAGTGTTCGTAGGTCTGTGTTTCACAAGCAGTACTCTTCCAAATGCTCCTTGGCCCAAAGTCCTGTAACGCTCGAAATCGTTCATATTTGCTCGAGGTATTTCTTTACTACTCCAACACTGTTCAAATTGTACTTTGGCTTTATTAAGAAAGAGGCTTAAATCGTGTATCGGTGGAAACTCTTCTCCAAGTTGCTCCCTTTCCGCTTTGGATGGCTGTGGTTTTAAATATTTTGTCATCGTAATAGTTTCTGAAGAACTTTTTCAAAACGTTTTATTTCCGTCATGTTTAGACACACACACATTTAATCACCTAGGGTTACCTTGTTCTAACCACAAACAAGGCAATAAACAAACATCATGTTCTTTTTGTTTATATTTATGAATTCAACTTTTACTTTTTCTTTTACTATTTTTATTCTTCTATGGCAACATTTTTTAGATAATATTCCCAATATACCAGAGTAGAACCGTTACCTCTCGAGTCCTGTCTTATAGTACTAATAAGAGGCTAATAAAAACTATTTAGGTCGTAGCTGCCGGATTTCTAAATTAAAATAATGGTTTATAGCGGTCCTCGGACTATTATAATGACGGTGACTTGATGTGACGTTTTCTCCTACCTCTGGTAGAAGATCTCTTCGGCTATGGTGCGGCTGAGGTGTGGATTGGAGTGCAGTTGGTAAGAAATGGTATTGCCTCGGCTAGCTTTAGTCGGTACACTTTGCTCTTAGGGTGTGCACAATCCCAAACTTTAAGTTTTTAGATAGTTATTTAATGAATTAATATAAGCACTTTACTGTTTACATTAATTGTGCAATATCTGCATAGCTGGTTGACCACTGGTGTATTAGATGTTAAGCTCACGTGTGTTTCACCGGCTGTGTCTAAGGCAGAATTGGCTGAAAGACGCTTCTTTGCGAGGGTTGAAAATATTTAGTTAGCTTTCTAACGGTACCTGGGGTTCTTTGTCCTCTTAGGGAAGATAATCGTATCAGCAATCCATAGCTTGAGGTTATACGTAACTGAAACACATTAATTTGTTATTAAAATATTCACTATTGTCGTTATCCATTGAATGGTGTGTTTATCCATTAAACTTTATCGTTTATTTCTCCAGGTTGTGCAATGGTTATGGATGGAAAGCCGTTTTCATTGACGTCATAGACTTGTCCTCATCCTGTCACCGAAATTCAGCAATGAACTTGATCAGAGCTTAAATGGACGATAATTCACTCAGAAAGCTTCATTTCTTTGATTTATTTATTAATCTTACAGTTTATTTCAAATAATCTTCTTGTGGCATACGCCTTTCCGAATAGGTATTCGTTAATAGCTCCAACTATTCAATCAGTTTTTCATTTTTTATAAGTTCCGTTGACTGTTTCATATCTATGATCTGGTGATTAACATGCCGGCTTTCAAATCCAGAGTCGATTCCCCGTTGGTTGACGGGAATGTTTCTTTAATCTCGATTATTCTCCATTTTCCTTAAAGTCTGTAAGTTTGAGTAAAGCCATAAATGTATGTGTGAATACCGTGACAACCTGATAACTAATGGTACTTCACGGCGAAAGCCCTCCCCCCCCCCCCCCACAAAAAACTACCGATATTCAAATATTTTTCATAACTGCGTGAAAAACATGGAATATTAAGACGTTCCTTCTTAAAACAAGTGCAAATCACCATTCTGTTTATATTTATAAAGAATCAACGGTTTATTTTTATTAGAAGAAGTAGCCGAAATATAAGCTTTCTAAAGAATAGCTTGGTGTCCAATAATAAACGATTAGTATAGAAAAAGTTACGTGAGCGCAATATATCACAATTTTAATTAATATCTGGTATTCTCATTGTGATGGCGGAAGAGTACGACTCCTCCGAAAGCTTGGTGTAAGGTCCGAATTAAACGTAATTGTCTTCCAGAGAAACCAGCGTTACTATCGTAATCGATACTTAGGAAGCACTGACATATTTTGTCATGTAAAGTCTCTGTAGCGTGTGAGGAAAAGTTATTACTTATTTATTTGTTCATTCATTTATTTTGTTTCATGTGGCACTTTTAAATACAGTTGTAAATATATTTCAATAGCATTAGCTATAATACATACTTTATGTAGATTGGTATTTAGTGGTGGCAGTTCTTGTGAAATTTTAAGTTATTAGCAAAAGTGTGTGAACTGCATACTTTCTCCATGTTAGACTAATAGTTCATGTGGTATGGGCCAGCTGTAGGAAAAATAGGAACATCTGAGTGGAGAGGAGAAGCAGGAATATTTCTACTTGTAGTATGACCAGTCTTGCAGTGCAAGAAGAGCTTACATGTGACTGTACAATAGAAAGAGTACTAGAGAGCAGCCTTAGTGCTTTGAGTCATTTTTCTCTTGGTTTTAATGAACATTATTATTTGGATCTTCCCTCACTTTGAAAACCACACCTCAACATGGTGTGTTCTCAGGGCTATTCAACATTCATTTATAATATAATCATTTTGGGGACAATGGGAAACTTTCAAGAACATAAGGCTCGGGGCTATATCCAAAGACAGCCAAATGTTTGACGAAATGGAGTGTAGTAAAAAGAGGTACAAGGTCCTATTGATTTTGTAACTAAGATTTTGTAATTCAGAGAACAAATGAGGAGTGTTTTTTCAAAACTCGATAGATGCACAAATGTATTTCTGAGAAAAATGGTTTTTTCTATTTATTGGCAATACAAATTGGTTAGTACAGCAAATATATTAGTCATTCAATTCTCCTTCCTGAAACTGTCTCATTTAATATGAAAAGAAACAAATAGAATAGTTTAAATAGTGTAAATTTGAGGTTTGAAAATGCAGAGTTTTTGTCAAAAGCCGATAGATGCTGATTAACTTTTCTGCATGAGCGAGAAATTCACACATGAAGTCTTGTTATTTTTGTCATTTATTGCTTTTGATACTTCTAATTTATGTATATTTTTTATTTATTTTCATCTTTGCATAATACATAATGTACAATACAACCAACATATTAATGTTTATAAGGATTATTTTATTAGGTATAAACTTAGAAACTAAGTACTGCTATATTCACAATAACGATATAATATTTTGTTTCAATTATATAACAAAACATATTGAATGCATACAAAGAAATTTCAAACAATATTAATATGTAAGCTTTAACATTTATTAGTATTTTCTAGTACATCTTTAAAAAAACTCTTTAGCAATTTCTGGAATTTCAAAGAATTTCTACATACACCTTATGATATTCTGTTGATTGCTTGGAATATGTTATGATTCACTGGGTATTCATTTTGAAAGGTAGCTTTGATTTCAATGCTTGTTTTGCACTTTCTTTCAAGTCCTTAGTTGTCCAGTCTTTGAACAACACTTTCACAGAGCCATGATTTTGTAATATCTGATGGTACTCATCAGGACTCAAGATATTCTCTTTTTTTCTTAACTCTTTTTCTATTCTGCTGAAAACTCTATCAGGAGGTATATAAGTGTGCCAACGTATTGGGTAGATATGTAAAATGTGGGAAAATGTGTTACTTTTCTCCAGGAAAGCAATAAGCATGAACATCATCACACTATTCTTGTTCTGACTAGAGCAAGAGTCTGAAAATAAATGATTGGTAGAAGGAGTGTTGCAAAGCTGAGGCAACCTGGTTGCAGCCTTTAGAGACCCAGTTTTCAACCAAGTATACAAGGAAATGTCATCTTCGTTCTGGGTTTTAGATGGAATCATTATGCATAGATTATACAGCCACACCTGCCTTGCATAGAATACCTCTCTAACATAAAGTTTAGGCAGTGGTTGATTCTGCTGTATATCAAAGCAAATAGTGATTGCCTCGGCATTTTCCTCTTTCAATAGCTGATAAAACCTTTTTGAACAAAGCTTGTACAGTCTGTACATGGTTCTTGGTTCATTTTTCTTTTCCATATCTGCCTCTGTCTTAGTCTTCATTAGTCCCATTTTGCAGGTTGAGCATCTGTCAGTGTGTAGTGTACGGAATGACAGATTGAAGAAGTTGTAAAATATGTATTTATATTTTGAAAATGACGAGACTGGTAGATTTCTTAATCTTCTTTCATTGCAAAAGTTGGTCTACATTTTTATGATATTAAGTTTTGGAGGTAAATATCCTCTCCTTGATTTTGCTCTTTCATAATGGCTTTTTCTACATCTGCACTTCTTAACGTCTTGCTTTATAGCAGCAGAAATGCCCTTCTGTAATATTCCTGTTCTGTCACCTCCTCTGGTTTCCTTTGGCGCATTCCCAGATAAGTGAAATTTTCTAGCCAGGAGAGATAATCTATCTTTTGACACCCCTGTGATTCCTTGGAAGCTTGCAGCACATACTGACAATACTCAGCCATCATTAGTTCTCAGACTGTATTTAATGCTAACAGTCTGCTTTCTATTTGCAGCTTCTTTCTTCCCCACTCTGCGCTTAGGAGATGTAATACTCATATATTTCAAAAGGAATTTATCTTGATCTATTTTGTTGATCATGGAAAGATGATGGTGAAATCCACTTATATCATTATAAGTCAAATGAGCTACATCACAGAGCTATATGCCCTTTTCTTTTAAGATTTCGCAGAGTGCACTTGAGACCATGTGAACATGAAATTGTTGGAATATGAGTTCCCTTGACTTGCATTTTGATTTCCTTTTCTTGTTTTTGCAATTCCCACCTCCCCCGCATTCTACGACTGGTACAGTTTCACAATCTGAGGTCCTGTCCATTGTGTATAGTACTGTGCAATCTCTCAACTAACAATAAAAATGCCATGCAAGTATAACATAGCTTTCAGAAATGAATGTGAAATCCAAGCGCACAACCTGAGTTCACAGTTATTGTCAACGGTGCAGTAGTATACAATGCTTGCACGAATGATTGAGAATTCCAAGAATCGCAATAGTGAGATGGCAGTCAATGCCAACTTGCGTTTCTTGGAATTGAGGTTGCTATACACTGGATCATTAAATCATAAAATTGCATCTATTTACTTAAGCTTTAACTGAGTCAAGTGCATCTATCGAGTTTTGAAAAAACTGCTAATATTCCCTAATTTCTACACAGGACATGAATCAAATTTTGCAAAATCTGATTTCACAGAATGATGCAAAAGATGAGAATTATGCCGATAATATATATAACTCAATTTTGCAAAATGTTGCATCTATCGTGTTTTGAAAAAACATTCCTCAAATGCTTCCAGAATAATAATGTAACACTTGGGGAACCATTAAAACTAGACCTGAAGAGGAAGACATTCTGTAAAGTTATTAAATTTGAAAGGGACACAAAACATGAGACATACAAGCAGGTTCCTTATGATCTGTCTCCTTTGACTGAGGGGCCCAAATGACCTTGTTGTCGACGGGCCCTTAAACACCACACACTCACTCACTCACTCCTTTGACTGAAGGGAGAATGGAAGAGGTAAAAAGATAGTGATGGAGACAGAAGGGCAGAAAAAGGAGGGAAAAATATTAAATATCCTTTTAGTTAACAGTGCTGTCAATTGCCAGGATTATAACAATGCTGGTGTGCTAGAATTTTGTCCCACAGGAGTTCTTTTACATAGCAATAAATCTACTGACATTTGGCTGTCAATTTTAAGCAACCCATAAACTTGGATGAGTAGGCTAACCCCTAACTAAGTGAGCCATGTCAGTGAGAAAGAAAGAGGGAGAGAGAAAAAAGAATTTCTGCATTTAATGGAATAATGCAATTAGAGCTCTGGGTTCTGTAAATATAAATTCAAAGACTACAGATTGAAATGGTAGTGTTGTCAAAAATATGTCCAGCATTGTGATTTTCTTAAAATTATTATCTCTGTTTTCCAGTTGCAATATCCACATTAACTCTTTACTTTTACGATAAACCTTTCAAGAGAGGATTCTTCTGTGATGACGAGTCCATACGTTATCCAGTGCCCACTTCACAGACTGTCAGTGCACTTGTAGTTCTCATCTCTGCACTTGGAATACCACTTGTTTTAGTAAGTATTCCAAATTTTGTCCTTGAATAT
This sequence comes from Mantis religiosa, assembly GCA_030765055.1. NCBI lineage: Eukaryota > Metazoa > Arthropoda > Insecta > Mantodea > Mantidae > Mantis > Mantis religiosa. The sequence continues at coordinate 133,424,432 of CM060957.1, forward strand.
ACAATTATTTAAGCTATGAAAGTTTAAATTAAATTTGTATTTCAATGTACATATCCACCATACTTATACTTATGCAATAAAGAACACTATTTATTCTGAAAAAATGTGCCAGATTTACAATTAATATATCAAAATTAAATTTAAAGACAAAAGTGTTTGAATAAATTATATTGTTTGTAAGGTGTTTGTTAATGTATAGTTATCAACTGTTATAAGTATTGCCAAACAATTTGACATCTGAAGTTTTCAAACAGCTAACTAAGGAGCCGGTCACTTACTCTTTTGTGATGCTTCCAATCCACCTTACACCCTGGCTCTTCGTTCCACTGCAGAAGTAGATATGTAAACTCTGTGTGTGTGCAGAAATTTGATCCCCTGACTCTGCTACACACCAGCTATATTACTATCAGTTATATATCACTGCAGTCTTCTAAAAGCTCTCTGCCTGACATCTCACCATCATTATCATGTACAAGAAACAGGCACTCATATAAAACATTTCTCTTCACTTCTAAATGAAAATGTCTGTAAAACAAACATGTGTTAATTTTGCTATTTGCAATAAGTAACTGAGTATCCTCTGCACTGATTCTCGTCAGGGGGAAGGCCGCAAAGTTTCTAACAAATGAAATGGGAAAACTAGAAGGCAACAGGGAACCGATGGATCAAATGGAGGAAGGTATACAGCAACATCTATCACAAAGTGAAGGTGTGCCCGTACTTAAGTAAGGCATATCAAAATTATTGGTGGATCTGATTTAAATATTTTATTTCACCCCTTCGTTATATACAGGTTAATATTCCCTGATGTCTATCTCTCGCCATCTACTCAATCGAAGAAATATACATATATATGTCACACATATTTAGTTTGTTTTCTGATTCATTCCTTAGAGAAAATTCAGGTCCCAGCAAGATATTACATTATAAACAGTTCTCTTTTCTCATGAGCACAAGGCACCAGGTCAGAAACTAAAGGCACATTTTAGAAATAAACAAATTATTACATATTACATATCTGCCACTTACCACTTCACTGGCCAGGTCAGCCACTTACACCGACTGACTCAAGGGTACAAACCCACATGTGAGCAAAGCTCGGCTCATGTGCCCAGCGCCACCAGGCACTTAAAAAAACAACAGCAACTCAGGGCTAGACCACCAGACCGATAATGCAGTGAGCAGTCAGTTCACCTCGGTGACTAGATAGATTAACTAAAACATGTTCTGTATCCTTTAAAGATATTTACATTAAGTAAAAAACATGGGAAAAACAGAAACTATGTTTCACAATGTAGTCATTATCAGTACATTTCATTATATGCTCGTTTCAGGTGTTTCTGATAGAAATTGTTACTCATGACTCAAAGCTGCCAAGTTCTTTAACTTTGTTCAACTGGACACCAAAAGTTTGGATGGTGCGCGTATATGACACAGCTGGAGTGTTTCTCTATGGGGCAGGACTATCACATACAACTGTAGAAGCTGCCAAACTCATTGTGGGTAGATTACGACCTCATTTCTATGAAGCCTGCAAGCCACTTGTGAACTGCAATGCTAATGAACATCTTTACATTACTGACTTCAGATGCACTGGTGATCCAGCTGTTATTTTGGAAGCAAGGTAGAAGTTCTGCTTTGGTTTTATCTACCATTTACCATTTCATAGGAATTCCATAGATTAATAAATCTTTTCATGGAAGTGTTGAAAACAGTGTTGTTGTATAAATTAAATTTATTGGGAGTCGATTAGTAACACTAAACAACACTTACTTTTAAATTTTCCCGGAACTAGTTTCAGAGGCCTTCCCTCTATCTTCAGCCGGACATCGACTGGTTCTCATTGGTGTAGCTGGCAATATTTTGTCATCAGTCTCCTCTGGTGGTGGTTCGAGGAACTTGCTGAACAAATCTTTCTGGGGGATGTCGAAATTGAATACTTTGTACATCCCCCAGAAAGATTTGTTCAGCAAGTTCCTCGAACCGCCACCAGAGGAGACCGATGACAAAATATTGCCAGCTACACCAATGAGAACCAGTCGATGTCCGGCTGAAGATAGAGGGAAGGCCTCTGAAACTAGTTCCGGGAAAATTTAAAAGTAAGTGTTGTTTAGTGTTACTAATCGACTCCCAATAAATTTAATTCCATAGATTGTTCAATAAACACATATTACTTTGTTCTCCATGTACTTACAATAATGTACTGTATTTTACCCAAAAATGTGATTTTGGGGTTATTTCTGGAAATATTTGCTTTGATACCCCATAAAGCAAATCAAAAAAATAGTTTTAGAAAAAGGTGATTTTGTATATGTGTGTCTGGAACTGCTAAATTCAAAAACTAAAGTCGCATAAATACCAAACTTGGCATCTTCCAATAATGCGACACAAAGACTTTCAACAAAATATCCCCCACACCAAATTACCCTATTTAAATTTTTGATCTTCTCAAAAATGACTTAAACAATTCTATTAAAATATCAATGTTTAAGATAAATGTTTTCATGACAAAATGTATAATCTTGAATTTTCTTAAAATGGCCTCTTATACCTTCTTAATTTGGAAGGAATTCTGTATAATTTTGTATTAACTGATAAACTATAATAAATATATAAAATCATTCTACACAAAAAATGTAGATCCCTTTAAAACATACAATTTATTTAAAATAATGTTTTTGGTGATGTGGTTGATTTCTAAGAAATCTACTTATATTGAATTCAGTATGCAATATTTTCAAACTTTTATAGGTCTTTTGTTACTCACTTGTTTCTTGCAATGTAATGGAAAGATATTACCATTTTAAAGCCATAGCAAGCCACAGTTAAAACACCTGACTATCTATTTGGTTTCCTCTCCTTCTGTCATTCTACCAGCAGTGAAATGTGTAGTAAAACTATTCCACAAAGGTTTATCATGATTAAGATGAAGGGAATACAAAAATAAGTTTAAATACATACAGCTAGTCTGAAGAAATGATTAATTTCCATCAGTTAACTTAAATAATAAGAGTTAAAATAATGAAACCTGGGATTTAAGTACTTAACAATAGTAAGTTGCCACAAATGGTGTATCTCTGATGCGAGAGCCCCTATTGGTTTACCGGGAAAATATATGAGTCATTTGGAGAATTTAATGTCATGACGGGAAGCTGGCCATGATAGGTCAATGGCTAAGAGCGACTGGACGGAAACCAGGAGATCCATGCTTCAAATCCCGGCCATGGCATTGAATTTTTCAAGTTGACTATGTATCCAAAACCTTAGCCTATATATGGCTAGTGTGAAGAAATGATTAATTTCGTCAATTAACTTACATACCTGTATCTTGTAGAACCTATATAAGAATAAATGACACAGGTAGAAAAGTTGAACAAGTAATTTGTTTTCTATTTACTTCATGTTAAGCACAAAAATATTTCTCTATGAATTACTTTAGCATATAGATATTTGAAAAAAACTATTTGTCATATATATTTTTATATTATTGTGAAGGACTAATTTTGGAAGTTGTTGTTTCAACTTTCCACCTTAATAATTGGACCTTAATAATTGGACAAGTAGTCCCTCAATAGTATAAGAATATAAATGATATAGTGTTGAAAACCAACTGCAATTATTTTGTTCCATTAATTTGGATGTCACTATTACTAACAAGGGAACTATCATTATACTCACACCTGTACATGCTGGAGAGCCTGATGGCATTATCTCTGCTCTATGTGGGATGTGTGTGCCAAAATTTGGGTGCGTAGTGTAGCTGGAAGTACCCAAAAATGAGTCCAGAATAACACACCATTGTACGGGAGGGATTGCTTACCCCTTGTGGGGTAATACATAAGGAAATACAACACAGAGTTGGCGAGGGATTTTCCACAGCTACTTGCAAGTTGTTGCATATGTCACTTTCCAGGCTTCAGTTTTGTGGCTTTTTGGTTCTACTCCACAACAGATTTTTGGTGCATATAATTTACAGTAGCAGGCATTATACCACCAAATTTTTAGGTGCATAGTGGTGTGAGTGCAGTAATAGTTCCCTTGTAAATTCCTCTAATAATGCATAAGTAGATATTTGATATACTATTAATATATGTTATAATCACTAAATATCCCTGCACTAGAATTATTTCTAAAACCAATTTGCAAAATAATGAGACGTTCTGAATGTTAAAGCTTAGTGCAAGTTTAAAATAAAGCTCAAATTGTACTTGCATACATATTACTTAGTCTTATAACTGCATGGATGTATTTGATTTGTTTCTGCGCATAATTACAAAATCATTTTTGCTTTATTTGTCTTCATTTTTCAATTTTAATATTTGTGTATATATCAACTAAACTGTAAATTTTCTTTGACATGCTCAGTGTTCACAGGCCTGTGAACTCTCTGAATACACTCCAATTCAACTCAGTTTCAGATACATCAGTCTAAATAAGTAGATAGCTATTCTGTTTAAGAAAATTGGTTTAATTTGTTTTAAGACTTTGAATTAAACTCATTTTTTAATACTGTAAAATATTGAATTATTAAAGTTTTAAACTCTTGATGGGATATGGTGTTAATGATAATTTTTCAGTTTCATATTTCCATATCTGTATTCATTTTGCCATATACAGAATGTCCCAAAATTAGACCAACAAACTTTGGTAGCTGATAGAAACATTATTTTAAGCACCTTTTTTTAAGAAATGCTTTTTGCTGTGGTGATATGTTTAAGCACTAGACTAGTTAATGCCAAAGCAAATGTTAAAATGCATGCCCATTGTGATTAACCATAGAGAGCATCGGCGTGGCATATTCTGCCATATTCTTCCAAAGACACCAGTCATTTCTCCTTGGATAGAGGAGCAGAAGGACAATCCTCCAGCTAGTACTTGTGCCAACATGCAACTATGGCACCTAAGTCATAGCACTGTAGGAAGAACTCTGCTTGAATTGGTGTTGCACCCTTTTCACCTTGAAAAGATCCATACAATTCGGCCTGAAGACTATCCTCTGCAACAGCGATTTTCTCAGTGATATCTGGACAAAACTGAAAAGATGTACTGGTTGCATCTCATGCCATGTTCACAGATGAAGCAATTTTCACACGTGAGCAATTATTTAACTGTCAGAATTCACAAGTTTGGGCCTTCAAAAATCCCCATAATATGTACATTTCAGAGGTCACAAAACTGAGATTTGATGTTAATGTGTGAGCCGGTATTGTGGATAACTTCTTAATAGGACCTTACATTTTGCCGGCCCAACTCAATGCTTACAATTATTTATTATTTCTGCAACAAGTTTTGCCTGATCTATTGGAAACAGTTCCGCTTCATATCAGACAAGACATGTGGTTTCAACATGATGCAGCACCAGCTCACTTTGGTGCTAAAATACATTGTCATCTTACAGCTACATATGGCAATCACTGGATATGCAGAGGTGGAACCATGCCTGGCCGACACATTCCTCTGACATTCCACTTGACTTCTTTCTGTGGGGGTACATGAAAATTGTAGTGTATGCAACACCTGTTGAATCTGAAGAGGACATTGTAGCACGAATAGCCTGAGTAGCTGGCAAAATCAGAGAATTTCTGTGTAGCTGGCAAAAACCAGAAACTGGTATCTTTGTGAGAGTATGGCAGAATATGGCATGCTGATGCATTCTTTGTATTACAAAGTGCGGGCGCTGCGGTCCCTTAGCACTCGTGGTACCTCTGACGTTACTAGAGGAACCTCGGGCCGAACAGCCGAGCCCCTCCTTCGGGAGTTGTTCGGATTGGGATGGCTTCGAGGGGGCAGTGTGTTCCCGATACCCGTGGGAGATTGGGTACGTCTTCGGACGGGGTTGAGGGAAGCCATTAAGTTTCCGGGTACTAGCCTGCTAAGCTAGTAGAAGGTGTGCTAGATCACCAGGCGGCCCCACCGAGGTTTTTCGGTAGTCTTCACCTTGAGTGTTGACGCGCGTAAGTGGCGTATTCACTTCCATCCCGTCTTGTGTCCCTAGGACCAGATGGGGGGGCTTGTTAGTCTCTAGGTCTTGCCCTATGGAAAGCCCCTCGGAGGACGCCGAGTGCCCTTTGGGACAGCTCGGATACTCCCAGGTTGAAGGAGGCCCGGGTCTTGTTCCTACGGGTTCAAGGCTAATGGGAGTAGAGCCTCTGGACTCAAACTCTTTGTATTAATTGCAGTGGATCTGCGTTCCAACATTCGTTTTCACATTAACTCGTCTGGCGTTTAAACGAGGCACTGCATCAAAACACTTTCCTTAACAAAAACTATTTAGAATGATGTTATGTATCAGCTTCCAATGTTTGCTGGTCTAATTTTGGGACAACCTGAATAATATTTTTGTTGGTTTACATTTGCTGTAAAACCTAGTTTAATATCTATTTCCATATAGTTTCTTCAGTCATTCATGTTGGGAATTCTTAATTTTTCATATAAAATAGGAACTAAATTTGTTTCTGTCTATATGTAGTGGAACACTATCTGTAAACTTTTTAAATCTGTGTAGGTGCAACAGCATTCAAGTTGCTTGTTTGGTGATATTGCGAAAGCAATTTGTTGGCCAATAAACTTTTGACATTTATGTACAGAGTTATTTACTTTTATTATCTATTTACTAGCGATATAGTTTCATAAAATAATGCAATTTTGAAGTTATTCCATTAGTTTCACTAATCCTCAACTTCTTATATGGTTTAAATAAAACCCATGTCTAGTATGTTGGGTAAACTTCAATGGTATATAAGTTCACTTCATTGTGATGTAGTAGATACATATAATCATCTCCTAAATTTTAAAAAATTTAATAAAATTGGTGTTGTTTGAGAGGCTTTGATCAAACATCATTGGCACAGTGAATAATAATATCTATAACAGTTTCATATTTACAACTTTACTCCATAAAATTCTTGATGTATAGATTTTAAATATGTGTCTATACCCAATCCTTTCACATAAGACATTACTGTGAACTTATAACGCTATCTTAAAAGCACCTGTAAGTTTTGCAACAAAACAGAGCAGAAGGAAAGTTATTCTATCGTTCATCCTTAAAGGTGCGAACATGTGGATTGTTATTGTGTTTCAAAAAGGATTGTTTATTACAGAAGACAATTCACAACTAACCAGCTTGAGCTGTGCTACTACTCAGGGCAGAGGTGCCAAAATACAAAAACATGAACAGATTTTGGAAAATACTACAGAATTACAATTTTTTTATGAAATGGTGACAAATGAAGCACTAGAGTTGGTTGCTTTGGATGTGATCATTATTGATAATTATTGTCGAATCATACCATATGCAGCAGGTGTTTAAATTAAGCATAACCTTTAAAACAGCAGTGTTTCAAGGCACTCTACCTTTTCTCCTGATGGATGCTAGCTCAAATAGAATCTTGTAGGTTGCAGTGCCCTCTCTGTTACATACACTACAGAGCATAACTAAAAGCTATGTCAAAACTTTGGGAAAACATTTCTTGCATATGGGAGATAAAAAGATGTTATACGAACACAGCTACAGAAACTGTTTATTTCAATGATAGAGCTCCTTTTCTACAACTCTGCTCACACAATGAGATGCTAATAATATGTAGGTGTCACTATAACCTCACAAGGGGACAATAGTTAAATTATATACTAGTAAACATTCGCTTTTACATCTGGTTAAATTGGGTGAAGCTGATGCATTTCACCTTTGTTGTCATTGTCCTACAGTACAGTATTCCACTTGCTAGGCACTGGAACTCAGTTCATGCACGATGGAGTTCCTCCTCATTTTAGGCTTTCTGCCCCTTGATTTCTGAATAGCAGTATTCCTAGGAAGAGGTGTACCATTTCTGTGGCCTCCAAGCTCACCTGACTTAAACTCACTAGATTCCTATTTATGGGGAGACATTTGAAATCTGTTTAGGCAACTCTAGTTCCAGATGTAGAGACTTTTCGTGTTCATATGTTGGAAGGCTGCCAGTTAATATGAAATACTCCTGGACATTAGAGAGTCCATGCGACAGTAGTTTGAAGCTAATGGAGACATTTTTAACTATGTTGTGATTTCCTGTTTTCCCACTGTTTTGTCATTGAGTGTTGTTGTATGGGGTTCAGCTTTAGAAAAAGTGCCCTAAAAAGGAAACAAACTATATCTGGAACTTTGTTCATATAACATTTTTTTTATCCTCTGTCCACAAGAAATGTTTTTTCAAATTCTTGATATAACTTCTTGTCACAGCTTGTGTATCTTGTAACAAAGATAAATTAAGCAGTGCAGTTGACTGTCAAGTATTTTCATTTTGGGTGTGTTTTTAACCTTTTAATCTCTTGGTAAAGGGGAATAAAAAATATTGGCAGTTAATACTAACTTTGCATGTTTTTCTTTCACTTAGAATAAATTTGTTCTTTCACTACTGATATCTCTTCTTGAGTTTTACTTGTTGATTATATATATATATATATAATTACATGATAGTAAGCAATCAGGGAGGATTGGCATTGTGTGTATAAAAATTAGGTTATGTCTGAAAGCATCAGGGGGAAATTGAAATTGAATTTTTATTTATGGATGTTTTTAACTACTTTGGTTCTCAGCATCCCATTCTATACTGAGGATGAAGGATCACTTATTTTGCTCAGAAGCCTCTTTATTGTGCTTGAGGTTCTTTTATGTGCTGAAAACTTATGATACAGGACCACCAACTGTCCATCATAGGGGGTGGTGGGAGACACTTGCAGTTATTGCATGGACCTAAATACTACTAGAGTGGGCCCTGCCTGTGACCTTAAAACGACTAATGAAAGGGAAATGTCTCTCAAGTATTACTTCAAAATCCATATTGTTCCCCCTCATTTAGGGACTGCAGTCATCAGTGCAGCTTTCATATTCATATTCACTTCGCTTTGGCGAAGTATTCTAATTCATAACTTTCATTGACATGAATAGACTTTTTCGGCCTGGAAGTTCAGAATCCTAGTAAATTTACACTCTCTTTATGCCCTCTCTAGGGATGTTTGGTTGGCAAGTGAATAAACAGAAGTAATTTTAACATTCTTTGGATTGGTCTCCTCAGCATTGATCTGTAATTATTATAAGTGTAAATTATGTTGATTCTAAACTGGCCAGCTGTTTCTGTTGTGGACATTTTGTGTCATTAGCTTGTAAACTTTACCTACCGTGCACTTCTAAAAATTGTTTATTTTTGTTAAGAAATGAGTAAAAGTGATTTATTAATTGAAAATTGGCTATGTTTGCACTATCAACTTATTTTTTATTTAAAATAAGTAGGTAGTGCTAACATAACCAATGTTTATTTAGTAATGCGATCAACATCACTGTTGAAAAACGTATCATTATTATCAAAGAGTGGTTTATTTTAAGCAGAATTTATTTTGAAACTATAATTTTCTTATCATTTCTTCCTGCACAATGATCATAATATATTGTGATAATAACAAATGTCCATTTATGTTGTATTTTGTGATATGATATTTTAAGTAAAGTTTAAGTTAAGCTCATATTAGTTGTTTCAAGATTCTTTGTGCTATATGCCCATATTATGTGCATAGTTCTTTGAGGCATAAATATTTTATCTTTCTAAATTCTATGCAGTCATGTGATTGGAATTGAATTATTTCATTCAGTGATTTAAATTATCATTTTTACAGGTTATCATTTCCCTCAGGACATGCATCAATATGCTTTTATGCTGCAACATTCACAGTGGTAAGTAAGTTTTCTTTCTGTTAGATTCACTATCTTTCTTCACAGTTTCTCCTTTATTGAAAATTAATCACTGGTGTTTTTCTTTGTGTCTTGAAGTGACATTCTTTCAAGTTTTAAAGTTGAATTAAATTCATTGCTCTGTGTCACTTCTAGAGGCCTTATCATTCATAAGTTCCTTTCCATATATATGTTTATAATACTATTGTGACTTTGTGGGTTCGTGAAATGAAAAGTCCAATTACACCACTCCAAAATGTGCTTTATTTCCACCGACTTACAGTTTAACACTTGCCAATTACACAGAATTACTTGCTGCACACAGTTACAATTCACCAGTCCGTCCGTTACGATTTCCTTGTACTCGCGGTTACGTAAGCTCCGGTACACATTCAGTTACGTACAGTCTTCCGTTGCACAACCCTTTCGTTCATTAACACGTCACTGACTAACTCTTACACCAAGAACTGCGACTGTCTCCTCACTCACTGACAAAACCAACTCACTGACTGACTAAACCAAAACCAACTCAACTCACTAACTAACTCCATCTGTCTGTCTGTAACTCTCTTTATATAGGAATATCGCCGGTTTCTCGTGTTTACAGGATTGTTCTAGTAACAGAAAGATCGAGAAACAGGTGTAGAGAAAACCGGCGACACAGTCATGTTTTTTCCCTGACCACAGTCTGTCACCACCACAAGACAAACGAGGAGGAGGTGTGGCTAACCGAACCTCCCCTACCTTCCGCTGCCAGCTGCTTTACAGGGTGCTCCAGCGCCCGCGTTACACTGCTCCCTCCTCAAAGCTGTTCGCCCCGAACAGCCCCATCGTAGCGTGCGAGGCGGTCCAGGTGTACCACCAGCATCTGCCCGGAGTCTGAGCCAGAAGTAGCGCTGCCGTAGTTTGTGAATCATTCGGTTCGCTCCCAGGTGTCCTCCTGAAGTACCGGCGTGCACTTCCTCCAAGACTTCCGGGACCTTGCTCCGGGGAAGTACCAACTGTTCTCTCTGCGCCTTCCCATCGGGTGACTCCCATACCCGGAACAGCACGCCCTCTCTGGTCTTCAACGAGTCCCATTGGGCCCAGTACGACTTGTAGGTGGCGCTCCTCGGTGCGATGTCCTCCCAGGTTGGTCTCGTCCCTGCGTCCACTTCCCTCAAGAGTGGCCCCAAGTCTGCGTCCGCCAGCTGCTCCCTCCTCAGGCCTGCGCTATCCCAGCCTTCAGCAGGCACTGCCACAACTACTCGGACTGCTGCGGCACGCTCCTTCTCTTCCACTCTTGTGCGCTCATGGCCGTCCTGGATCTGCGATAGGACACCTCCAATGTAATGGTCGCTAGCGTCGGTGTCCACAATGAAGGCGCCACCCGGTTGTGGGAAACCCAAAATTGGAGCACTGCACAGGGTCCCTTTCGGGTGCTGGAAAGCGTCTCCGGCGTCCTCCGTCCACACATAAGGCCGGTTTTCCTCCGTCAGGCGGGTGAGGGGTTTTGCGATGTTGTCGGCCTTTTCCTCTAAATCATTAAGGCGGTCGTCTACTTGGCCCATCCGCTTGCCCAGCTCCGTCACGTCATCCCTCACGCCGGCCAACTGTTCTTGAAATTTGGCGGCGAGAGCCTCGTTCGCCACCTTCATTTCCGTGGTCAGTTCGGCCATCTTTGAGGTCATTGTCGTGGCCAAGTTGTTGTTAGCCGTTTCTATTTTTGCAGCGAGGTTTTCATTTGCCGTCTTCATTTGTTTCAACTCGGCGGTGAGGTTGTCGTTGGCCGTCTTCATTTGTTTCAACTCGGCGGTGAGGTTGTCGTTGGCCGTCTTCATTTCCATCATTTTCTCCAAAATCTTTTCCAATGCCGCGTCCATGGTTGTAATGTTCGGTGATGTTTTCCCGCTTCCTGACACCAGTGTGACTTTGTGGGTTCGTGAAATGAAAAGTCCAATTACACCACTCCAAAATGTGCTTTATTTCCACCGACTTACAGTTTAACACTTGCCAATTACACAGAATTACTTGCTGCACACAGTTACAATTCACCAGTCCGTCCGTTACGATTTCCTTGTACTCGCGGTTACGTAAGCTCCGGTACACATTCAAAGTTACGTACAGTCTTCCGTTGCACAACCCTTTCGTTCATTAACACGTCACTGACTAACTCTTACACCAAGAACTGCGACTGTCTCCTCACTCACTGACAAAACCAACTCACTGACTGACTAAACCAAAACCAACTCAACTCACTAACTAACTCCATCTGTCTGTCTGTAACTCTCTTTATATAGGAATATCGCCGGTTTCTCGTGTTTACAGGATTGTTCTAGTAACAGAAAGATCGAGAAACAGGTGTAGAGAAAACCGGCGACACAGTCATGTTTTTTCCCTGACCACAGTCTGTCACCACCACAAGACAAACGAGGAGGAGGTGTGGCTAACCGAACCTCCCCTACCTTCCGCTGCCAGCTGCTTTACAGGGTGCTCCAGCGCCCGCGTTACAATATTCTGTGCAAGATATGTGACTGTATTGATGACTATGGTTAAAAAGCCCCTAGAATTCTACAAACTGTAAAAAACTGTCTTTATTAAATTTACATGTAATATTAATTAGGTGTATGTCCATTATATGTAGTATTAAATAATATAGCCATATATTGATACTATTGAGGAGCACAGAACTGCCATTTTTAAAGAACCAATGTGTTACAAACCGCATCATTGCCATCATTCATAGAGCATCATTAGACCAATTTGTATTTCTGGAAAATGCCATTCCAACATTATAAATACAGAACAGAGTTTATCACTTTACAGCAGTATTATCCTATAGCTACTAACTACAGCACCGTTACTCATTTTGATTTGCTATTATCTACCAAATATCTATTATTTCGACCTTGAGGAAGTTTGGCTTATAGACCTCTGTCTACCTGACGTTAAACCAAGCAGGATAGCTCAGGCGCTTTCATCTATGGCCCGCATTCAGGAAGTCCAGGTTCAATTCCCATGGCTGGCCTACCTGACCCATGTGCTTTTTGGGGGGTTATTCTGGGTCGCCAGACAATTGCTGGGTGGGATAATTACATCCCCTGAATTTCCTGTCCCTCCATTACATCACATCGCCATTAACATTTTACATAATTTTTTATCTGGTGTCTCTTTCAGGGTAGAAGCGTCAGTAGGTGTCTTGGCAGACTTTTTTTATGTTTCTTTTAGCAATGTGCAATATTCTTGGAATGGGCACTATTTTGCAAATATCACATTTATTCTAGTTTGGTTGCAGAAACATAATGACCAATTGATAATATTAAGAAAAGATTAATTAATTTAAGCCCAATTATAAGCCCTAATTATAAGCACAATTAGGACTAAAAATCTTTGATTAAACATTATGAAAGATAACTATAATTTAATAAGACTAACATTCAAACTAACTGGTGTAAAAATGATTCTTCTTTATACTTGTTCAGAAGAATGTCATCTTTTATCATAATAATTGTTGCATTTCTGTAAGATTATGACTCAGTAACTATGGCCCAAATTTATCGGGAGGTTGATACTGGGCAGTTGGAGAAATAAATAGAAATACAAGAGTAGATTCAGTAGTGCTCTTGCTAATGTTGTCAAATAGATTGTATAATTTGCCATAGTATTACTGTTGTTTATGATGAATGAGAGAACTACATTATCTCTGTATATCTCTCCAAATACATAGCATCAATTTTCCAATAAGTTGTGGCCATAATTAATTCAGGATAAAATATTCTGACTCTGTAGGTTCGTAGAATTAAGTCTTATATAGAATAAAATGAAGTATTTCAGAAAGTGGAGTGCCATTGTTAGTAAAATTAGGCAAATGACTCAATCTTGTATATACTTTTCTCCACTTACAAGTTTTTTAATGAAGACTAGTTTCTGGGATATTCTTCCCTATCGTCAGCAGACACCAGATGCATCATCAGTCAACCACAGAACTAACGATAGGGAAGAAGTTCCCAGAAACTAGTCTTCATTAAAAAACTTGTAAGTGGAGAAAAGTATATACAAGATTGACTCATTTGCCTAATTTTAGTATTAAAAGTCTTGTTTGCAATAATTTAAAATGCTCTTTATTACAAGTAAAAACATGCTTTGTACAACCCTGACAGCAGCAGAATGACCTAGCATACACAAATGCAGTCTACAAGGTCTCTTGTTGCTTCACCACACGTAAACAAATGAAAGAAATTTCTTACAGTACACTTCAAATAGCTGCACACACACAATTAACAGATCACTAGCAACTCGCAACTAAAACTTTGCCAGCTTTTATACCTCCAGTCCTTTTCTAGAATTTAGTGGATCGTTCAGTAACAATCAGGATGGCAGCGGGAAATTCCAGACTATCTCTGTCTCTTTCTCTCTCTGTTTCTCTCTCGGAAAGCGTCCAGCGGGCGCATCGCTATCTGTCTCTTTCTTGCCCACATGTGATCGGCATTGGCTTGCGACCGCGATACCAACCAACAATGCAATCAGTGCCAATATGCATGCTTGCACACAATATTACATTTCAAGTTTTAGAGTGGTAAGACAAACTCTTATTACACTGCAGCTATTTGATAGTGCATCAAATACCAGGAAGTGTGAGCCCGATAGTAAATTAATGTGTTTGTGAGGGCATCCATTTTTATAATGTGTAACAAGTCTCATTTCGTATACTTCAGTCTCTTGCATTTTAAACAGACACATTTTGAGGACTTCCATTATCATCATCTGCTGTGTCCACATTCAACTGATGATGAGGGCAAATGTCCCTGAAATATGTCCTTTTAAAGTAGAAGTAAAAATACTGAAATGTCTAAATTGTAATCATAAATACATTTTTCTAGCATTATGTAATTACACTATACATGTTAATTCTACGATACATTGGATAATTAGTATACTAAATTAATAGATGTATGTCATGCCTTTACACAGTTTGAAATAATCGTGTAATTTGCTACATCAGCAAGAATATCCACTACTCATCTTGATTTGCATTTCACTTTAGTTTTGAAAATTGCTACAGTAAATAAGTAAATGCAAATGTCAAAATAAGCCCACATCAACTTATTTCTAAACTAAATCCTCCAGTTTTCATACAGTGAACGTAGTACACCAATACATTGTTTTTAATTCATATTAAATGCTCCAAATGTAAGTTTTTAAACTGTACTTGTAGAATAAATAAGCTATTAGCTAATATGGCCAATGTCAAATATTTCTCATGGTTAACACTTGCTAATACACTAAATGCTCACTAATAACAGTTTATTTTTACTTGTAACTGTATTGTAGGCATATCTGCAAAGCAGGATGACATGGAGGGGTTCACATCTTCTGCGACATACTCTTCAATTCATTGTTGTATTGGCAGCATGGTTCACAGCTCTCTCCAGGGTATCTGACTACATGCATCACTGGAGTGATGTTCTTGCGGGAATGGCTATTGGAACCCTTTCTGCTATTCTTACTGTAAGTTGAACTTAAAGTATTCAATGCTTTTCAACTATTAATATGAGTTATATCTGAAGAGCATGTTTCCCATTTTTCCCACAACTAGTGAAACATATAACTGCATATATTACACAAAGCAACAGTATTTACTTGAAATAGTAATAATGTGACTTGCCATATGTAGCAGCCAAATTTCCAGACTTCACACAGTAGTTAATGATAAAAGCTGTTATTTCAGCTTATGTAGGGCAGGTTTGTGATACAGGTTTTGAATGGATAGAGCATAGGGCTATTCAGAACAAGTAACACAAGATGCTTAGAGCTATCTCGCTGCATGATAAGGCATAACTACACATTGCTTGATGGACTACAGATCTACTGCAGAAAAAAATTAGGTTATACATGATTGGAGGTATTTAGTAACAGTGACGTCAAAATTAATTGAAAAAACTATTTTTATTCCAATGAGTAAGGACTATGATACAATGAAGCACAAATTTGACAACAGCTGATGATGTTAGAAAGGTCCTAACGAAATGCGTTCTAGGTAAGCACTAGCAATAAATGGAGCATTGAGTACTAGTTCAACTCAAAATTATAAACTATTTGTTGTTGGTTTTTTAATACTTCATCACTTACATTTTTACTTTTGGGTGCTGTTGCTTACATTTTCAACCTCGAAGGTCCAACTGTCATCTATTGTTATCGTCTGCTGTCTTCTCTTTGATGGTGGAACTATAAACTTCTATATCAAACTATCAACTGGTGGTAATTCAAAGTTCATTACTCCTTATTTTTTCCCACATTGTCAGTTTGATTTGGTTTATCACCTCTGTGTCAAAGTTATGGTTTTCATTCCAAAAGTGAAATGCTACTGTTGACTTGTCTTCCTGTTAAATGTTGTTTGTCTCTGGGTTTTAGGTTTCTCATAGTTTGCCTATGTAGCATTTTCACAACCTCTACAACTTACTAGGTATATTCCAGATCTATTGATTGGTCAGATTTCATCTTTTGTTTATGAATTTAACAAATGTAATACTGAGTATCTATTTGTAGGTGCCAAGATGATGTTTTGTTCTTTGAAGATCTTTTTGGGTGGTGCATGAATTCACTGAATATTTCTTTTTCTTTAGTGAATGTGGTTACTTTCTTAATGGTTTTCTTTAGCTTAGCTTTTATAATTTTCTTCAACACCAGACTTTGTTGTATCCATTTTCTTCAGCTATGTGAAGTATAGCTGTTTGTTCCTTATAGTATTCTGCTTTATCCAAGTTTTTTGACTAGTATGTTTGTAAGATTGTTTATTATTGCATATTTATGTATAATCAGGTTTTAGCTATGATCTTTTTATGTAATTTTCTGGCTGTTGGCTTCCTGTTAATTCCAAATTATATTTTTGTGTCATTCCTAATGATATTTATGTCCTTGAAAGAGTTGGCCATTAACTTTCTTATCTATTGTGAATTTGATAGCTTTCTCTCTGTAGATTGAGTAGTTTTAATGCATCATCTAAATATTGATTTGGAAGATCATAGTTCCACCACCAGAGAGAAGACAGCAGATGATAACAGCAGATGATAGTTGGACCTTCATGGTTGAAAATGGAAGCAACAGCTTCCAAAACTAGCCCCTCAAAAATAAAAATGTATGTGACACAGTGTTAAAAAACTGACTACAAATAGTTTTTTTTTTTTTTTTTTTTTTTTTTTTTTCAAAGTTTAGACGTTTAGTCTACCCTATAGCTGTGATTTGCTTCCAGTGATTTCCATTGTTTCTTTTTCCACCCCAGGTAATTCCTGTCCATTGGTGTTAGCATTTTCAGAATGACAGAGAGAACGATATGGTTGTCCTACTGTAGTTGCAATTTGGGCAGCAGAGAATAAAATTCCAATGGTAAATATGTTGAAAATTAGCTGAACATTTCCTGTGTCTGATCCAATAATCACATTAAATGTGCCATTTTTCTGTAAACAGCAGCAGAGAGGTTTAGTTTATGAACATGCATTGGTACATAGTAACTGCACAAAAACAGAATAAAGATTCACAAACCAGGAAAAAAGATGAGACCATTAGTCGACAATATTATTTCACCCACCTACAAACTAACAAAATGGTTAATTCATAGATTCTCTTCGATTCAGCAGTTTATGCATAAAAAGCTCTCGAGACCTAATAGAAAAGATCAATTTCTTAGAAATCAAACTGGAGGATAGTCTGGTTTCTTTTGATGTTACTGCATTGTTTCCAGGGCTGTATACCTAACAAGAAAAGTGGGGGGATACAAACCTAAAAAAGTTTCCAGATGCTGGAGAACCGATCAGAATTCTGCACTTGTAGATTCGCCTTCCTGCTTGGTTGTCCTCAGCATGCATACAACTTTTTATCCATTCTTTTATGTATTCGTCTGGGTTCCACATATATACTGGAGGTCTGTTAATAGTCATAAACATTATTTCAATGTATTTTGAATGTATATATATTGTATTTTTGAAGTATTTTTAACGTTAAATTAAGAAAGGTAATAAATTAAAAAAAAGTATAAATAATATTATTAGTAAGGGTACTGCATCTCCCTCCGAAAAATAGTGGGGGGATGTTGTACATCCGTATTCCCCTCCACTATGGCCCTGATTGTTTCCAAGTATACTAACAGACCAACTCCAATGTCAACTAAAGAAATGACTCCATGAAACTACCATTTCAGAGTATGAAATAGAAACCTTCTAAAATTTACCAACTTGTGCATCACACAGAACAACTTTAGTTTCAATCACAAAATCTACCAACAACCAATGGGCCTAGCAATGGGAAATTTGCTCTCAGTGTTCCTTGCAGAATTATTTATGAGCTACATGGAAATACAGATAACAACTTCCTTCCCATATATTTTCAAAGTTTGGTACAGATATGTAGATGAAATGTTTGCCATAGTCCCCTATTAGTTCATACAAGACTCCATTAAGTTAGCACAAAAGTGAATCGAAAAGATATTGACACATTGCTTCACTCTATTCACTTTTGTGCTAATTTGTGCTTCACTGTCCCTACACTTCTTTCAAGCTTATACCCCATTAAGTTACATAACTTACAAAACCATTCAATAAAATTTACAATGGAAGTGGAAGAAGAAGGCATGTCACCCTTCCTAGATCTAAAAATAATTATAGAACAGGGAAATATAATCTTTGATATATACAGGAAACCTACATATTGAGATAATTACAAAGGAAAAACAGTTTCAACTCCTTAAAACAAAAACATGCAGTACCAAATAGCTTAACTCATAGACTAGTGTATACTCCCCTGAACAAACTAGAATATTATCTAGAATATAAACATGTAGTAAACAAAGTCGAAAACAATGATTTCAACAGAGTAACAATTGACAAAACAATTAAAATATGGAATCATATCAAAGATACCACAAACCTCATTCAAGAAGAAAACCAATTGAAATTCAAGAAATTCACATTCATCCAAAAACAGTTTACAAATTTAAGAAGCTCTTCATGAGACACATTAGCCTAGCCCCACAGAACAAATTTAGCATACAGAAATTAATTTGTAATGGATTAAAAGACACCACAAGACAAAAAAGCTGGGATTTATAAAATCAATTTCTCCAATTGTGATAAAGTATATATAGGAAAAACCAAAAGAAATCTAGAAACTGGACTGAAGGAACATATGAGATGCTTAAAATACAAACAAATGGATAAATGTGCAGTTTCACATCATTTCTGGACGACCAACCATAATATCAAACTGAGCATTACACTGATCAACCGACCAGTCATGCAGCAGAATTGGACACATGGAAAAAGATCTTCATTTTGAAACATAAACGACAGCTAATGAATTTTGATTTGCGATCACCAAGTACCCTCTGGAAGTATATTTCACTGCCATGGGTTGCCACCATTATAGACGATTACCACAACACAAGTACACCGGTCAGACAGACACATTCTGAAGATGGGAACACATGTTGCTGAAGCATGTTAACAGGAATTTAAAAAAGTTAGTATTACTAGCAGCAACTTATCTTAAGTAAATACAGAATAAAGAATGTCTGTATTCTTTGAAATTAAGTAACACAATTACTTTCCTCAGAATATCTGTAAAAGCATCATACAATATCCACTTTTAATGTGAAGAAGATGAATATTTTATACTGCATTGCAGAAAGAAAGGCAAAATCTTTGAATTCTCTACCCCTGATCCCCAAAATTACAAATGTCCTTGTTATTAGGAAAACTATTAGTAGAAGCAGACATTTATGGATAAGGTGGCAATAAGACTTGCTGAGTTTAATTTTAATATGTTGTATAATATTATTTAAGAATTTTAGTGCATGTTAATTTTTTAAAACCACTGCATCCCTGAAAGTTACTGAAACTAAAATATAAAGTTTGACATTAGGCACTTAGTCAATTTCTTTCTTTTTGAAGCTGGGGGAATTATAATGTGAACATACATGAACAGATACACACACACACACACACACACACACACACACACACACACACACACACACACATGCACAGACATCATCTAAAAAAAAAAAAAAAATAATAATAATAATAATAATAATAATAATAATAATAATAAACCACTTTTGTGTGTGTGTGTGTGTGTGTGTGTGTGTGTGTGTGTGTGTGTGTGTGTGTGTGTGTGCGTGTGCGTGTGTATGTGTGCATGTGCATGCACGTTTGCGTGTTCCTTCGGGGAACTTTGAGATATGTTAAACTAAGAAATGGAAAAAAGCAAGACTATTTCTTAAAATATTATTACTTCACATTGAAGATAAGAATGCTTTACAAAATTTAGTGTGTTATCTATTATCTTCAAATAATCTTGAGACATCAGTTTTCCATGTAGACATTTTTGTAAAATGCAAACACTCTTGAAAGTTCTTATTTTTCAGCTAATGGGCAACAATAGCAGATTTTTTATGTACTTCTCTATTTAGTATTTACATGGTTAGCATTTCCAGCATGATATGGTATGTGAATATTATGGGATATCTGTATGTCAAGAAGAACTAAAGATGGTTTGAGGAGGAATAAAAGCTATCATAGGTGAAAATTTTGAATGCGCGTAGTCCTTAAAAAGCTCAAAGATCCAAAGAATCCTAATGTAAATGAAATTTTGGAATATATATTGGGTTAGAGATGCAAAAAGAGTATGGTGAGGAAATAGAATGTGTCAAAAACTAACAAGCAAACAGAAAGAAAAAGGGTTACCTAATTAACAGATTGGATACATTTGAAAACAGCAATTTGCAGCAGAAAATATATTTTAATTACATTTATATATCTCTTTCTACCCAATATTCTTCTTCTTAAACTTCTCTAGTTGTAGCTCTGTTGTGGTGTTATGGGATTCTTGCTCCTCTATTTAATATGCCTTTAGGCATCGTGTTGAGGAGCAGAAACTGAATCAGATAGGGAACCCAGGGTGTGTGATCAGCCTGAGGCCTGGTATGAGAGTGGGAGAAGTAGATGACAGAATGAGAGCAAAATAAATGAAAGGAAAGATGATAATGGAGCAATTGGTGAATGATAGCAGGGAAATCCAGAGTTCCCGGAGAAAATATGCCCATGCACCATGCAGTCCACCACAAATCTCACATATGGGTTGCCTGGGATCAAATCTGGGCCACTTTGATGGGAGTCAAGAGAGATATGGCCTCAGCATGGACATATCTCTCTACCCATTATTACTTATGTTTATATAGCTTCTACAAGCTATTCTACCGGAAGCTTATTTTTCTATTTGCTTCGTGATAATTGAGATAAACATATTTTATGTGGGTACAAGGGAATAGAATGAAACTGAGTCAAAAGTAAGATGATTGAAAGCGAACCTTATATACTGGCCTTGAAGTATCATACTTTGTCTACAGCACCTAGAGGATGACAGAAGTATTGAACAATTCAAACCAATAATAATGAATATGGCTGCGCTGTCTCCAAGCAGTTAGACTGCTTGACTCTCACCAAGGTGGCCCGGGTTCAATCCCAGGCAACTACATGTAAGATTTGTGGTGGACAACATGGCGCTGGGGCAGGTTTTCTCCAGGATCTTTGGTTTCCCCCCACCATCATTCCACCAATTGCTCCATTGTCTTCTTTCCTTTCATCAGCTTCACCTTCATTCTGTTCATCTACTTCTCACACTCTTGTACAGACATCGGGCTGAACACCTATCCTGGATTTCTCTATCTGATCCAGAGTTTGGTTCCTCAACCCGATGCCAAATGGCGTCAAGAATCCCTTAACACTGGGATATTGGTATAACTAGGAAAGCTAAAGAATAATAATAATGAATATGGCTGATGCCATCATCAGGTTATTATAAATTAACTGTTTGTTTTAAAAGGTTCTACTTTTCCATGTTGTCATTTCTCATGCTTCACCAGTTATGCAAAATTATACTAAATGAACAGTATTTTACAGGCTTACACAAAAATGTCAAACTATGCCTTCCATTTGACATGTAAATATCTTATATGTACACTGTAATCTCAGTTGTTAGAGGTATTTTTGAGAAATCAAAATAATAAATAAATTTGTATGTGAAGAAGCTACGAGGATTTTCTTGAAAGTCTCTATCTCACAACTTGGAGGATGTTAAAATTAAACATCTTGTGTGATATATATCTATCATAAATTTCATTTTTTATTTATGCTCATCTCTCTCATCTCAATATCATGTACATACACACAGTGTATTTTCTAAAAATGTTTTTATCTTTTTTTTAAGGAAGCTCCAGTCATCTCTTTCTGGGCATATGTGTTTATTTTTGAAGAAAACATTTTAAAAATAGCATTTTAATCAAAAGTCGTTAAGACCACTTTTGAAAAAAAAAGTTTTCTATTTAAATTTTAGTTTGGAGGGGGGTAAATTTCATAAAAGCCCTTTATGTTGAATGCCAATGAAAGATGAATTTAAGTATGAAGTCTGATATTTATACACCTTCTTTTCTATGTTATATAGTCCATACATTTTTTTAAAGTTCATTCACTTTTTGGAAGAAATTATTTCTTCAGCCTTGTGTAAATGGTAAAGAAAATACGTTTATGTATTGCGTCTTTTTTGTTTTAATTTACGTCCTCCAATATTAAGTGATATCGGACGATGAATGAAATGGGTGAGATGATGCTCATAGGAGCCCAGGTTCCACAGAGCTTAGAATTACCCGACAGATAACTTTAAGAGTAAGGGAAAACCAAGGTAGCTCACCTTGACCGAGATTCAAGCTCGGGACCTCTTGAACGTGAGACAGAAATCTACACTACCAAAGTGGCCGCGTCCTTACTCAATACATTTTTTGGAATCCTAATGCATCATGGAAACTAAACAAGAGAAGATATTTACTGCGATAAATACTTATAAATAAGCAAAGGTCTATTGTCATACAATTGAATGTTTAAATATTATCGCGGACTGTTCCTTGATTTTGTTTTGATGGGGAAATATTTTAGCATTTCAACTGAAGGAACAGTTGAGCACTGAGCCGTGGTCTTAGGATTACGTGTTTTACGAATTCAGGACAAGAATGTAGAGCGGGTATCTTCTTGACAGTAAATGTTGGAAAGGATTCGTCCTTGATATATGGTGTCAGTAATCATGAATTCAGTTGTCGTGTGTGCACAGTGAACGTGTGACAGATTCCTAGCTGTTCCGCTTGGCAGATGTCTCTGTGTTTTGATTGTATCGACCAAGGCAATTTGGCTGGTCAATGGCTCCTGGTTCCGGCTCCTTTTCGGCAGCCAAACTACACTTTCTACGTGACGTTTAGCTCTCAATGAAAGTTGCATTCCGTGGCTAATCGAAAGCCTTGGCTACAATATTCCAGACAGAATATTTACTTGACTAGAGTCAATAAATAAATAACATTTCCTGAAGAATATAGGATAGAAAAAAATATCTTGCTTAAGAAAGATGGATCCAGTTCCGAAAGTTATGAGGAATAACCTTTAGCACAATGTATAAAAGTATATAAAATGATAAGCTATAGATTAACTAAAATATTAGAACCAATAATACTTGAGAAGCAAACAGACTTCTAGAACGATAAACGATATACTGACCATGTAATCGTCATAAGGTAAAAAGTGGAAAACTTAAAGACCAAAACTATAGGCATTTTTAGAAAAGAGAGCTGCTAAAATATATAACAGGAACAATAAAATATGGACAATGGAGAAAAATTGAAGGAGTAGCAATATGTAATTGTTATAGGACTAAACAGGGCTTCTCATCAACCTTAGGAGACGAAATAATACGTTATGGAGGAGGAAAAAATTTGTAAACAGAATAGTAAAATATATTATATTTGTTGACATTCATATTCTGCTCGCAAAAACACAAGACAAACAACAGTAAAGTACACATTAATATCACCATAAAATCGAAGGTTTAAGGATACACGTCCTAATAAAGCACCACAATTCAAACTTCTTCATGCAGTACACCATTAGGAAAGGTATAAATAGTAAAATCTCGTAGGCCATGTTTTTAAACATTTCAAGTGGACCGCGGAGTTAAAACGGGTCCATGAAAGGTTGGAAGATGACATACGCAACGAAACATCAAAATTTGCCACGTAAATAGAAATCGTCAATAAAGTACGCAATCTGCTTCTGCAGTAACAGCAAATGATGGTGTCTGAATTGCTGAAGCTTCGGGCATTTCACGGAAACTTGCATTTCACAACGTAAAAGAAGTATGAACAGGAAAACTTTAGCTGATAAAGTGAGTGAGAAATGCAAATCTCTAAGCAAAGTTTGGCTCGTACTCAGAGAGATACTATCAACTTCATACGTCGATTTGGAACAAATTATTAAAATGGGTGTACTAGTATACACTGAAACAAAAGCATTACGGTTCTCCACCACAACAAACTGCCTTGTAATGTACCAAATCGGGTGCATTTTATGTTTGAGGTGTATACTCAAAGAAACATAAAACTGTATTTGCCATATAGTGACAACAGTACTATTCTTCTTTCTTCCCATAGCGCGACAGCCCTTAGAGGGCCAAGGCCTACCAACCCGACTGCCGGCCTCACGCCCACTTATGCACGGCAGAGGTAGACGATCATCCAACCGATACTGGGAGATGTGGTCAGCATCTCGGCCTCCCCTAGCCGGAATTGTTGGTTTCCGTGACCAAGGCCGCTTACCTAGCGTAACTCCCTCACTTTCCTCACGAAGCTGAGTGGGCACCGGTTCTATACCCGGGACCTAAAATCCCCTCCACATGGGTGGGATCGAACCCGGGCCGCTTTCCGTTAGTCCGCTGCGCCACGGCGCAGGACAGCAGTAATCTTACATATTATCTTATATGGAAAACAATAGGTTGAAATGGATATGTAATATTAACATTGCTTTCTCTAAGAACTATGTACAATTTCATATACATATGTAATTACAATTCCACTAAGAGTTATTATTTTATCCGTGTTTCATTATTCACGATAGATTTTTGCTTGGAAATTAATTCAAAGTTAGCAGTTAGTTACAAACAATACAGAAATAAACTTTGAAATGATCAGATGAAGAGAAAGAAGAGTTAGACGTCTGACGGAGGTGCCTCCAGTAATTGGAGCTTGGCACCGCACATAGGCCATAGTGATCCCTTTGTGCTTGCAACATTACTTCTGGGAGGAAAGATGAAGTGAAGATCCCAAGGGCGGCAAGGTCCGGACGACGATGTGCGCTAACAACAGCGGAATCCCCAACTACTATTCGAACATGGCACCAATCCTGAAGTGGGCAGCTCTATCTAAACCGCTTATAACCTGGGATTCCCTTGTCAGTCGAGAGAGCTTCTAGGAAGGACGCCTTAGTATTCCCCCAAATACCACAGAGCAAACTTAACGCTCTACCACAACACTCCAACCGCCATTACCTGGTCCTAACTACCCTGAAAAAAATAAAGTAAATTGTGGGAACAGGAAATGATGCACACGAAATTCCTTCCAAATACAAACCTCACAAAAACCTCCAAAATAGAAGATAAATCTTAAACTTTCAAAAATTTTCGATGAAATGAGTGCTTACAATTTGTAAGACGTAAGAGTACAGCATAATATATCTCAATAACAGCTAAGGCTAACTAATGGGTTCTACATCTTCTTTCCTAGGTTTTTGTCTGTCAGTAATGGTTTACTAGTTATGCAAGAGTATTAGAGAATTAAAGACATTGTACTCTTCATTTCAGCATTTAGAATATGCCATATTTCACCATAAATACTAGAAAAACAGTAGCAAAACATTACTCGACGTGAAGGTTAAGGGGAATTTCTTGAAAAGTTCTGTACAAATTAGCAATTCATATGAATTTTTTATTTAGGTTCTTATACACATACAAACGTCTTTCCTTTTTTTCTAAAAGCTTGCTTTAATAAGTTCAGGAGACCTCAAAATGTATATCTCCAGGACAGCTAGGAGAGTAGAATATTTGATTAAAATACAATATTTTCTTTCGTTTCCATAGATACAGGGTATGTAAGGTAAAAACAGGGAACTATTTTGCCCTAATGTGCTTAGAAGAAGCAGCACATAACCTATTAAATTGTTGCCTAAGTGTTGTGTAGATTAAGTGATCCTCAAATTAATCGATTTAGTCATTGATAAATATAATATATAATCATAAAGATATTAATTATTCCACGTACTTAAAGAATCAGATAACAGTTTTAAGAAGTATGTAGACTAAGAACGTGAGTGTAATCTCAGCGTTTTGTTCTGCAATGGAAAGTGTGTTAAGTATGTGCGATGCTACTTAATAAAGGAAACTAAAAGGATCTAATCAAAACACGATGAGATATTGAGGTAAAAAGGGAAGTACAGTAAACTTAAATATCTGTGGTTGATTCCAGGAATGGGCGGAGGTAAAATTTAACCTAACTGGTTTCACTTCCGTTCGGGACTCAAGATATGATTCGGCACTAATCGTCTTCTGTGGCTTGCCCGGCAGGCAGTGTGCTATCTACTTAAAAGGAAAGGGATTCTTTTTGTGAGTCATTCGACCATGTAAATATAAGGCAACATTTGCGTTCATATAGGAAGCAATATGACCATTAATTACTATAGAACAAGATGACTTCGCGATATTTCTCGGGTCCAAATCTCCGAGTCCAGTCTTAAGCAAACAATGACGAACCTTCCCAACTATAGAGATACCAACTTAAGAGATAATAGTTTAAATTATCTTATATGCTACCTTCAAACATAAATACTCACGAAGGGGGAGGAGAAGGAGGAGGGAAAAATGTAAATGCTTTTTGCAAGAAGCAAAAAATGTATCAGGAAAACTGATATCAGCGGACAAGGAAAGTTTTAGGAAAAAGTGCATTTTGTCAGTGAATTTTTAATAATAGCCTAACTATAGTTCATTTATTTATACATGATTATGTTAACCCTTTTACGAGGTGCGTTGAAGTTATAACCCCTCCTATTTTTTCAGAACTGGGACCAGATAGGAACTTCTGTGTTTTTTTTTTTTTCTAAATACACGTGGACTCTTTGTAAATGCGTGACAGAGATGGCAGCACTGTACAGTTAATAGAACTCAGTGGCAGCGACGAGAACTAGGACTGTTTTTGCTACTTAAAATGGTGTCGTTTTCATTGCAAGAACAGCGTGTAGTCCTTCGTTTTCTCCATTCTCCATTTTCGTGGTGTAACACCTATTGAAATTCATCGCCAGTTGAGTGAGGCCTGTGGTGATGGTAGAGTCTGTCTAGTGAACGCGAGTGCAGTTAGCCCGACAAAGGAAACTACCCTCCCGCCCACTAATGACCGTCATAAATCTATCTCCACACTTCAGAAATGGAATGCTGTCGATGAGGACCAATAGCAACCCTGATTTTCTCGAAGTGACAGTCGCATGTTTACTCCACGTGAAGTCTCAATTGCCAAAGTTCTAACTTCCAGTTGATCTGTTTCATTACGTGCAGAAATTCGTTGTGTATCACGATGTGGAGACCGTGAGAGGTAAATGCAGTAGATTACTTTCAGTCAAGTGAAAATAATCAAAGTGATGACAATAGTGTGAATAACTGGGCCGAGTTGTATTACTGGAAAAGCCTAAAAAAACAAAGTTATAACGGGATCTGTTTCTAAGCAAATTCAAGCTCTTGTTTTGAACACATATAAATATGTGCTGAAAAATAATCTTGGTAAGCGATCGTGGAATGAACCTGATGATAAGTTCTGGGTATTCACAGAAATACAGTAAGAAATACTGTGACAAAAGGAATACCAAAGACGCCGATCAAGTGTGAAAACAAAAGGAAACGTTTCTCTAAAGTAGATAATTTCACATGCGATTCAATTCGCCGAGAAATTTATAGATTCTATACAAAAGGGAGAGCGCCCACCTTAGACGAATTGGTTGTACATTTGCAAGAAATTTGTGATTTTCCTTATGGGCACTGCACCTTGCGCGGCCTCCTAAAGGAGCTGGGCTTCAAATACCGCACTTTGAATAAGATTAGGGTTATTATGGAATCCAGTAGAATTGTAGTATATATATATATTATATAATGTCAAAACTAAGGAAGTTTTGCAGTAATGAACATAAGATTATTTAGACGAAACGTCGTACGATACCCATGACGTATCGAGAAACGTGGCAACCTTGCAGAAAGGTCTGGGAGAAGGAGGGTCGGGGTTGTAAAACGATTATAAGGGTTCGTCAAAGGCAGCGGCCGACGTGCACATGAGTTAATTAAACTGACTCTACTATGGATGTGTCTAATGTGCGTTCCTGGGTGAGGCAGAACATCGTGTGACAACAAACCAAGACACTTGCAGACATCGCCTCCAGAATTGGTATTGCCGTCGGATCTGTGCACACAATCCTGCATGAAGATCTGAAAATGCTCAATCGGCGATCCTTCAGAACAGCGTTCTCCACTCGCTGTATCATGTCGTCAGACCGGCTGATGTGAGGTCGTGACTGTCTTGGTTTGTTGTCACACGATGTGCTGTCTTCAATGAACTGCCGGAGCCACAAACGCACATTGGACACTTCCATGGTACCATCACTACATGCCTCACTCAACTGGCGATAAATTTCAATAGGTGTCACACCACGAAAATGGAAAAAACGAATGATTACACGCTGTTCTTGCAATGAAAACGCCGCCATTTTAAGTATCAAAAACAGTCTTAACTGTCGTCGCTACTATTAGAGTTCTATGCACTATACAGTGCTGCCATCTCTGTCACGCATTCACAAAGAGTCCACGTGTATTAAAAAAACAGAAGCTCCTATCTGGTCCCAGTCCTGAAAAAAATAGGTGTTATAACTTCAATGCACCTCGTAGAATACACTTAAGTATTTTGTTTAAAACCCAAGAACAATATTTATTTATATACCAAGAGTGTAATATTTATGAATATACCCAGGAAGACAAAGTTTGTAAGTTTATGACGACAAATCATTAATAATTTCTTGCTCCATACAATAATTTATGGTGCATTCCTTAGTTATTGAATGAATGCTAATATTTAGAAAACATCCTTCTAAGAATGTTTTCATAAAACTGCAAACATTAATTATACTAATTATAATTTTTAAATTTTGTTGCCAAGTGAATACTTTACGCCCGCGCGAGTGTAAGAATTCCTAAATGCCCGAGATAATAACACCAATTCTATAATATATGATGGATACCTAAGCAAGCTATTCGGTGACAAACTATTTTACCATAAGCATATTAAATTTAGGTTGAAATGATGTTTCTTCACAACCAATAAGGTATTATAAAATGTTAATTTGTGGCGTGTTATGCAGGTGGTGTTCATAGCGAGCATGCAGTGCCGGAAGTTAAGTGCGGACGCGTTGGAACTTCTGGCCCTGATGAGGAAACCTAATTCAGGATATGCAGCCACGGAATCTTCGCCAGCGACAGAGAGTAGTAACGTCTGCTGAGGAAGTCCTGCAAGAGAGACAGAAGTTAAAGAAGAATGAAAATACTTAACTTAGCTCTCGAAACGGGAGCTTAAGGTTGCGAAATATCGATCTATTGTTGAAGATCTGTAGTATT
The DNA here is from genome assembly GCA_030765055.1 of Mantis religiosa. Classification (NCBI taxonomy): domain Eukaryota; kingdom Metazoa; phylum Arthropoda; class Insecta; order Mantodea; family Mantidae; genus Mantis; species Mantis religiosa. The sequence goes on from CM060957.1 coordinate 133,453,677, forward strand.
CATAATATCAAACGATATTCTGTGTCTACATGCAGGTCTTATTGCAAAAACTGTTAACTCAAATAGCATAAGTTCCTGTGAATGTACAGTGTATGTTCAATTTAGTTATGAGGATTCATGTGGATTCATGAGGATTCTTTCTTACATATCTTAATAAAAATTATACCTTTTTAATATCCCCGAATTTGGAACTTAAGTGAACCAAGAACTCTACACGGTGTTTATTTTTATTCGTTATTTTTCACCCTCCGATTGAGCAAGAATGACGTTATAGTTGACTGGTGAGTCTATCTTGAAATCATGGTGTCCTCTATGGAGTAGAAGCGGCAGTTTTTGGGGAACAGTAAGCAAATTACAGCGCTCTCAGTGTGGTTGCGTTTGTAACTAATACAACCAGCCTCCCCTGGATATGAACACAGAGCACCGCGTCTTCATGGTTGAATGCTACTTTTGTACCGGCATTAAAATTGGTGCGACATATAAATATAATTTAAACCGCTGCATAGAGTTTATGCAACGCTATTCAGCATTCAGACAAGTCCCTCGGAGCATAATGATGTCAAAAGTGTCCAGGTACCGTCAAATTGACATAATTTTGTTTGCAATATAAACGTCTTACGTCATATCAGTATACGACATAAATTTTTTGTCATTCTCACGCTTAATTAAAATGTCTGTTGATGTTGGTATCCTTATGTCTTTTAAAACCAATAGGCACATCAAACATTTCCAAGATACAGGATCAGTTACTCACAAAAAGAGAGACACCGGAAGCTATAAAGTGACTGGTCCCAATCTAGAAGCAATAAATAATGTTATGACAGAAAGGCCTCAAGTATACCTTCTCGCAATACAGACACTGTTTAAGGTGATGAGGAAAAGGAAATGTAAGAAAATGGACACATAAGACTATGTAATAGAGATATTTTCTTGTTTAGACTTGGATTAAAAAGCTTTGTACATATTGTAACACTAATTTATTTTTCATTCCTAGAGCATGTTATGCTAATTTTCTGGTTTGTAATGAAGTTACGGTGTGAGAAAACTGTGGGTGATAGAAAAGAATTGAGAGCAAATTGAAATATTTCTATTTTATGTGACAGATTTACAATATATGTCTATTATAACAGAAAAGCAGATATTCATTGTGAAATAGGTGTTCATTGACTTATCATTTCGTATATTCTTTATGTCATACTTTTAAGGCTTTTCAGTGCACTGTATTGCAGTTTTCTTTTGAAAACAGTTACTGTATTTACGCACCAGACGAAATTACGCACCTTTATATTACGCGGGCAGGACCCACCTCTCAAATAGTATATTTACCTGTCGGCAGAGGGAGACCTCAAAGCTGCTGTCGGCACCTCAAATACGTTCGCAAGCTGCTAGGGGAATCGTATATAAACTCGCTCCATCAGCGATGCTATTGATGACGTCAAATTTTACGGTAAAATTACAGATAAAAATGAACACAATGTATAAAGAAGTGCCGTCCTTAGTTTACGTTGCGATGTAAACAAAAGCAGTGTACATGTACGACATCATTAGCTGTTTAGCCCTGTAACTTTCCGAGGATGAAAAATATAGTTCGCATATCATTTTAAAGTCTTTACATCTAATGCAAAATGTATAATTATTAAAATTATTATTAAAATGCAACAATCAAACAGTAATTAATTAGTGTTTTATGTGATATATGTAAGCTTATTGTGTATGGATTAATCACAGTGCACGTGGTGCTTGCGTAGTTTAAAAGGAGAAGTAAGGGAGAGAATCAGTTTTACAACATGACTGCTTCCGTACAATATGTAAATATCACAGAGGGAGAGCATTAAAAAGTGGTGAAAAACAAATTACATTGAACGTCCTTTGCAATTTGTGAAAAAGGCCCAACTTAAGTAATGGAGGACGTTAAATTTGTCAGAAGAATGTATTGGTGCTTCCGCTCCAGGTATTAATTCCGCTTCTTTTTATAGAAACAAAGTTTCCACCCCAGGAAAACATCGTAAAAGAAAGAAGCCACTTGTGGAAGGTGAATGTGATGAATCTGTTAAAAGCACTGTTAGTCGCTAGATGCATAGCTTCTTTGAAAGAAACGAGTCACCAACAAATTACAAAAGTGTTTCAAGCAGTAAACAATGATCTCGACTTGCGGAGCTTTAAAAAAACAAGCTTCCACACCATTCTTCGCGACGTAGGCTTTGAATTTGTGAATATAAAAGAAACAAAAACTATAATGTTGAGCGTGAAGGTATATTGTTGTGGCACAGGAATTATAAAAGGAAAATTTGGAAGTGAACGTCGTTTAAGGAATTTGTCCGCTGTCAGATTCCAATAAGATACCTAATATATATTCAGTTGCCAGTAGAACTTTCAAGTGAATGCGACATTTTGTGAGACTGAGGCAACTTTAGACATTAGCTCCACCAGCATTGACAAAACACGAGGTGCAATCAAGTTATAAACTTACTTTTTTAGGACTGGGACCAGAGAGGACCTTCAGTATTTTTTAACACACGTATACTCTTCTGAGTGCGTGACAGAGATGGCAGCACTGTACAGTGCATAGAACTCTAGTGGCAGTAACGAGAGTTAGGACTGTATTTAATACTTAAAATGGCGACGTTTTCATTGCAATGCAATGAAAATACCAATGACCTACTCGTTGCTGTGAAATCTTCCTCCTCCAAGAAATTGTTTGAGGGTCGGGAACAGGTGGTAGTCACTGGTTGCTTACGAGGGTTGTCTGAAAAGTATCCGACCTCAACATGAAGATGGCAGCACTTGTAGACATTTACTCACCAAAGTTTCAGCCATTTTTCACGCTCAGTTGTTTTGGAACTGTCGTTTGTATGATTTGATGTGAGTATTTTTTGGAAAATGGACAAAATCGAGGATCAAGCTGTCATTACATATTTATTCTTGAAAGGCAATAAGCCTACGCAAATCAAAGATGAGTTGGATTCTGTATATGGAGACTCTGCACCATCATTTAACAAACTGAAATTTTGGGCAGCTGAATTTAAACGTGGCAGTAAGAGCTTGGAAGACGATGAACGTTCGGGACGTTCAAAAAAGCAACTACCGACGAACATCGCCAAAGTTCACCAAATTGTGCTAGACGATCACCAACTTAAAGTGAGAGGGATAGCAGAGGCTATGGACATATCAGAAGAACGTGCTTGTCACATATTAAATCAACATTTAAACATGAGAAAGCTGTGCACGCGTTGAGTGCCGCGTCTGCTCATGTTAGACCAAAATCGTTTTCGAATGAACATTTCCAACGCTCTGTTGACGCAGTTTAGGCGCAATAAATCCGAGTTTTGGCGCCGATTATTAACTGCTGATGAAACTTGGATGCACCATTATACGCCTGAAACAAAAATATAATCCAAACAGTGGGCTGCAAAGGGGAAACCGGCTCCAAAAAAAGTGAAAGCGGGTTTTTCGGCTGGAAAAGTGATGGCGACTGTTTTTTTTTTTGGGGGGGGGGGGATAGTCATGGAGTAATTTTAATCGATTATATTCAAAAACGAAAAACCATTACAGGAGCATACTAAGCATTATTAATTGACAAGCTGAAGGCAAAACTTGCGGAAAAAACGGCCACATTTGCATAAAAAGAAAATCCTGTTTCACCTAGACACCGCACCACCGTCTCACACCTAAGCGGTTGCAATGGCGAAAATACACGAATTGCGGTTTGAACTGCTTGACCATCCGCCTTACTCAACAGATCTAGCCCCAAGCGACTTCTTTTTGTTCCTTTATCTGAAAATTGCGCTCAGAGTACAGAGATTTTCGTCAAATGAAGAGGCAATCACCTCCGTGAACAATTATTTTGCAGAGAAAAATACCGAGGACTATTTGTACTGGTTACAGAGTTGGGAGCATCGCTGGGAGAAGTGTGTGGAGTTACAAGGAGACTATGTTGAAAAAAAAAGTCTGAAAAAATGTCTTGCATCTTTATTAGGTCGGAAACTTTTCAGACCACCCTCGTAGATTTGGCGAATAGTGTGGATGTTCAAAATATTCGAACTTTAATTCGCACATTATTCCCCATTACAATGATTGAACGAGCCGGAGCATTGTCGTGAAGAAAAAAGATATTTTTCTTTGCCAAATGAGGTCCCTTTTCTTTTCACATCATCACTCAAACGTTGCAGTAAGCTTGCCTAGTAGTCACCAGTGATAAGTTTACCCTTTTCCAAGTAATCAATAAAATAATTCCCTGTGCATCCCTGAAAATAATTGCCATAGTCTTGTTAGATAATAAAATTGACTTTGCCGTTTTTGGAATTGGTGCACCTGGTGCAGTCCACTATTTTGACTGTGATTTACTTTCTGGAGTGTAGTGATGTATCCAATTTTTATTCGTGGTAATAAGCCGTCTCAAAAATATTGTCGTGGTATCGGCGTAAATAGACAAAAGACGGATAGGTTTCACGTAGATAACGAGCTTGCATAAACAGATAAACATAGCGCTTGAGATAGGATGTCACACTTCTGGAAGGTGATAGAATATTTGGATTACGTCATTAGATGCTTTGTTTATTCCAGGAACATCTAGTGATTGTACAGAACAGTCTCGAATTATGAATGAAGTATTTAAGGAAGTGAGTAAGCAGAGTTGTAGTTGTGTAACAAGAGTGTTGTTGTAACGAGAGCTAATGTAATCAGCTGTCACGGTTTGTTATTGTCATCGACTGTGGAAGATTTTGTTATTATGTGATGTAATGTTGTTACGTGAGAATTGAACAGTGTATCTCTACGGAAATAAAGGAGATTTTTAGTTTTTGCAATTCGGCCTTTTAATTCTACGAACCCACAGAGTCACAATATACTGGGATTTTTACGGTATAGCTCCAAATTATTAATAGAAACAGTTTTTCTTTGCAACTTTTCATCAGGTGTCAACAAATGCGGTACCTATCTTGCACAGGTGTTTTGAAAGCTTAAAACATTACTTCAAATATTACCTGTACGTTGTTTTATACGTTTACAACCTCTGCTATCTCAAACAACTTTAATCTGTGGTCCTCCGGTTCTAAACGATGAATGTTTTCAATAACCTCTGGAGTTGACTTCCACAGGGCATCCAGAGCGAGGTTCATCACTATTGTCCGGCCGCTCTATCTCCGGCTCCGACGTTTAGTGGCTGGTGGGAGGTGGAGGGGGAAGGTTAATAGTACCAACATATAATACCCAGTAATTGAAAACATATCGTCAGAATTATCTTTATAATGAGAGTATAGGATTATATTAGCTTCAAAACATTCAAATACAACTTGTAATTTCATTATCATGCAAGATATTCTTTACAACATCACTCTATTCGAATATTTCGTTCCCACCTTTCACGCACACCAACTGCTTCTGTTGGTAGTACTGGGAGTCTTTACATCCGGTGTCGTGGTCAGGAAGTTAAAACTGTCTGCTAGCGCCAATCAGCGTTGTCGCTGCTAGGCGTGGCTTGCTCATTCAGCACCGTGTTGCCGCTGCAATTTTGTGTGGACCACGTGGCTTTTAGTTGCTTTCGGGTCCCGCGCTGGTGGTTTGTTTAATATTTTGTGTGTGCGTGAATTCCGATTTGTAGCGTCTGTAAGTCTTATTACTATCGCTATTTTAGTAATGTGGCTACTGTTTCGTCAGAATTCAAGAAAAAATCGGCTCTTATAAGAGCCAAAGCCGTGAATTTATATTCAAGGCTACGTGAGTACTTCGAGAAAGAGCGGGACAATGGTGCACCTCTACTACCTGTTACCAAGGGGCTGGACAGAGTTTGTAACGCCTTGAAGGTGGAAAGAATGTGACCAAGGAAAAGTGCCCAGCTGATTTAAGTTCGCCGTCTGCAGTTCTGCGTACACTGGGAAAGCAAAGGCAACGAGGCAGCCTTAAAGCTTCACTTGATGCTTTTCAAAAGAATGCTATAAGGCGACATGTATATCAATATTATATGAGAAAGGAATTTCCCACTCGTGCAAAGTAGCATTTTGTTATTTCTTTACCAGTAAATGGTATATTGTCTCCATATGCAACTATTCTGGGATCATGTATATACACGTTGTCCACGTACCTTTACGAAGATACTATCTGCAAATGCGTGAGATGTTCCTCTGCTTGAAATTCCCGCTAAAGAACTGGCAACAACGCGCTTCCCCCTCTCGAGAACTGTCAGAGCCGGAAATAGAGCGGCCGGACAGTAGTGCTCGTACTTCCCATTTAAAACTCTGCAACGCACATTTTAATCGTTGTATATAAAGGAGCACGATCTTTCAATGTGCTGTTCATTTCCTCCTTGATTTCTTTAGGCGTTAAGCCTCTCAAATGGAAGTATTTAATCACTGCTCGTTTTTTCCAAATCCTCCATTTTCGTGAAACCCCTACACTTGTCTTGTTTAAAATACTGTCCTTTAAAAACTGAACAAGCTATTGCCCTATAACTATGGGTACAATCTAGTCTAGAGTTAAACTATGTGATGCTATTCGTCAAACTGGCCCAGCAGCGTCATCTCTCTGTGAGGTCCGGGACTTATCAGACAACCCTCGTATATAATAAAACCATTTCTAAAATATTTATCAGCGATCGACATTTAGTAGATAAAATAAGAATTGTTGCTAAAGAACAGGTAGAAAAACTAATGAGAGTAGGTAGTTGAGGTAGAAATGGGTAGATATAACTGTGTGGGTATCATTCTTCTGGTGATGCCAAAACTTTGGTAACCGGAAGAGGAAGTAAAACCCCAAACAATGTGTTGTACGGGACTGAAGAGCAAATAATTACTTAGATAAATTACCCTTAATCCCAAGTATAAAAGCTTCGGATATCCGTTTCATCTAGAACAATGGCTAAGAGAAGTTAATGTTCATAATTCCGTATTCCGTTAGCATAAACATGCGGGAGAGGCAACCGAAAGCTAATTTGGGATGGAGCCTATGGAATCACGTTATAAAAAATAGCTTAGCTCGCTTAGATCGTAACTTACACGAAAAACGTTTAATAAGAGTCGTTAAGGAAGATCGTAACAGGAAATCTACTGGCAGTGCAACCTTTACACAGGCAGTAACCGTTTAAGCCGGAATCCCGTTCTGAAGAAACTGTCACAAAATTAATCGCTGTAAAATCAACGTGATTATACCCTCTACAATGTAGGTCAGTGGGAAATCATCTTGTAATTATTATTATAGGAAACGTCAGTTTGAATTATACGTGTTGGAATGGTGAAACCTTAGTCCTTTACACAAACTAGGGGAAGGTCGTATGGTATCGGCCGACTTCTGCTTTTCTTATATTAGTAATTCCTGACATTGAAAATAATATAAACAAATATCATTTTTAGAAACCTTTAATTCTATATTAAAACACTAATGCCCGATTTCACCAACAGATGTTAAAATCTACGTTAACAAATGTAACGTAACAATTGTAACAGCACTAACAAAGCTGTTAAATTTCTTGCATTTCACCAACCTGTTTTCGGAAAATGTTAACAAGCACGTGCTAACGCCAAGAGACTTGTAAGTATTACAGCTATAGAAGGCTATGGATCAGTCGTATTATTTTCTGAACGTATTGCGATGAGCTATTGTTTTCATTTTCGTCGGCATACAGCTGAAAATAAATGGCGGTAAACAAAATCGTAAACAAAATCCGTGAGACAAATCTCTCATCGATGGAGAAAGAACTGTTAATTGAATTGGTGACGAAGTATAAGGATATCCTGAAAAATAAGAGGACGGATGCTAGAAAAAACTAAAGAACTTCGTCAGTATTACGTAAATTTAAAACGAGGTGCGAAGGACAGAAGTGATGAGTGACTTGAACGTTTCAAACGGGCGGGTGGACAGTTCCACATAATTCAGTGAATTATAAAATCACGAAGTTACTAATACTTGAAGCAAAGGCGAGATCGGCATATTCCTTTTGATACATGTACCTCTGTAGAACATTTTCTTCTGATAGCTCCTCAAAATCATTTCTCCTCATAGGCCATACTCTATTATGAATGCTATTTAGACGGTCTTAAATATAGCAAATCGACATCAAAAGCTGGTTTCACGCCTGCTATCTTGACTATTTACAATTTTTAAGGGCATAACAACAGAAATTTGATTTGTTAATTTAACAAGAGATTTAACACGAGTGTTAAGCTAACAATTGTTTTTGAAATGCTATTTTTGTAATAAATTCGTGTTGTCTTAACATCTGTTGGTGAAATCGGGCATTACTAAATTATAATTTTAAAATAAAATTATAATAAAATATTTAATGTTGCTTGTGTCCCTGCATTTACCGAATTTTTAAAATAGTAACGTCGTATTGGACATTAATTATTTTTATCATGTCATAAACTTCTGAATTGCTGTTAATGTTTACTTCTTTTTGCAATGATCACACTTGCAGAATAGGACATTCCTCTCAAGATCGGCGCAGTTTTCGTAAGATCAGCCTTTGTATATACAACACTGAATCCCTTCTTTAGTGATCTGTTCTCCACAAATAATACAATTGGTTTTTTCTTGTTTACATCATTCTAGATATATTTCAGCCTTCTCTTTACAATTTCCGACTTCTTTACAGTTTTGCCAGTCTTCAGTTTTCATTGTTTGTTCTTTTCTCTTTCTGCAGAACGTCTTTGCTTTTCCACAATTGAAATTTTTATTGACTTGAAGTCAATATTTAACTCCATTCTCGACGCCTCTTTTGAAATTCTTTGGAATAATATATTAAACTTAAAACATGAAGGTTGACGTTTATGAAAATTTTGCACTGCTATTGCTGGAGTGTGGTGGGATTTTGTGAATAATAAATTGCTTCTTACTTTTACAGCTAGTACCATGTTGCCCTCTTCCCAATTTCCTCTCTGTTTATCCGTTTCTATATGTAACAAAGGACGACAGACTCGTTACTAGACAGATAGGCCTAATAGTTCCTCAATAATCCAATAAGAAAAGGCATACAAGTTCCATATATATTTTATTGTTTTAATTAATTTATTTTTCATAACGTTTTCATTAAAAATGTTATATACAACAAGCTATGGCTATCCAAATCCAACTACCAAGTTATTATCCACCAGAGTAGCTTAAGAAGAAAACAGCGCCCTAAATTTTGTGTGTTTGAATTGAAGATGTTTCAATCCCATAATTTAGACAATACGATATAGAGTATCTGTCAATGCATCACTCATACTGTTCAACTTAATGTTACTCCAGTAATGTTACTCCAGCCAGCAAACTTAACTCCATGACGGTCTTCATAACCCTCAAATAACAAAATAAACGGCCAATCACAAACAACGCTGCTTCTCAACTGAATAACACTAACAATTGTTTCTGGTATGCAGAAGTTTGTCACTTGATATGTAATGCCACATAATTGTAGTGGGGAAAAAAAGGAACTGTCCGAAACCAGCCTCTGTCCGATACCGCACGACCTTCCCGTATGCGTATTCAAAATCAACAATACTCGACGTTTCACTCCCACTAATATTTTTTTACGTTACATAAATATTAACTATGTGCAATTATAGATACTGTCTCATCAGTAATGTCGTTTTTAAGAATAAAATTATTTTAAATGTGTTTTGACAAGTAATTAGCTAATTTTCAAAGTGTAGATCATTTGATTCTATGATCTGGTGCCATCATTCAGCGAGGTTTATAATCCCACGATGGTACCGGTATCTGTCTTTTGATGTGAAGAATTCGGTAACACTTGCACTACTTCAAAGCTGTCGAAATTTCTGATGGTGCAAAATTAGGCTATATGCTGGGTGTGGTAGCAGTTCGATTCCTCTCAATTCCTGAATTTTTTACATGGTTCTTCGTGCAGAATAGGGTGTTGTATTTTCCTTTTACAAGAGAACTCTATTTCGGTTGAATAATGCTCGGTATTTCCGTCTCAAAATTTCAAAAACTCGTTCCAGTTCTTAAGAATAAAGATCCGGATCAATCGCCCGCCCGTTTGGAATAAACTCCCAGTGAATCACACCTCCAAAATTCTATCAGACACACAACATTACTTTGGGACCAAACTGATTTCTTTTAACGATGACTTTGGCAGGTTGTCGGAGATCAACCAATTATTTCGGGGCATCAGGGTTTCGGTAACAAGCCCATTTTTCATCACAAGTGACAATTCTCCTGATAAATCTATCATTCATGGGATTACGGATAAGCTGACGACTGATATCCACTCTACGTTCAGCCTGTTGAGGTGCCACTTCATGAGGTACAGATCTACAGCTTTAGTACGCAACACTAGTTATGGAATCTTTTAAATAGCACTTCCGAACCAAAGAAACCCAATAAATTTTCCAGAACACCAAAATGAAAAAATGACATTACTTATAAGACAACCTAATAATTGCGTAATCACATATTGATACATTCTCTACCGCTGGACAGTTAATTTTTTGTATAAATAAACTGAAGAGCAATACACGAAAGAGGAACTCAGAGTATATAGAGATTTTTTTCATTTCAACCAAAATGATATCAAGCTTTCACTGGAAATGAAAGAGAATGGAGAGAATAACTTAAGGATTTTTTTTTTTTTTTTTTTTTTTTTTTTTTTTTTTTAATTTTACGTCCTCCAATGTTTAGTCATATCGGACGATGAATGGAATGGTGAAGTGATGCTCAAATGAGCCCAGGGTCCAATGAACTTAGAGTTACCCGACATTCGTCTTTCAGGATAAGGGAAAACCCCGGAAAAACATTATCCAGGTAACTCAACCTGACCGACATTCGAACTCGGGACCTCTTGAACATGAATCTTAAGGAAGGAAATACTTGCTCATAACTTAGATGAATACTGTATTATGTTCAGCATTTTCTAAAGTTATGAAACCGAGATCTTTTAGAAAATATACCACATCAAAATACGTTTTTGTGTGAAACATGTTTCTAAAATGTAGACTTCTGAAGCGATTTTATTCGAAATATCATACCTAAGTAGATATTGATGGGGAAATCATAGAATAAGTTTCAATAGTATAATTGAAACTATGCTCTGGGTTAACTCTGCCATCTGGCGGAACAAATCAGCATTACGAAAAGACAGCAGGTTACAATAAAATCGTCTAATATATTCAGATATAGTAACAGTGCTGCGTCTTGCACCCACGTGTGGTCACACAAATTACGAAAGAATATGTTAGGACTTGTGCATCAAGAAGTGGGTGGCAGAAGTTCGGAAACAAGTTTCTGTTACACTTGCAACCTTTCTACAGGTTCAGGAGTGAAGTGAAGTGAACTTTAAGTGGGCAGCAGCCCACAAAACTCCTCCTATGATACTTACTTGCCTTGTACTCAGGGACAGAGCTGCCAAGTTTTCGGCATTACAGTCAACAAACTTTTGAACATCTTTCTCTTGAAATCACCTTTAAAAACCCAATGTTTAGCATACTACAATGTCTACCAGTTTTCATTTGTTTTCTTTCTATGGGAGTTCACACAGTTTATTTTTCTGCTGTTACATTTTAGCCAAAATGGCTTCGACTAGGTATTAACGTAAATCATATTATTTTTAATTTAGGTTCACATAAGACTTTAAATTATTCCAATAATAATATAAACGTACTCTTTGCTTGGACTCGCGAGAAACAAAAGAACCATTAGCATTTCTGAGTTGACTGCTTAAAATACTTGACAGTTAAAACGAAATGTATGATATTCTAGAAAATTTTATGTCAGAATATATTTTATTTCACATATATTTTATACTTGACGAGCTCTGCTTTCCTGTAGAAAGCTTTCCTGTTTTTGTTTGAGATAGTAAGAAAGAACAAAAATGTTCCGATGGCCTCTGAGGTCTCCACCCGGTGGCGCTGGCTTTAATTCCTCGCTGGATAGGAGGCATATATTTTGTTTTTAATTAGAATCACTCGCCACCCTCTATATATTCTGGAAGTATGAATTTTTGGGACTTAAGGTGTTTCCTGATGAAACCATCATAAACTTACAGTACATGTGTTAGTTGTTTCTGCAGTCGAAGTCTCCTATATAATCGCTAAAGGTTAAAGGAGGCTACGCAAATAAAAATATTTAATGGTAATTCCTCGAAAGTCCGCCTAGGTAGCGTAGATGGTAGCGTGTTTGCCTCACGTTTAAGAGGTCCCGAGTTCGAATCTCGGTCAGGATGAGTTACCTGGATAAGGTTTTTTCCGAGGTTTTCCCTTATCCTGAAAGACAAATGTCGGGTAATTCTAAGCTCTATGGACCCTGGGCTCATTTGAGCATTATTGCACCCTTCCATTCATCTTCCGTTATGACTTAACGTTGGAGGACGTACATTGCAAAAAAATCCTTGACACTTTCTGGTACATACACCCACATGCGGACATTTATCCTAAAATCACCTCCCTGTTAGAGGAGAGGAGGGTAAAATGGAATGATCGGGAAATATGGAATACCAAGATTTCGGCTCTGATACTATGACGTGGGAGTGGCATAAAGTAGTCATGAAAGACTTCCATGATGCACTGCAGTGAGAGTTGACAGCTTGTCGTTTCACTCGCTACACATTAAAGTGTATTTTGTAATATTCAAAAGTTTTTTAGGCAAATGTTCATTCATTTTAACCCATTAGTACCCATGTGACTTGAGCATTGATTTTAAGCGTAGGATACACTAAAAGATTTGTAGTTTATTATATTGTGGTCGTTTTATAGCTGGCAATGTTTTGTCCGTTACTTTAAAGGTCCATTGTCCAAGATGCCGAGGGGGTATAATGGAATACCAGGTATTTCTTAATACCCGGCGTAAAAGTATAACAGATCGCTATTGTTAACGGTCTTTGCGAAATAAAAATATTCCCCTATCCCTTTTACCCCTTTTATCTTATCACAACTGTCGAAGTCGGGTTAAAATAAGTGTAACTACTGAACACCTCATTTTTTCGTTTTTAACTATTGACTTTAACTATTCGCTTTAACTGTTTAATTCATTTTATTGGCATTTCAAACCAACTGGCATGTAAATACCTCTGTAACCCATGAAGATTAAAATATAATGGCGCATGAGCTATGCAAAAATTGGGTATAATACAAAATGCGAACAACCGATTCCGTGTCAACTGTTCTCAAAGCTTTCTCTCTGGTTTTATTTATTTTTAGAACTTTATACAGTGGCCGCGCCATAGCTGAGTGGTTAGACCGCTTGGCTCTCACCTAGGCGGACCGGGTTCGATCACAGGTGACCGCAAAGTGGGATTTGTAGTGGGCAACATGACACTGGGGTGGGTTTCCTCCGGGTCCTCCGGTTTCCTCCACCATCATTCCACCAATTGTTCCATGATTCATCTCTCCATCATCCCAGGTCTTGGGCTGACCCCTCAACTCTGATATCTCAGGTCAAATGCTTCGGCTCCCTCGCTCTGAGCGACTCCTAGCACCAACATTGGGGAGGATGGGAGAAATAAAAAAATTATACAACCCAAAATATTACATTTTAATGTATTTCTTTATGCTGGTGGTAGTTACAAATGGCAGAATACTAAGTAAAATAGTAAGTATGAATCAAAATCTCTGTAGTTTATGATAACTTCTTTCAATGTTTTATCCGAAAAGAATATGACTCAAGGTTATGAACACAATTCATTTCCCCCCATTCATTCTTTTCTCCCATGTTTGTCAAAGACAGTTACTGGGGGCCATTATCTTTGTCCAACTCTTGTTAAAAAGAAAAGGGTTGTAACATAACGAATTCTTCAGGCGCTGTCAGTAAATGGCCCGAGACATAGTGGGAGATCAAGGACAGAGTCCCTCTTGAAAGAGGTGTGAACAATCCATACATTCCGGACAATTAACAGTAGTGGTTGTAAAGCATTGCACATTTGTTTTTTTTTTTCTGATGATTTATTGTGTTACTTCAGTATAAATTAATATAAAGCACGTGTTCATACGAGAGGAACTATTTTTATTTTGAGTCTAATAATTAAAACAAAGTAATTTATGATTGAAAAACATTGTTTTTCAAAATATTCTCCTTTATGATCAATACACTTTTGCATCCCTTTCAACCATTTGTCAAATAATTTATTCTAGTCTTTTTGAGACACCTCCAAAACATGGTTTTTGAAGGCATCAACGCATCTTCTGCCGACGAAAATCGCTGTCTACGTTAAGAAGTCATTGGGTGCTAAATCAGGACTGTATGGCAGATGACCATCAATTCGATTTTTTGAACCTTCACATGCTCTGTTGTTAGACGAGATGTGAGTGCACTCACACTATCTTGATGAAGAACGATCCTACGGTTCTTGTTGGTTTTCCTTGCTTCACCGAAGACTTCCGGAAAACAAATAGTTGTGTACATTTGGCATTGACCGTTTTAAGTTTCCCTGTTGCCACATGAGAACGCAGTCGACCATTTGCTTCAAAGTGCTTCGAGTGCGAACAATTTTTGTTGGATTTGCTTCTTGCTTCTTGAAACACCCATAAAGTCCACTGCTATTTACGTTGTAGGCTCATACGCATAGTTCCATGATTCGTCACCTGTTAGAATCTTGTATACGTCTTTTGAGGCACCGCCATTGTATTTCTTGAGCATTTTTGTACACCAATTTTTGAAATTGCATCAAATTATGTGGGATCCAACGAGAGCAAATCTTTTTCACGGCTAAATAATCATGCAATATTTTATATATGCTGGTGGAAATAATGCCTAGGGTTGCCTCAATCTTATAATATGCCGCATGACGATCTTCCATTGTTAGTTTTTGCACAGCATCAATGTTTTCTGACACAACAACTGACTTTCACGAACTTCATCAATGAGCGAACGGCGGCCACGATTAAATTCGTTATACTAGCGTTTCACAGTAAGAAAGGATAGAGCTTGATCGCCAAATGTGTAAGTTAGTTGATAGATGCACTTATGTCTTGATAATCCACGAACATTTTTAAGAGTTAATTCCATGTTTTTGTTCAGACACAATTTTCAAGTTAATGTAAACAAAACAAATGACGCTTTATTGACAAAATGTCTGAAGTAGACTATAGTCAACAATGTCAAACTTTCCATTGGAAACCTCAGATGGCACCTACAACATCCAGGGTTGCCAAGACCCAAAATATAAATAGTGCATCTCGTAAATGCGGAAGTTAAAAATTTTACCTGTTTGTACTCTTAGCTGCTTTAGCACCACATTGACTCAGAAGAATGACGACAATTACAATATTTATAACTGTGTTAATAAAAGATTTCAAAAATATTAAAAGCAGAAGCATTATTAACAGTGAAGTATTCTTCATATTTAAGTTTGATTTATGAGTCACTATGTTTACACTCACACTTCACTTACTTGTTGTATAATTGAAACGTTTTCAAGATCATTCGATCTCATCCTCAGCTGTTTGGTGACTAAATGAACCTTCCTCCCTAACACCAGATGGCAGAGTGATCGGAGCTCCGTAGTAGTGGAAGAAGAGGAAGGTTTAGTCACCAAATTTAGTCACCAAACAGCTGAGGATGAGATCGAATGATCTTGCAAATGTTTCAATTATACAGGTAAGTGAAGTTTGAGTGTAAACATAGTGACTCATAAATCAAACTTAAAAAAGAATTCAAATTAAAACTCAGTACTTGAAAACGCACATATATCTACCACTTCTGAAAATTATAAAAATGGAAAAATATTTTAGAATTTGGCAAGTCAAAGATTAAAATGTGTGTTACTGATGCGAATAAGAAGTGAATAACGTAGGAATTTTGGTATAGTGGTATTGAAGTAGGCGATATTTGAGTTGATAAAAGAATGCGTATTTTTAAAATTCGTGTTTTACAGTACTTTAAAGTTTACATAAGGTTTTACTCTCAACAATGATTCGCATTTCATGTTGTCTAGAAACCACGCTTGGGTTTTGTTATACTTTACTTAACCAGCGAGGGGATACGCTAGCATTTCAGAAATTAATGGTAACTTTTTTTGTTATTTTATTGTAGATCAGGTACTTTTAAATGTAAATGTATTGATATGTTAGAAGTTAGCTGAGTAATACCTCAATAGTTTCGGTTCCTAGTGCTAATATTTAGAAACAGTTTAATTCTTCATTCTCAAAGTCAGTAAACCGCTTTGAATGTCACCCACGTGGTTTAGGGTAACACGTTAGCCTCTAGTTCATGAAGTGGGGTGCTTAAGTAGGATGGAGGGTGATGGAGTTTATTTCGGGCGTAAGAATTATTTGCAAGGCTTCCTTCGCAAAAGAAGTATAGCTAATAGTCCTGTATCGTAGATTTAGGGCATTAAAACAACCTGATAAAGAGGTATTTGAAGAAAATTAAGTGGTATTTCGCTCTCACAGAATGGGACCATAGAGGACCATATTCACAAATAAATACTAAATTTGGTTTCTAGCTCCAAATAGTTCGTTTAGCATAGCCGTCTCCCTACGAACTACTTTTGTTTTTGTTGTGAAAACTTTCACATTATTCACAGACCATGAAATTGAAAATTCGACTAATGTGGAGCAGCCTTATTATAATTTATGTTTCGTTTTGCTAAAAGGAATAAATACCTTATTTTGTCCAAAGGTCTTTTAGTATCAGAAATAAACTGAATGAGTCTTTGTTTTTCTCAAATGCGTGAAAGCCAATATCTCCAGTCATGTAGATAGTTATTACAGGCGCGTAAGAATAGCTAGTATATTTATATTTTATTTCTAATTAAAAAGAAAATGTTGATCAAAAGTCTTTTTTACTAATTTTTAACTGGAATAACCTTTTAAATGTTGCTTAGAAACAGTAGTGTTATGAAATCTGTACTCGTGTATACCTACTTAAAATCTGGAAATATTTTAGGCTTTAAAAGTTGTAAAACATGTCAGCTGTGTTAAGTTTAGCGTGGATAATTTAAAATGGGATTACAGTTCGGTTAAGTCGCTCCCTTATGGGTATATGTTAAAGTTAACTATTAGCCTAGAGTTATCTTGTTGCTCCACACTGTGACTACATATCACTGTCGTACATGAAATGTGAGGTTATGTGCGAGCTACTGAGCACTCCGGTAGCAGTCTGAAGCTAACAGTTGAAGCGTAAACAATAGCCGACGCTCTTGAGTGTAACGCTTAGATCGACTGAACAAGACAGCTTTTGTCTCTGTCACTATCCTGCCTACACAAAATTATACAAGCAAATCAATATCCACAGTTCCAGTCGCTTGACTTTCTACTTAGACTCCTCCCAGTAAGCGAGCGAAGCATCCTCGTCATTGTAAAATTTTAAGATACGCCTGCGTTTGTTAAACAGGGTCTCAAATGTTGGACCAAATTTCAGATGTGTTCATTTTGTGGCGGAATGAATGTGGTAGTACTGAGGTAGCATTTCTTATCATGAATATCTCACCAACAATAATCCTAAAACTGCACATATTTAGAAGGTTCTGCATAACCATATAACATATTATTCCTTATACATATATATCTATAATTGAACGAGATGGCTCTGCAGTAACGTTTGAGTTGTCCTGTGTTTCATTCCCGTCCGACAGTCACTTAGAACATGAGACTTTATTCTGGTTTTCCCGGGTGGATAGCCCAATGTTGGGGTGCTTTCTCTCCTGCCAGGATTTCCTGTCTATCTTATGTAGGTACCAGCGTCGTAGTATCAAGCTACGGTGCCTGTTGTGTTGCCGTTGAAGGATGGTATTTCCGCTATAATTTATCCATGGTGCTTGTAGATCTGCTGAGAGGCATCTTCCTTCCTAGGAGCTGTCTCATTTATTCTCTGTTGCTGTTTTCTAAGCCAGGGCTATCTTACATAAATTATTGGGAGATCCTGTCTTTGCTAGCGCACATCGTCGTTCGGATTGATCGCCTTTCGTGTCTCGTTAGATCACTTTGGAAGCACAAAAACCTCACTTTGTTCTAACTGCGATGCTGTGCTCCAGTTAAAGGTCCTCCTGTCTAACTCTCTTAACTCCTGATTTTAGCGGTGGATAACTTAGAGGCGTTCCAGCGCAATCTTTTATGGGCATTTAGGGGATTTAGACTGTATTTAGTGGTTTTGATTGTATTTATTGGATTTTAGCTTGTATTTAGTGGATATATTACACCATTTTAGTGATTTTATTACTATATTTTGTGGATATCTGGTGTATTTAGTGGTTTTAATGGCCTATTTAGTGGATTTTGGGCTGTATTTAGTGAATTTTGGGTGTATTAATGGCTTTTGGCGTTTATTTAGTGGAATTTGGGCGTATTTTGTAGCGTTGGCTCTGTGTTTAGAGGCTTTAGTCAATCCTCTTGATTTTCTGTAGTTCATAATGTTTTCACAAGCATTTCAGTATATTTCCCCCCTCATTTGTAATTAGTGATTCTACCTCCTTAACATAAATTAAGTATGATTTCACCCAGATGTAGATCTAAGCCTCGGGGTATCTATCCCTTTAACCTATCCAGGCAGGCGTTGCACCTCTGAACATATAAGCCCTTAGCCGCAGCTACTAACCTAGGCTATCGTTATCCTTGAAATCTTTTACTCTATATTCTATCCTAACTGTTCTATGCTCTTGGAGTCCTTTACTACGCCACCTAACTTAGCCTAACCTAACCTAACGTAACCTAGCCTAAGCTAATCTAAAATAAGCTAAGCTAACCTAATCTAATGTAACGTAACCTAACGTAACTTAACCTATCCTAGACTAGTCTAGCCTAGCCTAGCCTACCCCTACCCTACCCTAGCCTACCCTGCCCTGCCATACCTAACCTAACCTAACGTAACTAATGTCGTCCTTAAAGTACCTTACTCAATCCTTTAACCAAACTGTTCTATTTCTTAAGTCCCTCTGTTCTAACCCCTTTAACCAAGAACAAAGTATGCTGTCTATAAACTTCCTCCCCTGAAATGGGATAGTCTTCGAGTCCCAGGTCTTCCAGTGGGATATGCAAACATGAAGAGGTATTTTTATTAAAAATATATAATCAAACCATTAATATAATTACAATTTTAATTGCATCAGCTACCACGGAGAGGTTCAACCTGGAAAAACTTAGAGGCCCCTGTCCTCTGCTCTCTCATGGCTCCTAGTCCGGCCGCAATGTCACTTCTCAACCTCTTACCTCACTCCTCACTCCCAAAACACAAGCACCAAGAGGAAGCAAGAGTTCAAGGAGCTAAGTTCTCCCGACTTGGTCATACTTCATACGTCAACTCTTTGTCTTGCAAGGGAGGGAATAAGCATGCCTTGTGACTTCATTTAAATACACACCGAAGGATAGTGATTATGTAAAACCAAGGGAGTGTTTTACGCACGGCATATAGTAAAGGAGTGCTGTAGTTTCAAGTTGAATCTTCCATGAGACATGCTGTCGTCATTATCATGTAGTTTAGGGTTTAAAACAGTACATTCATACCCTGAATCATCGTACTCTAGGATCTTAGTAATATTATGGCTACTTCAGTGGCAATATTGTGTTCTTAAGATAGGTTAGGTTTGGTTAGATGTGGGCTACTGGAATTGTAAGCAATATCTGTAGTAATTATCAGCTCACTTTACTAGTCAGTGTAACGATAGAACCTACAGAAAACCAAGGCATTGCAGCCCAAACTATGATTGAGCAGGCATTAATAGGAGGGTAGGATACACATGGTTGTGCTTGCTGTTCCGAACATAAATTGGTATACCTAAGTTCTCAATGCATTTGAGTAATATTTTTTACTTCACATAGTACATATCTTAAGGAACGTTGGTGTAAATGTTCATGATTCTAGGTTGTAAAATTCAAAATATAAAAAACAATTAGTTAATAAATATTAATTTTTAAATTTATCTACATGAAAATATTCACATGGGTTGCATATTTCACGTTTGAGAAGTGTGTAAAGAAATATGTCTCTAACATAAACAGTTCATCCATTATAATTTGTTTATGTTTGACAAACAAATTAGTTGAAAACATTGTATTGTTTTTTTTTTCTCACAAAGCATCGAATAATTAATTTAAAAAATGTAAAAGTTGGATCAAATTTACTGAAGAGCATTTAAAGTAATTGTGCCAAATCTCAGTGTTATATCTGTTATGGTTTTTGAGAAGATGGTTCCTAAACAAACAAAAAATGAAAATTTTAGTAATCCTCCTTTAAAGGAGTAGCAGATGGGAAATTTAAAAGGACATCTGCATGTTTAATTATCTTCTTTCGTTGCTAATTAGACAGTAAATGCAATAATGTGAAAATTATCTAGCACAGAAAAGAAAGTTTTAATATTAAAATGTCAAAACACAATTTTTAATATTTATCCTTCCCAGTTCCCTTAAGTCGGGATCATTCCCTTATATAGTAAATACCGTGTCATTGCTAGGGAAGTTCACCTCAATAGTGTAGATGGTAGCCCGTCTGTCTCACGTTCAAGGGGTCCGAAATTCGAATCACAGTTAGGGTGAATTACCTGATTTTTCTTCCAGGTTTTACCTTATCCTGAAAGACGAATGTCGGATAAGTCTAAGCTCTATGGACCCTGAGATTATTTGAAAGACGTTCTATCTCAATAACAGCTTCGCTGATATACTCTAACTTTCAAAATAAATTTAACATTTTAATATCAAAATTAAATACGAGGTGCGTTCAAGTTATGATGCCTATTTTTTCCGGACTGGGACCAGATAGGAACTTCTTTTTCTTTTAAAATACACGTGGACTCTTTGTAAATACGTGGCAGAAATGGCAGCACTGTACAGTGCATAGAACTCTAGTGGCAGCGACGAGAGTAAGGACTGTTTTTGATACTTAAAATGACACGTTTTCATTGCAAGAACAGCGTGTAATCATTCGCTTTCTTAATTTTCGTGGTGTGACACCTATTGAAATTCATCCCCAGGTGAGTGAGGCATGTGGTGATGGTAACATGGATGTGTCTAATGTGCGTTCTTGGGTGCAACAGTTCAATGAAGACAGAACATCGTGTGACAACAAACCAAGAGAATGGCAGACATCGCCTCCAAAATTGGCATTTCCGTGGGAACTATGCACACAATCCTGCATGAAGATCTGAAAATGCTCAATCGGTGACCCTCCAAAACAATGTTCTCCACTCGCTGGATCATGTCATCAGACCGGCTGGTGCGAGGCTATGACTGTCTTGGTTTGTTGTCACACGATGTTCTGCCTTCATTGAACTGTCGCACCCAGGAACGCACATTAGACACATCCATGGTACCATCACTACATGCCTCACTCAACTGGAGATGAATTTCAATAGGTGTCACACCACGAAAATGGAGTAAACGAATGATTACACTCTGTTCTTGCAATGAAAACGCCATTTTAAGTATCAAAAATGGTCCTAACTCTCGTCGCTGCCACCAGAGTTCTACGCACTGCACAGTGCTGCCATCTCTTACTCATTCACAAAGAGTCTACGTGTATTTAAAAAGACAGAAGTTCCTATCTGGTCCCAGTCCTGAAAAAAATAGGAGGTGTTATAACTTGAATGCACCTGGTAAAAATTAAAAATCTTTCAGAAACAAGAATTAAATTTTAAAATCCTTTAATGATTAACAAATTCTAAACTTCACCCAATTCATTCGGCAAATATGATTTAACGTTGGAGGACATATATTTTCAAAAAATGGTAGGGAAAAGTGTGAGAGATAGTTTTCACTTCTCGTTCACTAGTTCCAGTCTTTAGCTGCCCAGGTGCTATGCTCATGATAATATTATTTTCTCTTTACTGTATTATTCTGTGAGATTAGTGGTTTGGCAGTTGCTCCTCTGCCATATAATACTAATTTATGAAGCTTGCTTTCACGTTTGTGGTAGACACAGGCTACCTTGTATTAGGTACTGCAGTTACTTTAACTGCAGTAGTATTATAGCTTCTTGATACAATCTTCTTTATGGCTGTCCTTTCTCTTTGGCTTAGCTTCTGTTTGCAGCTTCTGTTCCTTTTTGTAGGTGCTTCACCTTCTGATTAGTGTTTTAGAAAGTGTAGTGCTTGAAATCTTCAATAAATTGGCAGTTTCATTCATCTGTTGCTCATCTGACATCAACAACCTGACTCCTATGAGTGTCTGAAAGGTCTTTAATTGGTCTGTTGTTCACCTTTCAGCACAAATTAAAAATTAATAACTAGAAATCACCTGTTGTATACGAGATAAGAAATAATACAGTTAATTTTACAACTGCATTGATGAGACAGTCTGACCTAGACCATGAAAACAGTGCGATTTCGTTGTACCAGGACGGAATTCAAGCCTCTCTTTAAATTATTGGGCTGCAATTCTACTTCTTTCATTATCGACCGAAACTCACACTCGGCGTCAAGTTAGGGTCGCAACTGACTTACCTACCTCAAATCTTGTTTGTTTATAACATACTAGCTGAAATATCTCATTGGGAAAAAATTAACAATTTAAGTTACATCAATATAACCTTGGTTATTCTCAGTATCTAACCAACCTGGGCAGAGTTACTAAAAAAGACAAGAAAAATACATATTTAACTGTATTGTTACTCCATTATCGATGTCATAACTCATTGTTACTTTATCATTGTTATGTTTGCAATGTCCGAGCTACAATGACTGTCGTTAACAAACGTATAGGTAGATGGTATGCGATCTAATGTAGAAATTGGATTGGGGTTTATCGTAGGGGACTCGGCAAGGCAACTGGACTTGGTTTATTTACCTATGCCCCAAGTGGGGCTTCCCCGGGAGGAAGGATGAGGTGAGAGGAGACAGAGGGCGGCCTACTCAAAGATTCACGACAGTGCAGAGGGCACATCCCTACACTTGACCAGTTGGGAGATCCTCGACAGCTTGTACAACCGGTATGCCACCTACCGTAATCCTGAAATGACCCACCAGGCCGGACTGGAGGCCAGAAGTGGTTCCACCGGAGGAGGAAGTGCTTACCAGGATCACATCATCCTGCCATACAGCGCCGAGACATCCACCGACATTTCTGCCTTGAACGAGACCACCAGATAAGAGACCATGTTAAGGTGATAATTGAGATGGAATGGAGATATAGGAAATTCGGGGAATTTAATTAAACTGCCAGCATTCGACTGGCGATACGGGAAAACCCCCCAAAAAACATGAGTCAGGTAGAACATCCACCGACATTTCTACCTTGAACGAGACCATCAGATAAGAGACCATGTTAAGATGATAATTGAGATGGAATGGAGATATAGGAAATTCGGGGAATTTAATTAAACTGCCAGCATTCGACTGGCGATACGGGAAAACCCCCCAAAAACATGAGTCAGGTAGAACATCCACCGACATTTCTACCTTGAACGAGACCATCAGATAAGAGACCATGTTAAGATGATAATTGAGATGGAATGGAGAT
The DNA here is from genome assembly GCA_030765055.1 of Mantis religiosa. Classification (NCBI taxonomy): domain Eukaryota; kingdom Metazoa; phylum Arthropoda; class Insecta; order Mantodea; family Mantidae; genus Mantis; species Mantis religiosa. Next base: position 133,476,983 of record CM060957.1, read on the forward strand.
ATAGGAAATTCGGGGAATTTAATTAAACTGCCAGCATTCGACTGGCGATACGGGAAAACCCCCCAAAAAACATGAGTCAGGTAGAACGGCCACATGAATCGACCCCGGGCCTACCGAATGCGGACATAGACGAAGCCGCCTGAGCCATCCCGCTCAGTTTCGTAGAAATTACATAAAATTAAACAATTATAGTTTGAAACGGATTAGAATTTCTAACTCAAAGGTAGACAGCCATCTTTGTCTTGTGTCAGAGGTTACCAAATATAGTCGAAATCGGTGCAATGGTGTAGAAACGTATAAGGAAAACACACACACACACACACACACACACACACACACACACACACACACACACACACACACACACACACACACACACACACACACACACACACTCACAGCTACCTTTGTACTTAATAAGAAAGGCCTTGGAAACTGATAAAAATCACAGAAAAGGTTAAATATTGTATATAGAATATTGCTTTGTTTTATTTTGCAATGGTTTTTTTTTTAATAAATGTTGGTTGTTGGTTGTATTTCCTTTTCTCATTTGCCATCACAGTAGATTTTTCCAACATGCACACAAAGCAATATCTTAATTCCAAACTATGAGGTGCCGTAATAATTCATGTGATGTTACGTCTACATAATTATAAGAAATTGCTTTTATTGCATTACTTTTTCAATTTTGATGTGATGAAATCAGCTATTCATAATTTAACGCAAAAATTACTGCAGCAATAGCAATTTTTCAGGACTTGCTGGTTGATTCTGACTTCAAGGGTAGTTTGGTACCAATTAATATTAACTTCTCTATTTTGTAAACAGTACAAGGCTGCTAGAAAAAAAAAAAAAAAAAAAAGAGACGACAAAATGCACTCATTTCTTCACATACAAAATGTCGAACGGATCTGTAATATTGTGCAGGACAATTTGGTCGAGATATTAGCGAAATTAAGGATCTGTAAATTACTGTTGCTTACCAAAATGTAAAATCGATAAAATTTCGCAAGGTGACACTTTCAATTTCCTGTATACTTGTGAAAATTAATCGCCAGGAAGCACTGTCTATTTCAACTACTTATTCAAGAAAAATATTTGAAACAGAAACAATGTTTTTAATATCCTGAAATGTTCTTCAGGACAACAAATTCGAGACACTGAATATTTACTTCTTTATTGTAATGATATATATGGTATAAATAATTAAATAATTTTTACACTTAGTCATATTTTACACAATGTCCTTTTGTATGTCATTTTAAGTACCTTTTGAGTCATCAGCTTTCAAGCTCTAGTGAAATATATTATTGAATTTTGAATGGAAAGTCTTTTTATAAGTCGATATCCAGTTTTAGCTTCTTCGCGTTTTTTGAACAGCTCCCTAAATTTCCCACAGGTGGTAGACAACCCACTAAACGGTTAGGGCGTTATTTGCATTAACGACGTACAAAGGTTAACAGCATTGTGCAACAACCAGATAATAATAGCTTTAAAATCATTTCCAGTGTAGTTCTGAATGACCTTTACGGCTTGCCTGTGGTGAGCTTCTATCTATATTTTTTATCGTTTTCCAGTTAAGAGCTTTTGCAGCGCAGTAGGTTAAGGGCTGGCTTTCTTTGTCAAAGTTCGTGGGCTCGATTTATTCCCGCTATAGTGTCACATTTAAATTTTCTTAAAGCGAATGCTCGGTGAAAATTGGAGAAAAATATTCAAAATTTAAGTTCTTATTAGGTGTATTCTCTATGAAGTTTTTTGTGCAAATATTTTAGATATTGGACTGAAAATGAAGGACTTCATCTGACAATTTAAAGTATATTGATTGAATAGGTGATATTTCACTTCATTGTTGCTTAGCCTACACATTTGCCCAAAATTTCTTGCAGTGATTTTGATAAATTGGGTGCCCACATGTTAGTTATAATTTTAAGTAAAAATTTGCACTATTTTATGAAAAGAAAATACCTTAATATTAGCAGGTTATCCAATGCATTTTCTTTGGTTATATTTTACTAGTTTTCTTATGTTGTAATTTTTAAGTTATTTGTAAACTTAGGATATAGTTTTCCCAATATCAATCATCTAAAGCTTCATTAATAGGTATGAGTGGAAGGCACTTAGCCCACCCAAAATAAACAAATATGTTGAACAACAAACTATACTTTTAAATTATTTATTAGCAAAGTTTCTTTCTAGCTCAATAAGAAGCGTATCTGCATGCTGTAAAAACATTCTGAAACTACCATCGTAAATTGACAAATGCATAATTCAAAAATAGATAATCCAGTAATAACTTAATATTCATGCATATCAAACTGTACAAACGTGCTTTCTATACCAACATGATTTCGATAAAAACCTCCAAAAACTTTGTAGAGCACTGTGGGTTTTGGAAAAGTCACAGATTGGTTTTCGTAAATGTTACAGCCACATCTCAGTAGATTTAAGGTAATGTGAAAAATCTTATGGGATAGATGTGAGGAAAACCTAGACAGCTGTACCTCTCCTTTTGTGAGAGGCAGAAAACAGTTTCGACATGGTTCACAGAAACCTTAGTGCTAGGCAACTGTCGGTATCCCTGCTTTTACATTTACCAGGAAGATAACATTCTGCTTGCTTTCATTATCTGTTGCCGTCTACTTCCCTGTTTTACTATTGTTTATCCAAAGGTGGAACTTTTGTTGAGCTAGGTATTAGATAACCAATCCGGTATTTTTCCTGGTGTCTCAGAGAAACTTGGAAGAAAATAATAATACAAAAAATCGTAGTTTTAATCGGTGTAAGGAATTTGATTCAGGGAACGCTGATCATAGGCGTTATCCCTGAGCTATCCAGTAAAAAGGTGTATACAGTGAAACCTCTCTAACACGGTAAGTGATCGTTCCGGCATTTATTTTCCGTTTATACAGGTTTCCGACTTATAGAGGGTTGTGTTTAAATGCAAAGAAATGACTAAATAGTCGCACAGGTTTACAGAGAAGGAATAATATAGAATTAAGTGTAAATAGTAACAGCCTGATATGTATTATATACTATATTTTCAACTTACATACAATAATTGTAGTTTATCGCCTAGTTTCTCTGTCTGTTTTCAATATTTCCTTTCCAATCTGCAACTGTCAGCATATCAACATTATTTGCTTCACCACACTCAGCATTCAAAGCAATGTTATGACGATGTTTGAAACTGTCGAGGCATACATTGGAAGCTCTGAAATTGTCTTTGCATAATTTTCTTGCTGTCCTTAAAGCTTGAGTCGAAGTAGTGCTCCAGATATGGGAATTCTTTTAGGCGCGCACTAACAAACCACACGAACACAGCACGATTTATCTCGTCATACGCAGATTTTGTGATGCGTTTCACATGCCCTGCTGCTCTCTTTAACCACCCCTCTTTATTTTTTTCAAAATCTCGTAAATTTGTATTTTCCCCACTTAACAACACAGTTAATTCTTTAGCTGATGTTTGTTCTTTTCGTGTTCTTCAATAGCCTTAATTCTTTCCTTCAGTGATAATGTTTTATCTTTAGAACTCATTTTACAGAATTTATGTACACACAAACTATGTTGTTAAAATCACCAATATTCACAGTTTTCTTCCAATCGTACTTTATCACTTGTAACAACGAAACAGAGTGAATGCACTGCAAAATAGTTGTACTCTTACCATATGTGTTGGAGGAGAGTTGAGAGAGCTAATGGTTTGTTTTTCCTTTTCCTCGAAGGATTACAGTTTATGACTTTTGCATGAACTTTCGAACAATTACAGTCGCCCTCAAAATTATTGCACATTTTAAAATACCTACTTTGTAACCCATTGCGTAGTTTTTTTTTCTTGGAGTATAATTTTGCATGGAAAATAGCTGCGTTCCGAAATTTGTGTCGTTTTTCCAGGTTTTGGCGTATAAAGGGTCCGTTTTTGATAGGTTTTTCTATATTTGAATATTTTCAACAGCACGTTTGTGTCGCTCACTTAAAGTAACTAGGACTAGTAGATCTGTACAGCCCTGAATAGGTTCATAAAACTAAATTTTAGGCGAGTATCAATATTTTTCTCTGTCAGACACGACCTGTTGGAATTCAAAATCAATTGAGCGTACAAAAGCTTCTGCCAACGAAGATAATAGGAGAATCATAATGGGTTTCCTTGTAGCTTTTAGTGTAGGCATCTCAGTGGAATGTTCCTACAGAGTGGACGAAACATAAGGGAATGCAGTTTCTCCACCCATCATTACTAGCAATGTTGATTATTTTCTGTATGTGAACATCAGTAGTACAAAAGCATTTCAGCTGTCCGAAATGAAAATGGGCGATGCCATATTTGCAGGTACGTCTCATGTACCCAAGTTCTGCAGCTTTTTGTATAACTGTTAAGCAGGAACGATATGCACGAGCGTGCACGCACATACACACACCTCATACCACACAAAAACTGTCCAAGAAACAAAACTAAAAGAAACCTTAACTGATGTTAAGTCACTCTGAACTAGACTAACTCAGTGATATGGTTCGTGATTCCCATGCTGAGGGTTCCAATGTTCAATTTCAGATTTTGTGGTGCCAAATTTATATATAAGATACATGCGAGTGTGTGTGAAATGATGCTCAAATGAGCCTAGGGTCCATAGAGCTTAGAGTTACCCGATATTTGTCTTTCAGGACGAGGGAAAACCCCGGGTAAAACCTTATCCACCCTAACCGAGATTCGAATTCGGTATCTCTACGCTATCGAGGAGGGTAAACATCGTCTACAGATAAACAATTTTGGCACGGGAATAAAGAAGAAAAGAAATAATGATCTCTCAACCTTTTCTCTAAGTAATTAAGTGTCTAATTCCTAACTTTTCAAGTTACATAAAATTCAAAGAATTGAGTGGACCTCACGTAATTCAAAATATCAATTTTATGAAACAATCATCTTTGTTCCAAGCTTTAGCACGCCAATGTTGGTATTTATTTTTCAGACTTTGTATCATCTTTTTCTTTATGAAACCATTTTGTAAATTTCGATAACCATCCATATCTATTCACATTTATTTATGCCTCCAAATTGTTAAATGTTTCAAATTACGCCATTTTATCATATAGCTGGTACACATTTTTAAAATTTCTTAAAAATTAAGGCACCGAGCAGCCTCAGAAGATGCACTTTTTTATTGTGCTCAATATTAGAATATATTTTTAAACCTTCAAACCATAAATTATATTTTACTTTATCACTTTCTCTTTTAGGAACTTATTTCACTAGAAATAAGGTTTTGAGGTTAATAGCTTCTTTAGAAAAAGTTGTGTGACTGCACACTGCAACTTAAAAAAGAAAAGCTCGATAAATAATTCGATCTTCCAAAGGGTTTACATGAATTTAAAAAAAATCCCTCACATCAATTGTTAACGCTAATTAAATCGATTGTTTACATTTCATTTTGTATTTCCATTTATTGTTTGCACCTGCAGATGAAACTTGTACTCTTTGTTAGGTATTTGTTTCAGTATTCGTCTCACAGCAGGGTTATATTCAAGCAACATTATTCTGCACTATTTATTTAGCTTATATATAGTAGCCTAATAAAACTACCTTTCACAGAGCAATTTTATTCGTTATTTATGATTTTCTCAGGTGTGACTCATGATTTTTTTGTTAAAATGCAATATATTTAACATATTTGCATGCCCAATAAAATGTATATATTGCAATTTCAGGGAATATGTTATTAAATTCACTTTTTTGGAAAGAATTTCGTATAATTGATTAATGAGTAAAATATAAGAGGTAGATAATAGTTTTTTATGGGACTTGAGAGGTAAGTTGATGTTTATTAGCGAGTGAAAAGATCTAACGCCTGAGGCGTTAGAGTCAAGAGTTTAAGTTTCAAGAGCATGATAAACATCAAACGTGCTAGTCGCATACGTAATTTTATCCCTTACCTAAGAAATGATCGACTTCAATTAGGAGTTATAAAATATTAAAAATTGCTTTACAAAAGATTTAAAATCGATGTTTTTACTAAGTGTAAGATGATATTGGAGGATTTAAATATCGAGGAATCGTCACTATGGTGATACAAAAATAACAAATGATAAACTGTATGTCAAAATGAGTGATTCAGGCGACGCAAGTTTTATACCTGAAGAAATCCGAGAAGAAGCAGGGACTGTTAATCTTAGTTTGTTGCCAAAAAAAGTCATCTGCAATTTGTGACAAAGAATTTTTACGTTTTAAGAAATGGTGCAGTTCAGAAAGTGCTACTAGCATCTGTAAGGAAAGATTTTAGCATATATTTCAGAGAAGTCACAGAAACTAAAATCATGTAGTCTCTGGTCGAAGTGTTCGATTTTGAAATTTTCATTTTCGATTAAAGACGGAGTGGATATAAGTAAATATATGAAGTTGAAAGCCTTTTTAAAAAGAATTCACGTGGGTACATGACTTTTCGTGTTTCTTGTTTTTCAGATAACTGAAGAAAAAATGAACATCGGATTAAGCTATCTACGAGGTAATTGATAGTCAAAGAGAGTATAGTTTAAGGTCCTTGACACTACATTAGAGTAGGCATTCCTGAAGAATAATGTGTTTTTGTCTCGCAAATTTTAACTTTATTCTTCTGCTTAACCTGCTATGTTGACTCTGGTAGAGATAATTCGACTCTTTGCAGAGATTATTCCTGTCTAACAGTAAAAGGCCTACATTTCAGCAACAAAAGAACCTATCGCGTAAATGTTTTTTTCTTTTGGTGGTGGATAAATACTATTAAAAATACTGTAGCCTTCCTTAAATCACACAATTTATCTAAAAATATTTTTTGGGCATAGGTTTTTCATTTCCGCTGAATTTATTGATTTGAAATTTTCAATACTTTCACATTTTTCAAAGTATTTAAGTAGTTTTTCGGTTATTTTCACGATGTCATGGAAAGGCATGGAATTTCAAGGGCAGTATTTAGCATCTCGTGTTTAAACATTTGACTATTTATTTCGTATTCTCTACTTCCTTGTAACTATAATGAAGTGTGTAAGGTTAGGATTTCGGAAAATAGATGGAATAAGACTAATAAAACTTAACTTATAAAACTAAACGATGGTAAGGACAGAAATTTGTATGAATGTAAATTATCAGAATTTCTTTAAAACTCTGCTTTATTTTCGTTTTAAAACCTGTTTTATGTGTACTTTTAGACAGCCATTAACATGTTTCCGACAGTAATCACGCATATTATTGGAAGCGCTGCAGAGCTGGAAGACGTTCGATCGCAGACCAGAGACCGCCGCCAAGAGAAAGATGCGGCACGCACTGATATCGATGTGGGCGCCGCGACGCATCGCTGGGTTTCCAGAACGCTGGCTCTACTACAGGTAAGAGCCACGTTGCCCACTCACTCACTCGCTCACCAAGTGGGAAGATCGTGGAGGGGGAGAAGGACAACAGGCTCTCCGCGGTTGGCTGAGTGTGCCAGCAAGCAGTGTAGAGGAAACCTTCTGACGTGTAGTGTTGCTGCAAACATGGCCGACTTCTGTTTGTTTTGACTTTTCTCGCACAGTTTTTACAAGAATCCTCTCGGTGCATGTGGCATCCTCAAGAGTAGTGACTTACGAGTGTGGCTTAGTGTCGCTGCGGCGTTTTGTTTTTCTCTCTGGCGTGTTTACGTTAAACAACACAAGTGGCTTTCGCAATGTATCGCATGAACTTTTACGAGAGCACCTGTTTCAGGTGCAACCAGACGGTGTATCAAGTGGACAGAGTGGGTCCTTTGAAGGACTTCACCTTCTTTCACAGCGGGTGCTTCAAGTGCGCCGTTTGTGGTACCAAGTTGACCCTTAAGACGTACTACAACAACCAACACCGCCAGGAGGACAAGGAGGTATATTGCAGTAGTCACGTGCCCAAGATAGGGCCGGGTCATCTGGATGGTTCCGCGGTCGGCATTCGTTCCGCGCTCAATGTGCCCCGTTCTGCGAACTTCGTCAACGAACAGATTCGAGGGAGTGGCAAGGGTACATTTGACGCCGAAGCCCTCAACATCCGCGCCCATCTGAACGGTCATCATAACAATAGTAGCAGTCACATCAATCAGCATCACACCTCGCATCATCAACACCACGGAAGCGACAGTTATCAGTATGGTCGTTTTGATGCCAGTGCTCTCCACATTGCGCACGCCCTTAGGGCCACCGAGCTCCAGAAGGCATACAACAAGGCTCGAGAGAAACCCATCGATTATTATTTGGTAAGTACTGTTAGTTTCACCGCTGCGCTTCTGTCACGGTTGCTGATTCCTCTACTGGAAACAATTTAAAGGTCGAAACTGTTACCAGAAATATCTTGAGGGAATGGCACGTGCGTTATTTTGGAGGACACTAACAGAGAAAGGAGCCACCGTGTTGGTGTAGAGTTGTCATTCATTGTATCTTCCCTCAGGGTCCGGTTTACATTAAGCTGAATGTCGTAGCAACGTTATAATTCAATTAAGAATTATTTAAAAGAAAGTAACTGTTCATTTTGTATATCATAATTATAATAATATAAAACCCTCATAATAGTTGTAGGTACATGTAAATCCGAATTACGAAGATATATCTTAAAATTTGCGACAAGAATGAAAGGGAAGTAAGAGCTTCAATTTTTGTGCAATATGGAAGCTGAGAAACGAAAGGAAGGGTGTCTTGAAATGACGATGCTCCAAAATGTAAGAGTAGGGAAGATGGAACCATATATACTTATAATATCAGTGTAAAATTGGGGGTAAACTGTTGTTTTGTAGGAAAATTGTAGACAAAAAAGGTTGATATTTTGAAAACCAGTGTGGGGAAAATACTATAGAATGCAGAAAATGGATAGAACAGTATACGGATGAAAATTGCAGTTTTCAAATTGGATTTCGTAAGGGTGTATGTACTGTCTGGCAAACAGCAGACAAACATCATGTGACCTTAGCCTAACAGTTATAGTTGTACATAACCCAAAACTAAACTAAATAGAAAAAAAAATGAGCAAAAGTCAACGTAAATATTAATTTTGATTGACTAATACCATCTGATAATTCTGTAGTGCACAAATAGCATATGAAGCTAATGTATAATGTCATAATCTCATTACAACTGTAAAAGAATCAAACCATTTACTACACAATAAGTAACAGTATCGTTAAATAAAGTTATAAGATACACTCAACAGACCATGTAAAAGACAAGAGCAGCTCAATTTTTTTCGTAAGCAGAACATCTGTATTTTATTTACTATTAAAATAAGTATTAGTAATCATGTAGAGAGGTAAAAAAGCACCTGCTGAAGGCTTCAGGGGACATTAAATTATATTACTGACAAAATACGCAGTGTTTAGCTCTACAACGAATTACTGTTTACTATCCTGATTAATCTCATGCACCATTAATTTTTGTTAATGGAGATATATTGATATGTGTTTATTTACACTGCTGCATGTTCTATGATAATAGTTCTCTTAGTCATTTGCTCAGTTATTCAGTTGTTTTTTAAACAGATACTCAGGAACATTTCTTGATAAAAATTGGAAATTTGTAAACGTTTTTTGGAGTGTTGTTAAACTGTGGATTCGTGGTCTCATATCAAGATTGTACCAAATTATAACTTGAGTAACAGGTGTAAACATTTTAACAATTTTTAGATCTGTTTATGAAGGACTTATATTATAAAATTAAATTAGTATGTGATATTATCATATACACAGAAAGTGTTAATACACACACTTTGATTACTTTCACAGAAAATGTGTTAGAATTTTCAAAATTTAAGCAAGATCCAGTTAAGGTCTCTCCTGAAGCTTTAGATCGAAAAGGCTTCTGAATCTCTATACACAAATCCACCAATACTAAAATATACCTTCTCTAAACCTAGCAATCACTTATAGAAAAATAATTCATTGATTAAATATTCATTGTAATAATTTGCAGCTTTAAACACACTGTGTTATGCAGAATATTTTATCTATCAGATTATGTCATTTTTACAGTCGCTTTTTGTTTATTTGGGCCCAAATTTTTCGAAAATGTGGTTTTTCATAGAAGTCTGATATTTGTTGTTGTTTGTAATTTACGTCCTCCAACGTCATATCGAACGCTGAATGGAATGGGTGAAATGATGCTCAAATGAGCCCAGGGTCCATAGAGCTTAGAGTTACCCGACATTCGTCTTTCAGGATAAGGGAACCTTATCCAGGTAACTCACCCTGACCGAGATTCGAACTCGGGACCTCTTGAACGTGAGGCAGACACGCTACCACCGCGCTACCGAGGCGGGCCTAGAAGTCTGATATTTGCTGTTTGTATGTTCATATGAAACCAAGTGTTCTTGTGGAATCAAAGTAATTTCAATGGTGATGTGAATATTTTTAAAATTAAATATTTTCTGCATACCTAATGTAGTTTTCCTAGGAATTAATGAACTGGTCATAAACAAAACTCTCATTAACTTTATAGGAACCTACATATTATTTTAGGACTTCTTATGTTCTAAACCAACTTTCTTTTTAAGAAAAATAATACTTAACTTTGGATAAGTTTTTCCACTAACATAGTTTTATTTCATTGGTATGATATTGTAAAATGTTTGGACTGGTTTGTGTAGACAAATGATTTTTAGATACGAAGGGAAAATGTCAGAAGTCTAGGTATCGCTGTTAACGAGAAAATGTGCCGGTAATGTATGGTTTTTAAAATGTCACGTTGTTATTAAATTAGTGCAAATTCGCAAGGGCAATTTTCACTCTCCTTGCTTAACATTAAAATTAATTTAAAATAATAGTTCATTATTAGGAAGAAATTTGATTTCTCAAGATAAAGTACTTATAGGAACTTTCTTTCCTTTATAGTATATATACATTCAATAAAATAAAAATCCATCTTCTCTTAGTGTTTTTACGCTACGATTTCCTTAACCAATTGGAATACCTGAATTATATTTTAGAAATTAAATTAATTCCCTGACATCACAGGTTTAATTGGCATTTATTAGAATTGATGACGATTTATTTAAGATTAGGTCTTAAAATATACGAGACTACAATTTAAAAAACTGATATTTTCATAATTGTGGAAGGAACATAATATATGGTCCCATTACATACTTGATAGTTACTGAGTCCGCTAGTTAGCTAGGTATTGCGAAATTCATATAATGTGATCTCTCTGTTTCTTTGCCCAGGAATGATTTCAAACTAGATAATAAGTGTTTGATTAATCTAAAACTCAAATAGCACTCACATTATAAGTATCTCCAGCAAAGGAAAGAAATAATAAAAATCGCAAAATTTCGACTGTGTCTGTCAAATTATATATATATATATATATTGGGAAGGTAACGGAATATATAAAAAGCGGAAAGACTACGATAAGTATTCTTAAAAGAAATTAAAATATAATTTTCATCTCTTATCTTTGTTTTCTTGTAGTAAGCTTTTATCTAACTCCCATTATCGTATTATAATCTGCCAGTCTAATAAAAATCGTCAGTATGAAGAAAGCTTTCGTGGATATTTACAGCAGTTCAAATATCTCAAGTATGCTATATATGAAGGAAGTTTATTAGAACTATTTGTGAGAGACTGAAAAATAACTAAAATTTGTTTGGGGTGACGAAATTGTGTTTAAAATCATTGCCTGGTATGCAAAAATAGTATCTGACTCGAAACAAAAGCATTTATTCTACTTTTGGTTATTGACTATGCTGTTGACACACACACACACACACACACACACACACACACACACACACACACACACACACACACACACACACACACACACACACACTGACGCGCGCGCGAATCTTCTTGTAAAAGTGATTGGTTGGTTCACTGGACCTCACAGGTGTTTACGGTGGAATCTCAATCTATAATTATTTGGGTAGAATGCAACACTTTTACATCTAAATCAATTTTTAAATCCTTATCTTACTTTGTCATAGACAATATGCATTAAATGCTTCAGCAGTTATGAAATGCATATTTTTAAACTTTAATATGAGATTTGAAAACAAAAATGAAAAATAAACACTTCTATGCACAGTTATTACTAAAGTGTTTCATTCCTCCAAGGATACCTTTAACCATTTCGAAAAGTCTACTACATTATCCTTCATCATCAAGAAAATAATGGGCCACAGAAAAGAAGAGAAGACAGAAAATCCAATATCTAATTTTAACTATTTTTGTCAATAATACTTTCATTTATTCCAGAAATTAGAAAACAAAGATTAAGTCATACTTTGCATGAACGTAAACATTATATGATTAACTTTTTCTTAAATAAGTCAAAGGAAGCTTAAGTGACGAAAATTGCCAAAAATGACATATTTGGATATTTTATGCAGTCTTACTAGTTGACACTTTCTCTTTGCTTCGATATGTACTTAATACCTGTATATAAAATATATTTTTTCAAAAAGTAATACTATATATGGCATGAATTCTCTTCCTATTCGCAGCAAAATATCTTCGATATAGCTTTAAGTATACAGATAAACTTCAGCCCACTTTTAGGCTAGGTTTACCTCCACAAAGTTAAATGCTCAAGTCATGTGATTTCTTTTCTTGCAAGTATTGTATGCAAGATCGGTTTCTCAATTTTTCCCTCGAATATCTTTTGTGAATATGTTTTGGTATCAACGATCTGCTGTCTTCAAACTATTGAAGATAACTAAATTAAATTTTATAATTACTAACCCAGTCTTACTAGATCATACCAATAAGAGCTATGAAACGACGCATTTCAACAAATCATGACTGTTCATCCCACATTTTATCTCCCTAGCATCTGTTAATTTGTTTTTGATCGTAATTTGTTTTCTGCATAGATATTCAAAGTTGGCTTCACCAAATAGCACAAACAGAAATATATATGGAAGCAGATCATTCAATTAATTTAACACATTAACTAATTGTTATCGTACTTACTTGGGTGCGGGACCGAAGCCTCCTGCGGTCAGAAAAATAGCCCCCGAAGCCTCCCGGTCCCTTGAAGGTTCCTAATTACATTGCCCCCAAGCCTCCCCATTACAGTCTCTAATTACATAGGTCCAAAGCCTCCTAGTCAAAACAGATAACTGTTCCAGTTTGATATTTATAGTATTTTGTAAAGTATTACATACTTCTAGTGGAAGACGTTACATTTTTTTTTTTTTGAGATTATGATTAATAACAAAGAAACATGGTTCTAGTTCCAGAAGTGAATTAACCTCTAATGCTTAAATTTTAATTAGTGGTTGTCATAGTTTGTTTAGCGTTACCCAGGGTCCACCACGAGGAGTCGAACTGGCTCGCACCCCAAACGATTCCACATTTATCATCTACGTCATTATTTCTTTATTTTCTGTATTTTACTCACAATGGATGCACATTTAGATGCTTCGTTGTTTTGACATTCTAAACCTATATCATACAGTAATGTGCATTATCGTCTTTAAAATAAGAGCCATTTTCCCATTTAGATTTTATTTCCATGTATTTGCAGGTTTAGTTCTATAATAAATCGATTTTACGTATTCCATTCTTGAAATTTTTTCAGCTTTGGAATTTTCTACTTACTGCATCATGAATTTCAAGTGTGGATAAGACATTTCCTTTTTTAATTGTTGAGGAATTAATTGCAATTTTAGTATCCAGCTGCGTTTGTTTCAGTGCTTCAATAAATCACTTATTTATTGTAATCTTTATATATTTTCTTGTAATCGTGAGACGCAACGGGTGGCTTCGGAGGTCAGGACCGAAGTGTCCCATACATAGGAAAGCTTAGCAGGTTAGAACCCCCAAACTTCCCGCGAAACCAGTGTAATTAGCCAGCAGGTGGAGTGGCATGGTCATGCCTAACTTTTTCCACGATTTCTTTTCGTATACAGCGAATTAGTTCACAATTGACAATATATGTTGATGGAACATTCAAATATTCCACAAGGTGTTTTTTTTGGGGGGGGGGGAGGGCGACAGCTCGTTAATGGAAATTATATTCCATTGGTATTTTCTTTGTAGGACTTCAACATATCAGCTGGTATTTTCAACAGATGTTAAATATAATAGGCTAGGTCTGAAATTCTTTCCATCAGCAATGTTTTCTGACTTTGAAGAGCATCATGAATGCTGGAAGAAAAGTGTGGACTGGTGTTAAAAGCCAAGGATGTAAATTTCATCTAACACAAACCAGGTGGCGAAATATACAAAACTTGGGACTTGCACATGACTACTATTCCAGAAATGAAATCGGAAAACTTCTGAACTACATATTTGGTTTGCCAATGCTGGATCCTGATATGGTTGGTGACTGTTTTGCTGAAGACTTCAAGGCAGCAATGCCTGTCTCGGAAAAATTACAAAAGTTTTGCAACTATTTAGTGGAAACTTACATATACGAAAATATACTTTTCCTCTTTCCATGTGGTCAGAAGTAAGTTGCAATAGACAGAGAACTTACCAACGCTTGCGAAAATTCCCACAACAAATACAACAATCAGTTTTGCTCCTGCAGCTCAGATCTGTACAGATTTCTTGAAGTACTCAAGCAATCGCAGCTTTATACTAAAATTGCAATTAATTCCTCAACAATTAAACAACGGAAATGTCCTATACACACTTGAAACTCATGCTGCAGTAAGGAGAAAACTTCAAAGATGAAAAATTTTCAAGAATGGAATACGTGAAGTAAATTTCTTATAGAACCAAACCTGCAAATATATGGAAATAAAATCTAAAAGGATAAATTGCTCTTATTGTAAAGACGATAATGCATATTACTGCATGATATAGGTTTAGAATGTCAAAACAACGAAGCATATAAATGCGGATTCATTGTGAGTGAATTACAGTAAATAAAGAAATAATGACGAAGATGATAAATGTGGAATCTTTTGGGGTGCCAGCCAATTCGCCTCCTCGTGGTGCACCCTGTGACAACAACCACTAATTCAAATTCAAGCATTAGAGGTTAATTTTCTTTTGGTACTAGAACCGTGTTTCTTTGTTATTAATCATAATCTCAAAAAATGTAACATCTTCCACTATAAGTATGTAATGCTTCATAAAATACTATAAATATCAAACAGGAACTGTTTCCTGTTTTGACCGGGAGGCTTGGAGGCAATTTAAGGGTCCGGGAGGCTTCGGAGCTATTTTTCTGACAGCGAGAGGCTTCGGTCCCGCACCCGACACAACTACTAGTGTTTTTTCCTAGATAAGTAAAAAGATCTGCTGTAAAAACTGTTGATAAAAGTACCTTTGAATGTCTGTTTAGATTTAATTTGTTACTAACAACTTTGTACTTGTTATTGCTATGAATTATTATTGTTGCTGATTGTTGATAAATTTTTATCAAAGGAAGTTTTAATTAAGAAAACAGAAAATAGATATCCTAATCAAACATACTTAGTGGATAAAGGACAGCACCTTCGTTCTGTAAAACGTTTCAATCTCATATCTGAAATACTAGATTCTGATATAGGTTATGACTTTGGCAGATTTACCATCATACAGTGATACAGATGTGATTAAGAAGAATCGCGGGGAAATGAAATTTGGAAGGCAGCAAAAACAAGATCGCCACGTAAATAGTCCGGTTTTGCCGTTCAACCTCAAATTCTTCAGACCACACAGGTATTTAAATTGCAGTTGAATGAATGAAGCCAAGATCAGTTCTACGAAGGCCGGTCGCTTCCTCCTAGGTTAAGGTTCCCCGAGGGTGAAGGAGTGAATGATAATGAGTAAGATGCCGAGGAACGGGGCTTTTGTTAAAAGGAATCCCGACGGCGAACCACCTACTTATTTCGTTTTTTGTTTCTTCGCAAATCCGTTGTTCTCTGGTCTATAGGAGGAGCGAACGTTAATGAGATATCCATGGCTCATCGGAATCGATGCGATCAAAGAGATGGTCCCTATTGGATACTCCAAACCTTTCCTTAAATAAAAATAAAAACTATTATATGACTGGTATAATAATGGAAGTAGTGTACGGGTCCACAGGGTAGCTTTGTGGAACAAGTGTTTGCGTTCCAGTCACAAATTCTGTAGAAATTTCAACAAAATCTGCGTTTTGAGGCACTCTGAACTCAAAGAGAGCATTTTTAAAACATATGCCCTCAATTTTCTGTATATGCGTATATTTGTGTCCGTCAAAAGGAAAAAGTCAAATAAATTTCGAAACATGTATTTAAACACATGTATTTATCCTTTAAATATTCAAAACACCAATTTCGATACACTTTAAAATTATCCACCCTCCTGCCCCAAATCATTTTCATATGTACGCCTTAAAAAGAAAGAAAAACAAATGAGGAACTACCAGAAACAAAGTTCGATTCGGAAAACATCGGAAGCATTCGACAACGCTTCGTTCACAATATACGCTTTAATACCACTCTGCCTTCATTTCAAAGCTACGCGATAGATAGATGCTTTGCGGCTTGGCCGTATACATGGTAGCCAAAGCGATAAAACGTACGTCTCGTAAGTAGACCAACATGAGTTCGAATCCTTGATGTGCATGTTTCTCGTATTATTATTACTTTAATAGCAATGCCTTGTGTTTTTCTTGCAGAAGATAAATACTAATATTTTAACACATTCATTTATAAAAACGCAAATAACATCTTTTTGTTGTTTTCAAAATAAATGCAGTGTTATTAGAAAATTGCCTTAATATTAATTATGTAAACACTCGGGCTCATTCATCTGTTATGGCGTAAAATGCGAAGTATCCTCTCTCTCTCTCTCTCTCTCTCTCTCTCTCTCTCTCTCTCTCTCTCTCTCTCTCTCTCTCTCTCTCTCTCTCTCTCTCTCTCTCTCTCTCTTGTTGTTGTAATTTACGTCCTCCAACGTTAAGTCATATCGGATGGTGAATGAATTGGGTGAAATGAGGCTCAAATGAGTCCAGGGTCCATGGAGCTTACAGTTACCCGGCATTCGTCTTGAAGGATAAGGGAAAACCCCGGAAAAACCTTATCCAGGTAACACCCTGACCGAGATTCGAACTCGCGACCTCTTGAACGTGGGGCAGACACGCTATCATCACGCTATCGAGGCGGGCAAGTATCCTCTCGTGAAAATATCACTAGGTATTTGGTCTCATCCATGGCTCGCAGAATGAGGACAGTAATAGAAGCAGAGGGATTACACAACCAATACTAAGTTAATTTCCATTCTTATTTTATTTTACGTATAGCAATAACGTATTTATTTAGATTAGTTTAAATACAGAGTAGAGTGTTTCAGTTTTTATTTGTGGGCATAAATGCTATAAAATCAAATAAACCTTAGCAATTGAAAGTTATACAATGTCGTAATATACAATTCGTATTTCTACAATAAAAGGGAAGTCAAAATAGTGTCTGAGATTCGAACCTTTGTACTGTAGACCCACGTAAAGAAGGCAAGATAGAGGAATGTGTATCGTAATCGCTTTTGCTGTCCCAACGGTGTTTATGCTCACCTTCTCAGAATGACAAGGATGGAAGGCTCGTTTAAAATACACAAGTGTTGTCACACAGCTCACCCATACATAATGACTATTGCTGCATTTACTGCAACTAACATTAGATCTGGGAGCATGGGTGACTCATATGCACTCTAATACACTCATTTCCTAGTAAATATATCCACTACCGGAGCAGATAAACAGTTCAAGCTCCTCTGCCCTTCATTCCTCTCTAGCCTTCTTGTCGTGGGCATACAGTAGGTCCAGCTCCTGATACTTGTCTATAACCACTCGACTATCTCTTAACCTTTAATAACTGAGACTCAATTATGAGAGGATTCAGTAGAACGATGCTAGAGACACGTTCCGTGACACAATTGTAAGCCAGCTGTGGAAACGACGTGGACTTAGGAAAACATATAGAGGCCTCCAGAATCTGCTACTTTATTTATTTATTATTTATTGTTAATTTCATTTTTTCATTTTCTCAATGCGTTTCTAATGATTTTACATAAAGGAGAATCTGTAAGTTATAAAAAGATGTGTAACACAAAAAATTAATTAGAGCTAATTGAAATATACAGTTCGAGTATATTAACTTTATTCGTAACATTAGCTGATTCCGAAAGATTTGCTGTTTTTCTGGTGAGGTCACAAACCATCGTTTTAACGTATGTTTCTGTCCTATTTTTCATTTTTCTTTATTCAGATGAATTCATGTATAAACAGCTTCTTATGACATGAATAATTTGTGTAGTTTCACATTTTACATGAAGTTATCTTTGGTTCAAAGTCATTTTATCGTAAGGTGAAATGGATGATAATTGATAATTTAATGTTAATGAGTAAATGAAGTCGTGTGAATTTACCAGTTCAGATTTGTTTATCTTATAATGTAAGGTTTTTTTTTTTTTTTTGTGGGGAGGATGGAAAGTTTTAGTTTGTTTATTTTGGAATACATCCGGTTAGTTTTGCGAAATAATGGTTGAAATTTCGTATGCTAATCATTCCAAGAGAATTGTTTATGCTTCACTTGAGTCACACTGGAGTTTCACATAGATTATTTTGTAATAGGTCGGAACTTCCACTCACTTTCAATACGTTCATGGGCAGCAGACTGTTGACAGTTTGCTGAATGTATTAATTGTGGACACAGTGTTTTTTATCGCAAATTATTTCATATAAGTACCATGTTGTGGAATATTTAGGTTTAAATCGGCAGCTTGGTGACTTTACCGGCGTTCAAACAACTTCATTTATTTTAAACTACAATAACGTTGCAATTATTTAATTTTAATAATCGGTTTTTTACGAGAACATTAAACTTGATTTAATTATTTAATGTGAGAAGGTACTTCCCTTGGGGTTAAAGTTAATTTTTTTTATTTTTACATTTTATATCAATTTTATTCCTCTAGGTTACAAATATATTGTTAAAAAGTTCATTGGAGCAATATTTTACACCTAATTTGCTTATTATAAGTTGTTGCCACGCCCTTTTTCGTAAACTTTCAGAAAAATCGATCATAACTTCTGTAATACTGAACAGATATTTCTGAACTAAGCCTTGTTTCGTAAAGGATCTTTCAAGCTTCCTGTTAGTACCACTGTAACTCCAATGATGCTAGTTTTTCTCTCATCTTTGGCTGTGTATGTGAACAGTTGTTTGTTTTGAATAATATTTTGTACTAGTTATTGGTGAATATATGATATAGGTAGGCCAAAACATTTGGAAAGGGAAAGTTTACAGGCAATCGTTTTACTAAAACAGAACAGTAAATGTAGAAAATATAAATAGCATAGACAAGGAAGCCACATGTAATATTGAGGTTAGGAGGCCCAGCTCACACAATACATGTGCTATAATCATGATAGTAGTCATATACAGAAATTGAGGAGCTGCGAGTCCTGAAATGAGATAAAATGGTTGTAGAACTGGCCAAGAAGACAAGAAAAATTAAGAGGAACTTGAAAAGAACAAGGGAGGATACAGCAGGAATGTTCTGACTCACGTGAGAAGTCGTAATCAATATATATATACTTTAAAGCTGTTTTTCTCAGTTTTACTGTTTTTCAGGTTCCGGTACACTTTTTTAAAAACTATTCAACTGAAACATATGAATTTTTTGTGTGTATTATGTATTTCTCTGAGATTCATAATACGTGTTTAAAAATAAACTTATCTGATATTTCAGTACTTTTTTAAAACTAAAAAATTGTAACAAACTATCAGTGCAAAATTGTTATGGATATGTATGACTGAAATTTCGTGAACATTTTCAAAAAATCATCTTTTCCTCTTTTTATTCTATAAAATAGTGTAAGCCTTCCTAAATCCAAGGAATGTTTAGATAGCATCCGCAAGCCATTTTTAAATTCTCTAATCTAGTTTGAAAGTTACGTAAATGCTAGTGTTAGATATGAATTCTAATTCTTTATCCTTGTTTTTCTCGCTGTTGAAAATTTCAGCATTTTTCATCATTTAAAGTGCTCCTTGCGTCACAGTTTTAGTGTTAGACTAATGAAACTTGCTGCACACGTTTATAGAGACACAGTGAATATAAATTGCCCTGGGTTTTATTGTGAGATGCGTTTAAGTACACGCTCTTTACTTCAAAACACAAACATTTAAAATTTTGGGCAAGAAAAGCATATTCATAGCTTTAGAAATTTTTACAACCTAAAGTTATTGAGGCACAGAGAAACCCAGGGCAAATTAAAAAATTGGAGGTATTGGGAACCTGTTGTTAAAATATATGACCAAAATTTAAGTTAGTTTTTCGAAAGGAACTTTTTAGGTGACGTAACTAAAAATAAATAAATTTGACCATATTTTCCAAACTATCAAAGTGAAATTGATAAAAATTGTTCTTTATCATATTTGTACTAAGTTACATCTATGGTATAAATCTTAAAAAGCTAGCGTTATTAGTTCAGGATTTCAAATTTTAAGTCATCGGTATTCCTAAATATGATAGGTATTATCCAAGATTAAGGTTTCAAGAACATGCCTGAAATATTTCATGTACGTATCAATAATGATTTGTTAGTAATATGCACCCAAAATCATGGAAATGGCATTGCGCAGATAGGCAGTACCTTCTCACCTTAAATTCACAATTATAAAATTGGCAGTTACTGAAGTTGCATGTTATACCCAATAGTAAAGGAACATGTGATATACCATTTATCTGCACTACCACATTTACCACTGCCAGTATTGCCACTATCACTACCAACATTACACTGTCATCACTACTCACCACTACCATTTCCGCTACCACCATACTATCACCAATATCTTCAGACTGTTCTCCAAGGTATATCGTTGTTCACATAGCGTATGATGCAGAAGTAATCTATTCTTCAGAATTATCAACCCCCTTGCGTGGTCTTGAAGCTATTAATAACCGGACAGGATAGTAATGATTAACAAATAAATAAGAGTTTCTCGCCTCCATGGATTAGGCCATAGAAAACCAGTTCCTCTTAAATAAAAAGTTGTTAATAATCTTTTTCTTTTCGCCTTTCAGTTCAGTGACCTCTTAGGAATTCTACTCTCAGCCATGCGTAGAATATGGTATTTGTACGTGTTCTGGTTTTTGTTTTATAGTTCATAAACAGAGCCAGGAACAATGATGCTGCAACAATTCCAGAGTTTATGCTAAATTTCCACGCAAATTTATATCAGATAATTTTTATTAACTGTTGGATGTCTAAAGTATGAAATCTACAACCGACGGTAGAATGTAATAGCATTCTTTATGCTTGATTTACTTGAGAAATTACCGGAAACAGATATACGTAATAGATTATGTCATTCACATCTTGATATTATCTGCTTTGGCGCTCTTCGGTTATACTTTCCCTGTTACAGTGAGTAGACGGTAGATTCATTGGAAAAGTCCGCCTCGGTAGCGTAGATGGTAGCATGTCTGCCTCACATTTAAGAGATCCCGAGTTCGAATCTTTGTCAGGGTGTTATCTGGATAATACTTTTTCTGGGGTTTCCCTTATACTGAAAGTTGCATATCGGGTAAGCTGTAAGCTCCATAGACCCTGGGCTCATTTGGGCATCATTTCACCTTTTTCATTCATCGTCCAATATGACAACGTTGGAGGACGTACATTAAAAAGAAAAAAAAAATCACTGGAAATGCACATTTCAAGCTCCCTGAACCGTAAAAGTGTACTTTTTATTTATTCTAGGTCCGTAAAACATCTATTTAAGTGAATATATTGTATGAAATACAATAATTACTTCTGCCCATTAAAGATACGTGATAGAGAACGTAAAAATGTAATATATTGGGTAGACTGGACTGAAATGGACTACGTTACAGAGGGGATTCAGCACCAAGGTCCAATTGTACCTATGCTCCAAAGCGCGGTATCCATGCAAGGAAGAATGAATCTACGGAAGACTGAGGGCGGCCGTTCCGAGGACTCACGGCAGTGCAGTGGGCATGAGCCCCTACACTTTAAATATTGGAAACTCCCCGGCAGGCAAGAACAACCGGCATTCCACCTTAATGTAGTCCGGAAATGCCCCCGCCAAGACCGGGTTCAGAGACCGTCCTACCAGAACAGGAAGTTTTACTAAGAGCATATCATCCTGCCATGCACCGCCAAGACTCCCGCCGACATTTCTACCCGAAAAGAGACCACCGAGTGCGAGGTGATACGAAATGATAATGGAGATGCAATGGAGGGATAGGAAATTCGGGGGATGTATTTAACCTGCCCAGCATTCACCTGAGGACTCGGGTAAACCCTGGAAAATCCCATGAGTCGGGTAGGTCGGTCACAGGAATGGAATGAGCGCTACTAGCGTTGCCAGATTTCCAAGGGAAAAAAGGAGTGACTCATTTTTTAACATTTTTTTTAAACTAAGAGAGATAAATTGGCACACACATTATGCTGAATACATAAGCATTAAATTTTGCACATTATTAAACTTCCAAATGCTCTTCAATCTGACATGCTACATGAAATTGTACTTCACTGAATTCTTGGGATTTTTTAATAACTCCACATTACTTTTTGCAGTAGAAAATTCGGAACAGAATTTATTCTCATAGTTCACTGCCACCTAGAGCTCTGCCTAGATTAAATCTGTTGAGCACCTCTTTCTTGTGTCAGTCCACTTACTTTTCACCAATGAAAAGATTCGCTCTACAAAAGCATTTGAGCCAGGGATGCTAAATAAGAATTCTACCACTTTGGAAATATTTGGCACAGAATTGTCATGCCCTGGTACTGACGAAACGAATGTAAGACAGTTTGCTGTATAATCACCATCTTTGTTCACACTGCTGCAGAGATAATCTTGATGACTGCTGAACTCCTCGTACAGGTCAGCAAAACTAAGTGCCATTTTTCAGAGATTACATAAACTTTATGAGAATATTTAAGTCATTATATATAATTCAATAATTCGCAGTAGGCAAACAAAAACGGAGAATTGCGTACTCCGGGTAAATAATAAACGGAGGAACAAATTTTGGGAGAAAAAACGGAGGATTCTGGGAAAAACGAAGCATCTGGCAATCCTAAGCGCCACAGACAAAACCGCCAGAACCATCCCGCTGGGTAGAGTAGTTCATCTTTTTTTAATTTAATTTGTAGCCTTCCTTAAGAAAGACTTCCAGCAGAGAGAGAATGTGAAACTGTTTGCAGACAATACGAGGGCTGAGCAAGAAAGTCTGAGACTGACTATTTTTCACAGATGTTTATTACTGCCATTCAATGTTTACATTATCTTTCTCAGAGTAGTCCCCTCCTACTTCAAAGCACTTTTTATAGCATCTCTGCCAGTTGTTGAACACATGCTACGATCATTCTTTGTCAGGTCCTTAAGAATCGCCTCACTTTTCTTGAGTACTGCTTCAGAGTTCTCAAATAGAATACCCCTAAGCTTTGCCTTTAGTGATTGGGAATAAAAAAAGTCAGGGTGCAAGATTGTGGCTATAAGGTGGATGTGGTACACTGGTAATGTTGAATCGAGCCAGAAACTTGATTTGCGACGTGAGGCCGTGCATTGTCATGATGAAGTTGCCACCCAGTCCTAGAAAGCTCTGGTCGTTTCTTTGCAATGTGCTTCCTCAGTGTAGCCAATACTGACGTGTAGTATGCTGCTGTAACAGTAGTGTGAGGGGAAACTGCTGGTAAATCATTCCATTACAGTAAAAAAAATGTGATCACCATCACTTTCCCTGCAGATGGAATAACTTTTGCCTTTTTTGGTGTTGGAGAACCTGGCGATTTCCACACTGTGCTGGCTTGTTTTCCTTCAGGATCATAATGATGCAGCCATGACTCATCACCGGTGATAGTCAAAGCTCGGGGTATTCCATTTGAGAACTCTGAAGCTGTGCTCAAGAAAAGTGAGGCGATTCTCAAGGACCTGACAAAGAATGGTCTGCAGCACGTGCTTAAGGACTGGCAGAGCCGCTATAAAAAGTGCATTGAAGGAGGAGGGGACTACTTTGAAAAAGATCCTGTAAACGTTGAATTGCAGTAATAAACATCTGTGAAAAAAGTCACTTTCAGTCTTTGTTGATTAGCTCTCGTATATAATACTTTTCATAAACGATGAAGAATCGATTGTTTAAGTACAAATGTTAGATTTTCACTTTACATGTGTAATAAGGTGCTCGGAAATACCACTTTCTGCACTTTCAATTAAAGAGGAATGATGGATATATAATTGGCATGGATTTCAAAGCATGAAATTAAGATAATGCATCAGTCTGTGAGTGATGGTGGAAGGCTTTCGAACCATCACGGAAGTGAAACCAGTAGTTCATTGAAATTCTGCTGCACATGAGAACGAGGAAAATGTCCGGTATTTGTCCTCAGGAGAGAGAATGCAACAACCCAAGTAATTCTGCTTGTCACGCAGGAAGAGTAATGTGCGGAAAAGTTAGGGGTTTAATACCTCATCCTTATTCCTCTGTTTAGAGATACAAGTGACAGTTGCAAGATACACAAATGGCCGAGGGCTACACACACACGTTTTGGTACTAAATTGTTTGACACTACAGCTGAGTCGGTACTAACAAGAGATCAGCGCAAAATGTACCCTATTAATAATGCCTTCTAAGACAAATTGTTGCTATTAACTTTTGGCGTATTGTTAAATTGTATTCCTGTACTTTTTTTGGCATCTTACAACATTGCAGCAAAGTCCTGGCAGAAGGCGATGTTTAGATTTTCTGCACGTTTTAATGCAGTGGTGTGCGGCATCTTTAAAGATGGGGAACCAATAGATCCTATCAGTTTGATGCCTCAAAGATAAAGGCGATTAAAGAGAAGTACATCATCAATCATCAACAATTGATTTGTAACGGTACAACTCTGTAGATAGTGAAAATGATTAATTCGTAATTAAACAAAAATGGAACGGAATATTTTCCGGAACTTTTAGGTTAGGACAAAGAAGAGCATTGAGGTGAGAAGGTACTGCCTATCTTCGCAATGCTATTTCCATGAATTTTGGGTACACATTACAAACAAATTGTTGTTGATATATACATGAAAATTTTCAGGCATGTTCTGAAAACGTTTATCTTGAATAATATTTAAAATGGAAATTAATTATTCTTTCACACTGGCCGTGTGTAGGCTAAATTGTGGAAACGTAGAGTCAGACTGAAAAATTCAATGCCATAGCCGGGATTTGAACCACGGATATTCTGGTTTCCGTCCAGCCGCTCTACCACTGATCTACTATGGCCAACGTGCCGATATGACATTAAATTCTCCAACTGACTGACTCTACGTTTCCACAATTTAGCCTACACACGGCCAGTGTGAAAGAATAATTAATTTCCATTAATTAACCTAATAGTGGTTAACTATAAAGCCCGGGCCTTATAGTACTTACATGATGTAAGTCGCCATTAAGGTAGTTGTCTCATGTGTTTATGAGAACTCCTAGTTGTTTACCGGTAAAACACGAGTTAGTTGGCAAATTTAATGTCATATCGGCACGTTGGCCATAGTAGCTGAATGGTAGAGCGGCTGGACGGAAACCAGAAGATCCGTGGTTCAAATCCCGGCTATGGCATTGAATTTTTCAGTCTTACTCTACGTTTCCACAATATTTAAAATTATTTCAAAACTTTGTACTGTTAATTTGTTATAATTTTTTTTAAAAAGCACTGAAATTTCAGAAAATGTTATCTTTTTTAAACAAGTGTTATAAATCTAAGAGAAAAAACCTTCTTATTATTATTCTTATGAGTCTGCTTAAAACACTCGAAAAAATCATGTTTTGGTTGAGTAGGTTTTTAAAAACGTATACCGGAACCTGAAAAAACGTGAAACTAAGAAAAGCATCTTTAAAGTTTATATTTCATTACTGACTTCTCACGAGTCAGAACATTCCTACTACATAGTTTCAACCCTCTGTATTCTCACTTGTTCTTTTCAAGTTCCTCTTCATTTTTCTTGTCTTCTTGGTCAGTTCCTCAACCATTTTATCTGCTTTCAGGACTCGCAGCTATATATGACTACTATCATGACTAGCACATGTATTGTGTGAACTGGACCTACTAACCACTGTCGCGGCAATGGGCATTACAGTTTCGGCGCATATAGATAATAGATGGCGGATAGTATTTCAGAGTAATAAAGAGCTTGCATAAGTAGTTAACGATAGCGCGGCTAGTGTACACAAAGAGCCGGCAAATAAAGATAGCTAAGATAAAGGACTTGACGGCACAGATAAGATTTCATGTTTGGAAGGTTCTAGTGATATCTTGATTGACAGAGAAAAAGTTGTTTCTGATTTGTACGAGAAACTTCTCGAATTTATGAATGAGATATACAAGAGATTGTGACACACCAGTCGTGAGTTGTGTAACAAGAGTGAGTGAGTCGCGGGAGAGGTAAGCAGAGAACAGCTGAGAGTGTTGTAACGAGAGCTGATGTTGTAAACTGAACGTTGTTTGTTATTGCCAACCACCTTGGAAGATTGTGTTGTATATGTGATGTAATGTTGTTACGTGAGAATTGAACGGTGTATTGCTACGGAAATAAAGAACATTTAGAGATTCGGCAAATTGGACTTTTAATTCTACGAACCCACAAAGTCACAATATTAATGTTGTTTCATTGTCTATTGTATTTATATTTTCTACATTTACTGTTCTGTTTTAGTAAAACGATTGCCTCTAAACTTTGTCTTCGAAATGTTTTTGGTCTACCCATATCATATATTCACCAATAACTAGAACAAAATGTTATTCAAAACAAAGAACTGTTCATATACACAGCCAAAGACAATAGAAAAACTAGCATCATTGGAGTTGCTGTGGTACTAACAGGAAGCTGTAAAGATCCCTTACAAAACAAGGCTTAGTTCACAAATATCTGTTCAGTATTACAGAAGTTATGATCGGTTTTCTGAAAGTTTACGAAAAGGGACGTGGCAACAACTTAACACCCACTAATATAATAAGCAAATTAGGTATAAAATATAAGTCCAAAGAACTTTCTAACTATGTATTCGTAATCTATAGGAATGAAATAATAAAATGAAAAAGAAAAAAAGAGTGAATTTTTAACCCCAAGTGAAGTATCTTCTCACCTTAAATGACCTTATGTTTGCTGATGATTTAGTCTTAATTTTCGACAAGGAAGATAGATTGCAGAAGGCAATATATAAAGTAAACCAAATTTGTTAGAATTATGGTATGGTGATTTCAATGACAAAAATAAAAGTAATTCCAGGGAAGAAATCCCATAAGAACTAAAATGTTAATACCTGCGAGATATCCTACAATTTGAGGATATTAATGAAAAATTAGCAGAATTCTTAAGCATAAAGTAGGAAAAGAAGCACAAGTAGGACTGTGTGTAAGGGCGAGGTCTACCCGAGAGTTCAAAGACTCTGTCCTCTAACACCCGGAAGACGATGGAAGACTCCGGGATTCTTTCCATAGGTCAGTACCTGGAATCTAAAAGGCCTCCCCCCATCGACAACAACGTCAAGACGCGATGGAAGTGGATACGCCACTTACGCGCGTCAACCCCGCAGGGAAGACCACCGAAAACCTCGGTAGGGTCGCCTGGTGATCTAGCACACCTTCTACTGTCCTCCATAGGAGACATAGTAGGATTGCAGAAGGTTCCCACACCCTCCCTGGACAGGTTTCTGACACCCCATGTTAATACAGTTACAGACCATTCAAAAACATTCTAACAGCTTCTACTTTTGTGAATGAATTTGCTCAGTTTTATTGTACAGAGTGAATAGGGCGCATGCTTTTATAACGGTTATGCTCCTTGTGTAGCATGCGCTCCCTGTTACACACATTCGCAGTCCTTGTCCCACAGTGTAAGGGAGCATATTCCTTTCAGGGACCTTTTTTGCGTTACTGGACAGTACTAGCTCTGTAGGCTAGTACCCGGGACTTTTTAGGCAACCCTCTGCACCCTCCGGGCGGCGGAGGTCTCGCCGGAGCTACCCAATCTCCCGCAGGTGTCGGGAACACACTGCCACCGAGTCCAACCCAATCCGAACAACTCCAGTTTGGGATGGGCTTGGCAGTTCGGCCCGAGAATCCTCTGGTAACGTCAGAGATACCACGAGTGCTCAGGGTCCACAGCGCTCGCACCACAGAGGCTGAAGGGGACGGATTCCCTCCCCTACATCACAAATAAGACTTTATAAAGTAATGGCAATACCAGTGCTGATTTATGGAAGTGAGACAAGGACCATAATGAGAAGAGAAGAATAGGATACAAGCTGCCTAGATAAGATACTTAAGATCGGTTAAGGGATGTACAAGGGGTGACCATATTAAAAATGAAGTAATCAGAGAAGAATTGAGGGTGCAACCATTAATAGAGGAAATACAAAGACATAGAAACAAATGGATTGATCACGTTCATCAAATGACAGAAGGAAGATACCAAAATTAGCTCTTAATTATAGACCTAGAGAATGTCCCCAGAAAAGATTGCTTCAAGAAATATGGACCAGAACAAGCTAATGCCTAATCGTGCGGGAAGAAGAAGAAAAAGTTAAAATTAAATTGAGATTTATTTATGAATGCTTTTAACTTCTATGGTTTTCAGCTTCCCATTTTATATTAGACACAAATTGAGCTCAATTTTGCTCAAAGACCTCTTCGTCAGGTTTGAGGTCCTTTTACATGGCGTAAATCTACGATACGGGGCTATTTTCTTTACTTTCCTTCCGAAGAAAGCCATACTAAGGAGGTTTTACCTCTGCGGGATTTGAACCCGCAATCTGGGGTATCAGAAAATAAAGAAAAAGTTGAATATGTAACCTCACAACTGAGGCGAGCACTGCTCACCGGCCAATAAGTTAGCTTTCTGTGCTTCTACTGTGACGTGGGAGGGCGAGGGGCGCGACTAGATCCGGGTGGCAAGCTGCTAAAGCACGGACGGACTCCCTAACATTTCCAATTTGAACCATCTGCTGCCTCTCAAGCCCACCCATAAGCCCCTGACCAAGAATTCAGGAGAAGAAGCGGTAGGCACTGATTGAGAACTAGCTGGAGATCAAATTAAATGCAAGTAAGGGATCATTTAGGTCCTAATCAGTGCTTTACATCTGCAATTATATCCGGGTGGGCTAACTCGCTCTCAACACTCCGGAACTGCATAATAGTTTTCATGACAACGTACCACAATAATGTAGCAAACCTCTACGAAATATAGTGGAAGTAGTTAGTGTAAAAGAAATAATAGCTTAGGACGAAAAGGTAGTTAGATTCAAATGTACCCTTGTTCTTTCAGTAAACCGCTGCAGTACATAATGAAGTGCACGTCAAAACTACTATGGTGTCAGTTTTTATTGCACAAAAGCTTTCTCTGCTGATAGTAGACAGGTAACTCAAGATATGTCAAGATAATGTTATCGCTTTTAAGTGCATTTACAACAGCCAAAGGAGTTTTCCTCGGTCACTACATTTGTCTCCACTTCATGCTAAAAATGTAGCGTGGAGAAAAGTGAAAAGTTATTCAATTGAAAATTTTACATTTATGCAGTGATGAGCTCAACAAGACAGTTTCGCCCGCCTCGGTGGCGTAGATGGTAGCATGTCTGACTCACGTTCGAGAGGTCCCGAGCTCGAATCTCCGTCAGGTTGGGTTACTTTGATAAGGTTTTTTCCGGGGGTTTCCCTTATCCTAAAAGACGAATGTCGGTTAACTCTAAGCTCCATGGATCCTGGGCCCATTTGAGCACAATTTCACCCATTCCATTCATCGTCCGACATGACTTAAAAGGTTAAAGGACGTAAATTACAACAAAAAAAAAGTTCAAAATACACTCCAGTCAAACTGTGAGAGAAGTAAAATATCTAAACGTCGCATATTTCGGAAATGACATTGCTAAGAAAATGTTATTTTGACATAAATGATTTATTTTATCGAAAACTATACCTTTTACTGTAGCAACATCTTTTTAATTTCTCTCCTACATACAGAAAGAGAGGAACTATTTTGTTCTACCCAAAAATTCGATACCAAGATTTTGCTGCAAATACATATTTTAAGAGTCCCCAAAATAAAATTAATAAATAAACAAAAAAGACCTGTGTGTGTCTAGCCTATCTGTCTGACAGCCTGTGGATAAATAACTATTTATAAAACTTGGTCTGTCACTTGGTATTTAAATTCAGCAAGTTCCAAAGATGCAGCATGGAGATTTAAAAAATACCCTACTTCAAACTATCTTAACCCAAGAAAATTTGTTTTAAACTTTGATTACCTCAAAAACTACTCTAAATATTTTAATTAAAATTAATGCTTAAAATTTGTTCTTGACAAATGAAATATTTATCTTGCATTGTCTGGCAACAACCTCTGAAATGTTCTTCATTTTAAATGACCTGCACAATTGCTAAACAGTAACAGACAAAACGCCATATTCATTTGTTTATGTAAATAGAATAGAATTTTAAATGTGTTACATAGCGACCAGCTCTCAAAAGCTTAAAGCCCAAAATTCCCTTGCACCTATAAGGAAATATGCAGTAAGTCATGTTTCTGCAAATGCTTATTTTGATTGACAAATAGATAAAAGAGTAACGCTCGATTTCACTAACAGATATTAAGACTTAACACAGCTGTTGGTCCATCTAGCAACAGTTATAAGAAAAATTGCACTACACCCTCGTATGTTAAGCTTAACACCTTTGTTAAATTAACAAACCATATTTCTGTTCTTAGGTCGTTAACAATTGTAGAATTGTCAAGATGGCAGCTGTGAACGCAGCTTTTGATGTCGATTTGCTATACGAGTATTTAGACCGTCTAAACGGCATTCGTAATAGAGAACGGCCTATGAGGAGAAATGATTTTGAGGAGCTATCAGAAGATTTTCTACAGAGGTATAAACTATCGAAACAAGTTGCTATGAAGGTTACTGAGGAAGTACAAGAGAGGTTAGAACATGGATCGAAAGGAATATGCCGATCTCGTCTTTGCTGCAAGTATTAATAACTTTGCGATTTTATAATTCACCGAATTATGTGGATAATACACTCTCCACCTTCCGTTTTGAAACGTTCAAGTCACTCGTCACTTGTCCTTCGTCGCACCTCTTTTTAAATGTACGTAATATTGACGAAGTTGCTTCGTACTTCTGGTTGTGACATTTTCATTCCAATTAAACTCATTTTCAATCATTTCCCGGGTCACATCTTTCTCTTTCACATTTACCGCATCCGTTCTCTTACTTGACTCAATATCCTTATATTTAGTTACTAATTGAACTAACAGTTCTTTCTCGATTGATAAGAAATTTGTCCCACGGTTTCTGTTGTGATTTTATTCACCCGCCATTATTTCAGTTGTGTGTAAACGAAAACAAAAACAAAAGTACATCGCAGTACGTTCATAAAATAATACGGATTCATCTACACCCTTCTATATCTGTAATATTTAGAAGTCTCTCAGCGTTAACACGTGTTTGCTAACATTATCAGAAACAAAGTTGGTGAAATGAATCGGGCGTAAGCATTTATAATAAGAGTTTGTGCAGGGTTAGAAAAAGTCACTTGAGTACAACATATAAGATATTTTTGTCTATACTTTATGGTGTTATAGTTATATCATGATTAGTTGACATCTTTGATTATATAAAATTCAGGACATACGTTTTATTCATCATTGCTTAGGTATACTTATGTTATTCATCGTTAGAATAACTTTTCTGGAGATAAAACGAAATACATTCGAGTACCAGGGTTAGAAGAAAGGAACGTGGAATTTTCAATTTAATTTCTTAATAGACGTCTGACGTAATATGAAGTTCCATGTTTCTTCTTTCATATATTTGTGCCCACTGATATTTTTCTGCATACACTATTTTGGGCCCTTATTCCAAAAAACGTGCTATTTCCTATGAAGTTAAATATAGACTTTTAAAATCCAGTGAAATGCTTACACTGCCCTTTTAAAAAGAAAATCAAGTAAAAGAAACTAATAAATGAACTACCACTGTACTCACAACGCCACGCACCTGAAAATTTGATGGTATAATATCTGCTGTATGTAAACCATTTGCATAAAAAATCTGCTGCGGAGTAGAACCGCAACGCTCAAAACTGAAGCCCGTAAGGTGCCACATGCGACCACTTGCAAGTAGCTGCTGGACATCCGTCGTCAGCTCTCATCCCGGTTTGGGGGAATTCGCGTACCCAACCTAAGTATAGGCGGTACAGAAATTCCATGGTTAACACTGGCAACATACCTAGGTGTGCCTTTAGACATGCGCCTCACATGGAAGGACCACTTAACAATGGTGGCTAACAAAGTTAGCAAAAGGATGGCCATGGTGTATCCGTTGTATAACCGAAAGTCGCCAATGGCTCTCCGCAACAAGCTCCTGCTCTACAAGCAGTATTAAGGCCGGCAATGACCCACGCCTGCCAAGTCTGGGGTGCAGGAGCCAAAACCCACCTCTCCAAACTCCAAATCCTTCAAAACCGCTACCTTCGGGCTGCAGTTGCAGCCAAATAGTATATCCCAAACCACAATATCCATCTAGACCTATCCTTTTCAAAAAACTTCGACTACATCCTACAACTGTCCCACTCCTTCTACTCAAAATTACCAACCAGTTTCAACAGCCTCATCCGAGGACTTGGGGAATACGACCTGGACTCAGGAGAGACATATAAGAGGTCAAGATTTGTCCTAGGACCTCCTGAAGTAACCAAATTACATCTTCAGTAACCAAACCATCCTTGACCATTTATCATCTAACCTAAATTAAACCACCACCATTAACCCACCATCAATATTTAATAAACTCTCATAATGCCAGTAAGGGACCTAGTCCCGGTATGGCAAGAGTCGAAGGACCCTACTTTGCGAAGGAGGGCTCCGTTCAGCGACACCTCTGTGCTGTGTGACCACTGCGCGTCACGGGTAAACAGTCCCTCCCGTACAGTGCTGTGTTATTATGCCTATATATTCCTACGTATTCCGGACTCATTTTCGGGTACTTTTTGCTATACTCCGCACCTAATTTTTGGCACACAGGCCCCATATAGAGCAGAAATGATGCCAACAACTCTCAAGTGAGTACAGGTGGGAGCATAGTGATAGTTGCCTTGTAAACAAATTAGCCTTTGCAATAAGTGATCATGCAATTGGCAAATTAAGTAATTCTTGTAGGTAGGTGAAAGAGGACGAGTATTTGAACACACGGTCAAGGCTAGGCCTATTCATACTAAACTCCTGGAGGGAGGAAGTAAGAAAGTACGAAAGGCAGTCAGGCTTGACGGCATAAGGCAGCGCAGCGGGATCCAAATAGTTCAGAGATTGATCATTTTCAGAGCCCCCTTCGTACCGCCTCCTCCTATCTGCAGGTGAACGAACGTACAGATTCGGGTGGTAAAAACTGTTCCCTACTTAAAGCATATCCAGCGTCACACAGGCTCTGTTACCCTGAGAAACAAAAAGGGACAGGAAAATTATAGTGTATAAGGCACATCAGCATTCGCTTACCGATTTGGAAGATAAAAAAGGTTAGGGTGGACGATCCAACTTGAATGTAACAAAGACTTCAGAATACCAACCTCAGAAACTACTGTCCACCCAACCAAGAAGGTAAGGTGGAGGATTGTGTAACGTAATCACTTTTGCTGTCCACATGAGGTTTATACTCGCCATCCGGATATGATAAGGATGCTAGGTTGATCTAAATTACACAGTGTTGTCACATAACTCAAACATGCATAATATCTATCACTGCAGTTAGTGAAACGAGCATTAGATATGGCAGCATGGGTGACTCATGCACTCTCATTCATTCACTTCGTAGTAAACAGATCCAATACCAGAGCAGATAAACAGTTCAAGCCCCTCTCCCTCTTCAGGTCCCGCTTGCCTTCATGTGGCGGGTAGACAGTACCTTTCGTGGCATACAATGCGCTTTCATCCTTTCAAATGTGCTAATTTTGACAATTCAGAAGCAACAGTATTTTCCCATTGTAGTTGAGCAATTCCCTTTACCTAACCTACATCTCTCGCTTTTAACATAACACCTAGAATGTAAAATATAAACTACTGCTATATTGATACTTCTTTAGTTATGTGTATTTCTGCGGTTTCACAACGGTTTTGTTTCCAGCGTGACGTCTTCTTACAAGTAGCAGGGAGCGCAGAAGTCAATAATTCTTACTCAGCACGCTTTCGAATACCAGTTTCCCTCTTGAGATTTGGGTTAAGTCGCCTGAGATTTCCCTCATCGTGGAACAATTTTACTTCATACTGCGACAGTGTACGCCTAGCTGTACATCTCTTTTTTAGAAATGTCACAGTGCTTTCACTAAAGTTGAATCATTTAAGATACACTGATTTCATAAGTTGCAGTATATTTTCAGTACATAATAATAAGAGAAATATGTTTGTAACAAAGAAACAATTGCATATCGTGATACTGGACACTCGTAAGATTGATTGTTTAATAAAGAAATAATTCGGCGATAAGTAAATATGGGCAGTAATTTTCACATTAAGTCGATGGATAGTGCAAGAAGCACACATTGCAAATTTATCAGGGAATAAGAAAATACTACGAAGAAAAATTATGTGATTAGGAAGCAATTAACTGAATCAATGAAACTCGCATTCCATAGGCCTCGGGTTCAACCTCCAACCAATCTCATCTAAGGATTTTTCACTTTTTTCCTCAGTCGTAGAAGGTTGTGTAATTTGAACTGCGAATTTCCTCATTCATTCCTTTCACCACCTTTTCGTTCTTCTTCATCCCATACCAGGTGGTCACACATCCTGATAATGTTGTGGTCCAAAGTTTGTCTACTCCTTGACAGACTGTTGGTCCAAGATATTGGCTTGTAGGTGTATGTCTTACAAAAAGGAAGTAATCCGAAGGAGAACTCACTGCATCTATATTCCTTTCACGCCGTGTAGAATCAAACAATGCATTCCCTCAGGAAAGCACAATTTATGTCTGAAGCATATGTTTGTAGTGTTTCATAAGCACGACAGCACTTGGCTACGAGTAGCAGCAAATGAAGACCCATATTTTCTTCATACTGGACACCTTAGTACTCTGTCGTTTAAACTAACAACTTTCCTTCCCTCTGAGCGCACTTCCACACAGAATTTACTCGGCTAATATAACCTAAACTTTTTTTTTCGTTCATTTAATTCTTTCTGCATAACAGCCGTTTGATGTTTCTTTCAATGTTGCTAGAGAAATTATAAGTGCGTGAGAGGTGATAGCATCCAAAGAAAAAGGTCATATTGCATCCAGTGTGTTATTTCTGGGAAGCATATTGCTAAGCGTTTAAAAGTGGGCCCTGGTCAACTACCGGTAGATGACCCTATATATAATACAACTATACAATGCCTCATTTGGCACGAGCATTGGCCCTAGGCCAGCTTTGTCTGCAGAGGAGGCAGTTTTGGATCTTCCTTGAATTTTATAACTACGACTTTTTCTTGTCGCAGACGCTCTGGTGTCTTGGAAGTTCCGTGTTGTTCTTTCTAATCTACCATTTTAAACCTCTAGTACGTTATTTCAGGATATTAATTAAGCAGCTCTGTTCAAGAAAGGTGGGTCCATTAATGTAAGAATTACAATACGATTACAAAAGTTAGGTGAACATTACCGAGCGGGACGGCTCAGGCGGTTTTGTCTGTGGCCCGAATTCGGGAGAACTAGGTTCGATTCCAGTGACCGACCTCTCTGATCCATGGGCTATTTCGGGGGTTTTCCCAAGTCGTTAGGCGAATGCTGGGTAGGTTAATTACATCCCCCGAATTTCCGGTCCCTCCATTTCATCTCTATTATCATTTCATATCATCTCTCATCTGGTGATCTCTTTCAGGGTGGAAGTGTCGGTGGGTTTCTCGGTGGTGCATGGCAGGATGATATGGCCTGAAGAAAACTACTTCCTCCTCGGGTAGGTTGGTTGCCGGTCTCCGCTCCTCTGCTGGGGCCATTTCGGGACCGCTAGCCTGGGACCTTTGGGGCTCAGATCGCCTGCCTGGGACCTTTGGGGCTCGGTTGCTGGGCTCGTTACCCTCCAGCAGTAGGGGAGCGTGTCCGTTGTCCTGGCCTGTCGGGGGAAGTCTCTATCCAAGTAAACTGTAGGGACCCTACCCTACCTGTCGTGGCTCCTTGGGTCGGCCACCCTCTGTCTCCTTCGCCTCATCCTTCCTCCCGGGGTGCCCCACTTGGGGCATAGGGACAATGGGCCCAGCATGGTGGCCTACGTACCGAATCCCCTCCGTAGTGAAATCCTAGTCCTAGGTGAACATTTTTTGAGTTACCTTAGTGTTATGTTAAGAAATCAAAATATGTGCCTGTTTTACCTCATTTCAAATAACTGTTCTGAAGATATGCACTGTCATTGTACCATAGATTTTAGCTATGTTAACTTTGAAGCTCAAACAATAAAAACACATATTTGAAGTTGTTGCCGCCGGAAGTAAAGGTTCTGTTTGAGTGATGAGAATTTACTTTTAAGAATAAAGAATTACTCCGTCTACAGTGAAACGTTCTAACTCCCTCCATTTACCTCTCGCTCTGTTATTTACAAATATCTACGACTGTTAAATGATTTTGTTTGAGGGGAAAAAAAAAACTGTTTATAAGCTCCAGAATGAGCAACATTGAAAAGCATGTTTAAGTTAGGAAAAGTAAGCATACTTTGATACTCTGAAGGGAAAAAAGAAGTACTTCCATTACCACACAAGATTAAACCTACGTTGCAAATTGGCGGTGCGTAACACCAATGGCCAACTTTGGACTTAAGCTGAGAAAACTATACCTATACTAAGACCGAATATGTGAGGGGTGAAAGCGACTAACTTTTACACTTTGAGTGGTCTAGAGCTTCATTTTACTATAAAAAACAACATTGTACTTCATTAAAATTATCATTAATTGCAATCTGCTGCGAGGCATAACCCCTACATCATTGGATATTTATTTTTAACTAAAAGATGCTTAAAATGCGTATAAATATTAATTCATATCTCTTAGCCAGGAAATACTGAGTTGTATTCATTTTTCTGTCAATATATCAAGTCGCCCAATTGACATATCTTTTAAGTACGCAGGTATCCCTTCATGAGTTAAAAGAGTTGCAGAAAGAAACGGGGCATCTTCCAGTTAAACGCAGTGAGTGGACTTGGTTTCGCTCCGAACAAGAGGCAATTCCCAAGATTGAACTAGTCTGTGTAGTCCGCTCACACACGCCGTGCTTTTGATTGGAAATTCCCCGTTACGTTCTGCAACTATTTTAACGCTTAAAGGGATATCTACTTAGGCGAAGAATGGGGCAGTTGGGCCACTTCGTATAAGATAGAGGGAGACTAAACTGTGACAAAACATCGTTGTATCGAGATTTTTGAAAACATATTTTTTGAACTGCTTCAGTTCATTAAAAGCACAAAATATATCTAATACAGGCTAATGGAAGGGAAGGCGCCCCCTCGGTAGCGTAGATGGTAGCGTGTCTGACTCACGTTCAAGGGGTCCCGAGTTCGAATCTCGGTCAAGGTGAGTTACCCGGATAAGGTTTTTCCAGCGTTTTCCCTGATCCTTAAAGACGAATGTCGGGTAACTCTAGGCTCTATGAACCCTGGGCTCATTTGAGCTTCATTTCACCCATACCATTCATCGTCCGATATGACTTAAAGTTGGAGGAGTAAATTAAAAAAGAAGAAGGAAGGGAAGGAGGATTTCTGACGTGGATACTAAAGACCTTGGCCATGAAACTGCAATTACTGGGCGTTCTTTATAATATGGCATTAAAACATTTGAACATTTATGCATCATTTGGTCGCTTTAATACGACAGGAGTAGAGGAGTACTTACTACACACGAGAAAACTTCTCTGCCAACATTTAGGTAAAGGTAACGTACCCCATAAGTTTTAATGAAGTTTCCGTGTTTGCAAGAAGCAACTACAGTTGTGAGAGAAGATGTAGGTGTACACGGCAAAGATGTTAATCCCACGCTCCTCTATTCTTTATCCTCATCAAACATCCCACGGTATTCATTTTTCCTACCTCTCACATGCATTTGAATTCCCAATTGCTAGCTAGGAAAACCGCTAGATAAGAAAGCAGTAATTTTAAGATATAAGCATATTAAATAGATGTTTGAGACTGAAACTTGCTGATTTGTGGAACTATAGCAATGTTTGAGGATATATCTGATTATGCAAAGCAATGTTTGAGTAGGCTATAGATTACGGTTATTAATTATAATGTTTTGCATGAACTTTTACTCCTCTACTGCTTTACCTATATTAGGCAAACGATATTTCAGGACTATTATCCAAGATTTCAGAGGGAAATAAGCGTTTATGGCCTATGAGCTATCAAAAAAGGATTTTTTATTTTAGAATATATATATGTGTGTGGGTGTGGGTGTGTGTGTGTGTGTGTGTGTGTGGGTGGGTGCGTGCGTGCGTGCGTGCGTGCGTGTGTGAACATCATAACTTAATAAAAATGTCAAATGAAACCTACTTTCGTCGTGTCGGGGTAGCGTATGTTCCTCGCATTGGAGAGGTGCTGATTTCGAATCTCTTTAGGGTGAGTTACCTTTATCTGGTTTTTCCTGATGTTTTGAAGAGATGAATGTCTGGAAATTCAGCTTTGAAGACCCTGGATCACTTGACACCATCTCAAACAATTTGTTCATTCACCGTCCCATATGATTTACACGATTGAAGGAGGTTAAACTTTAAGATACCTCCTCTAAAAAGGGTATAAATATCAAACATTATATTCAAATCCAAAATTGTAAAGGGCTTGAACCGCACAACTCAAAATCAAAATACCATAAAAATTGTGCATTATATTTGATAAAACACAAACATTTACAAGAAAATGCACTTATTTCAAACTAACCTTTGCATTTTTTTTCTGACTATAGGCTTTCATCTGTTCCATTCTCCTCTTATTTTTACTGTCTTCTTACATCTCTCTTTGCTTTTAGATGATATAAAATGGGCAACTTAAGAAATCTTACCTTATCCATACTGTTTATTTGTTGTAGTTATCCGATATTTATCAACCCTAGTTATTTTCTCTTCTACATGTAATTGTATGGTTTCATTTCTAATGCGGTCGTCTCTAGTGCAATCTTAGAAATTTCCTTAGTATAAACAATTTTGCTGGTGCTGTCACTTCAGCACAGCGAAGTTGGCATCACCATTATTTTTAAATTTTTATTTTCTCAAAACATTTCAAAGGATTCTGTTTACAAAAGTACCTGGAAAAAATACAGTTATATCTTGAATTTTTGTGAAATTCCTATGAAATCCTCTTTATTCTGAATGATCCTTTTCGTGCAAAAATAATGTTAAAGCCGGAATGTACCAATCTGCTTTCTAACTGCATACGAAGGAATGTGCAATGAATCCAGTTTCCGAAAACGTTCATCTCGATTTTTATAGAGAATATTCCAGAAGAGATATCAAAACAAACTTTAATGCAAAGAGAAAGAAATTTGAAATTATTCGCAGAGCGTTTACATGTAAAGAGATCAAATGAAGAGCCCATAGCCATAACAGAACACCTATAACTTTTTTTTTTAAAAAATGAAGAAAGCAAGTAGTAAGTACAACGTTCAAATGTATTTTTGTAATCAAATAAATAATAGTTATTAATGGGACTTGCGAGGTAAGTTGATGTTTATTAAATAATAATAATAAACACTGGCTCGACAGCCCTAAGAGGCCCCAGGCTTACCAACCCGACTGCCGGCCTCACACCCACATACGTAAGGCAGAGGTGGGTGATTATCCAACCGATACGGGGAGGAGATGTGGTCAGCATCTCGGCATCCCCCAGCCGGAATGTTGGCTTTCGTGACCAGGACCGCTTACCTAGCGTAAGCTCCTCACTTTCCTCACGATGCTGAGTGAGCACCTGTCTTATACCCGGGACTTAAAATCCGCACCCCTAGGGGTAGGATCGAACCCGGGCCGCTTTCCATGGCCAGGGACCAAGGCAGGCTGCTTGATATTTATTAGGGAGTGTAAAAATTTAATGCCCAAGTCGTTAGTGCCGAGGGCTTAAATTTCAAGAGCATGATAAACATCAAACCTCGTTAGTCCCATGTGTAATTTTATCCCTTACCTAAGAAAAATCGATTTGAATTATGAATTATAAAACATAATTTTGTATATTGTAGACTTTCTGTGCTTGTTAATTGTTTTTCAGACAGCTAAAGAAAACTTTAACATCGGACTAAGCCATCTACGAGATAATGGATAGTCAAGGACTATGACTATATTAGACAGGCGTACCTGAAAAACAATGAGTTTTTGTCTCGCAAATTCTGAGGCGCAGCTGCAACAACTCACCTCTACAAAGTTCAAATTCTTCGGATGATACCTTCGAGTTGCAACAGCTGCCGAATGGTACATTGCTAATGACAGCATTCACTCAGACTTATCATTTCACAAATTAAATGCCTATATCCTCAACCTCTCTCATAAATTCTACTCCCGTCTTCCCTACAGCTTCAGTCAACTTATCCGATGCCTCGGGGAATATGACATTGACCCCGGGGAAACCTACAAGCGTTCCAGACTCACCCTAGGCCCATCATAAGCTCAATGGTCTCCTATAGTTAACATATCCTCTCTTTCATCCTACAACTTGTGATACTTCATAAAAAAGAAACCACCATCTACCCACCGTGTATTATTATAAATCTATCATAATGCCGGTAGGGGACTGAGTGCAAAACGTCGAAGGCTCCTTGTCCACGGAGAAGGATGACTCTTCAGACACCTCTATGCTGTCTCGCAAATTTTAACTTTATTCTTCTGCTTTATCTACTATACTGACTCTGGTAGAGATAACTCGACTATTTGTAGAGATCGTTCATGTCTAACAGTAAAAGGCCTACTTATCAAAAACAAAAGTATCACGTAATGGTCTTTATGGTGGCGGATAAAATAGTTTAGTTTTATGTCATTGCATTATAGGATTCATTGAACTTTCCTCCTTGGACCAGTATAGTACATTTTTTTGTGCAATTCAGTATCTTCTCTGAATTCAAAGGATACACAAACTCTTACACAATATACCTTTACTACATATTGCATGTACCAACTCGGTAGTCGATCCTGGTCTCACTCCGTATTCTTGAATGAAGTGTTAATGTTAGTAGGCTAACCTACCACACCTACACCCTTTCCT
This sequence comes from Mantis religiosa, assembly GCA_030765055.1. NCBI lineage: Eukaryota > Metazoa > Arthropoda > Insecta > Mantodea > Mantidae > Mantis > Mantis religiosa. The sequence goes on from CM060957.1 coordinate 133,518,098, forward strand.
ATTTCGTGTGACCTTGTGAAATCATTGGGGCGTGTAGCGGACAGCCCAAATCCACCTCATACGCCAACGTACGAACGCGTTGTGTAGGACCACTACCGTCGGCTATGACCTCTTGAACTGCAGTCTGCATAGTGCATACCTTTGACTTTTAATGGCACATTCACATGCATGAACATCCTGAAACCTAAAGACCATATCAATGAATGAATAAACCTTTGACTTGAGCAATATCAGTACACAGCATCAGTGCCAATAAACACGACATGCCATTTGTACTTAAGCACAGTATATTAATTTGATTTCTTTTTTGCTTATCGGCTATTTCCTTCTCTAGCGGATTTATGGTACAGGAACCTTTCTCATAGATTATTTTGTCACGCCTACATTTACCTGTCTCCAGTCTTAAAATACACCGCTATAACAAATGTGACTCGTATTCGGACGCCTTTGGGTTCTATCCCCCCGGCCCGCCTTCCTGATCTACAGAGTTTTCGCTAGTCGAATGCTGAGAAGTTTCACTGATTTTTGTGAGCCTTTGTATTTCTTGTGAAATTATTAACGTGCTCGATGGGCTGGTTTTGTTGTGGATTTGACACAAATGCAAATGAAAAAAAAGAAACAGTGTTGAAAGTACTCTTTGTAGTCGACTTGATACTCTCTTCTGACCTGAAAAGAATAAACAGTATATCAACCTTCAAAAATTAAACACACGATTTTGTATAGCACATAATTACTGGTACACAAAATTATTCTGTCAAAGTTCTGCAATTAACTCAAATGTTTATTTTCCTAAAAACAGCTGTAAACATTGAAGTAAATATACAGGATGTTTCAAAACGACACCAAACGAACTCATAGAAGTAGTTGCTCAGCTTCTATGTGACACATATAGACAGTTTTTACCTCCATTAGAGCCGCATTAAAATACGTTCCAGAATGACCGTAGATTAGGCAGTGACAGAAGCAACTTCATGTGCCTCACGCTGCCGAAGGAATCGCAGGTAGGTGACACCGTACCGCCTGCTATAGCTGTGAACACATACCGGCATACTCCACAGTGGCTTCCTACTATTAAAAATTTCTTTGGTTTATGAAACCTCAATAAAGAAGCTATTCTTTAGTTATTTGCTTATGGGTGTTAAACGTGTCAAACCTTTTAGAGGGAAGTTAATGTTAGTGAGATTGAGGATGGAAGCATTATATGATAAAAACAACAGAGAGCAATATCAAAGAATTATAAATAAAGCTAACCAAAACTAAATGCCTTATGCAATGAAACAAGCATTTTATTTCACTGTGTTTAATAATACCAAATAAAGCATTTGTAACGTAAAAGGAAGCTGTTGATTTTACAGTAACTAGTTGAAAGTGCTGTACAATTAAGGTCATAGCAGAATGAGCAGCTTTGGAACTGTTCGAGTCATTGTCGACTTTTTCACAATGGGGCTCCTTGCCCCATTACCTGAAACGAGGCTAGGGCCACTGATAAAGAGCAAGGATGCTTTTGTTTTCGTAGCCGGTGCGACCCAATAACAGCTCTCGAGGTTCCCACACCAGTGGTTCCTGAGCTGCCTAATCACAAAATAATGCAATATTTAACGCTGAAATTCGGACTAGTTAAGTTATAAACTACGAAATGGCTATATTCGTTCGATGTCGTTTCGAAACAATCTGTATATGCAGATACATTTATGCCATTTACGACACTAACAAAAACAATTGTTCTTCTAAAGTGAAACAGGTGTTACAAAAATATTTCAGTGCACTTACTGGAATGTCAACAATCTCTTAAATATTCAGTCAACAAAAATATATATGTATATATTCCATCACACGATTAAATTCAATGCTTTGTAGGGTAACCTTTATGCCTGATTTATTCTAGCAGGCGTGATTTCATATAAAAATTATTATTATTATTATTAATATTATTATTATTATTATTATTATTATTATTATTATTATTATTATTATTATTATTATTATTATTATTATTATTATTATTATTATTATTATTATTATTATTATTATTATTATTATTATTATTATTATTATTATTATTATTATTATTATTTTTTTTTTTTTCTTCTTTTTCTTTTTTTTCCGTAAAGTCAGGCTCAATTTTTACCCATTTTTCGAGCAGTGTTTTCTTTAGTTGATCTTAGAGGAGATGGTAGTATATCTGATGATTTTATTTATTTCACTCTGTAAATTCTCTATAGGGTTAAGATCTGGACTCTGTGGGGACGGATGTATAAGAACCATTTCCTGACAATATACACCCGGTGCTTTGGTTTATTATCCTCATAAAACTTATCTATGGTGTTATCAATAAATACCAAATTTCCCTCTCCATTTGCCGATATGTACCTTTATTCCATAACATTGCCACCTTTATGTTTCATTCCGCTTGGCTCTCACCGGGTTCGATCCCAGGTGACGGCAAAGTGAGATTTGTGGTGGACAACACGGCGCTGGGGCGGGTTTTCTCCGGGATCTCCGGTTTTCCCCGCTATCTCATTCCACCGGTGCTCCATGTTAATCTCATGTATCATCAGTGTCACCGCCTGCGGTGCCGTATGTAGTAAACGCGGGCGTTAAACACTACACATTTCATTTCATTTATGTTTCATTGCAGGGTGTAAATTCCTTATATTAAGCTCTGTATTGGGCTTGCGCCAGACACAAATCCTCCCTTCTATATCAAATATATGAAAGAGAATTTCATTAACAAAAATTACGTCATTCCAGCACAATCATTTAACACACTGCAACCTCTTTACCATGTTCATTTTGTTTACATGGGGCCTTTTTCTCGCCGCTCCTCCATTGTAGCCTTCCTCAACATTTCTCATAGTCTATTCTCGCTTCAGTGGAAATCTATTCTCGTTTGTGGTGAATATTCCATTCTATGTCATTCTCTGTATCGTCGGATGATGTTTCCAACAGTGTTCCAATTCACCTTAGCAGTAATTTCTCTAAGTGTAAGACCTTTAGCATACTGAAAGATCACAAGCTGTCGCTGTTCAAAGGTTGTGTTGTTTCCTTTGCGACCATTTCATTGTACGGCACACCACGACCCTACACAAATTGTAGGTTTGTCAAAAATGATAATCGGGTTGCGAGGCTTCGCTCTTTATAAATGTCTAAGCAGGCATAGCTAAGAGTGACCGAATATTAAAGTGGGACATGTATAGCTTGCTTTGGAGTCAAAGCAATCATTGTCAAAGTCAATAATTGTTATCTCTGTTGTAAAAGTCCCTCTGTTCCTGCTTTTCATTAAAAATAAACTTTGTTTAATAGCGCTTCATAATTTCAAATAACTCTCCATTATGTAGGAAAGTCTTGTATGACAGAATATTTTTGTTAGTACCTGTATCTATCAAATAACACAAAACCTATTGCCAAAACATTTTATTTTGCATGCAAAACTTTCCCTTAAAACACCTGGACTAACGAGTCAAGAGCTGTAATGTATCTGAAAACAGCTGAATGCTGCCACTTACAACAGGTGGTCGTAAACCAAGAAGTTGAAGAGAAGTTAATTTAAGAATAGGTAGCAAGGTATAACGTGTAACCACAAGGACATCCGCGGTCACACAGACCCTAGCGGAAGTGGTGAGAGTGCCTTATGCTACGATATAGTTTGGTTTCCTTCCCCCACAAATACCGCAATTATTATTGATCTCTTCTTCTAGCAATTTTATCCCGATCAAGGTCAACACGTTTCTCTTTACAAATCATGAGCATGTACGCGAGTTTCGGTGTTGCATCTGACTTTATACCGGTGCGCTAGGTCAAGGTGACGTCACTAAGGTATGTAGTTTGTTTAAAGGAAGAGTCACCCGGGACATTCCTGTTTGGCAAGTGCTTTCTCGAGGTTTGGTCCGCTTACTAGCATATAATAGCAGCATGATTAAGCATCGTGACGTTTCGTTCCACCGCACTTGTCCATGTGATACCTTCTCTTAATTTTACCACGATATCAAAAACAAAATGTCGATATCAAACATCTAGCATGACTTAAAATGGTATAAGACGTAACATGAATCAAAATTTTACAAAATATTAAAGTAAATTGAAAATATGAAATCTTACAATTTTAATGGTATAAAAATTAGGAGTGGATCGATACCACTTTTCTCGATACTCGATTCTCGATCGATATACGATATTTTTCACGATATCCGATACTTGCCCGCCTCGGTAGCGTAGATGATAGCCTGTCTGCCTCACGTTCAACAGGTCCCGAGTTCGAATCTCGGTCAGGGTGAGTTACCTGGATAAGGTTTTTTCAGGGGGTTCCCCTTATCCTCACAGACAAATGTTGGGTAGCTCTAAGCTCCATGGACTCTGGACACATTTGAGCATCATTTCACCCCTTTCATTCACCGTCCGATATGACTTAACTTTGGAGGATGTAAAATTACAACAACAACAAATAAAAGATACTTCGATACCGTCTTTTCTACTTCTAGTTTCGGTACAAAATAGAATGTTGGGGGATGTGTAATGCCAATAAAATTAAGTAGCTGCACATATTTAATGAGACAAAAACTTAAAACCATTAATGTTCTTATTTTTAAACTCTACCTAGGCATTTAAAAGCAAATCAGTCCACTTTTATAAGTTTTTGCTAAAAAATACTATAGTACTCTCACACTTTCGAGGCCAAGTCTACTTCTTTTTCTGTCACATATGAGTCCTGCTGTGCTAAACAGTTTTCATAAAAAAACTGTTGCAGGTGGAATACACAAATATTTAGCAGCTAATTTTTTTTCGGGAAATGAATTTGTTTTCCAGTAATACAGATCGTCTTTGATATATACAGTGATTTCTTCTTGGGAACTGAATCTGACACACGGTTATTTCCTTGCATAATGTTACTGTACAGCTGCCACATTCCTGGTAATTTTTCGGACTTTGCAATGTTCTACTGGCGACAATATTTTTTGTAATTTTAAAATAGTAATAACAATTGCTGAAGCATCACGAAGTATCGAAAAGTACCGAGCGAATTTTCTGAAACATTTTTCGATGTCGATATCATGCAAGTATCGAGAGTAGGTATCGAGGTATCGCATGTATCCAGGACCCATCCCTAGTAAAAATAGTTATCCCTTAATTGTTTAGAGCACTTAATAATTTCAAAAATTAATCCTAGTAAGTATCGTATCCTACTCATTCATTTTATATAAAATCTAGTTGTGGAAGCATGTTTTGGTTATGTATATGTGAGTGAATGTGTTTGGGGCCAGCAAAACTCAAAAACAAATCACTAAACTTCGTATTTAAGTATTTTAGGAACTCCATAAGAATATTGATTAAGGCTTCAAATTTATGAAGATCGAGCTTTCGGCCATTTTACACTCTATGGCCTGATGAAGGAACTGATGAAGGCCATAGAGTGTAAAATGGCCGAAAGCTCGATCTCCATAAATTTGACGCGGTTGATCACCCGTGAAGCCTTAATAAAGCTCGCCGCGAAAGCTTCAAGTCATACACTATAAGACTAGTTTAAAGAAAATTCCCCTTACCTGAAGATTCCCTTCATATGGAACACATTTTGTTAATTTTAATTTTCTCAACTATATAAAACTATTTTGATTAAAATAGCGCATGTTTAGTATTTTTCCGTTGCAAATCAGAAGTATGTCTTAAATTTTATGCGAATAGCCTGTTAAGTCATGTTTACTACGAATGGATTTTACGAGTTTATAACTTGTAAACAGTAAAGTTACTGTGAAAGGGTAGAGCCAGATTGAAAAATTCAATGACATAGCCGGGATTTGAACCAGGGATATTCTGGTCCAGAAGATCCGTTGTTCAAATCACGGCTATGGCATTGAATTTTTCAATCTGGCTCTACCCTTTCATAGTGCGTCCTACACACGGCAAGTGTGAAAGAATAATTCATTTCCAATAAAGTTCCTGCCAAACAAAATACATCCTACTGAAATACGCAATTGAGGCCGAATACAAATTTTGTGGAGTTAACCCTTTCTGAGATATTTTTTACAATTTATTTGAATTTTAAAATATTTTACCCTTTTTTTTTTTTCAACACCTTAGTCACTATATTTTACCCCCTGGTCAAGCGAAGAGAACGGAATTACAGAGACGTTCGAACTCGAAACCTTTGTATAATGTTGGATCATTGTTCAGGCCTACTGTATCTCTTTTTTCTTGCATTGAAATATGCGATAAAATAATTTCTGCACACTTTGATCTCGATGAACATGAAGCAGCTAGATGAACAGGCCTTTATAAGAATAATGTTCCAGAAGTCAAATACCCATTTGCTCTTACCTTAAATAATATTACAAACTTAATAGATTGGGGAGAATGATGCAATATTTTTTTACAAGTCAGAAACATTCTCCAAATGCTCCTGAAACTAAAGACATTTCTTAACTCAGATTTTCAGCATACCGAAATGGCGTATTAATTCAGAAAAATTGTCTCAATAAGACACATGGGATGTCCCCGATTTTTAATGAGAATATTAACATAATTAACTAAGGTGCTTGGCCAAAGAAGGGTTAATTATGAAATGATGCATGAGACAGCCAAAAAGTTCAGAGAACTCAAACAGTTGGTGGGCAGATATAGGAGGAATTATGGAAAAATAGAAGTGGGTGATATATGGAGATTAGAGGAAAGGAATACAAGCGATGTGGGTAACTTGGTAAAATGCAGAATAGAAGATATAGAAAGGCAGGAAATATGTGGAAGTCTAGAAAATATGAAATCATTACAATTTTACAAACAAATAAAAAGAAACTTACACGAGAAGCATACGTAGATTACTGCAATGGGCAAAGAGAGAAGGGCTAGCTTGGGTGAGAACAGGAACTCTTAAGAGGAATAAGAGGTAGGGAAAAGAGAATTTGTGAATTGTGGGGGGAAGAAAGCATAGAACACTATGTAGCAGAATGCGAGGAGGTTGCAATATAGAGAAAAGAAGGTTTGGGAGAAAAAATGGGAGAAAGTAGAGAAGAAGATAGTAGCTAAAAAAAATGTTAACAGGAAAGGAGGAAAAGCAGGTAAGAAGCATTTGTGAGTTCTTACAGAAAGTAAAAGAAAAATGGGCAAGAAATGTAAAGAACATAAGAAAGGAAGATGGTGTGGGGGAAGAATGGGGCTAATTAAGTAACAAGGAGGCATGGAGGCTAAGAGCTACGTGGCAGAGCAGAAGACCAGGCTGTCATGTAAGCCAAGGTAGCAACAAGGTAAAGACAAATAAATGTAGCCAAAATTTATAAATTGTAAAATTTTGGAATATGCACAATAAATAAATAATTCATAAAGTATTATCATCCGAAGCATTAAAATAATATATATTTCAGTCTCATGACTTTTCAGGTTTATTCTTCTATTTCTTCACGTAGACCAAGATAGACATTTATATAAACTGTTTTACATCACATTTTCTTGTCTACATACCGGGAATAGGGGAATAAAATAGGCTTAGGTCATAGAAAAATCACAAACAAAGCTTTGAAATTCCGCGATCTTTGCATGACCAGAGAAAAAACTTGGTTTCACTTTTAGGATAGTAGGGCTAAAATGGCAATCCTGTCATTTCAGTTTAATATGTTTATAAGACCAATACGAAGCAACGATTTAAAATAAAGATTTAATTTGTATTGATATGTGGTGATTCGTGCAAAGTTGCATTCTGGTTTGAGTGTTTAAACATTCCTTGAGCTGGTTATTTTTAATTGCTTTCCCGTCCTTTCCATAGCTCAAGGTTGCCTTTTAGAGGCCGAAATTCCGGCGAAATTTTTTTATTTCTGAGTAACACCTTGACTGTAGGTCAAAGCTAAAACTGTTTTTTTCTCACACTCTGTAGTGCAATTAGGATGGCAATAATAGGCAGAAACACGAAGCACAAGAAAAGAACAAATACTATCAACACATTTTTCCCATGCTTATGCAATTCTCATATTTTACTTCTCTTATTTCGGTGCTCCAAAAAGAAGGGCAAAGTTGTTTATGCCATCCATTGGAAAGGCAGTGCCAATGTATCAAACAAAACACATATAGTTTAGATATCTATATTCCCTGTTAGATTAAATCATATCTCAAATATGTTTCTTCCACTTTATAAAGACAATTCAGGGTTGACGCTTAACCTCTTCTGTGTGAAGCTCTTATTTGGGAAGTAGGGTTCGATTCCGGACCTTGAGCCTTTTCTGTGGCTTTCCCAGAATGTTAGCGAATCCTGGGTCCTGTCACCATTATTTATTTTCATGTGTTTCAGGGTTCTATGACCAGGCTCCGATATTGATGTATGGTGATGATATAATTTGAGCAATGCAATAATTTATTTCTGGCGCTTCGATGGATGGTTGGTGTGTCCCCTGAGCACCCCCGGGTTAAAGATTGCGCAAGAGTATTGGCGTCTGAAATCGTTAGTGACCCCGTCCTTGCTAACGCCCACCCTCAACCACATCTATTATCTGTTTCAAACGGGATAACGTTTGTCCTTAAGCACTACTAGGAGGGCAACCAATCAGAGTCCTGCGGTGTTGTATTGCATTCCCCGTAAGTGGTGTATGGCAAGCGCTAACCTAATCAATCTCTAATAAATACTATCCGCACTAAGACAAAAATTCAGTTTTTGCAAAAACTGAACCATGAGGAAGGAGAGAGTAATGTATTTAACATAACCGTAAAAACCCCATATTTTTACATCATATACTTTTCCTAATACAAATAAAGTAGTATTATATTATAACAATGCATCGCGTCGTAAGAATTGTAATGGATATCATTTTTGGTTGGCATATGTGCGTGTAGGTATATTTGTAATTACTCAGAACTGAAACGTAAACGTTTTACATGACTGATAAAAGAATTACTTTGAATTCGAACAAGAGGAAACAATGCACTTCCTACTGGCCTAGCAGAACGTGTCTGGTCACATTATGTCTTTGTTTATGAATGGTTTCGTAATCTGAATTACTCTAGAGAGGTCAAAGCAGCATTAATCAGTTGTTCTTCAGTTTAAAAACCAGGTAAGGTGTATCAGCTGGATCAGCTTGCAGTTGAAATGAGACCTGAGGTATTATAAACCACCTTCCCCCATTACCACTGCCAGAACAATCCAATTGAGTTAATTTGGGCTCAAATGATCTTGCAAACAGAAATAATACTTTTAAACTGACTGAAGTTGAACGATTTATTCACGAAGAAATTGACAAGGAACACAACAAGGCTAGGAAAACCGCGTGAGACATCAGATAAACTACAAGAAGACGACTTTTGGAAAGAAATAACACTAACGAGATTTTGGAACTTATCATTATAAATTTGCAATACTTAGACGTTGAAGACAATGACGAATTATCTCTTAACGTATGTAAGTAACATTCACAGCAATATGGCTGCATCCTGGCATTTTCGCTGGATTAGAAAAATAAGTAATTCATAAACTGCAATTATTTTAAACTATATACTTAAAACATGTGCGTAATATATGAATATCCATGTTGAAATTGTGATTTCAAAAACTGCATTATTATATATCACTTTGGAAAACTGCGTTCCCTTACGTCTAGCGCCAAGAAGACTCGCAAGTGTGCGAGAGAGAGAGAGAGAGAGAGAGAGAGAGAGAGAGAGAGAGAGAGAGAGAGAGAGAGAGAGAGAGAGAGAGAGAGAGAGAGAGAGAGGGAGGGAAATATAAAAAGAGTGGAGATAACGAGGTGGCAACGCCGAATGCGCTAACGCATCTGATTCGCTACAGACGAGAACTCTTCCCATTTGAAACATATAGTCATCCTTAGGTATGCCCTTCATCCTTTCCTCCCAGGAGTCACGTAAAATCTACAAATGACAGATTCAGAAACAATGACATGTTAATATGATACTAACATTTATAGTATGTATACAAAATTACTTAATTTGCTGTCAAATTCTGTCTGTTTTACCGAGTTTTTTAATTAAAAATTGTATAGGACAATCCACATAAAACTGAATACCCTTGATAATATTTCCTTATGGAAAATAATGAACCATTTCAATCCGATTTTATTATTCAGTCACGTCTGAGAAACTGGTTTTGTTACTTCTTAACATTAATATTTAACGACAAAGAAAATACTTCCCCAAAAACACCTTATCTGTGTAACTTGCCCTCAAAAAGATTTGAGACCTCTTGAAAATGAGGCAGACAGTACTGTCACACCACAAATGTTGGCAATATTGGTATTGATGTTGGTACTCTTGCCATTCATTATTGCCTTACTGCTATTATCTATTTATAGTTGGTTTTCAATATCTAGCAATGACACAGCTTATCTTAGAAGAGAATGACAAGTAACTAAGTGTCACAGACTGCACGGCTCAATTGAAATTCATTTCACCCATTTCGTTCATTCATCTCGGAAAATGATCTACACAGTTAAAGGAGTCCCACAAGACATCCTTACATGTTTATTTAGTGGCTTTTACTCGTAATTTAATTGCACAAAGTTATTCGGAATTCTTTCCTAGTAAGTCTATTCTCAGATAAATACAATATATATATATATATATATATATATATATATATAATATACTTTATTATTCATATACATATATTACAATGTGATATTTTAACAAAATTCGTATAGTCATTTTTGAGAAAATAAAATAACGAGCACATTTGCATCTAATGTATATTTGCCGTGAAAAATATTCTTGAATATTTTCGTGATGCATTTGTTCGAAGTTGCTAAATTTAAATATGTGACTTCGTATCTATGCGACGTTTCCGTTTGTGTTAGATATGAAATCAGCCACTTAGATTTTTTCTAAAACACTCTTTTTTTAATTCAGGGCTACTCAAAACATATTTCCCATAAAATATCAATATAGAATTCTTTATTGAAATGTAGTACTTATTCTAACTAGGTGGAAGAATACATACTAAGATACAGAAAGCTCTTTGTTGGTAACTCAGAAATAAAACATTTTAAATTCTTGGCATCGGATATGTCTCCATATTAAATAAAGATTTCCGCGAGTAAGTGAAAGTGTGTGTGTGTGTGTGTGTGTGTGTGTGTGTGTGTGTGTGTGTGTGTGTGTGTGTGTGTGTGTGTGTGTGTGTGTGTTGTTTGTTAGTGTGTGTGCATGTGAACAACATAATTTCAAAACGATTAGTCCCTTAAACACTAAAATTACAGGGGCGGTCGGTGAGGCATTGTATTAACGTGCCATAAATATTTAATAAATAAGGGTTGTATAAATATAAATGTGTACCAGCTTCGAACGATTTTGGTAACCTTATCAATAATTCATCCTAATTTATAACATAATGTGCCAAACAGAACGTACAGGGAAACTGAAATAGTATTTATATGCACTCTAGTTACGCACAGGGTTAATCAACACAGTAAAAGTTTGATAATACAGTTGATGGAGAATGTGATACGAAGTGTTCGTGTACGATTTCGCGACAGAGAGACAGTTATCTTAAATCCCGTGCTTTACTGCACTCTAACGGATGAAGCGTAAGTTATGCGCCAGAGAAACTTAGGCACCACCTTCTCCCATAAAAAGCCGTGTATAAGCAGACATCCTAACCCTAACACCGCGCTTATGAGCGTAGATGGTGCCGATCTGGAATCGGCACCAAGCCACGAAAAACAGCCAGGACAGAGAACTTGCGTTTAACGCGCCTATTCACACGAGGGAGCAGACACTCAGAAACGATCTTTTTTGCGCAATTCCTATACACTTCTCTTTCTTTCGTTTTCATACAGATGGTGCCACGGCACAGCGGCACTGCCTCAGAAGCGACCCCTGAAAATTAGTATTTAAGTACGACTTTGAAGAATGCAACAGAAGGAAAAAATAAGCCCCCAACTAAAACATTTTCCTCAAAAAAAATTTCGAAGATTTTTATCTTCTCAAAAATGACTGTAAACGTTTGACTGTTACCTCTTTTGAGAATATTTTCATAACCTATTGAAATGTATACCTTGAAATTTCTGGGAATAACTTCTGAGAATTCTATATTTTGAATGACTTTTGCTATTCTAAGCCTTTTGGCCATTTTGTTTCTTTATTGCACAAAAAGAATGAAATGTCAAAGCCCCTGCACATTGACCAGCTCTTAAATACAGTACGATCCATACAAACCTGAAGTATTTCAATAGGCCATAATTTCCCTTTGAAAGCTCGTAGAATGTAGAAATATGTTTTAATGATCTTAGTAGCTCTGGGAGAATTGACAGCACTGACAATTGTTGACAGTCTTAAATGTGCCACTTTCTTTGATACGGTTGTAGACACTGAAGTTTATATGGGTATCTTCAATACAATTGTGGAGCAGCTAGATGATATCGAATTGAGAGAAGGTTATTACCAGCAAGATGGAGCGACGTACCACACATCTACTGTCCAGCAACACAAAGAAGGTCCCTCAAAGGAATGTACTGTCTTACACAGAGGGACAAGGACAGTGAATGTGTGTGACACAGAACGCTTGCTACACAAGGAGCAGACCCTTAAAAAACATGCGTCCTATTCACTCTGTACACTAAAACCGAGAAGATTCATTCACAAAAGTAGAAGCCGTCAGAATGTTTTTGAATCGTCTGTAACTGTACTGACAAGGGAGGGTGTGGGAACCTTCGCCAACCCCCCTGCGTCTCAGGACTCGGAGACTTACTCTCCTGTGGAGGACAGTATTTTTTGGGGGGGTAAAATTACGTTCTCCAACGTTAAGTCACATCGGACGATGAATGGATGGGTGAAATGTTGCTCAAATGAGCCCAGGGTCCATAGAGCTTAGAGTTAACCGACATTCGTCTTTCAGAATAAGGGAAAGTCCTGGAAAAAACCTTATCCAGATAACTCATACTGTCCGAGATACGAACTCGGGACCTCTTGAACGTAAAGCAGACTCGCTACCATCTACGCTACCGAGGCGGGCAAGAGGACAGTAATGGCACCATGGAACTTGTAACTAGTTTATTTGATAATCGAATAATCTCAAAAGGTCTGTGGCCCCCAAATCTCCTGACCTAAACTTACCGGATTTTTTCTTGTGGGATATCTAAAAAATAGATTGTACAAGAATAGGCCATGGACAGTTGATGTTCTCAAGGAATCCATTCGAACCGAAATAAGTAGCTTTGGCGAGGATACTCTCCGTAAAACTTCAGAGAATATGGTGAGACGAGTGCAAACGTGTATAGATGCTGGTGGAGGACACTTGCAACATTTTCTCTGATATGTAAATAGCGTAATGTAATTTCCCAATTGTGTATTATATTCTCCCAAAGTTGCACGTGTGTCCTATTATTGGTTCAAAAGTTATGGCCTATTGAAGTGGTTCAGGTTTATATGGATCGCACTGTATTTGACTATCACTTACAACCTATTGTGTTCACATATTCTCCTTGTACTCATATGGAAATATGCAATAAATTAATCTCAAAATTAAAATGATCTCGAAATACGTACATAGAATAATAAGCTTTTGTCCGACTGGTAAATAAACTTCAATTTTAAAGTGTGGTTTTAACCTGAGAATGTTTAGGTTACAGCCATATGTATTATAGTGGAGTATAACGGTTCTTTACTTCTCTTTGTTACTACATTATATTGTTTCCATATAAAGCCTGTGTCCCAATAGGAGGTCAGTAGGAGTCCCACTGCATTTCTTCTTTTCTTCTATTTCCAGCAGTATCTGTTACTATATTTGTTTCCATATAAAGTGAGTATGAGGTCAGCAAGAGTGGAAAGGGGCATGATCGACCGAGATATATCGAGATTTAAAACGAACCTGTTGTGTGAGTCCCGACTTGAGAAAATGTTGCAACATGTGTTGCAAAACTGACATTAACCCTAGACGAGCCTTGTTCTTTGTATTATCAGTAGAACATAAAGTCTGAGTGCAAGAGAATGGAACATACAGTGAACATATAGGCAATAATGTTTTAGTTTTACTAACTTTGTCGTAAATATATTAATAATACTTTGGAATTTCCACAAATTAACTCACAGTAAAATATAATTAGGCGCTGGTGCACAGTGAAGAAACGTTTGCCAAGATATGCAGCTGATTTATCAAAACTCATTTAGATAGAATTTTTAAACAATAAAGGTTCAGAAATTAACTATGTGTATAATTAAAAGAGTTTAAATAAGGTACAATAAATTTACCCCTTCCAATTGTACAACATCGGCAAATATTCTTTTATCCGCCACCATAAGAAGAAAACACGTCATTACATCATACTTTTGTTACTAAACAATGGGTATTTTACTGTTAGACAGGAGTAATCTCTGCAAAGTGTCGAATTATCTCTACCAGAGTCAGTATAGCAGATCAAGCAGAAGAATAAAGTTAAAACTTGCGAGACAAAAAGACAGTATTCTTCAGAAATGTCTACTCTAATATAGTGTCAAACCCATATTAATCTCTAACAATCGATTGCCTCATAGATGGCTTAGTCCGATGTTCTATTTTTTCTTTAGTTATCTGAAAAACAAGAAACATACGACATCTTTAATGTAGAGAATATATACAGGTTGTTTCAAAATGACACCGGACGATTATAGCCGTTGCGTAGTTTATAACTGAACTAGTCCGAATTTCGATGTCGCAGCTTCCAAGTTCTGTTAGGTATAATTTTATGCGGCATTAAATATTATATGATTTTGTGATTAGGCATCGTAGGAACAACTGGTGTGCGAACTTTAAAAGTTGTTATTTGGACGCACCAGCCACGAAAACAAAAACATTACTCGTTGCTGTTTATGAGTGACCCTAGTCTACCTTTCAGGTAATATGGCAAAGTGAAGTTATTTGTGAAGAAGTCGACTAATAACTCGAACAGTTGCAAGGTTGCTCTTCAGTGTAAAACTACACATCCCGTCCTAACAGGGAGGATTTTGTGCGTACTTAGCAAATCCAAGCAATGCGAACGCCGAAATGACGGATATGGTTTTGATGGGTGGAAGAGCTGAAGGGAGTTTAGCGAACGCCCGATTAATTTAGTTTCATTAAAAATATGAATTGTAAAAATAGTTACATCAATGATAATATTTATTTAACTTCAGAGCATTTTGTTATGATCTTAATTGTACAATACTTTCAACCACTTACTGTAAATATCAACAGCTTCCTTTACAGTTATAAATACTTTATTTAATATTATCAAACACATGAAATAAAATGCTCGTGTCATTCTATAAGCCATTTAGTTTTGGTTAATTTATCTACAATTCTTTGATGTTGTTTTCTGTTCTGTTTATCATTTAATGCTTCCATCCTCAACCTCACTAACATTAACTTCCTTCTAAAAGGTATAAGTTGCATATGTCTACCAGCTTATTTGCCATCATGACTGATATAGCGGAATTTTGGAACACATTAAACACTCTTAAGCAATAATTAAGCAAAAGCTTCTTTATTGCGGTTTCATAAGCCAAATAAAGTCTTAATAGTAGAGAGCTACTGCGGAGTATACCGGTATGATTACAAACAGCTACAGCACGCGGCACAGCGTGTGACATACCGGCGAACTCCGACAGCGTGAGGCACGCGTCGTTGTTCCTGTCACTGCCTAGTCCACACTTATTCTGGAGCATTTTTATGTGGCTCTATTGGCGGTAAAAACTATATGTGTCACATAGAAATTGAGCAACTATTTATATATGTTCGTTTGGTGTCGTTTTGAAACTTCCTGTATAGTTCTGGTTTCATTGTATAATTAATACTAACGGCACAGTTGTAAAAATTGAATACAGGCACTAGTGAACTATTTTGGCAGAATTAAGTGCAATAAATTTAGAATCTGTAAACTAATGTCAGCTTCTTCTCTTCAGCTTTCGTCGTCTGAGTCACTCATTTTGACATACAGTTTACCTTTTGTTATTTTTGCATCACCATAGTTACAATTCTTTGCTATTCAAAGCCTCCAATATCATGTTAAACCTAGTAGAAACTTCGATTCTAAATCGTTTGCGAAACCATTTTTAATATTTTTCTAATTCATAATTCCAGTCGATTTTTTCTTAGGTAACGGATAAAATTACACATAGGACTAGCGATGGGTTTTATGTTTATCATGCTCTTGAAATTTAAGACGTCGGAGCTAAATTTTTTTCACTCGCTAATAAACATCTACTTACCTCGCAACTCCCATAAATAACTATTATTTTTATTTGTATGGCCCTGTTCAACACATAATATTGTGACTTTGTGGGTTCGAAGATTTAGAAGGCCAATTTGCAGAAATTCAAATTGTTCTTTTTTCCGTAGAAATACACTTTGGTCAACCCTTACAGTATAGCAGAATTACGTCACGTACACAATTAAAATCTTCCAGTTCGTCTGTCATACCCACAAAAAAGGGTTCACTTTCAAAATACAGCTGCAAGATTATCAAGTTCCATTTCGACTCTGTCATTACGACTGTCCTCAAACTAACTGCGGCTTCGTTTTATACGACCATTCATGATTCCAGACGGTTGTAGGATGTTCTTTATCAATTAAGATGGCACTAGAAGTTGCCAGTTATCTAACTTTATCTGTTTCGGGAAGCCTTTTATCTCCGCGCTATCTTTATCTGTCCCTTATCTCCGCGCGGCACTATCTGTCTGTGGGTCGGCCGCGCTTCCTCACAACAAATGCGGTCGGCGAAAATACGATTCATTTTCATCATTTTAATCTGAACTGTAGTTTTAATTCCCTGTTTGGTATGCTGGAATTAAATAATTGTTACATGAAATAAAATCTAAGGAATGATTCTAATAAAAGAAAAATACCGCTACCCCAGATGGCAATCGAAACAGAGATCTCAGGTTGAGAGGCTAGAACACTGGTGCTCGATCATGAAGCAGTCATTTTGCGGGATGGGATGCCGCTTCTTGTTTTTGTTTAGGAGCACATAAAGTAAATATTTAATATTCCAATATTATAGTTTGTGACAGGAAAATAGTTCACATAATTTAAACATAAATTAAATATGAATTAATTAATGAATCAATTTATTAAGCGCTAAGATATTACATTATCGAACTGCTCATCGGTAATTGACCCAGGTCATTATTTGGTGAAGAGTATATTAATTACAAAGGTGCTATTACTGCCATTAGTAGTACTACTTCTATCTCTGCCATTATTTGAGGCGCCTAGTATCAAAGACGAACATTCACCATTTTTATCGAAACTGAGTTAAGAATCGATCTATTTCATATTTGACGTGCTCTTTTTGAATCTGCAGTCCGTTTGTTCCTTAAATGGACCTTTATATGTATTTTTCACGGTTGAAATATATAGTTAGTTTCAAAACCGGACACCTCCATGCTCAGTTAGTTTCTAAAATGGACATGGCCGTTTGAACCAATCAAATCGCTGGAAATCATTGAAAACTGCCATGGCCTACAATTTATGGTTACATATTAACGTGATTGTGGTGTTTTAAGTTTGTTCTCATATTTTACTGAAATATAACAGTAATTTGTAATTTACGTCCTCCAACGTTAAGTCATATCGGACGATGAATGGAATGGATGAAATGATGCTCAGACGAGCCCGGGGTCCATGGAGCTTAGAGTTACCCGACATTCGTCTTTCAGGATAAGGGAAAAAGCCTTATCCAGGCAACCCACCCTGACCGAGATTCGAACTCGGGATCTCTTGAACGTGAGGCAGACATGCTACTACCACGCTACCGAGGCGGGCATAACAGTTACGGGACAATTTGTAAGCTTAATATGTAACTGAAGCTACCAGGGGCGGCCGGTGAGGCATTGTATTGGCGGTGCCATATTAATTAATTAATAATAAGTGAATGAATAAATAAATAAATACAAAATAAATACATATGGGTTGTTAAAATATAAATATGTGTACCAATTTCGAACGATTTCGGTAATCTTATCAATAAGCCATCCTATTTTATAATATACTGTACCAAACAGAACGTACAGGGAAACGCAAAATAGATATTTATTACATCCGTACTCTTGTTACGCACTGATGTAACTAGCACAGTAAAATTTTGATAATACAATTCATGGAGAATGTGATAGGACGTGTTCGTGTACGATTTCGCGACAGGGAGACAGTTATCTTAAGTCCCGTGCTTTACTGCACTCTAGCGGATAAAGCGTAAGTTAGGCGCCAGAGACATCTCGGCATTACCTTCTCCCATAAGAAGCCCTGTATAAGCAGACATCCTAGCCCTTAACACAGGCGCTTATGAGCGTAGATGGTGCCGTTCTGGAATCGGCACCAAGCCAAGGAAAACAACTAGGACGGAGAGCTTGCGTTTAACGTGCCTATTCGCACGAGGGAGCAGACACTCAGAAGCAATCTTCTTTTGCGCAATTCCTATACACTTCTCTTTCTTTCGCTTTCATACAGATGGTGCCATGGCACAGCGGCACTACCTCAGAAACCGCCCCTGGAAGCTACTATAATATTGTAATAGAGCTCTAACATTCATAGCATTCAATCACAATTGATTTCCATAACCTGGGAATTATTTGTTTCAAAAACGGACACTTGCATCTATGTTTGTTTAAAAATGACGTAAGCCAAGTTTAGTTTAAAATGCGGATATTGCATATGTTACACTGGTTTTATAGTGTATTCAAACAATAGTTTTAAGTGGAAACTTTGATTATTGTGCTATTAGAGTTGCAAACATGCCAAGCAAAAATGGTTAGGTTAACAAAATGAAGCTGCGATAGTAAAACACATCTACCACTCTAGTGACAAATAATGTCAATGGCTCCTCATTTATTAAATTCTCAACAATTTTCTCCTTATTGCTCATTCCGCTTTTTTTTAAACAGCCCATTTCCATTTGTTTTACTTGTTCTAAGACCTGCCCTACTTCTTGCAATTTCTATCTATAATTTTGCATATGTCAATTCTCCTCTTACTTTTTGTCCTAATGTATTCTCTCCGCCAAATCTCAGTTTCCTTGCATTTAAAAACTGTTCCATATCTTCTTTTCCCCACGTAATGGTCACTCTCCTGTAACAACTCATTTCGCTGCTCTTTCACCCTCCACACTCCTCTGGCATACTTTACATATCCTCTATCCAGAAGTTTCTATGTTCTTCTATTTGTTGAAGAAATGGTTGTACTTTTAGTTCCTCTCTAATACTCTCCTTTCTAATGTCATGTACAACATTTCACAGCACTAGGAGCTACATTTATACTGCTTGAATTTTGCGTTTCGCATTTTCTTTTAAGGTCCAGGCCTCACTTCCATACATTGCCATTGTTGAATAAAATATTAGCTGCTATCTTTTCTTTGTTCCTCGATGTTGGTGTGATTGTTCCACAAATATGTTGAAATTTCTCCATTTTCTTATTTATATCTTGTTCTTCTTCATAGGTTAATCATAGTATAAGTATTGCAAGTGTGAAACTTGCTCCAACAGTTTATGTTGCCTAATTGCCTAGCTGTCAGACTTGAGATTCCTTTGCGTGGCGTAAATCTGCGACACCGGAGTACCGGCTTTACGTCCCTCCCAAAGGAAGCCGTGCTAAGGATTACCCTCGAGTTTGAACCCACACGTCGATAATCAGAGGCTAGCATGTTATTCCGATAGAGGACGACAAAAGGAACTGCCTTTATTGTTGCATCAGTCGTTGTAAAATATTCTACTTTATTCGAATTTAGGCGACCAGATGCTTGAAATAAGGGAAAGTTTTGACTTCAACAACGTCTGTAAATGACAAAATAAACTACGATTATAGTATGTTGTAAATTATTCAATTTTAGGGCTCTAGTTTTCACTGGAAAGTTCGGACAGTTGAAAGTTCTTCTGACCATATCAGGCCAGTCATTTCGAGGAGATAGTGAATGAGGTATAACCAGTTAAACACGTGTTCTCGTATTAGAGTCAGCGTATTTTACCCATCATCTAATTTCCGTACTGAAATCCGCTATTAAGGTGCAAACCTGTTTAGCGAATCCTCACTGTGTATGGGATGCTCGCTATAACTCCTGAGTATACCGAATATAATTCGACTGGTATGTGTTTAAGTGGTACACTTAAGAGAAACCAGAAGTTAAAACATTCCACTAGACTTTTACTAATTTACAAATAAAGTGTGGTTATATTAAGTAGCTGAATATTAGTTTACATTCTACAGTTTTTGTTTACTTTCTCGTTTATTTTAAAAAGAAATAGTATTATATTCTACGTAGATTATATCCTGGAATTACATCGAAAATACACGTTTTGTGACCTCCGATCTCAACTGACATTATAAATGCATGGGTTTTTGTTTTATTTTTTTCAAAAATGGTTTTAGAAATTTTGTTTAATATATTTTAATTACTGAGGAATTTGCTGTTATTTATTATTCTTACGGTCGTAAGACCTAAGCCCAATTATAATGTTCATCATAGATATGTGGATTCATGGAGTAGTAACATAGCTAAACACTAGAAACAAATAAGGAAAATACATTGAACACAAAATCATCCAGAAAGAGAAAACCAAGGCATCGAGACAACTATATGTATAAAGAAAAGAAAAATGGAGCTGGCATTAGTAAGTAATTGCATATTGTTAATAATTTACTTTTTAATTATTTTAGTAATTATACTTTCCTGTGAATGACAGGCCAAGTTCTGCTCATTTCCGAATTAAATTTTTGTATAATGTTGCATAATTGATAAATAAAACATGAGGTAATACAAAAATTCATGAGAAAAATGTAGACTACCTTAAAACACGCAATGCATGTCAAAAAAAACTTTAATTTGTTCTTAACCACTTCCTAAAGTGCTATTGTTGCCGATTGCATTGTTGGATTGGAGCCGCCGCAGAGAGCTGTAAGCGTTGGCAGGAAAGAGAAGATAGTGGCGCGCAGCGCTGGACGCTTTCCGAGAGAGAAAGAGACAGAGAGATGTCTGGATATTTCCGTCTTTCTCTTGCCACCGCGATTGTTTTCGGAAAACCTACCGCATTCTAGAACAATGACTGGGAGGTATAAAAAGCGGCAAAGTGTGAAAAGCAGTTAATTGAGTTGTGCAGTTGCAATGGTGTCGTAATTGTGACTTCTACCGCAGTAGTCTTTTGTTTGTTTACGTGGGACAGCGAACGAGACGACCTTGAATACTGCTTTAGTGTTTGTCACGTCTTTTTACTTCTGCAAGGGTTATACAAAGTTACTGTTTACTACAATAAAGAGTGTTTTTAAATTTCTGCAAACAAGGCTTTTGATTCTAAGCAATCCACTAAGTCACAATAATCTTTACAATGGATTTAAATATTCCTTGAATCATTAAGTCATCACCGCTTTGTTTCTCTTGGGCATACAAAGGTATAGCATAAGCAACCCAGTTTTCAAAGATTTGACTTTCACTTCAGCCTGTTGTATGACTATTCTTTTCACAGCGGAATCTCTTATGAAAACAATTCTGCAAACGTTTATCTGAGTGAAAGAGGTGTAAGAATAATTAGGCTGTGTACAAATTTATGAACGTAAATTATTATTAATTTTTTATAGCTGCATTATATGTCCATAGATTTGACAGTGTCCAAAAGCAACGAAAATAGTGATACGATTTCAGATTATTTCTGCAGTAAGAAAGTAACGTTTCCTTTCAAAATGCAAAAACCTATATTTTTAGTATTTATATTTTCATTCTTGAGCATATCATCGTGTCATGTAGTGCCGAGGCTCTCGCCTACACTTCTACTCTGACCTCTTACCAGATGAGAGATGATGTGAAATGATAATGGAGATGAAATGGAGGAACAGGAAATTTGGGGGATGTAATTAACCTACCCAACATTCGCCCAACGACCCAGGAAAACCCCGAAGAAACCTGGATTAGGTATGTCGGCCACGGGAATCGAACCCGGGCCTCTGGAATGCAGGCTAGCGACGAAACCACCTGAGCCATCTCGCGCGGTTAAGAACTTTTTATATAAGAAAGTAAAATGTAGCTTCATATAATGGTTAGTAGATGATTACAAGAAATTTATGAGCGTTGGGTTGTTGACTCATGTAACATTTATATTTCAAATTTTTTTAAAAAAGTAAGAACCTTCACACGAAGTGTTTAATTTTCATTCTACATACAAACTATCTGTACCTTGTATTTATAACAATCCCTTGATATCTCACATCTTCTGTACATTTAAGTATTCCTTGGCATGATTTAAATAATAAATATTCCAATAAATTGTGAGAGTAATTGCAACTTAATTCTTATTTTCTGATAAACTTTCTTTCGACATGTTTAAACATTACAAATGTTCTCGATGGTGGATTTTTCGTCATAAATGTTGAAATACGAACAAACAAATGTAAAAATATTTATTTTCTACAGAAAACAGTTCAGTGGCTGTGGCTCTATGTGTGCAGTCATAAACTTACCTACACACCATTTTTAAAAGCACTTATTCTGTCTATTTTTTTTTTTTTTAATTTTACATCCTCCAACGTTGTCATATCTGACGATGAATGGAATGGGTGAAATGATGCTCAAATGACCCCAGAGAACATGGAGCTCAGAGTTACCCAACATTCGTCTTTTAGGACAAGGGAAACCCCCAGAAAAACCTTATCCGGTAACTCACCCTGACCGAGATTCGAACTCGGAACCTCTTGAACGTGAGGCAGACACGCTACCATCTACGCTACCGAGGTGGGCTATATCTATTTCATGATAGAAAAGTCGTGGATGATCCATGTTTACTGACCGAGCTAGAGGATACACAACAAAGTTCAATAAAGGGAGACAAGGTTTCTCGGTGTTGACAAACACTAAGCACGTGAAAAGGTTGCATGAAGTAGCAACATTGAGTGGGAACCGAAACTGGTTACTTAGTTTTAAACACCCACCAACTGGTCCGTTTGACCTTGTTCACCTCTACACAGTGAAGCAATTTTCAGGTGGGGGCACCCTATGGGCGGGCTACAACCACTGTCGTGAGGGTGCAAAGTGCTGCGGTCATATGTCTTCTGTTTACCCTAAGCTCAAACTACTAATTTGAGTCAATAATTAACGTAATTTACAACGAGAGTTGTGAAGCAGAGTGTGACATTGCAGGCAGGATTTGAGTCTACAGATAGAATGAGTAGAGCCAGACTGAAAAATTCAATGCCATAGTTGGGATTTGAACCACGGATCTCCCGCTCTCCGTGCGGTTGCTCTAACCAACTGAGCTACTATGTCCAACATGCCGACACGACATTAAATTCTCCAACTGACTCGTATGTTTCCCGGTAGACCCCTAGGAGTTCCCATGAGCAATGACGTGGCGACGTACTATGCTGTAAGTACATAAGTCCCAGGTTTATAGTTAAACCACTATGTTTTTTCAGGTAAATTGATGGAAATAATCATTTCCTTCACACTAGCCGTGTGTAGGCTAAGGTTTGAATGAGTAGAGCTAGACTGAAAAATTCAATGCCATAGCCGGGATTTGAACGACAGATCTCCCGCTCTCCGTACGGTTGCTCTAACCAAGTGAACTACTATGGCTAACATGCCGATATGACATTAAATTCTCCAATTTTATCCAAGATTATTTCTACATACAGAGTTTGTAAATACAGATAGAACATATTTTAAACTGTTTATGTAAGCAATCGTAGGATTTTTAATATTATAAATAAAGTATTTATTTTTATTTATCAAATATATAATCCTATGGCCCAGAGAGGAGGAAATCTTTACCAGAAGCATATCATCCTGCCATGCAGCGCCGAGGCACCCGCCAACACATCTATCAAAAAAGAGACCACTAGATGAGAGATCGTGTAAATTATAATGGAGACCAAATGTAGGGACAGGAATTTCGGCAGATGTAGTTAACCTACCCAGCATTCGCCTGGCGACCCGGGAAAACCCATGGTTCAGGTAGGCCGGTCCGGGAATAGAACCCGGACCTCCCGAATGCAGGCCACAGACGAAACTACTTGATTCATCCCACTCGGCACTTGGTTCGTTATTCCTGTATATTAAAACAAGCAAAGGAAGTTAATTTGTAAAAGAAAATGGAACTAGAAGATTTTAAATATAGAGAGCCTAATATTGTCACAAATGAACTGTTTTGTTTAATTCAAATAGTATGTTGTAAGTAATCATTGTTATTACAAAATATTGCTCCTTTCACAACTTAAAACACGCACACATATCATTCGCCAAAACATTTGATTGGATCTCGATTGTTTTCTTGCCATTATTTCTAATCAAGTACATTGATGCGAAACTTGTGACGATCTCTCCCTGCTTTTGCTACTCCTTCGTGGGGGAGAGGTTACGGTTATGAAACTGGAAAGCACATTCAGAAAAAGAAAGGAGAAATTACCTATGTCCATTTTATTTTATTTTAAATAGATATCATTGTGTAGAGAATGAATATATTTAAAAAGAACTCCCCCCTACATTACGTTGCATTTAATTCCTATATGCAAAACTTGGAGGAAGGAAGTGAGGATATGACGAAGGATTTATAAAAGTTGGAACTTTTGCTCTCGTTCCTTCTTCAGTGTTGTACACACTATACCGCTGATGAGGGCAGAAGCTGCTGTAAGTTAAAACAGCAGTCAATTTACACACACATATTGAAATAAATAACAGCTGCCATTTCACAGGAAACAAGATTTTTTTTTTTTTTCTCAACGAAGACTTGCTGCATTTATCAACCTTTGTATATTCTCTAGCACCACATTAACACGCCATTTCTTAATGCCTATGACAACGGTGGAAAGGAGAATAAAAGGCGCCTCCACCAATGTGTGACAACCTCGCCAGGATGGTAAAGGATTAGGATGCCACTTGGCCAGGTCGCACCTCAGGGGCTAATAATTCAGAGGTAGGCATACTCAGGAGAGGTTGGGATTTCTATATAAAGGGTCGATTACATTACAAATACTGAAACTACAATTTAGACAAGAAAGGTTTACTACAATAATAGGAAATACACAATTGACCACAGACCTCACAGGGGGCGGACCTAGGTCCGTCTTTGACCAAAGCTGGTACACGAGAGAGGAAGCTTTCTTACATACATGCTTCATCAGAGGTAGGAAAGATCACGTAACGTAACGTTACACACACCACTATAGTCAAAATGATTACTTACAACACACTATTTGAATTAAATAAAACAGTCACTTGTGTCAGTACAAATGTCAAATGTTTAGACACATTCTACAATTTGGTAGTCGAACCCAAAACATTATTTGGTATTGCAGTATTGGGTTTGGATAGAAGATAGGAAATCTTAGATATCATATACAGGATGGTGATTTTTTTAAAGAGAGTTTCGTGCATGTACATAGAAATTTAAACTGGAGAGAATACCAAGGGAACACGTGGTTATAGAAAGGGCTCCTAAATATTAGTTTATAAGATTTAATATAGAATAACTTATTAATCTAATGCTTAGCACGACAAGAGAATATCTTAAGGAATGCTAAAGGGATCAATAATCTTGAAATAATTCAGAAAGTAGTAAGTTGAGGGAAATGTGCAGAAGGGAAAATAATAAAATAATTTTTAGAAAGTAGCAAGGAGAACATCTTGGATAAAGGAATACGAAAACTATTCTGTTAAAGACATGTTTTTGATGTTCAATAACAATACTTGGAAAAATTATATGTATATTGATAAACTAAATAATGAAGAAAAACAGGAAAGAGCATAGGTAAGAGTAGATGAAGGGAAATTTTAAGGATTAATTTATTAATGCCCGATTTCACCAACAGATTAATTAAGACTTAACACGGCTGTTAGTCTGTTTAGCAATAGTTACAACAAAAATTTCATTTCACCAAGTGTTCGCTTAGCACTCCTGTTAAATCTCTTGTTAAACTAACAAGCCATATTTCTGTTGTTAAGTCGTTAACAATTGTAGAATTATCAAAATGGCGGCTGTGAACGCAGCTTTTGATGTCGATTTGCTATATTTAGACCATCTAAATGGCATTCGTAATAGAGAAGGGCCTATGAGGAGAAATGATTTTGAGGAGCTATCAGAAGAGTATTTTCTACAGAGGTATAAATGTGGAAACAGGTTGTTGTGAAGGTTACTGAGGAAGTACAAGAGAGGTTCGAACATGCATCGCATAGGAATATCTATGCCGATCTCGTCTTTACTTCAAGTATTAATAATTTTGCGATTTCATAATTCACTGAATTCTGAGGATAATACACTGTTCACCTCCCGTCTTGAAACGTTCAAGTCACTTGTCACTTCTGTCCTTCGCACCTCGCTTCAAATTTATGTAATATTGACAAAGTTGCTTCGTAGTTCTGGTTGTGACATTTACACTCCAATTAAACTCATTTCCAATCTTCTCCCGCATGACATCTTTCTCTTTTACATTTACCGCATCCGTCCTCTTATTTTCCATAATTCCTTATATGTAGTTAGTAGTAATTGAACTAACAATTCTTTCTCGATTGTTGAGAAATTTGTCCCATGGCTTCTCTTCTGTTTTGTTCACCCCTCCATGTTTTCAGCTGTATGTAAACGAAAATAAAAACAAAAGCGCATCGCAGTACGTTCAGAAAACAATACATTGATCTACAACCTTCTATATTTATAATGTTTACAAGTCTCTCGGCGTTAACAGGTGTTTGTTAACATTTTCAGAAAACAAGTTCGTAAAATGCAGGAATTGTAACACTTGTGTTAATGCCATAACGAATGTTACGTTACATTTGTTAACGTCGATTTTAACATCTCTTGGTGAAATCGGGCATAAGAGAATAAAGATAATAAATGTGTGATATTTTAAGAAAAGGGACTGATTTGTGGAGGCGAAAAAAACTTACAAATTAGAAAGGGTTTACATTAAAAGAAAAAAATAGCTTTAATGAAATTTTCCGTAAGGGGAGTAAACTCCTGAATTGAATGGGTGATCACAAGAACGGGCTTATCATTTTATTACAACGCAGAAAATTTAACATTTGCAGATGCCAATAATATAAATCCCTCATAGATTCTAGCATACTTAGAAGTAAAATAACAATGTATCCATTCCAGTAAGTGAGTGGATTTTTGCTTTAAGTACCAAGTGAAATGTTATTGCTGGAAGTAGCAAACTAAAATGTCCTATATCTATCACAAAATTAAAAACGTTGTACTTCTTCACACATATTTTCTTAAGATTTGTATTGTAGTTTCTATACTAGATCAAAGAATGTAGTTTATCTTTTGAAGATTAGTGGTTGGGATATTTTATGTACTCATTCAGTTGAGACAGTTGAAAGAGAAGTAGAACAAGTTTAACTGCATGTTTTTCTTTAAGAAGCAGTCACCATGTGCATGAGAAAGTTATATTATTTTTAAATCAGTATGACTAGCTAAGATCATAGGTTGAATTTCAATCATATTTACCTATTAAATTATATTCGTGCAGATTACCAACTTTTAACTTGCAGCTCGGAAAACAATCTACAAAAGCGCACATATCTATTAAATATTTCATTCAAATAATTAGAGCAAAACCATATTTTAAAAATGAAGAGGATGTAAATAGTAAGATTAGTAGATTTAACAATATTTGGGGCACCATAAAAAGATGTATCAAGACCACAAGAAAAAAACGAAAGTAAAATTTTACGATGTAATGGCAGTGGCCATACTCTTATATGTTGGACACTTCATAAAAGCGAAGAAAGACAAACAGAAGTTGCAGAAATGAGATCCTTAAGGAGTGTTGCAAGTTACACATTATTTAATGGAAAGAGAAGTGCTGACATAAGAACAGAACTTGGTATATCCAAGTTAATAGAGAATATAAATGAATTTAAAACCAACTGGAAAGAGCAAGTGGAAAGAATGGAGAATCCCCGCGTACAAAAATTGTTGTGAATTATAACACCAAAGGGAAATGAAGCATGGGCAGACCAAAGAAGAGATGGCTGAGAACAGCTGAACCGATTTACCTAATTTTGGTTTTGAAATATGTGTATAAGTCCAAGGAAGGTTTAAAAGGTGAGAAAAAAATCTGAAGTGATAATGGACCGGGTTATTAACTGAATATTAAAGTACACACGTAAACTTTTACGGAACACAAACACCTTTCATTTTCTACAAAAAAAT
This sequence comes from Mantis religiosa, assembly GCA_030765055.1. NCBI lineage: Eukaryota > Metazoa > Arthropoda > Insecta > Mantodea > Mantidae > Mantis > Mantis religiosa. The sequence goes on from CM060957.1 coordinate 133,546,148, forward strand.
CATTACAAAGTAGAAAGATATTCCACTCCTTGCCAAAGTCTTCAAAGATATTTCACTTACCATATTTTATTAAATAGCGTTTATCGTTTGTTATCAAAACTGAAATTGGCTGACGATCGTCACTAATGATTCACGTGTAAGTTCCTATGCTATGTTAAATATTTGGTGGAGTTAGCTCTAATATCACTTTACGTGTTGAAAACTACTGTTTCATTGAGTACAACATATTCAGACACTGTAAGTAAAATTAGAATTAATAGTTTACTATTTACATCACTGTAACACAAAAAGGTTTGTTAGCATAACCTAAAGCCAAAAGAATACATCTATGGCCACCTCTAATTTAAGAAAAGTCAATCTAAAGAAAACAAATTTAAACGGTAACCAAAGTGAAAAAATGAACCTATAGGAAAGTGTAAACATTATTACTAGAGTCCGAATTTGTAAGCAGAATCAAACGGTGAAATAAGCAAGCATATAGGCACAAAATTGAAACAAATAAGTACCAAAAATAAGCAAATAAAAATAAAACTTTAATCATAAATATATTGTTTCGTAGAATTCTTACCTTACGTAAGCTTGTTATACTCGAGGGAGGTTATCTTGAGATTTTCTTGTGTGAAGTTCCTGTGTTTGTTAGTGAAGAATTTTTTATACAATGGAAAGGATCTCTCGATTTCGCATGACGTTACTGGAACATTTGAAAAGCACTGCAGTTCTTCTTGAATCAATTCCCCTTCGATAAACGTTTCTGTATCAGAAAGCTTCTTAGAAATTTTACACAGTGTTAATACTTTACTGAGTTTCTCAAAGGCAGTTTTAACAATACAGTGAACCTCTGAAGACAATGTTACTGAAATTTCATCTGTCAGAGAAAGTTAATGTTCCAAGGTATTATTTCGATCTTCAAACTGTGTTATAATATCAGGTGTTTTGGAGAAGCGGTTATGGATGTACTCTCTTATCTTGGAAGCCAATATTAGCAAAATATGTGCTGTGGAAATGGTGCTGGTGTCTTCTGCATCTGAGTACAAAACTATTTTTGCATCATTGAAATGTTCTGCCTCGAATGACACAGCCTTTAGCCAAGAACCCGATCGAGTTAAAACTGGCTGAGGACGTAAAGACAAACGTGGAAGGACTTAATGTAATTTTATGTTTATTTTTTATCAATTGCTCAGCACAGTCAGTGCTATACATATTGCGGAGCTACAGATACAGAATTAAAATTAAAGAATACAATGTAAGATTTTTTTTTTTTTTTTTTTAATTTTACGTCCTCCAACGTTGAGTCATATCGGACGATGAATGGAATGGGTGAAATGATGCTCAAATGAGCCCAGGGTCCATAGATCTTAGAGTTACCCGACATTCGTCTTTCAGGATAAGGGAAACCCCCGGAAAAAACCTTATCAAGGTAACTCACCCTGACCGAAATTCGAACTCGGGACCTCTTGAACGTGAGGCAGACACTCTACCACCACGCTACCGAGGCGGGAAAATGAAAGAGTGCACTCGTATTGGAGTCCTCAAGCAAACTGAACTGATTTGTGGAAATATTAATTACATAACATCAAGCATTAACACTTTATAGAAATAAAATGTCTAGTGGCAAGCGCGCCTTCAGCCTTGGTGCAGCATCTAGGTGGCTGCACCAAGATGCTGCAGCATTATTCTTTCCCAGTTGGAAGAATAATGAAATTTTTGAACTCTAATCGGTGACAGTACAAATACCTTCTTTACGCTAGAGACAAGAAAATCCATGTTTTATATCGGATAACTCTTTCAGCGAGACGATGTAAACTGTCTGAACGATAAAACATTATGGCTTTGAGTGAAAATTTTCTTTTAAATGTACATGATGTGGTTAAAATAAGCTATTTTAGTTTAAAAGCATAAAATAAGTAAGCTAACCAGGTATTTCAGAAAATAAAGCATTTATAAGCACTTTGCTTAGAAATCCGGGCTCTAATTATGACCAACAGACATTCAGATAACCAAATAACACTTGCTAATAATGAACTCAGCTCTCTACAAAACCCAGCTACTCCGATGTGATACTGTCAAAGCCTACCAAAGAGCAAGCTAATGTTCTTGCGCTAGGCAAATTAACCAGCTCTAGCATTGTACGCTATATTTCTCGCATATCCAATTGGAGGATATGGGTATTCCTATCTAGTCATAAATAAAACAATATTAAAATGATAATATTCTCTGCGTTAATTTTGCTAACAGGTAGTTACGAAAACTCTAAGTCGTTGTGTACAATTGGGTGCAATATGTTTCCTCTACCCGCTGGATAGGTAAATGTATAGTATATAGAGCACATTCAGATAAACTGTATCTTTTCTGCATTACTACAACGCACAGTGTGATGGTCATTGTATTTGCGGTAGTTGGATCTCTCTTTATAGATGTTGTTTGTGAGACACGAAGCGAAGACGCAGTGTCAAGAAGTGTAACCTACTTCTGTCCAAGGTGAAGGTGGGCTACTTTACACGGCGGGCGGCTGAGCTAGGTAGTATAACACATGTTTTTTTGTGACAGAATGCGTTAAACGTAGGGAGTGGACGTTGTTGCATTCCTTCAAAGGCCATGAGAAGCCCTGATGGATGAAAGCGCACGCCCATCACAAGCTCTTTAAACCCTATCACCGTTTGTAACTCAGTTAGACACACCTATGTGATCAAGACGTTCGGAAAACACATGAAGATACGTCTGTTTTACGATGCTCGTTAAGAGACTTAATCTCCTTTGGTAGACATTTAAAGGCTACAAAATAAATGAAAAACAGATTCTAAGCAGTGGTGATGGGCAGGGAAAGTCTGAGGAGGATTGCAAGGATTTTTGGATGCCCCCTGGAGGTAATCTTTTTCTTCTGTCGAAGAATGTTCTCTCTATAAAGGAAAGACTAGACATATATCAGTTTTATCAACAGATCAACATACCTCCCACAACATGACTCCCACAACATGTCTTCCACATTAAATAAAAAGATACAACTGAGTTTTTTATGCTTTTTATAGCATACTCGCTTCCTTTCTACTTGAACATAGCCATCTGTGGAAATTTACACTTATTCTTCCATGAACCCGCCTCGGTAGCGTATATGGTAGCGTGTCTGCCTCACGTTCAAGAGGTCCCGAGTTCGAATCTCGGTCAGGGTGAGTTACCTGGATAAGATATATTCGGGGGTTTCCCTTATCCTTAAAGACGAATGTCGGGTAACTCTAAGCTCTTTGGACCCCGGGCTCATTTGAGCATCATTTCACGCCCATTTTATTCATCGTCCGATATGACTTGACGTTGGAAGACGTAAATTACAAAAAAACAAAAAAAAAAATCTTCTATGATCAAATAAATTTATTAAAAACCAGCACATTAAACGGATGTACCTTGTAGACAACGACTGAATATATTGTAAACTCCCGATTAGATTTAAACCATAATTTTAAGTTTTACTTCGCTTTATATATACGTTAATCTTCAGTTGGACTTCAGTTTAAATTTACTGGAACTCGTCTTTCGTTTAACTATAGTTTAATACTATGTATGTATTAAAGTATAATCTTCGCGAAAGTTAAAGGCATATAGAGGCAGGCTGTACTGCAGACTCCAGACAATCCTGAGCTTGCTCCTCCCACCAGCGCTGCAGAATGTGATACACGCATCTCCCGCGCCTGACCTGAGAACATTATATTAATTATGCTCGGATAAATGTTTGAAAAATGGCCGATGCCAATGTTATAATAAGAAAGATCTTTATTTTCTGATCATGACCATACAAAAATCCTGTCGCTACGATACTTATAACGCGAACGATGCACGTTTTATTTTCGCATGGTTATGGTTAAATGTTACGGATAAATATTTGAAAATTACATCTACCAATCTTATAATAAGAAATAATTTTATTTTCTAATCATGACCGTACAAAAATCCTGTCTCTACGATGCCTAGAACACGAGCGATGCGCGTTTTATCTTCGCACGGTTATGGTTAAATGTTATGGATAAATATTTGAAAATTACATATGCCAATCTTATAATAGGAAAGAATTTTATTTTCTGATCATGACCGTACAAAAATCCTGTCTCTACGATGCCTAGAACACGAGCGATGCGCGTTTTATCTTCGCACGGTTATGGTTAAATGTTACAGATAAATATTTGAAAATTACATATGCCAATCTTATAATAAGAAAGAATTTTTATTTTCTGATCATGACCGTACAAAAATCCTGTCTCTACGATACTTATAACGCGAGCGATGCACGTTTTATCTTCACATAGTTATGGTTACCCGACATCCATTCACCACAGATAAGCCTGAAAAACAGCACCATTCTCTTCTCACAATATCTCAAGCATAAATAAATAATTTGCCTGCTATGAAAACAGAAGTCACGCAGTTTGAAACAGAGTACATTTTCAGTTCGTTTTCAGAGTAGAGGTGTCGTTTTGTTAAAGTGAATGGCATCGTTAAGTCCTGTGTTGAACTCAAACTGAAATGTTACATTAAATTATGATTATCACATATCTTTTTTCCAGTGTTTGTGATCCGAGTGCCTGAACATGTCCTTCGAAGCTGGGACAAGAGATTTTTCGATCAACAAACGTGAAGTGATTCATTCTCAGGGCAGAAAACTTATATTTAATATGAGCAAGTTTTTACGAAAGCTCTCCAATCCAGGATATAGGGCAACTGTAGATTTTTCAAAATCCTAGCAATTAACTCTTTAACCTTGTGGTGTAGGTAGTGTGCACACAGTGTCACGAATTTGTAGGGAAGCAGCTTCATCCTTAGAAAAAGGGAGCGTACATGTGTTTCAATCTCCGGTAAAGACCCACTAAGTTGGAAAGCGAGTTACTGGATTGGAAAGCGAGTTGTTGGATTGGAAACCGTACTTGCTGTTCCACTGCTGTGACGTGTGTAAAGGTAAGATTTTAATGTTTTGGGAATATTTACTGTGTTGTTTAATTACGGTAAGAATAGCCAAAACCTTTGCTGGCGGGTAAAACTGCCCTTATGTACCGAACCTCTGCAGGTGCACGTACTACGCTTGGCTAATCACTTTCAGTTTTATATATTTCTTAAATGTTTAAATAGATTGAACTGTCCAAACAGTCCTAACCTAGTTGCGTCAAATTCGAAACCAGATACAAAATTCAACGAAAATTTATAAACTATAAATCCATATATTTTAAAATTACAACATGTGCCTGAAATGGAGGATGAGACGCGTGGAAGAAACGTGTTTCGTTAAATCTAGGAAACAAAACTTTTAGCAGCATTAAGTTTAAATAAAGTTTGCCATAACAATGTTTTGAATGGAAAAGTTTATAAGTCTATGAACCAAAATTGAAAGAGGAACCTTAAAGCTACACTTTGATCTCAACTTTCCTCAGGCAACTTCTGGAAAAGTAATTTACAAACTCCTGTAGGATAAGTGGATTATACCCTAGGTCTTCCTGTTAATGGCTATACCCTTTACCATCTGAAACATACAGTAAAATGTGGGTGAAATGTAAAATATTCGTGTCCTTTAATAATAATTAAGCAATGAGAACTGGGAAGCACTTTAGCTAGTTATACTTTTAATTAATCAGAACAATGAAGTGCATATCTAACGTTTTATCTACAGGAAATCCCGTTCTTTTAGTTAACTAGGAATTACTCAGAGATTATAACGAGCTACAAGAAAGAGGATGCTATGAAATTTATCAGTAGTTTCACAGCTTAAGATTTACTTCCAGAACACTCCCAAAGCGTGATCTCACAAGTTTTTAGTATTCGCAAAAGCTATAACAATATTACTTACTATGAAATTTCTGGACTTCCGTCATTAGGGTGAACGTACAAATAGAGCCACTAGTCGTGATCAGAAGCGCAGCAGTATAGAACTCCTAGATGGCATGAGCTTAAAGTATACATGAAAACTAGCTACCCTAAATGTTCCAGTGATTTCTCAGTCTACCCCCAGAACACACATATTTCTCTTTCTATAATACTAGTCTACATTTTGTGACGTTAAAGTATGTTTCACAGCAAACCAATCGTACTGATTATGTTGACTTAAGCATACAATCTGGACTATACTTGTAATTCTAAACGTCATTAATTTCATTATATTTGGACAGATAATCTCAGAATCCCTGAAGCAAGTCTTTGCATTCATCAGAGCTGAACGGTGATTGATATAATAGCTTAACATCCCGCATTAACTTAATAAGTTAATACTTAATAATAATACATAAATCGGCATATGTCATGTTTAAGGGAGAAGACAAAAGAGGCCTTACTATTTCAATCTCCAATTTAAATATAAAAAGACAAAAAAAACTTTAAGTTTTTAGGCATAGAATTAGATGGAAAATGACTTCTAAACAGCCATATGAAGTATGTAAGAGAAAAGCCAGTAAATGTCGTTATGAAATTAGCGTCAATTGTACAAAAGAGCTATAGAGTTCCTTTCACGGCAACTAGGATATATCATATGAGTTTTGTAATAGGTGTAATAGGATATGGCGCAAATACATGGGCACAAAAACTGAGAGGCAAACACTCTTCGGAGCAGTGGAGCTACAAAAACATCTACTTTAGCCCTACTAATAGTAGTGGGAATTTGGCTTATTGACTATATCATTAGATTAAGGGGTGCAACTTACTGGCTAAAGAAGGAAGAATATGGGAATTATTTAAAATTAAGGGAAAAAGATGCAGTACTAAGAAAGAAGTGAAAAATTATTTATTACAGGAATGCAAGAAGAGTGGGATAATGCACACGTAGGAAGAAGAGTACATGATTTATTTCCGGATATTAAAGAGAGGCTAAAATTGGAACATATAAAACCAAGAAAAGGATTTTTTCACTTTGTTACAGGGCATGGCCCATACAATGTGTATTTATAAAGAATAGGAAAGAAGAACTCCTTTAGGAGATGGATACCAGTAGGAGGAAGCTTTGGATACCAGTTGCAGAAGACGAAATTTTAAAATTGTAGGAAACAGTCTTTAATAGTTTGTTATAACAATTAAAGCTGTAGTAAAAATGTAGATTTGATTTTTATTGTTGGTGTAAATGTAAAGTAGAAGAAATACTGTTGTAGATAGATTAGATGAGTAGATCTGCAAGATTACTGGAATCCAGTAATCTGTAGGTTTAGTTAGTTCGTTAAGGTAGCAAGTAGATTATATATACAAAATTTGTAAATCCTTTTGTGTAATTTGATTTAAAAATTAATAAAATTAAAATGAAGTTTGCATAGTAAGGTATAGATTCCACATTATTCCAGGCTATTAGATATGCAGATTTTATTTTTATTTTATTTTTTATTTACTTAATAATATGATACATAGGAATTCTTGAGCATTTGGTATCAAGATATTCACCTTAAAACCATTATACCACAAAGAATCCGTAATGGTTAGAGTGTAATATAACACAGACCACTGACAAAGAGGTAAAAACCAATCCGAAAGTTTTCTGCAAACGTCCAAAGAGCATTAAGGAAAAGGATGGTTTTTCTCCGACCTCCCTGCACATAGTCTAGTGACAATTCCGTTTTGCGTCTAATGCTTAGAAATTCCTAAATATCCTCCAATCATGCATTTAATACCTCGTTCTCTGAATAAATAAGTCTTCTTTGAATCATTTTGCTACTCTGTGTTATAAATGTACAAAATTACTTAAAATACGATACTTAAAAATGAAAACAATATACAGTAGAACTTCGTTTACCCGGATCAACTGGGACGAGGGCCGGTCCGAGTTAACGAAAATTCGGCTTGTCCAGAGAATGAGAATTGAACTTCACCGAAATAGTTTTAATGTAGTTTAGAAATTAATATCGGCACAGTTTCACCTTAAAACACATACATTATATGTATTGTAATAGCCTATGTATTTGCACTGTACACAATACAGTTACAAACTAGTCGGTAGCTAGTTCATTTGGCAATGTTTCGGCTTGACTCTCGAAATAAAGCATCAGTCTCTCTATTTGCTAGTGCTTGTGGTGGGTCATAACAATGAATATGAATACTCTTCCTGGCCTGTCATTGTCAACTCATAACCAATTATCAATCTCTTCAGCATCGGAACAGCAATCGATATTTTTAAAAATATCTATAAAATATTCTTCTACATTTATTTTTTCTTGTTCTTCAATCTTGTTCTCTGGAAAGTCACAAACACACACCAGGCCACATCTTCTTCCATGACTTTATCAAAGTTTCTCTTCCAACCTGGTCCCAAACAGGTGAGGTGAGTACAATGAATTCGCCCGCTGGCAAGAGAATTCTAGTAATGTACTTAATGAGAATAGCTATTTATCTGCTGTAAAACAAGTCTTCATTTATTACGCTAAACATTTTTTCCCCAAAGTGGTCCACTTTAACGAGGTTTTGCTGTATATACTTTAAATGCTGCATAGTAAAATAAGTTTGTTTATCAGTTTTATTCAAAATGCTACATTGCAAGTGTGCAAGTGCTAAAAATATGAAACTTACAAACCAAAATATTAAATTTATGATTTAAAAATGATAAAAATCATCACGTCTAATGATTGTAGATTATCTGCAAGTTGTATAAAAGCAAATTACGAAGGACTAGTGAGTACTCCACCTAGTATAGACAGATATGGATGAAGGGAAACAATCCTGTGCTCAGAATACAAATCTCTGATATTTCTTTACAGGCCTGGATGGGAGTTAGCAGCCTAAGCCCACGTAGGCCAAATGTGAGGTGTGGCCGCATTCTTGTTATTAACATAATGCGTGAATCTGTTGTTGCTTGGGCCGGACTGTTGTTGCAATAACGCGCGGTATCGAATATGGTAGGGAGCCTTGTGAAGGTTGTTTGTGGTTGTGTGGACTGTTAAATCCTTAATTGGAAGCAAAAGAAAGCTGAGAGCGCGTGCCACATATTGCATAACACTACAACAGTGTATCAACTATACATATACGATCAACATGCAATGCGGAAGAGTTTACCTTACGCAACACATAAGCTCCCTCGTGGTCAGTAACAAACCTTCATTGTTAAACAACAATATCTCATGTACTGTCTTCATTGAATCTATTTGTCCCCATATTTTGTATGTGTATGTGCCTTCTACAAACTGTCCTTCTGAAAACTGATTACTTCCTCAATCACCTATTTGAGGAAGGATTGTATTCCAACCAGAGAGTTGATGATGACATTTCACAGGAAATACATACTTTCAGCAATCTGAGTAAAAACAAAAGCATTTTTACAAAAAGGTCCGGGTGCATATGTAAGTGCAGAGGAAGACAGCTTCGAGAGTTGTGACGTATTTCAGCTGCGAGGGAGGCCTGCGTGTAACGTCAGGCAAGTCTGTTTAGTTAACGTGTGTGCAGTTGCCACTCAAATGGACCTCAAGGGACCTGACCTTCCCGCCCACTAATGACCGTCATAAATCTATCTCCACACTTCAGAAATGGAACACTGTCGTTGAGGACCAATAAAAACCCTGATTTTCTCGAAGTGACAGCCGCATGTCTACTCCACGTGGAGTCTCAGTTGCCAAAGCTCCAACTTCCATTTGATCTGTTTCATTATGTGCAGCAATTCGTTGTGTGTCACGATGTGGAGACCATGGGAGGGAAATGCAGTGGTAAATGCAAATGAAGTAGTAGATAAATTTCAGTCACGTGAAAATAATCAAAGTGCTGAGAAATAATCTTGGTAAGGGGTCATGCAATGATGATAAATTATGGGAATTCACAGAAATACAGTAAGAAATATTGTGACGAAAGGAATACCAAAGACGCCGATCAAGTGTGAAAACTAAAGGAAACGTTTCTCTAAAGTAGATAATTTCACATGCGATTTAATTCGTCGAGAGCAAAAGGGAGAGCGCCCACCTTAGACGAATTGTTTGCACATTTGGAAGAAATTTGTGATTTTCCTTATGGGCACTGCACTTTGCGCGGTCTCCTAAAGGAGCTGGGTTTCAAATACCGCACTTTGAATAAGATAAGGGTTATTATGGATTCCAGTAGAATTGTAGCTTGGTGATATATATCGTCAAAACTAAGAAAGTTTTGCAGTAATGGACATAAGATAATTTATTTAGACGAAACCTCGTACGATACCCAAGAAAGGTGGCAACCTTGCAGAAAGGTCTGAGAGGAGGAGGGCCAGGGTTGTAAAACGATTATAAGGGTTCGTCAAAGGCAGCGGCCGACTGCACATGAGTTAACTAAACAGACTTTACCAAGATGCCTATATGATGGTGATGCGAGTACAAAATATGAGGGTTCAGACAGGTGTAGCACACTAGATGAAAACAATGTAGCTGCCACGTACCAAATGGAACTGTTAAATTTACAATGTGACGATTTATTGAAGGACAAATATACGCACAAGAAAGACTTGGCTGATTTTTACAGGAATCTCCCCCAAACCAGATTTCCGAGGTTGTATTCACTTGCTGCATGGACATAGTATATGTTTGACTCGACATATGTGTGTGAATAATTTTTTTTTTCTGTTATGAAATTAGCTAAGTCCAAACCCCGAATTACCTTGTCGGTTCACAATCTAACATGCAGCCTTCAATTAAAAATTTCCCAGACATTACGCCCTGACATTGATAAACTTGTTAAAGAAAAACGAAACAGAAACTGTCGGAAAATGTCTACATAATTCTGTTTTGAGTGAGTCTCCTCTAATTTGCAGAGAAAATTACTTTATGCTTTATTTTATTTACTTTATAACATGCCTGACCTTCAGATAAACTACCAGTTTTCATAGCACGGAGACAAAATATAATTGTTTATAAATTGTGACCAATTGTGTAATTAAAGCAGTCAGCATTAATATTACAACACCCAAGATCTAAGTTTACATACTATTAATACACGATACGTTTCCTGTCTTTCCTACACTGTCGGAACCCTAACACATCACACTATTTCCTTCCTCTTGGGTAGCAGAAATCAGCGCAGTGACGTCACACGCTAACCTACCTTCCTTAGGGAGCATATTTGGCGTGTTTGAGAACATAGCCCCCCCCCCCAAAAAAAAACGAAAAGTACAGTGCCTTATTTTTCCCTGGTGATGACCGGAGGCTGGCGGTTAGTGCTGCAGCAGAAGGCACACTGCCGCCGCATTAGGTATGTTGCTCTCACATTGAATATTGAAATCCTAGCACTTATTATTTTCTTCATAGTGTTCAACGTCAGCTTTTACTACATGCGACTACGCAGGTGACGACACTGTTAATACATGAAATGAAGATGGAGTATCGGTGGAATAAGGTGGCGGGGGAAACAGGAGCACGCGGAGGAAACCCACCCCAAAGCCGTTTTGTCTACCACAAATCTCACATGAGGTCGCCTGGAATCGAACCCGGGCCACCTTCATGACATTCGAGTGGTCATTTGGCTATGGCGCGGCCTTCTACCACTCAGATTTATCATGTAAATTATAATTACAATAATCACATATCTTTGTCGCAGAATGTGTTGGAAATTATGTCCTTGTGCTGCCACGCATGTCTCACACCTTCGAAAAATATTTCTGCTGACACGTATTAATTCAACTTTTTTATATACAAAGCATCTATTTTTTTTTCAGTTATTTTGCGAACATTTAAAGTATTACTGTTTTCTTCTCTTTGCAGGTAAGAGGAAACATATTTTGGGTGCATATAGCCTGTATGTAAGTACAATATATATTTTAAATACTTGTTTGAATTGCAGGGATATTTTCCTTCGACACCGGTTTTTTTCGTCTGTTTTTACTTTTTATTTATATGTTTTCATTTTCTATTTTTGTTCTATTTTTTATTTTATATATTTGGTTATTTATCAATGGGAACGATGTAATGTGTTTTCCAATATATATTTATTACTTGGGTAATTGTCAGGGATTTTGTCGTTTATTTGGTGTAGTGAGGATTTCCATTCATTGGGCGGAAAGGAAGAGGTAATGGAAGATTGGGTAGTGTCTTGGGTGTCTTAAATAATACATAATTTATTTTTCACTTCAATTACCAGTGTAAGGGAACTCAAATCGGGTGATGTAAGGCTCCATGGAACCACTAAGACAAGAAGTGATTGGCCTCCCGCGTTCCTTTCGCAGGAAATCAAACCATTCTCTTTGTATTGCCACGTTTCCAGGATTTTTCTGAATTATCCACTGTAATGTTCCCATTACCAACCAGATCGCACATCTATGGAGTGACATGTTTTTAAAACTGAATTCCAGCCACTGTTAATCTTCGGAAATGGCAGTCTTTCTCTTCTGATATTGCCTTTTCAGTTCTTCCAACGTATATGGGTTGTTCCGATACACTTTACTCCTTTAAGTTCCCCCATAAATAAAAATCGCATACCGTAAGGTCTGGGCAATCCGGAAGCAATAGTACTTTACTGATGACCCTATCTTTAAAAATTTCCCTAATTAATTACAGCAATAGATTAGCTGTATGTGCTGTAGCAGTCTTTCTAAAATATAATGTATGCACTCAGTGTTACACAAATATTCCAGGAATGTTTGATTATTATTTCTGTGTACTTCTGTCCGTTAACTGTTTCCTCCAAGAGTATAGGCCCCATAATTCGGTATGCATCACAGCACATCAAACACTAAATTTTCTGGTCATGCAATGGCATTTCGTGCACAATATCAGAGTTTTCTGCATTCCAATATCTGTTGTTTTGTAACGATACATTACCATGTAACGAAAACCATGCTTCGTCTGTGAAAAAAATTAACTTTGGGATCATAGCGCCATCATTAACTACCCACCATCCAATTGCAGAAATTTGCTCTACTCACTATATCATGTGGTTGCATTCCCTGAATTACGGTTATCATATATAATTTTAATTTAAAAAATGTACTATCTTTCCAAGCCGAGAATTGTGAAACATCCGTGTCCTGTGATAACCTACTCAGAGATTTTCTTGGGTTACACTCTAACAATCACATGGCGAGTTCTTTTGGGTTGTTCATTAAGAACAGAATCTTTAGCTCTGAATCTCTTTAGAGACGCAGGAATATCAGGAAATGAGTCTACATTTAGCCGTGCCACTTCTCTACAAGTTTGCACTTAGGAATGATGCACGAATATGCGGCATGCTTAAGTATGCACAGTTCTTGGCATTATAGCAAAACTAATCATATTTGACCACAAAGAAGACAACAGGAACCCGCACTAGCAACGGCCGAAAATGCACTGACGCGGAGGAAGGTGGGTGCCAGGAGCGGTGAGGAGCTGGAGGAGCACTGAAACTTAAAGGTGTATTATATTATCTCCTCATGTAACAGTTTTAGTTAAATAGCCCTCTATGTCTAACGAGACACAATAAGTTATTAACTAAATTAACCTTAGGAGGACAACCTTCTGCGTTTATTAAGCCCAAATCTTTTCCTAAATTTGCCTCAGGACCCAGATCGCTAACCTCGTACCTACCATAGTAGGCCACTGGGTGAGAGGGAACCAATATGTCTATCGCATCTCTTAACTTCCCTATAGCTATGAATCTGCACCCTTATGGATGGAATCGGGCGCGTACGTAGCCAGAAACCGAGCTCTGCGCTCCAACTCAAGTGCCACAGTATAGGATATAAACACGGATTCCTTCTAATAAACCTTCATAAAAATATTTTGTAACAGAAAGTAACTGAGCACATGTTAATGAAGATAAATCATTGCAATGAATTACTTGTGAAATTTAATGTCGTACCGCCATGTTACTTGGTTAGAGCAATGGCACGAAAAGTTGTTAATAAAAAGTTTTACATAGAAACCCAACTCGTTCTGAAATTTATTTTGATCTAATGTACCAATGGTAATTTAGAATTTCTTATAAACGCCTCGTTGTATACCGGGAAAAGGCTGTTAATTTTAGAGTTTAATGTCGTACATGCGTGTGGCTATGGTAGCTCAATTTGTTAGAACAATGACACGTTTACCAATTATAATAAGGTATTAAAAATCCTTCAGAATTAAAAGGGCTTCACAGTTTAGTTCCACTGATTAACAGTCACAGTAGTTGAGTCTTGTTGATCTTATCCATTGTCTTATTCCTAGAGATCGCAAAACAAGTTCATATATGTATCTTAAATTCTTTCATGGAATAAATACCTACACATATTTACAACAATATAAAAATATTTCAATACTTAAATTCTCATTTTTTCACACATTTCGTGATATTATCGTAGTTTTAATTTTAGAGACAATATTCCTCCATTTTGTTTCAATTGTAGTTTCACAGATTATCAACGCCATTCTTTTTTTTTACCTCTCTATAGTAACAAATACAAATTTCTTACACGTTTAGAATAATTCAAAGGCACTAAACTTATGTTGTTTTAAAACATTAACGACATATACAGTTCATATACATAAAGTACATTGCATTTGTTTATCCACTGTATTGGAATTTTGTTTTACCATGTAACCAAGGGTTACAAATTATCTAGGTACAATCATATTTTACACAGTGCTTCATAACGAAGCCCTTATTTCTTAATATGAAATTATTTCACTGGAAACACTAATTGTAAATAACGTGACGTGGTTAGAGAGATTTTTTTAAATATGCTAAGTAATAAGTTAGTTACTAACACTCCCCACATGGCAACCTTGGCCTTCGGGGTAATCTCACCCCACCAAGTGATGACCGGACCCATTTCTCAGGTGGAGGCACCCAGAGGGCGGTGTCCATTACCTCCAATGATAGGGTGATAGTGAAGATGGCGGTGAGGTGAGAGGACCTACAGCTTTTACCGTGGACTCCGAACCACGTTGGGCATAGGGGATACTTCACGTGTGCTAGACAGAGGTGAAGGCGTGGATAGGGCCGACTTAAAATCGCCAACCCCAGAGCCGGGAATCGAACTCGGGACCCTTAGAACGGGAGCCGCGAACGAAACCACCGCTACCCCGGCGCCCTGCTAAGTAATAATATATGAGACATATTAGGTGTACCTTTGGGTATAGAAATTGATGACAGCTGCGCATCAGAATCTTTTATCATCCCTTTTACCTCAAAGAAGACCATAAGATTACCAGAAAACTAAAATAAGGTACAGAGGCCGACATAAGTATTCGAATAATATAGCATAACATAACATTGCACGTACTATAAATACTGTAATATTTATTTGGCAGCGTTGAATTGTTAAACATAAAAACATTAACTTTTGTGTCTCGGAAACAATATTTAAAATATCACTTTGCATGTATTTATTACAAAATCTGTACTGTATTCGAACGTACCTAATAGAACAGAGAGAAAGGTGGTTGGACGTACCCTACACGCCCCTACCACATAGCAGTTGTGTTTATGCTATGCCTCGAGACTGTGCTCAAAGTTATTCAGCCGATTGTGAACTCACTGGTAATATGGGACGTAAAGGTAAGGAGACAACGGTGGCAGAGTGGAATATCGTGATAAATATGTAAAAGCAAATCAAATCTCACTCTGAAATTGCCAAAACCATTAACAGAAGTAAAACTACAGTGTTCTGCATAATTCAACGCTTTAAACAGACAAATACTGTTGTAAATAAACCTAGAAATGGTGCTCCTTCTAAACTAACCGCCAGAGACAGGAGGCAAATAATAAAAATGGTGAAGCAGAATTCGAGAGTCCCTGCATCTGAGATTAGAGGATGTCTTGAGCAATATTCTGGCACTGTGGTTCACACCAGAACGGGTTTTAAATAGTACTGGGTACAATGCCCGCTTCCTAGGGAGAAACCATATGTTAATAAGTTGAATAAGAGCAGGCGTATAGAATTTGCTAAACAGTATGTGGTGAAAGCAACAGAATTCTGGGGTAAGGTTCTCTGAATGGACGAGAGCAAATTCTGCTTATACAAGAGTGATGGACGTCTTAAAGTGTGGAGACAGCCAAGTACAGAATGGGAACCTAAGAACATGGTAGCTACAGTGAAACATGGTGGCAGTAGTGTGATGGTATGGGGCTGTATAGCTTCATCTTGTTTTGGGGAAGTGGTGTTCATAGATGGGATCATGGACAAATTTGAATACAAGAGGATTCTTGAAAACAATCTTAAAAAGAATGCAGAGAAGCTGGGATTAAGGTATGATGATTATTTCCAGCAGGACAATGTCCGAAGCATACTGCTGAAATTGTAAGGCTTTGGATCGTGTACAACACTCCTCATACTTTGAGGACACCGCCCCAATCTCCAGATTTAAATCCTATAGAGAACATCTGGAAGGAACTCGAGGAGAGTGTGTGGAAGCATCACACCATCTGAAGGACTTCTTCAAACAAAGAGGAGAAATATGGACTCTGCAGTCACTAAACAACACATACAGACAATGCCAACACTATTATCAGTAGTAATTCAAACAAAGCGGATGATAACTAAATACTAGCTGTTCTCTGTTCGAATACTTATGTCCAGATGTAAAGTAATCGTTTTATTTCTCCTTGCAGTGCAAATTAGTTTCGGTTGCTATTTATAAGTTCATGTGTGTAATGGAAGACTCAAGTTTATTTTGTACCAGTTGTATTTACGTATGCTTACTCTGCGTAGTTTTAAGATAATATAAGTAATAAATATGTTTATGTTCGAATACTTATGTCGGCCACTGTAAATATAAATAATACTGGAAATTATATTATTCCAGTTTAAGCCTATCTGTATTGTGTTTTAAAAGCGTTTAATGTAGTAATACATACAATTAACTAAGAGTTAATATTCCATTCTACCACTTTTCTTTCTTGACGGTATAACATTTTGAGCTTGGATCTTCTATAAATTCCTTGTGTAATGCTTTTTTGGGTTTGTCTATATGCTCGTCTCTGCAGCCTATACTTATAGATGCTATCACGTAAATTGCATATCCGGAGTTTCCTAAATTGTGGTTGCGAACGTGGTCACTTGGAATCTATCTTGATATATGCCTCAAGAAAACACATTGCTGCCCTATCTAATTTCTCCATTCTCCGATCTACAAAGAACCAAATGGCGGTCTGTTTACTGGCGGATGTCAACAACCCCAACAGAGTCAAAACTAAAAGACAGAAATTCAATGTATTGCAGCAATGAAGATAAAAGTCCGAAAGTATTTGGACAAGATGGACAGAAGAGGAGGCGGTGACATACACAGGTGTGTGATTCCTTTCTAACGCCCACCAAGAGAGCTTGTTGACCTCTAACCCGAACGTGAAGTGGAGCCATTTCTCAGCTGTAGATACCTTTAGGGCCCACACTATTTTTTTCGTGTAAGTTATGGTGCTAATGGAAATAGAATTACGACAGCATTAACATAAAGAAAGTATCTTACTGATGTTCAGTTATGTCTTTCATTTTATAAATTCGCATTTATAGCCAGTTTTTATTCTTTCTCTAGGACTTATCCCTGTTGTATCCCGTTAAAAAATTGGATATTAAAATGTCATTGTACGAGGTGCGTTAAACTTATAACACCTCCTTTTTTTTGGAATGGGACCACATAAGAACTTCTGTTTTTTTTTAAGAAATACACGTTGACTCTTTGTGAATGAGTGACAGAGATGGCAGCAGTGTACAGCGCATAGAACTCTAGTGGCAGCGACAAGAGTTAGGACTGTTTTTGATACCTCAAATGGCGACATTTTCATTGCAAGAACAGCGTGAGATCATTCGTTTTCTCCATTTTCGTGGTGTAACAACTGTTGAAATTCATCGCCAGTTGGGTGAGGCATGTGGTGATGGTACCATGGATGTGTCTAATGTGCGTTCCTGGGTGTGACAGTTCAATGAAGGCAGAACATCGTGTGACAACAAACCAAGACAGTCATGGCCTCGCACCAGCTGGTCTGACGATATGATCCAGCGAGTGGAGAACGTTGTTTTGGAAGATCACCGATTGAACATTTTCAGATCTTCATGCAGGATTGTGTGCATAGATCCCACGAAAATGTCAAGTTTGGAGGCGATGTCTGCACACTACACACTTTCAGAACCATGGAGTAAGCAACTTTAAAAATAAGAATGCTTGTGTGTTGGATACATGTAACAAAAGTGGTTAAATGTCAATTTTGTTCAGTATCTTCCAGGGGCTGACACATCTATTGTCAACAAAATCCTCCAATCCCAAAATATCCTCTCAATGGAAAATATTCTTTATTTGTCATTTCCTCAAAAATGGCTCTAATGATCTGTACTAAAATACCTTATTATAAAAAATTGATTGGAAACTGAAATGTAAATCTGAATTTTCTGTGAATAGTCTGTGAAGTCTTCTTTATTATGAATGAATTTTGTATACTTTGTAAATGCAAGATATAAACAAAGTCTTACTGCACGAAAATGTATTAGGCTTCCTAAAAATAACAATTTATGTCAAATATTTTGTGAAGTTAAGCATTTGCAAAATAATATTTGTTACTGGTTCAAATTTTCAAGTAGTTAATCACTGTTCCTTTTTCCGTACCCTGTAGTTACTGAGAATGTTACACACTACAATAATTAACTAGCTGGAACCGTGAATGTAACTTAAGTAACAGTAAAGAAAACTATACACATTAAACTGAAAGCAAATTTTATTTTGATATAACTCTATTCATAGGTTCCCATAATTTGATGTTTTCTTACCTTGAATGGATAATAAGTTGCAACGCTGCCGCTTTTGCTGCCTCTCGTAATTATATCGGTGCATTCAATTGTTTGCTAACGTTTTCTTTCTCATGTCCCCATTATTATGCTGCTGCAGTGGGAATATACCTACATACCTACAAATGAATTCATAGTTTGGTATCAGCAGATTAATGAATGGAGTACTCATACGTTAAGTTTTCATTAAGAGAACTCATCAACAAGATTTAATATTTCTACAATTGAATAACCGCCCAGACGAAACTTGTAGGCAATCCTTATTTTTGCCAAAGTTGACTTCAGAATGGAAGAAGATTCTGAGTGGTACTTGAAAATTTCAGAGGACTTTGGCAGAATACATTCAGTGTTTCCCGTGCCGTGTTCCAAGCACCAGTAACAAAGCCTTCTTCAACGTAAGATCACGTTGCAAGAAATGTGGATTACAACCTCTTTGTGGGTGGATTTTCAATTTTAATCCAAATTTGATATTTTACTCAACTGCAAGTGCATTGTAAATAAAGACATGACTGTAAACTTGCACGTCTGTATCTTAAAGTGTTTCAAAGCTATTCTATTAATTAATTTAATTACTTATTTAATTGTATTATTCCACATGTGCTGCATTTAATATTTAAGATGAGAAAAGGCAAAGTGTATTTCCACATGAATATACACAACTGTCAATCATTCAAAGTTTTCTGTCCAGGACAAACCCTTCTCTAAAAATGCAATTGATTCTTTCTTCCTTTTTTCTCCATTCACTTTTTGTGTCCTCGAATGAAGAATTTGTCTTAATATTGCTTATTATCAGTGGCGGCTCGTGTCTAAAAATAACAGCATGCTGCGGGAAAAATTTTCGAAAAATGAAGTCTATGCGCCAATGTCTCTTCATTATATAAACAGAATTTCTACTTCCTTTCGCTTTTTACTCAATTTTTAGATAGGGTAAGATTTTAATACTAACCCTGTCTTCGAATGCTTGCCTTGAAAAGGGAGTTTTTAGAAGTTCATTGCCATGTTCATTATTTATTGGTTAACATTTTCGTAATATTAAATTTCTCATACACTGAATAATCTGAATTTATAACACGTTTCACACTCCCACACAAAATAAAGAAACTGATATCAGCCAATAAATAACGTTTCACAAAGGAATATTTGGATATAATGCGAGCTCGCGAACTACAAGCATTTGTTATGGGGAGATCCCATTATGGTCGCAGGAATGGAGTATCCTGCCAACATAATAGGTGCATCACAAACACTCTGCCCCGTGATATAATAACATAAGAAGGTTGGAATTAGTTTCTAGAACTAAAATATAAAGCAATGATAGATTGTTAAATAATTTTCAGTGTATATTCAAGTTCTACAGTTATAACTGTGAGTGTTGGTGGCCCTGCTTCACCGTGCAGCGAATGGTCACCGCGCAACACCTAGCTGCAGCACGCATTTTTGGGAAAGTCTAGGGAACTTAGGACATCAGGGAGGCAAGAAGGGAAGGTTGTACGCATGTTCAATACTGATTACCGTGCTTGCTGGCTCTCAGCACGCAGAAGTCAATGATGCATTCTATTAGTTACGCAGATGTTTTCCATGCAACAGGAGTTCGTTATTGGTCGTATTCGATTTCTTATACTTACAATAATGCCCTTTTATTTACATGGTCTTTTAAAATTTATAAAACAGAAAAGAGCGTGCTGCAGCAGTGCAGCACGTAAGGACGAGCCGTTCCTGCTTATTATCTAATAATTTTGTCATTGCCGAACATTTTTAAATTAATTATCCCATTAAGAACGTCTTATACACTAAGCATTTTCTTCTCTCCACTGTCCACTTCTCTGATGTTTCCTTATTGCATTTTCTTCATCCACTTTTCCCAAAACAGCTTTTTTATTTAAATATTGGTCTCTCCTGTTGACTTCTGCATTCGTTTCCATTTCTAGATTTCAAATGATTCATTCTTTTTGCACTACGTCTTTCTCAGAACTTGTTTAAAAGGTCCATGCTAACATTTGTTTGACTTCTTGACAACAGTTCATTTTTCTACTTGTGGTACATCCCAAGCTTCTCTGGTGTCCTCATCTATCTCATTCCTTTTTTTTCGATAGCAGTCTTCGACTTTTTTATTTCTTATTTTTTATGTGTATACCGTAGTACTTATCGTTAACATTTAGTTCCATTAGCACGTTCCTTAGAATACTCTTCCGCTAACAGAGTCACGCAGTCAGCAAATGTTATTCATTAGAATCTTCTGCTTTCTGGAAATAATTCCTCACTAAGTTACATACCCATAATGCGCCAAATAATAATTATGGTGTGAAAACTTAACGGAAGAATTTTTTTAATTACTTTTTTAGTTTATAATAGCTTCTAAAAATTTTAAAATTAATGTTGATAATAAATATATAAAATAATGTCAAAATTCGTGTTTTGTTTTTTACGGCTTTCAAGAATCTGTGTTAATAGTTCTGCTTTTATTTGGGTTGTATACAAGCCTTAATATATATAATTAAATAAATTAATATAATATTCGCTGGTAACAGATTAATTATTCACGAATTTACAACGATTAACTAAAATTTAACATTCAGCCTTTAACTTTTAAACAGTGTAATGACCTATTGAAGGCAATTGTAAATTTCAGTAGATTTATTATGTCATTGTAATAAGTAACAAGTGCTGTCTGCCCAGGACAAGAAGACAAGCTAGAGGAATGTGTAACGTAATCACTTTTGCTGTCCTCATGGTGTTTATGCTCTCCTTCCCAGTATGACAAGGATGCCAGTTTCGTTTAAAATACACAGATGTTGTCACATAGCTCAACCACACATAATACCTATCGCTACACTTACTGCAACAAATATTAGATCTGGCAGCATAAGTGACTCTTATGAACTCTCATACACTCATTTCCTAATAAACAGATTCACTATATAACAGAGCAGATAAGCAGTTGAAGCCCCTATCCCCTTCATTCGTCTTTTGCCTTCTTGTGCTGGGAACACAGTACGTTTTATGCACGATTTTGACCATCGTACCGCAATATGTGTGTAATATCTACATAAGATTGTTTAGTGTTTAAAAAAATAAGCTGTTTTGCGTAGGATGTATTATAAATACAAAATTATAGAGAGATAATTACGAAGTCATTTTTATGAAATAAATTACAGTGCCCGACTTTCATGGATGAGTAATGTTTAGAATAGAAGAAATAATTTAAAACTGCCTTCAATTTTCACACACTGTTTGCTAAATTATAAACTATTACGTACAATTAATAATTGGCATATTTATTCCAAAGTGTGTTAAATAGAATTAGAAAAGTTACCGAAAAACAAAAGTCTGTTTCAACTCTTGACGTCATTGTAAACTTAGGAATGGGTTTATTTGGTGATTTTAGTTTAATATCCTTTTAATCGGTAGGTTAGATCAGACGATGAATGAAGTGCATGAATTGTTGCTCAAGTGAGCACGGGTTTCATAGAGCTTAAAAGTTACTCGTCTTTTGTCCTCTCAGGTTGAGGGGAATCCCCGAAGAAACCTTAATTGACCATGCTGAGCGAGATACTATCAACCATGTATAGACAGAAGCAGTATGGGATTGTGAGATCTAATCTCAGTAAAATGACAGTGTAGAGGTGCTGATGGTCTCTGGAAGTAGGTAACCAATGCCATTACCTTACAAGGGCAAGTTACCCGCCCAAGATTGTGGATCTGGTGACAATCCAAATGTTTACGTCCTCTGCTTGTTAACTGTTGGATTCATCTGGCTGATGATGGGTACGATAGTACTTTACTACCACTCTGATCTACGACAATTTCTTAAGGAGCGACGTTGACGATGTCTCCGGGAAGCTTAGTTAGGCCTCTGCTATGAAAAATAATTTTGTGGCTTCAAAGACATTCACTATCACACTTCCACTAGTTAGAAGAAAAGTGTACAGTGTGATAAAACCTAAAAATGTTTTCTTTCTGAACCATTTCAACCGTAATGCTTTTCAGCTTTTAAAATGCATTATAAGAATAAGAAATTGGATTAATAAATAGTTATTTATGGGACTTACGAGGTAAGCTGATATTTATTAGCGAGTGTCAAAATTTTAACAACAGAGGCGTTAGCGCCGGGGCTTAAATTTCAAGAGCATGATAAATATCAAACCTCGCTAGTCCAATACGTAATTTTATCCGTTACCTAAGAAAAAATAAAACAAGAATAATAAAACATATTTCTGTACATTGCAGATGTCGTATGTCTGTTTATTGTATTTCAGATAACTAAAGAAAAATTGAACATCGTACTAAACCAACTATGAGGTAATCGATAGTCAAAGGGATTATAATGTCTTTGACACTATATTAAATAGGCGTTCCTGAAAAATAATGTTTTTGTCTCGCAAATTTTAACTTTATTCTTCTGTTTGACCTGCTATACAGGGTGTTTCAAAACGGCACCGAACGAACATATAGAAGTAGTTGCTCAGCTTCTATATGACACATATGGATAGTTTTACCGCCAAAACAGCCACATAAAAATGCTCCAGAATGAGTGTGGATTAGGCAGTGACAGGAACAACCACGTGTGCCTCACGCTGTCCGAGTTTCGTTTTTGCTATTACTTCTAAGTTAGTTAGTTAGTTTGTTTGTATCTCTCACTTTCTTTCTTTTTGCCTTCTTTAGTTACATATTTTTATCGAATGTGCATTCTTGACAGGTAAAGCTTTGGCTGAGTTCAAAACAATATGGCTTCACTTTATATTGATAACCGTATGTAAAATAGCTATTACATTTCGGTTCAATGAAATGTGGTTTTTACCTAAAATGCCATCACTTTCAGTTTATTTACTGAAATTGTAAGCCCCCCCCCCTTTTTGCTATACAGAAAACAATGCTCGCAGGTATAGGTCACACGCCGTGTCGCGCGCTGTAGCAGTTTGTAAACATACTGGCATACTCCGCAGTAGCTTGCTACTATTAAGAATTTCTTTTCCTTATGAAACCCCAATAAAGAAGCTATTACTTAATTATTGCTTATGAGTGTTTAACCTGCCCCAAAATTCTGTTATAGTAGCCCATGATGGCAAACAAGCTGGTGGACATATGCAACTTAAACCTTTTAGAGGGAAGTTAATGTAAGTGAAATTGAGGATGGAAACATTAAATGATAAAAGGAACAGAGAATAATATCAAAGAATTGAAGATAAATTAACCAAAACTAAATGCCTTATGCAGTGAGACAAGCATTTTATTTTGCGGTATTTAATAATACTTAATAAAGCATTTGTAACTGAAAAGGAAGCTGTTGATTTTACAGTAACTGGTTGAAAGCACTGTACAATTAAGATAATAGCAAAATGAGCAACCTTGGAACTGTCCGAGTTATTATTCGACTTTTTCACAAGTAAAGTCTGTTTAGTTAACTCGTATGCACGTCGGCCGACTCCTTTGACGAACCCTTATAATCGTTTTACAACCCCGGCCCTCCTTCTCCCAGATCGTTCTGCAAGGTTGCCACCTTTCTCCATACGTCATGCGTATCGTACGAGGTTTCGTCTGAATAAATTATCTTATGTCCATTACTGCGAAACTTCCTTAGTTTTGACATATATATCACCAAGCTACAGTTCTACTGGATTCCATAATAACCCTTATCTTATTCAAAGTGCGGTATTTGAAACCCAGCTCGTTTAAGAGACCGCGCAAAGTGCAGTGCCCATAAGCAAAATCACAAATTTCTTGCAAATGTGCAACCAATTCGTCTAAGGTGGGCGCTCTCCCTTTTGCATGGAATCTATAAATTTCTCGGCGAATTAAATCGCATGTGAAATTATCTACTTTAGAGAAACGTTTCCTTTTGTTTTCACACTCGATCAGCGTCTTTGATATTTCTTTTGTCACAATATTTCTTACTGTATTTCTGTGAATGCCCAGAATTTATCATCAGGTTCATTGCACGACCCCTAACCAAGATTATTTTTCAGCACATGTTTATATTTGTTCAAAACAATCGCTTGAATTTGCTTAGAAACAGTTCCGTTATAACTTCTTTTTTTAGGCTTCTCCAGTAACATAACTCGGTCCAGCAACACTTTCCAATCTATTCACATTATTGTCATCACTTTGATTATTTTCACTTGACTGAAAGTTATCTACTACTTCATTTGCATTTACCACTGCATTTCCCTCCCACGGTCTCCACATTGTGACACACAACGAATTTCTGCACGTAATGAAACAGATCAACTGGAAGTTGGAACTTTGGCAACTGAGACTACACGTGGAGTAAACATGCGACTGTCATTTCAAGAAAATCAGGGTCAGTGCTCCAGTTATGAAGCGTGGAGATAGATTTATGAGGGCGGGAGGGTCAGATTCCTTTGAGTTCGAACTGCACACCCGTTGACTAGACAGACTTTAACTGCCCTTTGCCCCATTACCTGAAATCGAGGCTAGGGTCACTGATAAAGAGCAATGCTTTTGTTTTCGTGGCTGGTGCGTCCCAATAAAAACTTTTGAGGTTCGCATACCACCACTGCGCTGCCTAATCACAAAATCATGTAATATTTACTGCTGCATAAAATTATACCTAACAGAACTTCGAAGCTGCGACACCAAAATTCGGACTAGTTTAGTTATAAACTACGCAACGGCTATAATCGTTCTGTGTCGGTTTGAAAAACCTTTATTTACTTTGGTAGAGATAATTCGACTTTTTGCAGAGATATATATTCATATCTAACAGTAAAAGGCCTGCTTTTCAGTAACAAAAGTATCGCGTAATGATTGTTTTTCCTTAATTTGGATAAGTATCTTTTTTATGTTTTCATTGTTCCTATTTCTAAGTCTCTATACATGTTGCCATCCCTAATGGCGTATTAACAATTCTAGTTTTAAACGTAAGATTTTGTTATAATATTATTATTATTATTATTATTATTATTATTATTATTATTATTATTATTATTATTTTTTTTTGCGCAACCAAAGATAGGCACCTAGGTTGGTTTTAATAATGACTTATGTAATAAAAATATATTTTTACCGTACGTAGAAATGTTTTCTCTTAAGTTGTTGAATTTTGCTCTAGAACAAAATTGTGGAGATTTTTGAGGGTTTTTATCGGTTTTTCCAGAAGCAGAGGATTCCTTTAATATTGGAGCAGATGATCCCAAAGAACTTTTTGAGGTAGCCTAAAACGGTAGGCTACATTTATAGTTGTGGCTGATGGAGGCCAACAAGTTCATATACGTGGATATCTGCATTCCTGAGTATTATAAATTATTTTAGAAGCCTAAATTTCTAAGCACCTTCGCCGTGTGTTTGTGTTCCTGGGCTCGTGTAGGTAGATGGAGTAGCAACATATTACTAATTACAGGGCACCAGGAAGTATTGAGTGATGAATGGAACTGGATTGTCAAGAGACAGGTAAAAATGGGAGGGGATCCGCTGACGCAACTTTTCTTCTCCATGGTTGGTCCATGTAGGCGCTTTGTAACAGCTGGTTTCTTAGCTTTTCCAACAGACTCTGACCTTCTGGACTAATTAGCATATTCAGAATTCTTGTTATGGGGCAAACCACAGTAACTTGGAGCGATGTTCTGTGTTCTTTAGGTTATGCAGAAGTGTTTATGTGTTCCGTTGTGTGGATCTTGAAATGTCTCAGGATGTATCTGCAGCTGAAAGCTGTAGCACATGTTCAATAAGAAAGTACTAACCCTTCGATAGTAATAGAGGTGGTGCAGCACACTACAAACCTATATCAAACATTCTTATACATACTTATTGCAGTCGTTACTCTTCCCAGTAATGTAGGCTTAAATAAAGGTAACAAACTTATAACCTATGACTCAATCAGCACATAAAACATAAAGGCTTGCATCCTTGACCATAATGCTTAGAAATAAATTGCAAACATTGACATATTTATCACCGTTTTAATAGAAAATCACGACATATTTCACAGCAGTATCTTTAGTTAAATCGACTGGCACGTGTTTTCCAGACCATTGTACTAGATGATTATAGACTTTTCCCATTTAAATTAAGGTTTCTGTATTAGGACCAGATATTATTTATTAGCTCTTACTGTTTCCTTTTGTAATATTGGGTCCAAATTCTTTCCCAGCTGATATAGTATGCAATCCAGGATATTATTTATTGAGTCAGTTCCTTCTTTGCCTTGGTGAAGCCTTTACAATCCATTTAAATTTTATTGTTGCTTAAGTGGTCCATCCACTTATTCACGCACTTAAAATGTAGAATCAATGTTAATAATCCTAGTACGAGACGTTACGCTGAAGAAATGGTGTGCATTCTTAAATTACTGGCTCTTTGGAAAGAGTGGCTTGGGTTTTCTAACCATGTTCGACAGAAAATTGCTCTAATATGAGAACTGAAAAACCAAGCACATTGCTATCGAAAATTATTTTAAAAGTGAAAAATTGCAAATCCTTCTAAGTATGAAAGACTGTATCAAAATATTATGGAATATTAATTCTTTTTTTTTCATACATACTGCTAAACGTAAACAAATACTTTTCCCTTAATGATAATAATTTTTTTTGTTCCATTTATATTAACTGCAATGGTCAAATCGGCTGTGTTAACTCGTATTCATACTTCCAGACTCTGGAGAAGATGACGAATTATCTTGGTCAGAGAAATATCCCCACCCCCACCGGCGAGAATCGAACCTGGGACCCCTAGCGCGGCAGGCAGGTGCTCCACCGACCGATCCATGGGACCAGCCAAGCATGTTGTAGAATATGAGTTTTTATAGTTAACCCCTCTCCAGGGAAAGCATTAACAATGAATAAATGCAATTTAAAGATGTTCATCAAGCCACGAGGTCTGAACCTTTGTGCCCCTCAATCACATGCAGCCATTTCTGAGATGTCAGCATTGTTTTCAGATATACGACAAATTATTGCTTTTTAAGCTTTCTACAGCAATATTTTATCTTTCTACGTATAATAAATGAATGCCAATTTGGAAAAGGGGTTCATAAATATATTAAAAGGAGTACAGCAACAGAAAATGTTTATTTATATTGTAAAAGGAGGATGATGTTCTTGGATGTATTTAATCTGCTGGTTGCATTGTCACGAAAACATACTGGCGGTTAACTCGCCTGGTGATATGCCGCGTGGTCCATCGATCTCTCGATTCCTGAGAGTTAATAAAAGTTCATAACGGAAATATTTACGTGGAAAGGTTAATGTGGAATGGAGGAATTTTCATAATAGTTTTCGCCTGGAGGGCTTTAAAGGCATTCTGATTGAAGTATGAAACTTGATATTTATCCTTCTTTAGGTTAATGAGTTATGCTATTCACACACACACACACACACACACACACACACACACACACACACACACACACACACACACACACACACACACACACACACAAACACACACTTGTTGAAATAGGTTTTTCGTTTCCAGTGATATCTCATTTTCGATGGAATGGAATACTTTCTCTGCCCCACAGTTACGCAGTGGAAAAAATAACATTTTTTTTTTCCATTTAATGTCCTTTTAACCGTTTAGATCATTTTGGACAACGAATTTACGAAATGGGTGAAATGATGCTCAGATGAGTTGAGATCCATAGAGGCTGTTATCCGGATAACTCAACCTGGCGGAATTCGAAATAGCAACTTCTTGAATGTGAGACAGACACGCTCCCACCCGCGCTACGGAGGATCGCGCGCGGGGTTTACATCCGGTCCCGAGGTCCAGAGGAGTCGGGCGGGGCTTTACCCCGTCCGGGTGTCTTGTGCCGCAGAACCTAGCCGCTTTGCAGCTTAACCTGCGAAATGCAGGTGTTCTGCTAGGGGTAGGTTGTGCGTTTTAGGGAATTTGGGTTGGGATGCCCTTGAATAATCTCAGAAGACAGCTGCTTTATAGCGTTTCCCCGTTTTGGGAGAAACAATTTGATGTTTAACTCCGTTATGGTTACGGGTTGCATATCACTTGAGTCATCAGGCGTAACATGGGACATAGAGATATATGGGGAATTTTTCTTGGGTTAACCAAGGGACCTCATGACATCTCTTGGGAGTTTGTAAGATGGCAAACGTCTTTGTTCCCTCTGCCCAGAGTGTTCACCAAAGGGTTGCTGTGGGTTTGAATTTTCTCGTACATTGATCGTGCCCTCTCGCGGATGACATCGACAATGTACGGGATCTTGGAATGTTCGTGAAGGATATGGACCGGAAATCTCCAGTCCGGAGAGGGATAGCACATATCGGCGCGTTATCTGGACTTAGGCACGACTAATAGCCTTCTTCTACAAGACAATTGGCAGTGCAAAATATCTAGGGTGATTGTGTTTCGTCTACCTCTTCCCGAAAATTCTTTTGTCGGTTTCCAATAGGTTCCTTTTCTAAAATATTACCTTTCTATCCCGGGCCTAAAAGCTGAGCATTAGTATAGTCCAGGTGGCAGTGGAGTTGAGCTGAGAGTGTACAAATTTTCTTTACTTTTTTTTCTTTTATCCTCCTTTTTGACAGATTTGTTTTTCGTTCTCACAGTTCACAGTGAGAATTCAGTTGAGTTCAAAGGATAGCACCGATTCAGTTCATTTGCACCGAGCGGGATGGCTCAAGCGCTTTCGTCTGTGACCCGCATTTGGGAGGCCCGGGTTCAATTGCCATGGCCGAACTACCTTTCGGGAGCTTTCCCAGGTCGCCAGGTGAATGCGGGTAGGTCAGTTACATCCTCCGAATGTCCCACCCCTCAATTTCATCCCAATTATCATTTCATACCGTCTTTCATCTAGTGGTCTCTTTCAGGGTAGAAGTGTGGGCAGGTGTCTTGGCAGTGCATGGCGGTATGATATACTCCTCTCCGTTAGGACGGTTGCCAGAACCGTCTTCCTCTCCGAACTCAGGTCTCCTGGTGGGACTATTTCCGAACAGCATGTCCGTTATCCTGGCATGAAGGAGGAAGCTTCCATCTTAGTAAAATATAGAGACCCCGCGCTCTGCACTGTCATGGCTCCTTGGAACCGCCCTCTGTCTCCTCTGCCTCATCCTTCCTATCCGGGGATGCTCTACTTGGGTCATAGATACAATATCCCAAGTTTGGACTTCCGAAATAATCCAATTCCAGTTCCAATTTGTGAGTTGTGATACAGCAGTTCAGTTAAGAATGGATTCGTTTGTGTTTTGTTGTGGCCATGTGCAACGGTGTCACAAGTGTAACGTCGGTGCGTTCAAGTTATAATACCTAATTTTTTCAGGACTGGGATCAGATAGAAACTTCTGTTTTCTTTTTAAGTACACATGGAATCTTTGTGAATGCGTGACAGAGATGGCACCACTGTACAGTGTATTGAACTCTAGTGGCAGCGACGAGAGCTAGGACTGTTTTTGATACTTAAAATTGCGACGTTTTCATTGCAAGATCAGCGTCTGATGATTGGTTTCCTCCATTTTCGTGGTGTGGCATCTATTGAAATTCATCGCCAGTTGAGTGAGGCATATCGTGATGGTACCATGGATGTGTCTAATGTGCGTTCCTGGGTGCGACAGTTCAATGAAGGCAGAACATCGTGTGACAAGAAACCAAGACAGTAACGGACTCACACCAGCCGGTCTGACGACATTATCCAGAGAGTGGAGAACGTTGTTTTGGAGGATCGCCGATTGAGAATTTTCAGATCTTCATGCAGGATTGTGTGCACAGATGCCCCCCGTAGGAGAGGGGATCCGTCCCCTTCAGCTGCGTGGTGCGGGCGCTAAGGACCTCTAGCACTCGTGGTACCTCTGACGTTACTAGAGGAATCTTAGGCCGAACATTCGAGCCCCTCCCTGATAGGGCGTTGTTCGGATTGGGTTGGACTCGAGGGGGCAGTGGTTTCCGATATCCGTGGGAGATCGGGTACGTCTCCGGACGGGGTTGAGGGAAGCCATTAATATTCCCGCGTACTAGCTAGCAGAGCTAGTAGGTGTGCTAGATCACCAGGCGGCCCCACCGAGGTCATATCGGTAGCCTTCCCATTTTGGTGCTGGCGCGCGTAAGTGGCGTAACCACTTCCATCCCGTCTTGAGTCCACAGGACCCAGATGGGTGGGGGGCCTTGTTAGTCTCTAGGTCTTGCCCTATGGAAAGCCCCACGGAGGCGCCAGGCGCCCTTTTGGGACAGCTCGGTAACTCCCTGGTCGAAGGAGGTCCGGGTCATTGGTCCTACGGATCCAGGACTAATGGGAGTAGAACCTCTGGCATTAACTGGCATTAACTGTGCACAGATGCCACGGAAATGTCAATTTCGGAGGCGATGTCTGCAACTGTCTTGGTTTGTTGTGGCATGGTGTTCTGCCTTCATTGAACTGTCGCACCCAGGAACGCACATTAGGCACAGCCATGGTACCATCACCACATGCCTCACTCAACTGGCGATGAATTTCAATAGGTGTCACACCACGAAAACGAATGATTACAGCTGTTCTTGCAATGAAAACGTCGCCATTTTAAGTATCAAAAACAGTCTCTCGTCGCTCCCACTGGAGTTCTATGCACTGTACAGTGCTGCTATCTCTGTCCCGAAATTACAAAGTGTCCACGTGTATTTAAAAAAAAAAAGCAAAAGTTCCTCTATGGTCCCAGTCTTGAAAAAATTGGAGGTTTTATAACTTGAACACACCTCGTCTTTAGTAGTTAATTCTGTTTTTCAATTGTTACAACAGCTAATAGATTGCTTCAGAAAATGTACTGCATTCAGGGAGTATCAAAAGAGTATCTCTCGTATGCAGTAATCCTCCTACTTAGTATGAGTACTAGAAAAAGTAATGAGGGAATTCTTTCGCATTTACATTTAAACTGTACTATATTGCCAGTGAGCAACAAACCTACCAACAACTCGTTGTGGTGTTTATAACAGCTGTTCGCAAACTGATGAGACAAGCGTTAACTAAACTCGTTCTCCTGCGGGGAGTATGAAAACAATGAAAATGAATAAATCGCAATTTTACAGCCACTTTAATGATCTTTAAGAGCGTATTGCGCTGGTACGAACAGACAACACTTGATGAACTTAACGGGGCTTCTTAGTACACCTTTCTCATCATCCAGTAAAGACTTAAGTTAATGAGGTACTCTTTTTTTATCTTCTCAAGGCTTCTAACAAGCAGAGTTACTAAAGGACATATATGAGGCTATCGTCGCGCTTTTGAGTACAACGAGTGCATGCATTTTCAGTGTTCCAGAAGCTATTTTGCTTGGCACAAATGAAAACACGAGCTTAGTTTAGTTCAGTTTATTATTACTTACACATACAATACTTCCTTACAATTCTAATCACAGTTTTCCAATTCTATTCTAAATACAAACTTGCCAACTTGTTATTCTATGGTAGTAGTTGTATTGCTCCCTGCCCGCGACGTTGACCTAATATTCCGTTGTGTCCTCCATTTCTCCATCTCTTAATTTCTTTACCCTTCTCATCAATTTCTCTTTGATTTTGCCTGCATACTTCCCTATCTCCCTTATTCTTTTCTCTTTCAATGTAAGCATTTTATAGTTACTACGCAAGTCTCTTTATTATTGCATATAAGTTTCCTTCAATTTTCTTTTCCTTTACATTCCACTACATAATGCTCTATCTTATTTTATTTTCACATAAAATGTACTCCTTTGGTGAACCCCCTCTCAATATGGCTTCTGCCCTTAACGAAGCTAAACGTTCACTTTCATATCTATCACACAGGTTAATAAATGTTTCCCAGCCCACCTTGGTGGCGTAGATGGTAGCATGTCTGCCTCACGTTTAAGAGGTCCCGAGTTCGAATCTTGGTTAGGGTGAGTTACCTGGATAAGGTTTTTTCCGGGGTTCCCCTTATCATGATACACAAATGGCGGGTAAGTCTAAGCTCCATGGACGCCGGACTCATTTGAGGATCACTTCACCCATTTCATTCATCGTCCAATATGACAACGTTGGAGGACTTAAATCACCAAAAAAAAGTTTCCCTTCCCCATTCTCTTCTTCCTTTTCAGGTATACATTTAGTGATTTCCTACTTATCAAGAACCCCATGTTACTGTCTGTGAATTTCCTCTACCCTTTTCTTAATCGTTGTCCAAAAGCCCTTTACATTTCTTTCTCCCTCCTGCCAGATATCGCCCATCCCTATTCCATCCAACGTTCTTTCTAGCTCTGACCACCAGCTATCCTAACACACTGAGTTCTATTGTTCCAGAGCATTTGATTTTATGATTAGAGTAAGATTATGGGACATAAGTACGAAAGGGCATATCTCCCTCGTATGTTAGAAGTAGGGTAAAGGAAGGTATTTTCGTGACATAGGCAATTTCGTGATACTATTTCGAAGGGATGTCACAGAGAAACCAGTTGGTTTTAACGCGCCTGCCGATAGCTCCTGAGCTCTAAGAACAAATACATCAACTACCAACAGCGAAAGACGAGTTAACATCAACTGGTTTCTCTGTGACATCCCTTCGAAAAACTATCACGAAATTGCCTGTAACGAAAATAACTCCCTTTACCCTAATTTAAATTGTATATAAATATACAGAAATTATTAAAACAGGCAAGTTTAAACAGAAATAAAAACAAATCAGGGTTTAAGACAGGGATATAGCCTTTCCCTTACGTTGTTTTATACAAGTAGATGACATGATTAAGAATTGGGAAAAGGAGATGAGCGAGGAAATGCAACTGAATAGAAATAAAAACTTAAATTTGATTCTATATTCCGATAATGTAATAATACCGGACAGTGAAGAGCGCCTCCAGTGTTTCATGTATAAAATATATCTATTGGGAAAGGAATATAATTTAAATATATCGACTAGAAAATACAAAATAGCACATTGAGGAAAATATCCGGCAAGTTCAAAATATGTATTGTAAAATAAATGTCTGGAACAGCTCTCGAATTTTAACTATTTGGGTTGTGAAGTAAGCTTCGATTTAGAAAATAAGATAAACAAGTTTCCGCAGATATGCGGAAACATACTAAGAATTTTAAAAAATAAAACAGGGAGAAAAAACGAAATAGAAATTTTAAAAAATCATGGCAGTCCCAGTGCTCATATATGAAGCGAGTCCTGGATATTAAAAGAAAGGGACAAAAGTAAAATACAGGCAGCAGAAATGAGATACTTAAGAAGAGTTAAAGAATACAGTAGATGAGACTTAAGAAGAAATTAAACACTTCGAGAGGTATTAGGCAAATACGCATTGATAAATAATAAACCATGGCGCGACAGCCCTTAGAGGGCCAAGGCCTACCAACCCGAATGCCGGCCTCACGCCCACTTACGCGCGGCAGAAGTGGGAGATCATCCAACCGATACGGGGAGGAGATGTGATCAGCATCTCGGCATCCCCCAGCCGGAACGTTGGTTTTTGTGATCATGGCCGCTTATCCAGCCTAAGCTCCTCACGATGCTGAGTGGGCACCGTTCCTATACCCGGGACTTAAAATCCGCACCTCATGGGTGGGATCGAACCCGGGCCGCTTTACATGTCCAGGGATAAGGAATGCTGCATTAGCCCGCTAATTCTCGGCGCAGGACAAATACACATTACCAGATAAAATAGATGAGAACAAATAGTACCTACTGCAAAGAACATATGAATAGAATGAGTGAAGAAATAGCAGGCTTACGGTGAGGTATGATCTTATTTATTATATCAGAAGTTTTTTCTTTGTATCATTTTTCTAGATGTGGCTTTATTAATAGCTATTGCATGAATATTAAACTTAGTAGACGAAATTATATTTATTATTTAGCTTGTGTGATACCGAACGAGATGGCTCAGGCGGTTTCATCTGTGGCCCGCATTCGGGAGGTCCGGGTTCGATTCTGACCCATTGTTTTTTTCGGGGGCTTTCCCGGGTCGTCAGGCGAATGCTGTGTAGGTTAATTACATCCCCCAAATTTCCTGTCTCTCCATCTCATCTTCATTATCATTTGATATCATCTCTCATCTGCTGGTCTCAGGGTAGAAGTGGGCGGGTGTCTCGGCGTTGTCGTGGCTCCTTGGGTCGGCCGCTCTCTGTCTCCTCTCGCCTCATCCTTCCTCCCGGGTATGCCCTACTTGGGGATTAGGTACAATAAACCACAGTTTTCGGTGCGGAATCCCCTCCATAGTAATCGTAATCCTAGATTGTATGATAAATGACTTTGAATTGTATTTAGTATCATTTTAATAAGAAGATACAATCCTCATGGATGAAGAGATTTAGGACGCCTTGGAAGAAGATGGGAGTAGGTGTTGGAATGTGAAGATGGAACAGGCAGAAATGCATCCCTGAAATGAAGAAGAAGATATATCTCTGCTACAACAAGCAGGTGGTGGATAAAGTAATAAACAATTTTGGATGGAGAAAATCTTATAAATAAAACATATAATTG
Organism: Mantis religiosa; assembly: GCA_030765055.1. NCBI lineage: Eukaryota > Metazoa > Arthropoda > Insecta > Mantodea > Mantidae > Mantis > Mantis religiosa. The sequence goes on from CM060957.1 coordinate 133,581,139, forward strand.
TGTACTGTGTAAGCATTAATACATGTCTGGAGACCACTAATTGTGGCTTGCTAAAATGACTTGTTAAATTCTACTATCAAGTGGATTAATTAAATGCAATTACACTGAGCTAAAGTAGGTAATTTCCACAATAACATTGAATTAATGCAGAGAGAATTGTGAAACACCTTTTTACAAACAGTTTCAATGAAATTTTCTGATAAAATAATTACTTGGGCAAATTCTTCAATATTTAAACGTCATCCTTCAGTGCTGGAGCTTCTATTTTTAAACCCTCACAGATTAGTTGAACCCTCGCGCAGAGTTCCCTGGGGAATATGTAGAATATATATACGACAAGGACCTTATAACAATATTGAAGAAATATATTGCATTTTTCTTTGAATTTCCGCTGTAAATTAACGAAACGCTTGGCAGCTTGAATTCCTCTTATGTAAGAGGTAACAGTAGATACGTGAGAACCAACCAGGCTTGCTGTAATGTTTCCCCAGGCTATAGAAAGTTTCTGCCCAAACTTATTATCGCCATACATAGAAATGCAGCTAATACTGTACTTCTCAAGTTCCGAAGTCAAGAAGTCCATGTGTTATTTATTGTATTTAATTTACACTTGATTTAAATGTTTTCCAGAGCACCACAAATTACTAAATTGCAAACTTTCAAACAGCGAAATACCTACAATTAGAAGGTACATAGCAAACCATCATTCTATGCTGATAGGTTTCTTAAACATGTGTACACTCACGCTCAATCAAACCCTATCCCAGCTTAGATTTGGAGAGTACTTCATCTTATGCCTTAAGCATTTTGTAGGAACCTAATTTCTGGAAGAGATATGAACGGTGGGAGTCGCACGGGGTATTTGCAAATGTAAGAGTAGCAGTGCGATGTTCTCTAGCGTTGGTTCCCATCTCTCTATGTACACACCTGGGGCAGTGTAGCTCCAGGACAGCTCCAGTTGGAGGACATCCTTGCACAAATTACACCAGTTTCTTACTTCGATGTACCTGTACTGTGAAAATGATGAAAGGAGAAAAGTGAAAGTTTCGGAAGTTCCTACTGAAGTCCGCCATCAAATATCAGGAAAAAACATTTAAAAACACTTGAGATTTGTCAGCACCGGGGTTTAAGATAAGGCTTCAAAATGAATGCAGAAAAAAGACTAGTTAATTGCAAGTAATTATAAAGGACAATCAATATAAAACTGAACAGTTTTGCAGATTTGCAATTTTACTCTGTAAACTAATAAAAATGAAAATAAGAAATGAAATTGAAATTGAATTTATCTCAGTAGCTCTGAAATAAGCAATATCTGTATTTTCTTTTGAGTTTAACGTTTTAGGTCATTTAGGACGATTAATGAATGAAATCTGTGAAATGAGCTCAAATGAGCTCTTGAGCTTAAAGTTACCCAACGTTTCTTCTCAGGATACGGAAAAAACCGCAAAAAAATAAAACTTTTACCCGAGTAACTCACCCAAACCAAAATTTGAATTCGCAACCTCCTGAATGTGAGACACCCTAATCCCACACCACGGAGGCGGGACATGCTGTTATTCACGTTGGTAACCTTCATTGTTGTCTTATGACTAATGTTGGTAGCATTTTAATTAAGAATTAATTTATTTTCTATATCTAGTTCTGCAACTATAAAGGAATATGCATGTCTTAACTTGGTAGTGTGCTTTACTTATTCATAAACGATGAATGGCGTGTAACTTTAAGTTAGGTGGACCGTGGGAGTATTGTCGCGAGGCATTGTTTTGTGGCGGGCTACGGGTATGCAAACAACGAGAGATAGAGAGACAAGCAAGGAAATATAGCGCCCAAGCCACACCCGCGGACCGACTAGCGCTGAGCACTTACCGAAAGAGTGAGAGAGTAACAGAGGAAGAAAGAGACCGAGATAGTCTGGACGTTCTCGCTCCACATGAAAGTCCGTGAAGCTTCGGGAGCTTACGAGAAACTTCGACAACTTTCGAGAAATGATGATTATGTTATGAAAGCGATTGGACTGGACTGGACGGCCAGTATAGGCAGGGAACTGCTAGAGTGGAAAATGGTCAGTTTTCGTGCTGTGTGTGTATGTGTGTGTATGTGTGTGTGTGTGTGTGTGTGTGTGTGTGTGTGTGTGTGTGTGTGTGTGTGTGTGTGTGTGTGTGTGTGGAGTTGCGAGTTGAGAACTGATAAATGTGTAGTGATTTGAAAGTGAATTCTTTTGTTTATTTACGTGTGCAGAAGTCACGAGAGACTGTGTTGGTGTATGTTACGTCATTCTGCTGCAAAAGGGTGTACAAAAGTTTCATTCTACGGAAATAACGAGCATTTTGAATTTCTGCAAACTTGACTTTTAATTTTACAAACCCACAAAGTCACAGTATCATTTCACATGTTTCATTCATTCACTATCCGATATATCTACCCAATTAAAGAACATTATGCTTATATATAATGTGAATTCTCCCAGAGGTAACTAAAATAATACAACTTAATTTTAATATATTAAATACTTTCTAGAGGAAAATAAGTGTTCAAAAGTGTTAAGTTTTATATAAATCATCCGCATTATCCGTACAATGAGATACTACTATAGGTTACTCACAATAAGTGTTTGCAACACAAACGGTTACAAATGCAGAAACAAGGTTATGTCACAAGTTTGTGACTGTGGATCAACTATCATTCCCGGGGTTTCAAGCCTGGATCTACAATGAAATTTTGCTCCTCAGTAGCATTATTCATTTAGTGAGCTTTATCTTAATCGACCCTTCATTTTCAGTTGCACATTATCTATAGATAACAGGAGTTTGTCGGTTCCACTAGGAGAAGCTAGCATCAATTCCATTTCGCCAAGGATGAATATCTGAGGTTTGTAAAGCCCATGAAGTAAATAATTGTCAAATTCGATGCTTGTCAGCAATGACGGAACTAACAAAATAAAATAAAGTGTAATGTCACATTTTCAAAGACGTAGCATGGATATCGTGTTAAATTTGAACTTTGAAGATGACATACCTACAATTCCGGAAACAATCAAGAGATATGTTATATGACATAAAGAGTATATTTAATGAACTCTGCAAGCTTATATACTGAAATAACCTCTGCTTTTTCATTGTTTATTAGCATTTTAAGTCAGTGTGGATTAAGACTTCACAGCTAATTATTGGATATTCCTTGCATGGTATCGACATCGAACGATATTTCAGAAAATTCGGTTGATACATTTTCCATACTTCAGTGGTAATTTTGCAATTTCATTTTAAAATAACAAAATATTATTGCCCCAAGTAGAACATTGCAGGAATGTGGTACTTGCACATGGTGCAAGAAAATAATTGTGTGTCAGATTCACCTTCTCTTTCTAGTGCAATGCATTACTGGAAAACAAATTCAGAACTTTCAGAACTAAAAAAAAAAAAAATATTAAAAATACGCTAAATATGTGTGTCTTCTACCTGCAACAGTTTTCCTTGGAAGACAATTTAGCACAGCAGGATCCATATGACAGATAAAGAAGTGGACTTGACTCCAAAAGGGTGAAAATGCTAGAATTTTTAACAAAAAAAATTTTAAAGTGGATTTTTTTGCCTTTAAATATCTAATATAGAGTTTAAATGTAAGAGCACTAATTTTGTATTATTAAATATGTACACCGATTTGATTTTATTGACATTACACAGTACCAACTTTCTATTTTGTATTGAAACTAGAAGTAGAAATGATGGTATCCACTATCGAAGTATGGGATATAGTGGAAAATATAGCATACCGGTATCCAGAATCGAGTATCGATAAAAGTTGATATCGACTCATCCCTATAACAAATGCATTTTGTTCTTCGCCCAAATATCTTAAACTTGTGATCTTCTAATACAGCGCTGTGTTTGTCCTTCCGAGCCAAGTGACTTAAAATATTTATTCGAATCTTCGATTTTTAATTTCTCTACTAAGTGCATAGTAGGAAGAGAAGCAATTGCAAAAATTAGATTTATCTTTTAAAGTTTTATCAATTTTCTGCTGTTTCTCGCGTAGTTATGGAAATAGTTGAACACTTTAGGACCTGTACAGGGCGTCTAGTTCTTAAACAATTGAGTTTGCTATTCCCTGTAATTATATAAATGAATGTATCTGTAGCTATTTTTGTAAAGATCTATAAATTTAAATAAAGTATATAAGTAAATATATTTTCTTAATGATAGGGATAACTGGGTTAGCGTAATACACCATATTCTTTAAGGATATGTATGATTGAAATTTCATGAATATTTTCAAAAAATCACATTTTTCTCTTTTTAGTCTATAAAATAGTGTAAGCCTTCCTGAATCCAAAGAAAGCTTAGATAGCATCTGCAAACCATTTTTAAATGCGCTGATCTGGTTTGAAATTTACGTGAATGCTAAAGTTAGACATAAATTCTAATTCTTTATCCTTGTTTTCTTGCTATTGAACATTTCAGCATTTTTCATCATTTAAAATACTCCCTGCGTCGCATTTTTAGTGTTAGACTAATAAAACTTGCTGCACATGTTCATAGAGATATAGTGAATAGAAATTTCCCTGGATTTTATTGTGAGATGAATCTTAAGTACGCTTTCTTTACTTCAAAACACAAAAATTTTGAGCAAAAGGTCATATTCATAAATTTAAAATTTTCTGGAGCCTAAGGTTATTGAGACACAGAGAATCCTAGGACAAATTCAAAAAATGGATGTATTGGGAACCTCTTGTTAAAATATTAGACCAAAATTTTAGTTATTTTGTCGCAAGGGACTTTTTAGGTGACGTAACCAAAAATAAATAAATTTGACCATATTTTCCAAAATATAAAATTGAAATTGACAAAATGTGAGCTGTATCATATTTGCACAAGTTACATCTGTAGTATAAATCTTAAAAGGCTAGCGTTATTAGTTCAGGATTTCAAATTTTCAGTCTTAGATATCCTTAATGGTTATGTCCATAGGTGCATACACATTCACACGCATGTACTTTTTGCATTTGCAATCATATCCGTGCACCATATTTTTTTATAAAGGTAATAGTTTCTGTTCATTCCTCTCACAAGCCTTAATATATGGCATGAAATTTCTCTCTAGCGTTTTTGCAGACTCTTCCCCCTCTAAAGATGCCAAATTAAATTTCGCTACGTTGCTTCTTGATGATGCATTCGTAGACATCCATCCCCACTTCCATTCAAGTGACGATTTGCTCCAAATACGGTCAGGTCTGTGACGTAAGCAAACGTGTATGACGTTACGGAAGGCTGTGGGACGAGAGAAAGTACGACTCAAAATGCTGACAACCTCCGTTTGCCGAAAACTTGTTTGGTTCTCCTTCCTACGCCATACAAGTCAAGAATGTCAATGTTGATGGCCAGTTAAATTAAATGGAAGTCTTAAAGGTTTAAAAGGATACGCTCTTTCTATGCAAAAGGTCATACGAATTTGTCATTGTTGACCGAGAGAGGACAAAGTTGAAATTGCGCTATCTAAACTACATTGTTAACAGGCAAGAATAAGGTTTATCCAAGCATAAAGAATGCACCTTTCAAATAAAGAGGCTTCTTGTATTTAATAGTTTAATAAATCTTCGCATACCATGAACAACTTCATGATATTTCATATTGTAAATAGGGTTTTAATTGTTTATCCATCATAAGAAAAAAGATATCATTACGCGATACATTTGTTACTGAAAAGTAGTTATTTTACTGTTAAACATGAATAATCTCTGCAAAGAGTAGAATTATCTCTACCAGAGTCAATATATCAGGTGAAACAAAATAATAAAGTTAAAATTAGCGAGACAAAAACAAATTATTCTTCAGGGACGCCTACTCTAATATAATCTCAAAGACAGTAAGTTATAATTTCTTTGACTATCGATTATCTCGTAAATGGCTTAGTTCGATGTTCAATTTTTATATATTTATCTCAAAAACAAGAAACAAACATACGACATCTACAATGTGCATCTACAATGCACCATTTCTTAAAACATAAATATTCGTTGTCACAAATTGCAGATGACTTTGTTCAAGTTCTTCTCGGGAAGCAAGGTAGGTGAAAAGACGATTAGAAATTGACATTTCGGGAGCCCACATCGCTCCATCATCAGGATGCTTAATAAATGTTATAACCACAAATGTATCACTGGATATGACACAAATATAAACAAAGACAAAATACTGTCAATATTCACATTACTGAACAAAATACTGTTTTCAGTAAATTAAATGTTAGCTCAGGAGATCGCGTGAGTATAGAAAATGAATTGGGTCAGACAAACGTAGCTGCTTAACTTGATGATCAAGCTGTATAAATCCGTGCTCCTTAAGTCGACGGATTTCCATTTTAAGGCCGGTTTCCAAGAGGAGCTGAATTGAAGTCCAGCATCACGATTAAGCGTGCTCCTCTCGGAAGAAATGGCCAAAGTCACCTTAACTCTCCGCTCCCACTATCTGTTGTATTTTGCCAACATAGTCGTCTCCCTAAAGTTGGCTCTATGGTCGTTATCAAAACAATGCTCTGCCGGCCCAGACTTCTCAGGTCGCATTAAACGAATACTCCGTCCATGTTCGTTTATTCTGGTAGCGGTGATCTCTTCCGGTTTGTCCTATATATGGTGTCTCACATTCACAGGGAATGCGGTACACTCCTGGAACTTGGAAGTCCAGTTTGTGTTTCACTGGTCTCAACAGATGTATAATCTTCGGAGGTGGCTTGTGGATGGTCCTGATGTATTTGGCGAGAATTTTGTTGATTCTGCCGGATAGGTTGCTGGTAAACGGGATGCAGGCTGCAGTGGTAGGCTTATCTGACGCTTGCTGTATTACAGGTTTCCCTTCCCTAGCTCTGGTGATCAAGGCTTCAACGTCATATTCGTAGTAGCCGTTTTGACGGAAAGTGAGTCTCAGGTGCTGTAATTCCTTTTTAAGTGGCTGGTATCAGAGATAGACAAAGCTCTGTGGGCCAGTGTATTGAGAACTCCCAGTCGTTAAGGCTTATGATGAAAACTATGAGCGTTCAGATAGAGATTGGTATGTAGGCTTGCGGTATTCACATGCCCAAGTGTACCGTTGTTGTTTTTTGAAACAAGAATGTCCAGGAATGGAAGAGTTCCATCCTTCTCCACTTCTATGGTAAACTGTATTTGAGGTCGAAGGCTGTTGAGATGCGCAAGAAAGCTAGGCAAAGTGTCTGATTCATGTGGCCAAATTACAAAAGTGTCGTCCACGTATCTATAGAAATGAGATGGTTTAAGTGGATCTGTGGCAAGTATTTCATGTTCTAGGTGTTGCATATAGAAATTAGCTATAGCTGGTGACAAAGGGGAGCCCATTGTTACTCCGTCTACGTGTTCATAGAAAGTACCACCAAAAAAGAAGAAAGTGGACGTCAGGGTATGTTTGAAGAGCTCTGTGTTATCAGCCGGAAAATGCTCCTTCAGAAGTAGGATGGCTTCCTGAAGTGGTGCCCTTGTAAATAGAGCAATCACGTCGAAGCTGACAAGTAGATCAGAAGAGCCAATAGCAATGTTCTTAAATGTATGTACAAACTGTGTGGAGCTACTCACATGATGTGGGCAATCCCCTACCAGAAGTTGTAACAGATCAGCCAGGTGACGTGCCAGCTGATATGTAGGGCTGCTCCTGGCGTCCACAATGGGGCGAGGAGGAGAGTCTGGTTTGTGGATCTTCGGGAGTCCATAGGTTCTAGGAGGCCTGGAACCTGACTGTGATACCTTCTTAATTTCTAAAGTAAGACAGGATCTTTTAATAAGTTCAGAAATTCCACAAGCCACCTCCAAAGATTAAACATTTGTTGAGACCAGTGAAAGAAAAAATCTACTTCCAAGTTCCGGAAGTGTACCGCATTCCCTGTGAATGTGGGACACCGTATATAGGACAAGCCAAAAGGACCATCGCTACCAGAATAAACGAACATGAACGGAGAATTCGTTTAATGCAACGTGAGAAGTCTGGGCTGGCAGAGCATTGTTTTGATAACGACCATATAGCCAATTTTAGGGAGATGATCATATTGGCAAAATGCAACAGTTACTGGGAGTGGAGAATTAATGAGGCTTTGGCCATTTCCTCCGGGAGGAGCACGCTTAATCTTGATGCTGGATTTCAGTTCAGCTCTTCTTTGAAACCGGCATTAAAATGGAAATCCGTTGACTTAAGGAGCACAGATCTACACAGCTTGATAATCAAGCTAACTAGTTACGTTTCTTTGACCCAATTGATTTTCTATACTCACGCCATCTCCTGACCTGGCACTTAATTTACTGAAAACAGTCTTTTGTTCAGTAATGCGAATATAGTCGTAGATAGAGTTTTATCTTTGTTGATATTTCTGTTATATCCAGTGATTCATTTGTGATTATAACATTTATTAAATATCCTGATGATGAAAGAGATGTACGCTTCCGAAACGTGGATTTCTAATCGTCTTTTCACCTGGCTTGCTTCCCGAGAAGAGCTTGAACATATTCGTCTCCAGGACAGCTTCAGGTCTTATTTTGCAGATGCAGCAAACTGAGATCAGGTATTCGAGCTTGTTCTCGAATTTCTTCTGGCATAAGAATTTGTCGCCTGAATTTCTCATTTATACATACCGTTGCCATTTGTTATTTTTGTGTCACCATAGTTACGATTCTTCGCTATTCAAAGCCTCCAATATCATCTTACACCCAGTAAAACTATCGACTCTAAATCTTTTGTAAAATAGTTTTTAATAGTTTAATAATTCATAATTAAAGTCGATATATTCTTAGGTAAGGGACAAACTTACGAGGTTTGATGTTTATTATGCTCTCGGCGGTAATGCCTTGGGCGTTAAATTTTTTCACTCGCTAATAAACATTACTGTAGTGCTCCCCCTATTTATTTTATCTACTAATTACCTATTGTAAATAACAGAAATGCTGCATTAAAACCAAAGCTTCTATACCAATTATTAACCAAATATATACGTTTTGAAAATACACTTTAAGAAGTCCGCATGTTTGTCTGAACAGCATAACAGAATAAAAAATATGGTTGAATACCAATTGATATTTGAATTAAACGTATTCCTATGATGCCATACGGAAATTTTAAAGAAAACTCCCCAACCCCAAACTACTCTACTCTATTTATTTTAAACTATTGAAACGTAAATATTAGGGATGGGTCGATACCAGTTTTTCTCGATACTAGATTCTGGATACCGAGAGACGATATTTAACACGATAACCGACAACTCCGATACTCTGTTATTCGATACCGTCATTTCTACTTCTAGTTTCAATACAAAATAGAATGGATGAGTAGAGCCAGACTGAAAAATTCAATGCCATAGCCAGGATTTGAACCACGGTTCTCCCGCTCTCCGTGCGGTTACTCTAAACCATTGAGCTACTATGACCAACATGCTAACATGACATTAAATTCTCCACCTGACTCGTATGTTTCCCGGTAGACCACTAGGGGTTCCCATTTATTATTATTTACTATCCAAAAGAAGTAACCCTATTTTACCAGTAAGGTATGTTAGGGTTCTAGTTACAAAAACACATAAATACAAACATCAAAATAGCAGAGCATAATACTAATTATAACGTTTTAAAAATTTGGCCAATAAATTGCTTAAAGACTGAAGTGCAACACTTTTTAAGGAATACATTAAACAACGGTGTTTGAAGATCTGTATTACAATATGAAAGATGTTGAATAAAATTATATCTCTTTTTGAAATGAAGATCACATCTAAATATAGTTAGTTACTAACACTCCCCACATGGCAACCTTGGCCTTCGGGGTAACCTCACCCCACCAAGTGATGACCGGACCCATTTCTCAGGTGGAGGCACCCAGAGGGCGGTGTCCATTACCTCCGATGATAGGGTGATAGTGAAGATGGCGGTGAGGTGAGAGGACCTACAGTTTTTACCGTGGACTCCGAACCACGTTGGGCATAGGGGATACTTCACATGTGCTAGACAGAGGTGAAGGCGTGGATAGGGCCGACTTAAAATCGCCAACCCCAGAGCCGGGAATCGAACTCGGGACCCTTAGAACGGGAGCCGCGAACGAAACCACCGCGCTACCCCGGCGCCCTTTCACATCTAAATATTAAGTGTTCAATACTTTCACATTTACAAAGATATCCACCAGAAGAGTCTATATGGAACCTTCGAACGTAAGCTTTAAGTTTCCCATGTCTGGTAGCAAACTGGATCAAAATAAAATTAGGTGAAAAGTACTTGCACTTTACACGATCATTAACAGTAGGAAAAAATAAATGTCGATTTATTTGTCCTTTATCGCCTTTTATCCAAGTGCTATTCCACATTTCAAAAGTTTCTTTTTTCAGTGGGTTTTTTTTTAAACAAATGTGATTGTAGAATCTTTAAAACTGAATTCCTTTTGGGGTTCTCATATTCAATGAGATATGCACTTTTTGTGAAATGTGTAGTGTTTAACGCCCGCTTTTACTACATACGGCACCGCAGGCGATGACACTAATGATACATGAGATGAAGATGGAGCACCGGTGGAATGAGATGGCGGGGGAAACCGGATATCTCGGAGAAAACCCGCCCCAGCGCAGTGTTGTCTATCACAAATCTCACTTTGCGGTCGCCTGGGATCGAACCCGGGCCGCCTTGGTGAGAGCCAAGCGCTCTAACCACTGAGCCAAGGCGTGGCCTACACTTTTTGTGGAAACTTCTATGCTGTAAGTACTTAAGTCCCAGGTTTCATAGTTATACCACCACTATGTTTTAAGGTAAATTGATGGAAAAATCATTTCTTCAACACTAGCCTGTGTAGGCTAAGGTTAGGATGAGTAGAGCCAGACTGAAAAATTCATTTGATTGAATTTAAAATTTATTGAAAATTGATTGAACTGAAAATTCAATTCAATGCCATAGCCAGCATTTGAAGCACGGATCCGTGGTTCAAATCCCAGCTATGGCATCAAATTTTTCAGTCTGGCTCTACTCATCCAAACCTTAGCCTACAGGGAGAACTGAGTAATGCCAATGAAATTACAAAGGGGCATATATTTAATGAGACGAAACTTGAAACCATCAGTGTTCTTATTTTTAAAGTCTACATTAGGCATTTAAATGCAAAACAGTCCACTTTTATAAGTTTTTTATTCAAAAACCCTAGCATTTTCGCCCTTTCGGGTCAAGTCTACTTTCTCTGCTGTGGTAGTCTTTCAGAGAAAACTATTGCAGGTGGAATGCACAAATATTTAGCGGATAATTTTTTTTTTCATTAATTATGGAAGTGTTGAATTTGTTTTCTAGTAATCCAATGCAATAGAAATAGGAGTTGACAAATCGTCGTTGAGATGTGCAGTGATTTCTACTTGGGAACTGGCACTTGGCAGTGATTTGACACACGATTATTTTATTGCATAATTTTTCTGTGCAGGTACCACATTCCTGGCAATTTCTTGGGCTTTGCCATGTTTTACTTGCAGCAGTAATATTTTGTGATTTTAAAATAAAATAAAAATTGCAGAAACACCACCGAAGTATCCAAAAAGTATCGGGCCAATTTTCTGAATTATGGTTGTTCGATGTCGATACCATACAATAATGTCAGTATCAAGATATCGCAAGAATCGAGGACCCATCCCTACTAAATACTAATAATATTTTTATTTTATATTTGTATGGGTAATGGGTTTTTCCTTCTATTTTCTCAAATATTGGTGTAATAATGTTGATTGAAATTACCGTATATTCAGGATATTTGCGTAAAACTGGAATGCGTTTGTTGAATCTTCTGGAAATATCCTCAGTAATCCTCTTTATTCTGAATGTCTTGTGTAATTACTAGAGCCCAGATTCGTAGGCACAATCAAATAGTGAAATGAGCACGAAAAATGAAACAAATAAGCAACAAAATAAGCAAATAAAAGTAAAAATTTAATCATAAACGTATTGTTTGGTAGAATTTTTACCTTACTCAAGCTCGTTACAGTACACGAGAGTTATCTTGAGATTTTCTTGTGGGAAGCTCCTGCGTTTTTCAGTGAAAAACTTTTTATACTATAAAAAGGATCTGTCAACGTTACATGACGTTACTGGTACATGTGAAAAGCACCACAGTTGTTTCTGAATGAATTTCCCTTCAATATACTTTTCTGTACCAGAAAGTTTTGTAGAAATTTTATAGTGTCTCGTAACCATTTTTCATTGATACCTTACTGAGTTTCTCAGAGACAGTTTTAACAATACTGCGTGTCTCTGAAGACAACATTACTGAAATTTCATCTATCAAAGGAAGTGAATGCTCCAAGGTATTATTTCGAGCCTCCAACTTTGTTATAATAGCAGGTATTTTGGAGAAGCGGTCATGAATGTACTCTATCTTATCTTGGATGCCAATATTAGCAAAACATTCTTGTGCTGTGGCGATGTTGCTTGCATCTTCTGCATCTAAGGAGTACAACACTTTTATTTTATTGAAATGTTCTGAGTATAATGACACAGCCTTTAACCAAGAACCCTATCGGGTTAAAACTTGACTGAGGAGGTAAATACATATTTAGAAGGGCTTGTATGAAATTTTTGAACTCTATCCGCGACAGTACACTTTCTTTACACTAGAAACAAGAAGATCTACGTTTCATATCGGCTTCTGACTGTTTCAGCGAGACGATGTAAACTGTCTGAAGGTGAAATGATGGCTAGGAGTGAAAATTTACTTTTAAATTAATCTGATTTGGATAAAATAAGCTATTTTAATTTAAAAGCATAAAATAAGCAAACAAACACCATATTTCAGAAAAAAAGCATTTATAAGCATTTTTCCTAGAAATCCGGGATCTAGTAATTACTCTTCATCTACGGAACTAAACCTGAGACCTCCCGATTATAAATTGGAGGCTCTAAACCAACGAATTCAATGTTGAGGATGCAATTTCTGTGGCCCCTTATTGCCATTCTCCAAATGCTTATTTCGGTTTTGTCTTTCTACTCTACCTATACACAATGTGCACATCTTTTCTCGTATCTATTATATTTGGATGTACAGCGGCATCATCTCAATAGCTGTTGGAGCGAGCAAACCTTTCATTTATCATCATATTGGGTCTACATTCTAAGTCAAGTGACCTATGACATCATACATATTGTTCCGTTTATGCGGCGAGTCATTTCCTTACTTAGACCGTCATTTGTTCTCTAGCATGTCTATGAACAACTGAGAGTACATCTCTCTTTAGTTTTGCAGCTTTGAAATATTCTAATAGCTATGTAAAAAAAGAAGAAAAAGAAATAAAGTTCAATTGTTTCAGACGCGAGATTGGATTATTTTTGTAATACGAGGTGCGTTCAAGTTATAATTTTTTGTTCACGACTGGGACCAGATAAAAACTTCTGGTTTTTTTTAAAATACACGTGGACTCCTTGTGAATGTGTCACAGAGATGGCAGCACTGTACAGTGCATAGAACTGTAGTGGCAGTGACGAGAGTTAGGACTGTTTTTGATACTTAAAATGGTGACGTTTTCATTGCAACAACAGCGTGTAATCATTCGTTTTCTCCATTTTCGTGGTGTTACACCTATTGGAATTCATCGCCAGTTGAGTGAGGCATGTGGTGTTGGTATCATGGATGTGTTTAATGTGCGTTCCTGGGTGTGACAGTTCAATGAAGGCGGAACATCGTGTAAAAACAAACCATAACCTCGCACCAGCCAGTCTGACGACATGATCCAGCGAGCGGAGAACCTTGTTTTGGAGGATTGCTATGCCTATGCGAATAGTGTGGTGTTAAGGAGCTTGCATAAACAATTAACGATAGCGCCGATAAACAAGAGATGGATAGTTTATCATAGAGGTGAAAGACTTGCCGGCACCGATATAGTTATACATTCTAGAACATTCGTGTTTTATCTGGTGACATTTTAGAGAAAAGTCGAGAACAATCTAGAATGATCGATTAGGTGTATAAAAAGAAGCCATGGCTAGTGATGAGTCAGCTAGTTGTGAAATGAGAGATAGCCAGCTGTGTTGTTGTAACGAGAGCTAAAGCTGTAATCTGCTGTCACTGTTTGTTATTGTGATCGACCCTGTAAGACTGCGTATATGTGACTAAATGTTCTTACGCGAGAATTGGACAGTGTATTGCTACGAAAATAAAGGAGATTTTTAATTTCTGCAACTCGCCCTTTTAATTATACGAACCCACAAAGTTACAATATTCTCTGAATCTCGGTTAGGGTGAGTTGCCTGTATAATGTTTTTCCGGGGTTTTCCCTTATCCTGATATACGAATGTCGGGTAACTCTAAACTCTATGGACCCCGGACTCATTTGAGCATCATTTCACCAATTTCATCCATCGTCCGATATGACAACGTTGGAGGACGTAAATTACAACAAAAAATTCTCTGAAATTTTACGGAGATGATATCGAATTGAGAGAAGGTTATTTCCAGCAAGATGGAGCAGTGTGCCATACATCTAAAGACACCATAGAACTTGTAACCAGTTTCTTTGATAATCGAATAATCTCAAAAGGTCTGTGGCCCTTCAGATCCCCTGAGCTAACCTCACCGGATGTTTTCTTGTGGGGGTATCTAAAAAATAGAGAGTGCAAGAATAGGCCACGGGCAATTGATGTTCTCAAGGAATCCATTCGAACCGAAATAAGTAACATTGGCGAGGATACTCTCCGTAAAACTTCAGAGAATATGGTGAGACTAAAGATGCTGTTGGTGGACACTTTCAACATTTTCTCTGAGATGTAAATAGTGTAATGTAATCTACTCATTGTGTACTGTATTCTCCCAAAGTTGCACGTGTGTTCTATTATTGCTTCAAAAGTTATGGCCTGTTAAATTGGTTCAGGTTTATATGGATCTCACTGTATTAATCAAGATAAACATTTTCAGATATTGTTTCCTTGCATATTTCGTATAGGTACAAGGAAGATACAGGAAGATGATGCGATAGGACATAGGGTAAAGTATAGGTACAGCCCACACACGGCGACCTACGTCACAGCAGCCCAGAGAGAGAGGGTGATGAATGATCTGGTTAACAGAACAGCCCCATATTCTCCACGGGGAATGAATGCTATTACCTGGAGTAAGGAGCCGCACTACCACACGCCGCGAAGCCAAAAAGCACATTTTTGAACACGAATCATGGGGTAAACGGGCAGTGTCCGAAAGAAAATAATAGTATATGAGAAACTAACCCATCATTTGCCTGCCGTACACTTGAGATCACGAAAAACCCAATATTTTGTTGGGTGGTCATCGGAATCGATCCCAATATCCCACAATCCGAATATAAGCCTCACATATCACTGCGGAGTTACCTCCGTCGGATTGATTTACTGACTAAAAACATGGGACCCTGCACGTAGGCCATTAAAATGACCATTTCTCGTTCGGTTAGACCTTAAGTCAAATCTTTAAAAAGTTGATTACGTTTTAGCACTTAAAATGTGTAACTGTTGGAAAACTCTTAACAATAACAATAAATCTTTTAGAAATGCTTCAAAAATTTATTTGACGTGAAGTGCGTGTTTAACAACTGCAGTTTTATGGCAAAAGTTTCTAACCTCATAGCTTACAGGTCATACATAATTGAGGCATTGACATGGGAAAGGTCGTAACTGTTAAAATATGAATTTTTAGGTCTTTCATTGAGAAGGACATGAAGTAATCTGCGCCAGTTACAAAATTTCACATTTCACACGATACATTTAAATCACTGTCGTAGAAAAAGTGTTCATAAATTTGTTTTTAGCTTCCTCCCCCCTTTTTTTGCAGTTACTACTTTTACCTGCCTCAAATATAACAAATTAATTCCGACTGAAGAGGAGAACTTCTCATTCGTAGACTTTTTTTTTTTTTTTAATTTACGTCCTCCAACGTTGTCATATCGGACGATGAATGGAATGGGTGAAATAGTGCTCAAATGAGCCCAGGTCATTTGTTTTTCAGGATAAGGGAAACCCCCCGGAAAAAAACCTTATCCAGGTAACTCACCCAGACCGAGATTCGAACTCGGGGCCTTTTGAACATGAGGCAGACATGCTACCATCTACGGTACCCAGGCGGGTATATATATATAGGTATGCACAGCATAATTAAAAAACGGATGAATTCTAACTTAATATTGCACTAGAATATTTATTTTCAACTTCTATATTATTCATACCTACACACGCGAGAAAGAGACAGACAAACAGCTAGAGACAGGTGGAATGCCTGTGGTGGAACTGACGAAGCCAAGCGAAAACAAAGCAACTTCTTCACAAACTGCCATTTTTCTTCAGATTTATTACAGTGTATATGTTACACATCAAAGAGCAGACCTAGCAAATATAGCTTACCTGTCTCAAATTATAGGTGTAAACAACAGATATTGCTGTCACGAACATGTTAGCTACTGTCCATTTAGAAAATGAGGCATCATAGCCACAAGAACTCAGAAATGAAAGATAGAATCAGAATAAAAAATTCAATATCATAGTCGGAATTTGGGCCACAGAATATCGATTTATCGCTTCGCTTTTCAAATCAACTAAGTACCATAGCAGCATCCCGGTACGACATAAACTCCACTGCAAGTCTCAAAATGGTGTTCAAATTCAATTTGAAGAAACATACTTCAAGAGTGGCATATACGATGTGCGTTCAAGTTATAATACCTCCTATTTTTTCGGGACTGTGACCTGATAGGAACTTTTGGCTTTTTTTTTCAATACATGTAGGTTCTTTGTGAATACGTGACAGAGATGGCAGCACTCTACAGTGTATAGAATTCTGGTGGTAGTGAGGAGATTTAGGACTGTTTTTAATACTTAAAAATGGTGACATTTACATTGCAAGAACAGCATGTAATCATTGTTTTCTCCATTTTCGTGGTGTAACACCTATTGAAATTCATCGCCAGTTGAGTGAGGCATGTGGTGATGGTACCATGGATGTGTCTAATGTGCGTTCCTGGGTGCCACAGTTAAATGAAGGCAGAACATCATCTGACAACAAACCAAGACAGTTGCAGACATCGCCTCCAAAATTAGCATTTCCGTGGAATCTGTGCACACAATCCTGCATGAAAATCTGAAAATGATCAATCGGCAATCCTCCAAAACAAGGTTCTCCACTCGCTGGATCATGTTGTCCAACCGGCTGGTGCGAGGTCGTGACTGTCTTGGTTTGTTGCCACACGATGTTCTTCCTTCATTGAACTGTCACACCCAGGAACGCACATTAGACACATCCATGGTACCATCACCACATTCCTCACTCAACTGGCGATAAATTTCAATAGGTGTCACACCACGAAAATGGAGAAAACGAATGATTACACGTTGTTGTTGTTGTTCTTGCTATGAAAACGTCGCCATTTTAAGTATCAAAAACAGTCCTAACTCTCATCACTGCCATTAGAGTTCTATGCACTGTACAGTGCTGCCATCTCAGTCACGCATTCCCAAAGAGTCATATGTATTTTTTTTAAAAAAAAATACAGAAGTTCCTATCTGGTGCTAGTCCTGAAAAAAATAGGACTTTAAATTCCGCATACCATAGTAATACCGGAATTATTAAGTAAGAACCTGATAATGAGGTGCACGAAATGCAATAGTCCAATTCTAGAAATTATAAGGGTAAAAGAATTCTCTGAATTTAGCAACTCGCGGAGGAAAAAGTGTTTCAGATACAAATAAGAAATTAAGATGTGGCTGCGTGACGTGTAGCACCTCTGGAGGATTAGTACTGAAGTAGCGTGAAAGTAGCGTGAATTTCTAAAACTCGCATCATACAGAAGTATTTTCTTGTGATGGAATATCAGTAGTAGACCGCGCTCGGGTTATATAATGCTTGGTATTGCCAAAAGGGAACTTCCCGCTTAAAATTTCAGCAACTTCTCATCGTTAATGCGGAAACACCTTAAAACATAAGTTAGCAGATGCGCTTGGATAGTTAGTTTCTAGTGCTAAAGTACAGAAACAGTTTAATTCTAGAGGAGAGGAGGATATTGTGGAATAGTCAGGAAATATGGAATACCAAGATTTCAGCTCTGTTTGCTGCTATCATGTGGGAGTGCCATAAAATAGTCAAGAAAGATTCATATGATCCACTACAGGTAGAACTGACAGCATTTGGCTGTCATTTCTCTCGGAATAAAGTATGTTTTGTGAAATTCAAGTTTTTGCAGGCAAATTTTCAAGCATTTTAACCCACTAGTATGTATGTGACTTGAGCATTGATGTTAAGTGTAAGGTACACTAAAAGAACTGTAGTTTATGTTGTGGTCATTTTTAGTTTGCAATGTTTTGTCAATTACTTTAAAGGTTCATTGTTCAAGATCCCGTGTCGCATATTATGGAATACCAGGTATTTCTTAACACCTGACGTAAACCTATAATGTTCCATATAGCTGTACAAAATATACTAAATAAAATGAAGTTAAAATGAATTTTGAGTATAATATTAGCAGCTAAACAATTATTATCAATTATATAAGTAGAAATATAGCTTAATTTCAGTCCAAAGAAGTTTTTTTACAAATTAAATTCTTTGAAAGGCAAACAAACCTATTTTTTCTGTTATTCTAGACTTGGTCTATGGTCTAGGCCTATAAACATTCGTTTGCAGATGTGTTGTCTATTTTAAACCTATCATGTTTCATGTTTTATGAAATATAATTAATTTTTTAGTATTTTAAACTACTTATTCCATAATACCCGACTATTTTATATTAAACTCCATTTATTTTTGTAAATACATTGTTTTATAGAACAAAATGAATAGCAGTTTTTCTCGTACCAGTAACAGTTAATCACACCCCGTAGGGGTCTACTGCGGTAGGTATGGGAATTGACGATCCCGGGTTCCCGGGCCAAATGTCTCCACTGGGTGCCTCTGAGTGGTGAGAGAGCTAATGCCAAACGCCCAAACAAGGTCCACACCCGTGTTTGACCCTAATCTAAGTAAAATAAAGTAAATTAAACTAAATTCAAAGTAAAGGCAGAGCAAAGCCAAAGCAAAGCCAGAGCGGAGCCAGACTAAAGCCAGAGCAAAGAGACAGCAAACCCAGAGCAAAGCGAGAGCAAAACCAGAGTGGAGCCAGAGCGGAGCCAGAGAAAAGTCACATCAAAGCCAAGCAAAGCCAGAGCTTAGCCAGAGTGGAGCCCGAGAAAAGCCACATCAACGCCAGAGCAAAACCAGAGCTTAGTCAGAGCGGAGCCAGTGCAGAGCCAGAGCCAAGCCAGAGCGGGACCGGAGTGGTGACCGGAGCCTAGTCACACAAAGCCAGATCCAAACCGGATCTTAGCCAGAGCGGAGCCAGTGTGGAGCCAGAGCCAAACCAGATCTTAGCCAGAGCGGAGCCAGTGTGGAGCCAGAGCCAAACCAGATCTTAGCCAGAGCGGAGCCAGAGCGGATCCAGTGCGGTGCCAGAGCGGAGCCAGTGCGGAGCCAGAGCCAAGTCAGAGCGGGACCGGAGTGGTGACAGGAGCCTAGCCACGCAATGCCAGAGCCAAATCAGATCTTAGCCAGAGCGGAGCCAGTGCGGAGCCAGAGCCAAGCCAGAGCGGCACCGGAGTGGTGACCGGAGCCTAGCCAGAGCGAAGCCTGAGCCAAGCCGGACTTAAGTTACAGTATGAAGTTAGTGTGAGGCCAGGGCGAAGCCAGAGCGGGGCCGGAGGCGGACCGGAACCTAGCCAGAGCCAAGCCAGAGCGAAGCCAGAGTCAAGTTAGAGTGATTTTAGAGTGGAGTTAGAGTGAGGTTAGGGTAAAGCCGGAGAGAAGCCAGAGCGGAGCCTGAGCAAAGCCAAAATAAAGCCAAAGTGGAGCCAGAGCAGAGCTAGAGCAGAGAAAGAGCAAAGTCAGAGTAAAGCCAAAGCAAAGCCAAAGCGGAGTTAGAGCAAAGCCAGAGCTAAGCTAATACAAAGCCAAAACGGAGCCAGAGCAAAGCAAAGGCAAAGCCAAAGCAAAGTTAAAGACAAGGTAAAGTGAAAGGAATGATTGTAAAGTGAAATACAGTTTTTGAAAGGGCACTGAAGACCATGGAGTTGAGCGCCCTTAAATACACATCATCATCATCATCATCATCATCATCATCATCACCATCATCATCATCATCAGTTCATCACAATTAGTTCTTGTATGTATTCATGGTAATTTGGCATTTTTTTTAGAAATGTAAATGGTATTCCATAATATCTCAACTAATACTTATGTCTTATCATGACATCGCTTTGTAGGTATATTTTGTACATATAGGACTGCTATAGCAGTATAGAACGTTTAGCAAAACCGATATATAAAATAAAAATTGATATGTTTAAGATTATCTTGGAATCACTGACATAAGACATGAAACATATTTCGTGCTTTCTCTTCAAATGCACCTTTGTGACAACAGATTTTGACAATTCATGTATACAAGGGCGGGGCAGCTTTCTAATTCCTTAATGACCTCTCTAGTTCATTCCTTAAACTGATATTTAGATACGTCAGTAGCATAATTTATTACGTGCAACGTGACATTTTCTACTTAAATCAAGTAATGTGCGTGACTATGGCATACTTTCCCGTGATGCAGGCATTTTCATGTGAGAGCTGCATTTTGTATATTTGAGGTCAGTTTAACACAATAACGCATCTGCCATTGCAGTGAAAGTTCTTCATGATAAAGCGACTATCAAAATCATAACTGCCTTAGATATGCTTCATTTGATGTTTAGCAGGATTTGGAAGTCAGCATATTCCGAAGAAAACAATTGGACTCACCAACATTTTATAATTCTACACTTAATAAAGAGTGCATATGTAGTATTCAAAGTTTGATTAATTTTAATGAAGTTTAATTTTTAAAAATTTTGTAATCACTAAGTTTGTTCTTTGTTATTAAACACAAGATAGTCTACCATAAATAAAGCAATAAATATTACAATAATGAATGCTAATGATTAAAGATTAAGCTATAGTGTGATTCATATAAACCTGAACCATTTCAATAGGTCATAACTTCTGAACCAATAATAGGACACACGTGCAACTTTGAGAGTATATAAAACACAATTAGGAGATTACATTACCCTACTTACATCTCAGAGAAAACGTTGGAAGTGTCCTCCACCAGCATCTATGCATGTTTGCACTCGTCTCACCATATTCTCTGAAGTTTTACGGAGATAATATCGAATTGAGAGAGAAGGTTATTTCCAGCAAGATAGAGCAACGTGCCATACATCTAATGACACCATGGAACTTGCAGCCAGTTTCTTTGATAATCGAATAAGCTCAAAAGATCTGTGGCCCCCCAGATCCCCTAAGCTAACCTCATCGGATTTTTTCTTGTGAGGGTATCCATAAAATAGAGTGTACAAGAATATACCAGACAATTGTTGTTTTCAAGGAATCCATTTGAACCGAAATAAGTAATACTGGCGAGTTTACTCTCCGTAAGACTTCAGAGAATATGGTGAGACGAGTGCAAACATGCATAGATGCTGGTGGAGGACACTTCCAACATTTTCTCTGAGATGTAAATAGTGTAATGTGATCTCCCAATTGTGTATTATATTCTCCTAAAGTTTCACGTGTGTCCTATTTATTATTGGTTCAGTATGGCCTATTGAAATGGTTCGGGCTTATATGGATCACACTGTAGTTTGAAATTCAAAATAGTTTAATAATGATCTAAAATATTAATGCTGAAAATTGACAATCTTTAGGCAAAAGAAGTGGATGTAACACAATATTGTGACTGTATGTTACTTTGTTCTACATTTCTACAATCATCCAATCACCAAACCTCCGGTTATCAATTCAGATTTGATGGCAATGCCATCGCTAAAAGAAGTCAATGGCACTGAGACATGGGACCTCTCTACCAACAATAAGGCAACCGAATGTTACGTAGTGAATAATTTTCCTGTGTTGGATGATTATTCATGGAGGTTATGCAGAATATGATATAGGCTTAAGTAGAATCTACCTTAGAGTCAATATTACGGGTTAATGCTCAAAATGTGTGTTCCACAAGTGAGTGTTTAATTAATTTTAGACTGCACGTGTAATGCGATAACTTAAGGCCTCGTAAATAATCAGATTTGTTTTTTCACTTCAATAGTTTGCACAAAAACATTCAAATATTGAAAAATGTTTGACGAGATTGAGCAAGACAGATAAACTGATAAGACTTAATGATATAACTACGTGTTTAATCGTCTCTTTACCAAACAGGGCATCTTAAAACACACATTAATAATGTATCCGGAACTAAAATACTGATATTTACGTAATATTAAATAGTATTTTCAGGTATTTTCAGATTACGATTAAGCAATGCAGTGGAAAATAAACCATTGTTAGATTAACTACGCTATATAAAATTGCGTTACTGCACAGTTCGAAAATATGCAAGATGATTTTTTTCATATGTCCTCGTCTTCATCTTGTGGGCCAACAACGTACAGACATGGTCATAACCTAATCAACACAATCACGTCCCTTGCCTGATTTATCCTTTTTGTTTACTTTTCGCTTTCAAACGGGTTGCAGATTTTGTTAATCGTATTTCATTGGCCAATGTCATCAAATAATTGTCAAGTCTTCGGCCATTATGCCTGATTTCACAAACAGATGTTAAGACTTAACACGAGTTTAGCAATAGTTAAAACAAAAATTGCATTTCACCAACAAGTGTTAGCTTAACATTCGTGTTAAATCTCTTGTTAAACTAATAAGCTAAATTTCTGTTGTTAAGTCCTTAAAAACTGTAAAAGGTCAAGATGGTGGGCGTGAACGCAGCTGTTGATGTCGAGTTACTATATTTAAGACCATCTAAATGACATTCGTAATAGGAGGAGAAATGATTTTGAGGAGCTATCAGAAGAAAATTGTTCACAGAGGTATAGACTTCAAAACAAGTTGCTATGAAGGTACAAAAGAGGTTATAACATGCATCGAAAGGAATATGGCGATCTCGCCTTTGCTTCAAGTATTAATAACTTTGCGATGTTATAATTCACTGAATTATGTGGATAATACATTGTCCACCTCCCGTCTTGAAACGTTCAAGTCACTTGTCCTTCTTCGCTCCTCGTTTAAAATTTACCTATTAATGACGAAGTTGTTTCTTACTTGTAGTTGTCACACATGCATTTGAATTAAATTCGTTTCCAATATTTTCCCCGTGACATCTTTCTCTTTTACTTTCACCGCATCCGTCCTCTTATTTTCACGATATTCTTACACTTCGTCACCAGTTCAATTAACAATTCTTTCTCCATGGATGAGAAATTAGTCTCACGGCTTTTGTTTACGATTTTGTTTACCCGCCATTTTTCAGCTTGTGCAGACGAAAATGAAAACAAAAGCGCATCGCAGTACGTTCAGAAAATAATACGACTCATCCATAGCTTTCTCTAGCTGTAACATTTAAAAAACTCTTGGCGTTAACACGTTAACATTTTAAGAAAACAGGTTGGGGAAATGCAAGAAATTTAACATTAGTATTAGCGCTGTGACAATTGTTACGTTACATTTGTTAACGTCGATTTTAACATCTGTTGGTGAAATCGAGCATTAGAGTTATTTCCTTCCAATACTTTAAAACCGTTGGAGGAAATTTTACATGAAAAGTTGTGAAGTTGTAACAAATCGTGGAAAGTCCTGTAAAACATAGAATTTGACAAAAATTATGTTGTGAAGAATCAGTTAATAGAAAATACAGTTCTAAATTGTAAAGGCCACAGAACTATTTAAATAATAATCGTAATGCAGTCAGTACGAAAATAAAATGATGAAGGCCCCAGGAATCACCAACTGCACATCGATAAGACAGATTAGAAAATAGGCGGCTGGTGCGGAGTAAACTTCCGACAACAAGAAATGGAACGAGAGTGCAAAGGGTGAAATTCCATGGAAGTGTTAAATATTAACTCTATTTAGTTATCTTCCCTTACCCAAAGCATATGGAATACAATTTCCAGGCCAAGTGTCTGTAATTATAACTGAGTGCAGTAAAGGATAACTTGTTCAGATGCAAAAGAATGCAAGTATCTGCAATGGATCGTCAATATTAAACTCTCAGAAACTGCAGGACATGCTTTTAAAAATTATAACACAAGAAAGCAAACGAGTCAATGTCGTTTACTGTAGCTAAAGAAGTTTTATTAACAGTAACCTCACTAGATGTTTAGACATCATTGATAAATCTGTGAGTTGAACAGGATATTTTGTATCCAAGATTCGTTCAAACCCAACATTCTATAGAGCTAGCGAGAACAGTTACTGAGGGAGGAACTGACCTTATCTCGTACGTTTTAATTATGTACTTCTCCCACAAGATTCGCTCCAACTCAATTGAAGCAGGTGGTCCTATGGGTCAAGAATTGAAGGGAAAACTCTCCGGATCTACATTTTAATGAGTGTATTTCCCGCACCTGTGCCCAAGACATCCGTGAAGGCTTGACGAGGCCGCAAC
This sequence comes from Mantis religiosa, assembly GCA_030765055.1. Lineage (NCBI taxonomy): Eukaryota > Metazoa > Arthropoda > Insecta > Mantodea > Mantidae > Mantis > Mantis religiosa. The sequence continues at coordinate 133,605,616 of CM060957.1, forward strand.
ATTGAATCACCTGGGAGAAAGTAGGCAACAGGTCAACGCTCTTTTTGTACTTATTATGTCTGTCTAGCAGCGGCTTGCCATCACCAAATATTTGGGGAGAGGGAGGTCAATTGACTAGGCGGTGAACGTTCACAGCTCGATAGCCGATAATACGTCAGCTGTCCAAAACCATCCGCCACACATGAGCGATCAAGAGGTCATCATTCCGCGCAAGAAACTGTCACCAATAATGCCTTACGAAACAGGAAGTTTTCTGTCTGTGAAGCATACCAAATGTAATCCAGCACATTTTACAATAAAGGAAATGACTTTCAAGTTGCAGTATTACAAATTCCGTGATGTACTTGAATGTTATAAACACGTGCTCACTATCTTGTTGCCAAGTATTTGCAAATTTAGTTCGTAATTTTTTATACGTGAGATAAAAATTGAGAAAATTTCATACAGATGTTTAAATAGCACTCGCTTTTAACAGGTTTCTGAAATGTAATAATTACTCATTATATGGTTTCACACATAATGGCATATTAATAAAATATTAAAAATTCAGGAATTGGCATACACCTTAAAATACTTAAACAAAATGTATTATTTTAATGAGCCCATGTAGGACTGCGCAAAGTATTTCGAGACATTTCTTAGCTCTTCTATAAATCCAAAGTTCTCTCATTCTTTGGCTGTTGACTTACCTTCTCTCGTCTGTCCATGTTGTTCCAGTCTTTTTCTTAGGTTTATCCTCTTGGTTAGCTTGCCACTTATGCACCTTCATTCTAAAGACGTCCTTGTCTAGGATATCGTCTTGAGTGATTACTGGCAATTTTTAAATCAGTTTTACTTCACCAATCCATTTCATAGTGTCTGCTTGTGCTTTACTTCTATTTTCGTAATATTCCATAATTTGTTTCATGAGCCTATCTGAAGTTAATCGTTTAATATGTCCATAAAAGTTTAACCTTCGTTTCCTAATGTCACTATGGATGTCCGTATATTTTCTATTTACTTTCTATTTCTAAGTCTGCATTGTTCACCTACAACTTGTGGACCTAAAATTTTTCTAATAATTTTACTTTCTTCTTTTTCTACATTTTCGATATCTGCTTTTCTGTTCAAAATTAATGTTTTTACTCCACAGAGGCACTCCGGTTAAATTAATGTTATAGTGTCTTAATTTTGTATATTTAGACATGCATTTTAATATATAAGTTTTGAGTTGTGATATCTATTTCCATTTTTGGCACCTGCTTTAGTTTTGATTCTATTTTTCTGAATTATTTACCCAAGATATTTAAATTGTGAAACTCTTTAATTTTTAAATGAATAGAGCCAGACTGAAAATTTTGATGCCATAGCCGGGATTTGAAACACGGATTTCCCGCTCTCCGCGCGGTTGCTCTAAACAACAGAGCTACTATGGCCAACATGCCGACATAATATTAAATTCTCCAATTGACTCATATGTTTCCCGGTAGACCACTAGGAGTTCTCGTATGCTATGAGGCACGCATCTTTTGTGGTTACTTACTATACTGTAAGTACTTGAGTCCTAGGCTTCATAGTTAAACCACTATGTTTTTTTAGGAAGGCTAAGGTTTGAATGAGTAGAGCCAGACTGAAAAATTCAATGCCATAGTCTGGCCCTACTCATTCAAACCTTAGCCTAGACACTACTAGTGTGGAAGAAATGATTATTTCCATCTTTAATTTTTCCATATTTGGTTTCCATGTATTTTGATGCTTGTTTATTGCACGAAATATATTCCGTTTTTTTTTCGAAAGACATGTGAAAACCAACTTTCTCTGCAGTTTCTTTTAATAATTCAATCTCTGTTTTTGAGCTGTTACGATGTCAGCTTGAAATTGAAATTTAAATAAATCTCGTAACATACACAGGAGTTCCTATGAAATATCCGCTAAATTTTTGGGTTTTTATTTGTGAGTTCCTTAGCCTTCCCTGACATAGATATGTATTTGCGGTAGAACAATTTTTGAAATGGTGGAGTAAGCAATCTTTTAGATAATGACAGCAAATAAAATATTTAATCTCAATACGTTATCTTTGGTCTCGCAAATATATACCTAAAGATGACTGAGTTTTCGTGTAATGCAGAAAGCCCGAACTTTACTAAAAAGGGAATAAGAACGATCCTGATGAATATGAAGATTTCTCAGACCACTAAGGTAACATGTTGGAAATGCCACATTGCAGCCAATGAGAAAAACAATGTTTTCAATTATTAGTTACAAAATACCATTTAACTACAGTCCAGCAACGCAAAGAAAGTCCCTGTAAGGAATGTGCTGTACAAGGACAGCGAATGTGTGTGGAAGAGAACGCCTGCTACACAAGAAGACCCGTTAAAAAATATGCGCCCTATTCACTCTGTACACTAAAACCGAGAAGTTTCATTCACAAAAGTAGAAGCCATCAGAATGTTTTTGAATGGTCCGTAACTGCACTGACATGGGTGTCATAAACCTGTCCAGGGAGGGTATGCGAACCTTCTCCAACCCCCCTGCGTCTCATCCCTTGGAGACTTTCTCTCCTGTGGAGGAGCATACCTGATGTTGTGTTAGACACAGTTTACTTTCCTTTTGCCACACTCTGGTAATGAGCTGGGCTACAGTATATAGAGGAAACACTACATAACTTTCGTTAAAGGTTTTTGCAAACTATTTAAACATTCGCCTCCTACATTTATAAGCAGATCTAACAGCCTTATGCGCTGCTGTGTTTTTTATTTCCTCAATTGATAAGTCTCCACATTTAGTGCGTATTGATTGGAATGAAAATCCTTGTTTTTTGTTTTATTTTAAATGAACTTTCTGAAGAAGAAGAAGAAGAAGAATATTTACATCTAATCTGCTTCTTTGGTAATGAGGTACAATTCTGCCTTACATTCAAGAGCTCCGTAGTTCGGATCTCGGTTAGGGTGAGTTATCCACTTTAGGTCTTTTCTGGAGTTTGCTCTGTCCTAAAAAACAAATGTTGGTTACTTCTATGTTCACTGGAACCGGACTTATTTGAACAATTCACACATTCCCTTCATAGTTTAACCCACTAGATTAAAGGATGTTAAACTTAAAAAAAAAAATGTCACTAGTTGACTACATGCTACTCTTTGACATAGTCAAAGTCATTTTGTGACTACAAAGCCTTGGCCGGCCTTGTAAATTCTTTAAGCCCTTATAATTTAAATAATAATTCACAAGTCTAAGCTAGATATGAATATACAATGTTTCTATATCATGTTTGATTCAGTCATTCACCTGTTGAATGAGTTGCTCCACTACACTCACCCATTCTAATACCTGGATAATTGTTTAGATTTGATTTAGAACTGGTGGTGTAGCTAACCTGAACTTTCGCTCTTTTCTGTTTCTTTCACGCACGCAAGGTGCGAGATTAGCCTCACTGGCCCACTTACACGCAATTGCTCAATCAGTAAGAAAAGTAAAGGCGGCTTAAGAGATGAGATTTCTTTAAAAATTAATAACTTCCGTTACTAGCTACCAACCTTAACTAACTCCATTTGGTACGAAGAGTCCGGCCTGTAATAAGTCATTTGATACCAAAATTTTTGACTGGTATAAGATTAATAATTTTATAAAAATTATAGGGAGACAGATAATTGTAATATACAGTTTCCATATGTTGAGATAAATGCATAATGTAAAAGACGTAAGTTGCAATACCGCTGGTGATTAAGTAGTCGTATCCAAGGCATGTGTTAAGGAAAAGCAATGAGTATATCCAATGTAGAAAGGCAATAAAGCATTAGTCCATTACGGTTCACGCAATTAGAACTCAGCACGTTCGGAAATCAAAGTTGCATAGAAATGCACGTAAGTAAAATTCCGAAAATTCGAATTTAGTAACACTTGGAGTAAAATTTGTGCTTCAGATGTCAATGAGAAGTTTAAAGTTTGGCAGTGTATGCTATTGGTGGGTAGTTATGAAGCAGGCGGGACCTAGGTTCATAAAAGGTCGTATACTTAGCGTCTTTTGTGTTTTAGTCTTACAAAAATTATTTACTGAGATCATAATCGCTAATCCATAGCACCTCAGAGGCAAATACTGCTTCACTGCAGCGGAACTACAAATACGACATCTACTTTGGTCCTACTAATAATAGCGGGAATTTGACCTATTGACTATATTGTCACCCGAACGTCGGAGCTCCCTGTGGGTCTGGCCGCAGGTGGGGTCGGGCGTGGGGCGTTCTGCCCGCGCCTACCCATTTGTCTCCTGTCACTAACTGAAGGGATGATTAGGAGAGGGATCGCGGGCCACTGTGCCGTCTCTTTCCCCTCCCCCTGGATTCTCGAACGTGCGGGTTGTTTCGTCTAATCCGGAAACTTCTAGATTGGCCAGCTGGTCTTATATAAGCGACGCGCCGGGCCGGAGGAAGTCAGTGCCTGACGAGCTAGTGAACGGACGAGAAGACTGTGTACGTGCATCGGAAGAGTGTAACTGTGAGCGTGTAGTGGAACGGTAACGGACGAACTGGTGAATTGTAATTGTGTGCATTACGTAATCCTGTGTAATTGGCAAGTGTTCAACTGTAAGTCGGTGGAAATAAAGAACATTTTTGAGTTTGTGTAATTGGACTTTTAATTGCACGAACCCAGAAAGTCACAATATCATTATATTAAGGGGTGCAGCTTACTGGCTAAAGAAGGAAGAATATGGGAATGCTTTTAAAATTATGGGAAAAAGATACAGTACTAAGAAACAAGTTAGTCGGTAGAGCACCTGCCTGCCGTGCTAGGGGTCCCGGGTTCTATTCCCGGCCGTGGGGGTGGGGATTTTTCTCCGACCAGGATAATTCCCCCATCTTCCCCAGAGTCTGCAAGTATGAATGAGAGTGGGAATGTGTGTGATCTAATGATTAAATCCAACGAATAGAGTTAACACCTTCGGTATGTTCCAAAGGAGAACGGCCGCCTATATGACCATGGCAATTAAAGGCGAGGTATAAATGGAACAAATAAAAAAAGAAATAAGAAAAAAGTATTTATTATAGGAATGGCAAGAAGAGTGGGATAATGCACACGTAGGAAGAAGAGTACGTGATTTATTTCCGGACATTAAAGAGAGACTAAAATTGGAACATATAAAACCAAGAACATGATTTTTTCACTTTGTTACAGGACATGGCACATATAATGCATATTTAAAAAGAATAGGGAAGAAGAACTCAGATTTATGTGGGCAATGTAACTTTTTATATTCGCCTGAACATGTTATTTTGAATGCAATAAATACAGTGAACTAGTTGTAGACGGTCGAAGGAAACTCCAAGGAAAATGTTTATGGATCATCTTAAGAGATGCAAAATATTACACATATTTATAAAATATATCTCAGATAATATTCACTAAGGCGTTAGAGGAATATATGGCCCGCTACCAAATACTTCAAGAAAGAAATGTAGGAACATTTCAATATACGAGAAAGGAATATTACTTAAGAGATCATCGGAGGGAAATAGGACCATGAGAAACTGAAGATAGAGATTACCAGACTTGAACACCTAATTTAAGACCACGACCGATAAGTAGAAGACGCCAATTATGGATATCAGAAAGAAGAGCAGAAGCCATAGAAAGAAGGAGAATCCCAGGAGAGCCAGTGAAGAGTATCAGAGCGGACAGACACAAATGATTATACAGAAGAGGAAAGATGGCAATCCGGATGTCTGGAACTGGCGAACCAGCTCCAACTACTGATGTCAATCCCTTTAGGCGCGCTGATGACCCAGTAGTTGAACGCCCTTAAACACAATCAATCCCTTTAGGAGATGCATACCAGTAGGAGGAAGCTTTGGATACCAGTTGCAGAAGAGGAAATTGTAGGAAACATCCTTTCGTAGTTTGTTATAGCAATTAAAGCTTTAGTAGAAATGTAGCTTTGATTGATATTGTGTAGAAGTAAAGTAGAAGAAAGTCTGTTTTAGATAGATTAGATGAGTAGATTTGTAAGGTTACTGGAAGCCAGTAATCTGTAGGTTTAGTAAGTTCGTTAAGGTAGCAAGTAGATTATATCTGCAAAATTTGTAAATTATGTGTAATTTGATTAAAATTAATAAAGTTAAAAATAAAGTTTGCATAATAATTAGATATTATATCTATTTCATTTATATCTATTTTATTATTATATCAGATCTTTTTTGTCCATAGCACCTAACCACCTAGCTCGGGTTAGCACCTAATTGCGGTATGTGTAAGAGGATTTCCCGCATAACATTTAGCAGCTCACGCCAACTTTAAACTTCTCGTTATTATGAGAATAGTTACTTTAAATCGTAAAGCTATTAACATTAAATATATTACTTCAATGGTTAATTCAATTTAATATCATCAAAGCCCGCCTCTGTAGAATAGGTGGTAGCGCGTCTGCCTCACGTTCAAGGGACTCGATCAGTGTGCGTTACTTAATAAAACTTTTTCTGAATTTTCCCGTGCAAGATAAATGTCAGGTAACTCTAAGCTCTATTGATCCTGAGCTCATTTGAGTATCATTTCATCCATTTCATGCATCGTCATATATGACTTAACGTTTCCAGGTATCAAATTCTATTAGCATATTTCACTTCTTGAAGAGTTTTCCAAATAATTAGATTAATTAAACGTAACGGATGAAAGTTTAACGCACACTTTCTTCTGTTTAGCGTTATAGTTACTTAATACAACTTTTAGTTCTAAAATGTTCATATTAAGGAGGAAAGAAATCACATAGCCTCAATATTCATAATATTCATTAACAAAACATGTTTACTCCAGTAATCCACCTATTTTGAAATGGTGCATTTAACACATAGATTTTAACTTACAAAAAATAATTTAAAATCTTAATAGTAAAAAACCACAGTCGAATAGTTTCTGAGATTAGCGTATATCTTTCTGTCCATTTAGATATTATGTGTATATTTCTCATCTGTAAACAACTTTTTTTCAATCAAATTTGTTAACATCGATGGAACAGAATAGAAGTAGTTTGTAGTTTTTCATCTTAAATGTAAATTGCTGCATTCCTCCATACACCAATATAACTAAAACAAATCAAATTCTGCAACATTTCAATAAGATGTTAAAAGATATGTATTCATATCTTATAGTTAATCAGCAGTAGGTTTTCCACTGTGTTTAGATATTTAGACATTTAGTTCAAATAAGTAAAGAACACCGATTGGTTTCCTGTTATACGAGCACTCATTCGTTGGTTCAGTTCTTTTAGCAAGGAAAAACAAAAAGGCAATCTTACTTATTTATTAAGCATTTTATGGAATGAAATTGAATGATAAAAATCTATAAATCTCCTTTAAACCTTACCCTAGTTTCAAAACATCTTCTAGACTATAACTTTGGGAATAAAAAAGTTTCTGAATTATGATAGAATTATCAAAATGGTTTATTTTTTCCGGGATTACTCGAATATTTACATAACTAATAAAGCGTATTCTAGTCTTGCAATATTAATTTAGTCAAATGAAGATATGTCTAGCAATCAATAAAATTGCTCTTCATTTATTTCCTTGTTACTTACAGCGTAGTCAAATGACCATACAAGTTATGATTCTCTATGTAAATTAAATGCTACCTGTGTCATTATTAGGCCTCAGCATAGAAGTGTCCTTGAAGTCATCTTTCTCTGAGGACAAGGAGCCTTCAACATTTTGCCATTCCGGGACTCTAGCCCTTACTGGATTTATAATAATTTTATTGACAGTGGCTAAATGGTGGTTTCTCTTTTTATGAAGTATCACGAGCTGTAGGATGAAAGAGAGGATATGTTGTTAATTATAGGAGCCTATTGAGCTTATGATGGGCCCAAGGTGAGTCTGGGACGTTTGTAGGTTTCCCCGTGGTCAATATTATTAGGCCAAGAAAGCTTTGCAACTTCTATTTGCAGACATAGATACCTCTAAATAAACATGTTCACTTGCATAATCAAACTTCGACGCTTCCATATATCCGGATGGCAATGAGGACTTCCTGTGACCTCAAGTGAGGAAAATGTGCATGGGAATTTTATTTTCTCACAACAACTCCTTTATGCTTTTTCCCGGAAAATATTTCCTTACTATACCAATGGAGAAAGAACACGAAATCTTCTTCTTCTTTTTTTTTTTCTTTTTTCCGCCGTAGGCTTTGTATGTTTTTCATGTCCCACTTGTTAACAAATGAACAGTGAAGGCATCATGAATGGGTGCATTTTCTTCTGTTGAAGATTCAAAGCATATTCGGGGTAGTGCATTTAGACGCATAAACAAGCCTAAACGAACAACAAGACCGTAAATTACGTATGGGAGGGGAATATGAAAAAGAAGAAGTTTGATCAGTACATGGGAAGAACTAAATGTATTCCAAAGACATAACTTTCACTTTAAAAGCAAATTGCAACTCAAATCATAATATGTAAGACCATTTCGGAGAATGTTTTTGTTTCTTTGACTGTTGCACATGGAAATGTTACATTTAGACTACTTAACTTTTCTTTGCTCATTAATATGCAGCAGAAATTAGAAGCATTTACAACCTCACTAAGCATTTATCGTTGTGGAATACCGAAAACGTATTTCTTCCGAAATACATAAGTGAAAAAGTCTAAAAGCACTATTGAAGTAAGTAAGCACCTTACTCATTGTCATATCTTTAGTATAGCAACGTCAAATATGCAATGTAATTAGTTATTTAACATTAATATACCTACAATATTCATTAATGTGATCAATAGTTTGCCATCAATGTTTTGTGCATACCCTTCTTGAAGAAATTGGAAGATAAATATTATGCCCTAAGTGGAAAATAATTATAAGCTTATAGATGAAATATATAACAGTATTCACTGTTTCATTCTGTTTACCCTATATGGATATGTACCTACTGAATTGAACAGTTATGAACACTCTTATTTATTACTTAAATGAGTCCTACTTTTTATCAAGCAAAGAGTATATACATTGATGGCAAAAGTAAGTATACCCCTTGTCAACTTTGTTTTGGTTACAGCCTCCGTTATTGGACATACTTGCAATCAAGAGATAAAAGTTTCCTGAAGAATGGCAGCCCATTCTTCTCAGAGCGCTGCAATGAGGGCAGGCAACGATGTGGATCTTTGTGATCTGACAAGGAATCAGCATGCTGAAACATCCCATTATTGTACCATCAGGTTCAGCTAAGGATCCTTAGCGGCCAGCCAATTACCGGCACGTTGTTGTCGTGAAACCAGTTCCAAACACCGTGCAGTATGAAAGGTGCCCTGTCGTACTGGAATGCGCATTTCTGTGAGCTGTGGCTTTGTCAACAAGCAGCTCTCCGCGGAAAATAGGACACTACGAAACATTCTCCAAACACGCACCCTTCTATTGCAACACCACGTCATACACTGTGATTCATCCCTTTCCATGGTTCAGTGAGATCACTTCACACGTGAGATCCATATCTTTTTTTTTCTTTTCTTTCTTTTATTTCCTTTTTCCCCCCAAGTCCCTTAGGGAAGTATTCTTTTTCATTCAAAAATTCGATACTGATATGTCACCAAGCCTCCTTTAATCCCAAAATGGCATTTTTAGAAAAAAGTCTATGAGACGGGATGCGCGGAGGTGTCTTTGAACAACATAAATAAAACACGAAAATTCTGTTAAATACAAAACTTGGTATCTAAGGCCCTGCTCATAGATATCACTTTGGTCCGCACCAAAGGTGGTCTAATTTTTCAATATTTATAGATAAGCCACGGACTAGCAAGAAACAAGAAAGAAAAGGGGTTCTTCTGCGCATGCAGAAGGTATGTAGGTAACAAACCATAGTTACCTACAAGTTTACAAATCTCTATGGTAGTTTCAGCTGTTTATTTTGATGGTAGCTGCTCAATGTTCTACAGCACAAATTTGGCGTTCTGTGAACATGGAGTTAACGAACAAGCGTGCAGTCAGTTGATATGAGAAATGAAAAAGTTCTGGTTTCTTTATTTAAGAAAAGATGTGCATTAAAGAAAATAAGTCAGTATGAGGGTTTTCTGCACTTTTGGAGGAAAAGAATGAAGTATTCTCCGTTTAAAGGAGCAATGGAAGATAGAGAAGGCACGTGTGAACGCGAATATTCACAAAGTGTAGTCTTTACTGTCTTATACTTTACGTGTAGTTCTGGCACTTTATATTAGGTTAGGTTAATATGGAAATTTATTTTAACTACCAAAAAAGTAATTAATTTCACCGCCTGTTTAATGCGTGAAAGTAAATGTGCTACGGTCATCCAGTAGTTATTTAACTATTCAAAGAGACAAAGATTTTCAAGAAAATCGCCCTACACTATACTACCCTTTATAGAATATATTTTCGGCAAGTTTTTCCAAAATGGCTTTAATTAAAATGACCAACGTTTAAGATATTTTCATAACAAATGAAATGTACATATATAGAATTTTTTGGTAATGTCCTGAAAAGTAATCTTCTTCTTGCATGACTTTAGCTAACCAGTAAATCGTAAGAGGTAGACAAAATATGACTACACAAAGAACGTATGTGTCGTTAAACACATAATTTATATCAAATACTCTTTTTTGTGAAGACACTCATTTCCGAGAAATCCCTTGTTATTTATTTTAATTTTCCACTCCTTTTCTCAAATGGGAAGTTTCGCCAGTTTTCTACACCTCAGTACATGAGAACAGAAGAGGGTCGATGTATGTTGGAAGTCCGTAGGCTCTACAAAATAGTACATTTTTCTGTCTCACGCCATGATGAATGCAATAAGTACAGTGAGTCAAATATTCATATTTACTTTAAAACTTCCAGCAAATTTCAAATTAACGAACGTAAAATCGTAATTTCAATGCGCAGAAAGAGCAAACGATATTACAGTATACGATTTTTTTTTTTTTTTTTTTTTTTTTTTTTTTTTTGCTGAGTTTCCAAATTTTCCATTTTATTACTTTCGTAGATTCTTCAACTCTTTAATTTCTGGTGCTTAAAATGCTTTATATGCATTTATTATAGTACAACATTTTACATCATATCTGCCACTGACATATGGTTTAAGCTGACGGAGAAATAAATTCATGGTCGTAAAATCAGAAACGTTAATGTATAAATTCAACAAAATGGATGATCATTGTTTATTTTCACATTTTTTAACTTCAGATCAAAAGCCAGTTATACTCTGATTATACCAAAATATTTCACGTGCTAAATGCACATTAAAATCTTTACAAAACTCGCATACAATCTAGATGAAAAGTAATCTTGGAAAGAAAAAATAGGAAAACTAATAATATGACCAAACTGCAATAAAGCCAGGACACACTAAAACCTTCTGAATTCTGTAGCTATTAAATCGTCTTTTGTTACTAGACTAACAAATGAAGTAACATTGGTTGGGATAAAGATACGAGTGTGTGTGTGTGTGTATGTGCGTGTGACTTTTTTCAGTTACAAAAAAGAATCATAAATAGCATGGTTTTTGACAGGGAGGCTGGAAGGCAGCGAAAATGACTGACGTTTCTTGGAGGAGAATCTATTCATTTTATGGTAGAAATGAAGGGTAGGTACATGTTTTGGCAGATTGTACATGTTAGGAGAACCAGCGAAAAACTAAATGTATAAAAAAATGTCTTAGGCCCATCTAGAAGCAGATTGGCTTAGTGGGAACTACTGGATGACTATGTAGATGAACTGGCAAAATAGTCCTGGATAAAGTACACTAATTTGCCAAATGGGAATTGCTAAGCTAATCAGCATCAATTTATCTTTAACTTTGTTTTTCCTTTTCTTTCGTTGTTTCTTAACTTTAGATTGAAACTCTGTCTTAAATTTGCATATACGCTCAAAGATCCATTTAGTAAATATTTGTGTAATATATTTAATAATTTGACATCACTGTACCTATTTACCAACTGTGATATCGACGTATTTGACTTTATGTGATGTTCATCTTTCACTTACATTTTGAACTATACACCCGACTTACTTAGGTTTGTTTCACACTTTGAACTTGCTCTGGAAAGCATAGTTTCTAGACTGCATGGAAAATATTGTGCAATCTAAGTCAAAGAAGAACGTATTTATGTCTGCCGAGAATAGAAACTAATTTGTTGGTGTAACACGCCGCTACTGGATTAAATTGGTAAGAGAAGCAGTTTTCTTAAAGTAGTTTAATTCCTTACTTCTTTGAATATGTTATCTGGAGAAAAGTGTTTTGGAATGAAGTATTGTTGACGTCACTTAAGTTATCTAAGAGCTATAAATACTGGTTTTAAAAGTTTTAAAAATACTTCAATATTTCTGCATTGCATTCTTCCACATCCAAACATTTTAATTAAATCGGAATCGAAAGTTGTTCTTCCTGACATACACCAATTAAATAAGTAACATATGCTCAAACTGCAATTTAAATTCCATAAATTCCTAAATATATAGAGATTCTATATAGCTACATGATTTTATTACTATTCCCTTTGCTGTTTGTATTACCCATAACTACGTGTTATTTTCTAAAAATAAACAGTAAGTAGCTTACCTTGTGCACACAACCTCTCGTTAATCAAGTCAAAAAGACTATTAATTTAGGTATACATGAAAAAATGCCAACCAGGTAGCAATATACTTAAGAAATTATACTTAACAAGCCTGTGAAGTAGGGAAAAAACAAAGAACTCACTATGAATGTGGTAGAGTAGTTAGTTATGTTATTGACCATGAAATCTGACTTGTAAATTAGGGAACACATAATTAAACGCTACATTATTAGGACTAAAGGTTAAAAGCGAAATAGATACATTATATCAAAAATAAGTGACAGAGTTGAGAACGTGTGGTCATTTGTTTTCCAGTCATGCGATATTATAATTTCCAAAAAGTTGATTTTACGTTATGATTTATGAACATGAAGTTCATATGTATCATATTTTTCTTTATTAAGCGAACAACTTATAATTAAAATATATTCATGATAAATATTCTACGTTAATCACACCACTAAAATTACTACACAGTTTGCGTTGTATAAGCAGATGTTCACCATAAAAATAAAAGATGAATCACAGAATATCAAACTAGAGGAATGTTTTTTCTTAAGCAATTATGGCAAAGCCGAATAACTTTTTGTAACAATTGAGAATGATTATTTCAATTTTATAGATAGACTGATACCAACTGTGCATAACACAAAAACAAACATTGGAATCAAATCTTTCAGTCATTCTAAAGGAAGATATAGATTTGAAAGCTAGAGATTGAAAGATCTCAATGCTAAATGATCTCAAAAGAAGATCTGCACAATACAGGTTGTTTCAAAATGATACCGAACAATAATAGTCATTGCTAGTTTATAACTTAACTAGTCCGAATTTCGGTGTCGCAGCTTCGAAGTTCTGTTAGGTATAATATTATGTAGCATTAAATATTACATGATTTTGTGATTGGACAGCGCAGGAATAACTGGTGTGCGAACCTCAAAAGTTGTTATTGGGACGCACCGGCCACGAAAAAAAAAAAATTACTCCTTGCTCTTTATGAGTGACCCGAGCCTAGCTTTCAGCTAATGGGGCAAAGGGCAGTTATTTCTGAAAAAGTCGACTAATAACCCGAACAGTTGCAAGGTTGCTCTTCAGTGTAAAACTACACATTCCGTCCTAACAAGGAGGATTTTCCGCGTATTTAGATAGCAAATCCAAGCAATATGGAGCGCTATACGAACGCCGAAGTGGCGGATATGGTTTTGATGGATGGAAGAGCTGAAGGGAATTCAACGAACGCACGATTAATTTAGTTTCATTAAAAATATGAATTGTGAAACTAGTTACATCAATGATAATGTATATTTGTTTAACTTCAGAGCATTTTGTTATGCTCTTAATTGTACAATACTTTCAACTACTTACTTTAAATATCAACAGCTTCCTTTTCAGTTACAAATGCTTTATTTAGTATTATCAAACACGTGAAATAAAATGCTAGTCTAATTGCATAAGCCATTTAGTTTTGGTTAATTTATCTACAATTCTTTGATGTTGTTTTCTGTTCTGTTTATCATTTAATGCTTCCACCCTCAACCACACTAACATTAACTTACCTCTAAAAGGTATAAGTTGCATATGTATACCAGCTTATTTGCCATCATGGACTGTCATAACGGAATTTTGGAACACGTTAAACACTCATAGGCAATAATTAAGCAATAGCTTTTTTATTTTAGTTTCACAAGCCAAAAAAAGTTCTTAACAGTAGCAAGCCACTGCGGGGTATGCTGGTATGATAACAAACAGCTACAGCACACGACACGGCGTGTGATCTATACCTGCGAACTCCAACAGCGTGAGGCACGCATCGTTGTTTCTATCATTGCCTAAACCACAGTTGTTCTGGAGTATATTTATGCGGCTCTATTGGCGGTAAAAGCTATCTATATGTGTCGCATAGAAGCTGAGCGACTGCTTCTATATATCCGGTATGGTTTTGAAGCACTCTGTATATGAGTTACTAATTGTATTGAAATCCAAGAGTTTGCAAAGCAAACGCCATTAGTGCCAACCCCATAACATTTTTTTAAATAAAAGAACACGTTTTCTTCTTGGAAACTTCGAAAACACCAAAGAATTACATCACATATTTATAAATAACAAAATATCTAAATTTATATCCTGTGATCTCTTTCCTGAAATACTTCAAAGCATTAAGCTGTCGATACATTTATAGCATCACTGAAGTTAAAACAACTTAGTGAAAATTTGTCTCAGTAGAGTTAATAGCATAGCTCCTTATTCTACTATTTTCAGTTTAAAAGAAGTGAGTGTTAGCCTTTAAAGAACTGCACAAAATGCATAACAAAATATTTATGTGGTATCTGCAACACAGGAAATGGATCGTTTATAAAGATATCTTCCTCTATAGTTCTCAAGTTTCATGAACTGTGCTGTTGCTCTTCCTCTTCCAGCATGGTTGAATACAACGCGGAAGAAACAGTTTTTATCAGCCTCGAAGAGTCGGCTAACGTAGAAGGTCGAGCATATGACTGAAAGTTCAACACTAGACGTCCATAAAACTATCTAAAAATAACTTGAGGCCATATATCCATGAAGAATGAGGTACTACATTTTACTAGAGTAAATCAACGTAATTCTATTCATTGTCTGTAGCATGTGTACATAATAGAAGAAAGAATCACATGCTCATCACATGTTTTTCAAATATATTTTTCCTGTTGGATCGGATGTTATTTAAATATTAATTAATATTGCGTTTGTTTATTCAATATTTGGTAATATTTTGAGGTTGTGTTCGCTATTCACTTATTTCTCGCGATGTCATGAAAACACAGCCATGCCGAGTCATGTTTAAACAGCTGACTATAGATTCGATTTCCTTTATCTCTGCCGTATCTACAACGAAATGGTGCAGATAGAAAAATGAACTTGCTTATGAATAGTTTGTAAAACTATGGCGGATAAAAAAGATCACGCGTATTGTCATATTTAGTAAGATTTAGATCGATCGATTGTATTAGGTTCCTAAATTGCAAGAATCTGTACTAAACTGACACACCAATGTGAGCTACAAATGTTCACTGTATAAACTATTGATTTCTGCGCTGTGAACACACTTGACATCAATTTAGGATTCGTTCAACTGAGGGAAAGCTCTCCAAGCAGCGGAACAAGCTGGACAAGAGAGAAACTTGGCTACGAATACTGCACGCACTTCTCCGGTAATATCCATTCTCAAGACCATCAGACCGCTTTCAACTGATGCTTTCCAAAACTGGAAAACCCCAAGAAGACATACAAAAGCTTACTTAACGTTTCCCCTGATGTAATATTACCCCAGTTAGAGTTCGTGATACGGTTGTCCTGTCTGTCCTTTGAGTTTATGCTACACGGGTTTTACCTTCATAAGAATTGTATGTTTATTGCGTCTCACTTTCTTTCAAGCGTTTATCTTCTCGAATATCTCACTTCCTGTTTCAGAATACATCCATTGATCCGTTAGAGGTATTTTAAAGAGCTTAATTTGTTTAAATATAAAAGACTGTTTATTGAAATTATTGGGAAAGAGGAGCAAGATGATCAGAATGGGTTAGGCAGGCATTGATTTTGTTACTTTACGTGTCACCTACCTATTGTAAACAGAATAAATACTTTATTGTATTCTCCCCAGAATACCAATGTGGGGTTTCATCAGAAATATATGTTTTGAGGATCCTTAGATCCAACAAAAGCATTCGTGGATAAAGCTCGTGAACAACATAACTCTAAAACGAAAAGTTGACAATACCACACTTGGTACATATTTAAGTTCAGTAGTGTTATCCTCCGTGATCTAGTTCCCAAGGTTATGGGTTCATATGCAGTGGAGGGAGATGGAACTTTTCGGGCATAAAAATCTTTGGTATGGCGTTCTTCAGAAGGGATGTAAAGCCGATGGTCTTTTCTGTAGATTTACCAAACGTAAATAAAGGAGCTGATAAAGGAGCTTTTAAGTAAGAGTAAGGTATCTTTCTGGTACAGTATTAGATGGGACATATCAGTTATAAAGCTCCGTTGAACAGTTCAGTAGCTTCCGAAGATGCGACACAAGAACTTCAAGGAAATCCCCACCTCAAGCTATCCTTTACATGGAATAAGTTTTCTTCTTCATCTTCACTTCAGGGGTTAGGCATTTCTGCCTGTTCCGTCTTCACATTCCAATACTTACTCCCATCTTCTTCTAGGACGTCCTACATCTCTTCTTCAGTGAAGATTGTATCTTCATCTTAAAACTGATATTCTTTCTTCACTATTCTCTTCATATGTTCTTTCCAATTCTATATGTTTTCATATATTTTATCTTGTAATTTGTATATGCCTATTTCCTCTCGAATTATTTCATTTTTATTACATCTCGTCTGGTGCATTGTTTAGCTCTTCTTAAGAATCTCATTTCTGCTGCCTGTATTTTACTTTTGTCCTTTTCTTTTAATATCCAGAACTCGCTTCCTTATATGAGCACTGGGACTGCCATGATTTTATAACATTTCAATATTGTTTCTTTTCTTGTTTTACTGTTTAAAATTCTTAGTATGTTTCCGCATATTTGCTGAAACTTATCTCTTGGTCTAAGTCGAAGCTTACTTCACAAATTTTTAGAACTCGGGAGCTGTTCCAGGCATTTATTTTCCATACATATTTTTGATCTTGCCGGATATTTTACTCGATGTGCCATTGTTTTTGTTTTCTTTGTGGATATATTTAAATTATATTCCTTTCCCAATAGATACATTTTATACATGGAACGTTGGAGGCTCTCTTCATTTTCCTGCATTATTGCAACCTCATCGGCATGGAGAATCTCATTTAAGTTTTTATTTGTATTCAGTTGTATTTCTTGGCTCACCTCCTTTTTCGAATACTTAATCAAGTCATCTACGTATATATTAAATAACGTATGAGAAAGGCTGCATTCCTGCCTTACTCATTTGTTTTATTTCTGTTTTAAATGTGCCTGTTTTTATAATAATTTGTGTATCTTTATGTCCCATAATTTTTCCATAATCATAAAATCAAATGATTTTCCGAAGTCTACAAATACTAAGGAATAAGTTTTGAATTACCTATTTTATCAAAAAATGGCTCTCACAAATTTCATTAAAATTCCACAAATTAAACATGTACACATGACAAACAAAATATATCATTTATAGATTTTATGAGTAGATGACATTTTGTGTTAAAGATTGCTCACTCAGATTTGATGTTGAATTCTCTGGAACATGCTTTGGGCTGACGTCTCAGCCATTTTCAACGAGCGGTGCTGCATTTATTCAACGCGCACGTTGAAAATGGCTGAGACGTCAGGCGAAACCATGTTCCAGAGAATTCAACATCAAATCTGAATGAGTAATCTTTAACACAAAATATCATCTACTTGCACTCAAAAAGCTATAAATGATGTCTCACTTTAAACATTTTGTTGGTACTTAGAAAAAATATAGCATTGTTTCCTGAAAATAATCTATGAAGACTTTTCCATTCTAAATGACCTTTGTAAAATTTCTAAGTAGGAAGAGGCATTTCCTTAGAAATGCATTTTAATAAATCCTACTTATTTGTTTCACGATGAAGTAGTATTAATTCTTAATACGTTAGGTTACATTCTCCATTTGGAAATGTTCGTATCTTACAAGTACATATCAAGTGTGGAATAGGGTTTGACAAATCCACTACAAAGGTACCAAAACGACATCGATTATTTACATGGTAGCCACCAGCATATGGGTAAGAGTGAAGATCATCTAGGAATCTATATTTTTAGATCGGAAATGTCCATCTCTGTTTTAATGTATTGCTGATTAGCGACTATAATATCAATGTTAAATATTTTATCAAATATGTGACATGTAATGTGTAATAAATAGCGTAAGAAATACAGAAATGAAAGTTTGAACTTGAGGTTAAAAAATTAGTTGCAATTGTATCTGAGTAACTTTTCTCTTTTTCTTTTCTGTCTTAAGAAGTATGTTTGTATCGTGCGTATGTATGTGTGTGTCTGTGTATGTAGGAGTTAAGCACAAGGTCGCTTCAAGGCCAAGACATGGGACTGTCCTGCATGACAGGAATAAATCATATCTTTGTTCCATCCGGAGTCACTCAGCAATAGCTGTACACCATTAACATATTTCAGTTGATTTCTCAAAAAAAATCTCTTATATTCATACACTTAGCAACGTGTATTCATAATTTGCCTTTTTAGGCTTTTCCCTCACTCCTAAAGATTCAATCCCCCACCAAAATGGTTAATGAGCTATGTACATTTAAAAACGTCCAGTATAGTAACTTGTTTGTATGCATCTAATGCTGTCATCTCAAGCCCTATTGCAAGTTTCCTTAGACATATTGTTTATAATCGTTGTTACTAGGTTCCAGTTGCAATACAGCGAAAAAGCTGTTATATTTCTTTGCAGAGGCAGCTATGGGAACGTCTTTGTCTTTAAATACAGAAATTCCCATCCATGAAGTGAAGGTCGAAAGGTAATTACTCCGATCCTATCAAGGACCATAGGTGCCCCTCCTCAGCATTAGCTGACGATAATTTTAAAGAAGTAAATATGGATACGTTTTCATTGTTTTCTCGGTATCCAAAATAATCAAATACTTTGTGGTCATTCTTTTACAATTTTTGCAAATAAATGCATGTAAACAGAAACATCCGAAGCAAATGTCTTAGCAGCAACAACTTTATTTATTCATGCTGATTTATGAAATTCCGTAATTTTTTCTTCCATATATTCCCGCTTATAACTGAGCATATTGGCCGCATTTCCTTTTGCCAACTAGAGTGCAGCTTTCTTTGGATTTCATTAGGTTTTTCTCATTAGATCAGACACGCCTTCACACTCTTATTCTCTGTGGAGGACAAGAAATAATTTTGCTTAGAAAAATCCCACCCTATCGAACCCAGGACACCTCACATAGCAGACAGGTCCTCTATCATTTGAGTTAAGAGCCAGCCCACAGTGACTTTATTAAAGTAAAGTAGTTGTACCACATGAGGCAGCTATAACTTGTATGTATATCCTTCATTTAAGTATTGTAATGGGTTTTTAAATATATTTGCAATTTAAACATTAAAATTATTTTTTAAATTTGTGATTGTTCAGTTATCTAAGTTATAATTTTTGACGTGTTTGTAAGCAAGCTTAATTTATAAAAGTGTATACCATCATAATATATCCATATATTTTCTTTCGTAGTAGTCAAATATAGAAAACTAAAAATCAAATTATGACCTCAAATATATTTACTTTTTAGAGTAAATTTAACAAAAATTCTTTCAACTTTCAGTTGTTTGCATAACACTAGTGTATCTTAATCTGTAGATACTCACTTAACTCTCTCTTTATATTTGAAAGGATTTAAAGGATTTCGCCTTAAAACCTCAAAAGTTGTGACTGTCATTAGCGAATATTCTTTTGTCAGATTTACAAAAACAATAGATAAATGATTTCATTATTTGAAATAAGACTTCCAAATATAATCGTTTGTGCGCATCTATGGCTCAGAGCTCATATTAATCTTCTAACCGAACATAGTGCCAATTTTTTTAAATTAAAATTCTGATCGTAATTCTAAGCCCCTTTGTTTTGAGATTATTCGTATAAAGCTTTCAGTCATTAATGAATGAAGGTCTCCTAATGGTAATATGCTTACACATTTAAAACTTAAGTATTATTTATGTTATTTATTCATTGTACTTAATAACCTAAGAATTTTTCATTATATTTCATTTCTTACTAACTAAAAAAAAAACAGGCACAAACTGAAAGTTGTATTTTATTAAAAATTCAAATATTGTATAAGGAATCCTGAAGGATAGAGTTGTGGAGACTTGTGTCTTCAGAAACATTTAAAACTTACTCATATCTAAATTAATGCCAAATTTTGAAGTACTAACTTGAATCATCTGTGGAACAAAGAACAAATCAGTGACAGATCGCTCGCTCAAAACTATCCTGATATCCTACTCTCCACTCTATGATCAAGTACAGAGAAACTATTTTTCATAGATTTCTTCGAGTAGAAATGAAGTATGAATCTCTCGTTCTCTACGTTCCTTGAAATTTAATCGAGCTTAGAGTTGCCCATCTCAGGGTAAATATTGCTTTCAGATGATATACCCCAACTGAGACTCGAAATAGAATCCTCCTAGTATGCGATAAAGACGTTGAAGCGTTGTTCAGAAGCACTGAATTGTTTAACATTCGCTTTAAATATTATAAAATACTAAAGTATTATGTTTTTCTTTCTTTGTTATTTTGTTATTAAATTTTTAATATTGCTGTAAAACTTAAGAGACTTCGTGACAGTTGTTTATGGATTCTTTGTTGCACAAGGTTAAGTGTGTCCCAGACAAATAAAGTTCGGTCGCCTTCGTGCACCATTCGGTTGAGCAACTGTGCCGACATTTGCCTCAGTACGCGATAACTTTCCTGTATCAACTGTTTTATTTTTATAGAAATGCTGTCTCCTTTTGATTGTTGATAAAACAGTGATGTGCTGATTCATACAATGTGATGCAGATGTGTGAACTTAGTTGCGTAGTCAGCTTGTTGTCCAATTTGCTTGAATTAATTGGTGCAGATGGCTATACTTGCGTAGTTGGCTTTATATAGAAGCTACCTTCTTCTATACGTTACTCTTTGGGTTCAGAATTCTGGCTTGTGGTATTGAATATTCATTTTTTATTTATCTGAGAACTGAGGGGCAAAAATCAGATAGGCGGACCTTGGCATCTGAACCCGCTAGCTCCAAAAAGCACTTCATAGACTGACCAGCTGAGACCATTTCTCTCGATACTCTTTTGTTTCTTTACTTTATTATTTAGCATCATTGTGGATAAGTTTCGACAATCATGTAAATGAGTTTAAAAAGCAATTGGTGTAGCGTGTAACGCTAGCTATAATAGAAATTCGTATGGCCTGGATGTTAACTGGATCTCAAATAATTACAAAAATGGCATAATGTATTCCTTTTGGTAGACTGTACTGGGCGCTTTCGCACAGTTTTTTTTTTTTTTTTTTTTTTTTTTTTTTTTTTTTTTTAACTTATCTAATAGTTTTGGCTTTCCTGGTAAAACCTGTCGTCAGCTCCAGAAGCCAAATTAGTTTTCTTTTAATAATTATAAACACGTTTCGGCCTGAGATGAAAGACTTCCCCTTCGCACAGGATCGTAAATATTAAGTCACTTGGTTCGGCAGGAAAAGTTGTGTTCTCCCTCTCGCTCTCTCACTCTCTCCTCATTAAACTAAAGAGAAATTACATATTTTATCATTAACACTGCGTTAAAGCTATAGCATTTGCTCGCACATGCTGGAGACCTCGATGCGTGTATAAGAAACAAGCTTTAAGTACGAAGCATCGAGAGATTCTGTTGCAAAACACTATGATGTAACGGTCTCGTGACGTCATACCTTGCTTCGGAGGATCCGTGGGTAGCTGAGTAGCTCTCTATCCTTTTTAGTGAGTTGTTGCGTAGTTCTAAGAGTCGCACCGTTCCAAAATACTATCTACGTCCATCTTTAGCGCGGAAGCTTTTAACACCACATCATTTTTTACCGTAACAACAATGTCAAGGGGTTCGGTGCCTTTCGAACGGAACACATTAGCTCGTAGGTGCTATCCTTTCAATGTCGACACCTTGAACTTGGCAACTGACATTGAACGAGCACTGAACGTACATTTTCACGGCAACACATTTCGAAACCTTATGTGTAACAATTGCATCGGTTTCTCTAACTACGGTTATGGCAAAGACATTTTCTTTCAATTATAGTCATATCAATTACTAAACAATGATTATAAATAATGGTTAAAATGTTTATTAATGTTAGTTTGTATACTTCTTGCAAAGTTTAAAAAAGGTACAAACGATAACTATGCCGATTGAAACAAATAAGCAAGCAAATAAGCCTCCTACCCTTTTTAATAGCCTATCGCTTTGAGGAATGGGGGTAATGACTGCAGTTTGGGGAGAGTTGTGTCACACGCCCATTTTCTTGTACAAAACTTGAAATGAAATTATTCTGAATTTATTGTGGTTTCTTAGACACACATGTCACACTGATCTGCTGAAAACTTGGGAAATTGACAGCATAAAAATTTTTATTAGAAAACGCAATGAAAGGAGGGGAAGAGAAGATTTTGCAAACATATGTGGTCACAAGGATCCTATTGAAATTGTGCGTTTAATCCTCTTACACGGAAGCGTAGTATGTTTGTGCCTTTTCCTAATCTAGTAAGCTTTTTTTCGGGAGCAGTAGCATGATCACAATGAACCACGAGTATCTGAAGATATGTAACCATATATTTCTGAAAAATCTTTCTCTCGTTCCCTCCATTTTTTGGTTTTCTAATAAACATTTCTAGGTTGTCAGTTTATGTAGTTGCCAGTAGATCAGTGTGGCATGTGCGAATAAACGTTGAGTAACCGCAGTAAATGAGCTGAAAAATGGCTCAAGTTCTTTATGGCTCAATCAAACACCCCACACCACCCAACCTACAAGATAATTAGCACTTCCAACTGGAACTCTCCTCAAGTTGTTAGGTCATTAGAGAAGAGTGTGCCTTAGAAGTGCCTTATTCACTTATACATTTCCTTCTAGTAGCGTATCATTTGTGCATTTTCTAAAGTTTTCGAGAAGTATATTGTCTCTGTAGAGGGAAGTCCATCCCTCCTTGTCCACTCGGTTGACATGACCATACCATTGTAGTGTCCTGCGTTCAATCCTTCCTATTACTGACTCTTACACTTCCTTTAGCTCTCATAACCCCACTTTTCTCCTTTTTTCCATCTTGATATTCTCGCTGCCCTACGGATCACATCCATCTCCTCAGCTTGTATTTTATTTTTTCGTCTTTCTATCACAGTTCATCCTTCAGATCCTGAAGTTAATATACTCTCTCTAAGTATCATTAGAATTTTAAAAATATTTCCAACCCAAAGTTCGTAATATTTATTTGTAACTATTTACTGATATGGCATTAAACACACATATTCTCTTTTCACGTAAATTAGATTTGTTATATCATTCCAGAGGAATTCCAAATGAAGATAAGTTTAATCGGATCAATTCGGAGGTGGGCGGAAATAAATAATAATGGTATAAATGTAGCGCCACGCTATTTTAAGGAGCAGTGTGATAGTATGTAGTGATATTTTATGTAGTAGTAGTAGTACAGCCAGCGGGGCTGTATGCTTATGTAAACAGTTGAATTAAGATACAGCGTAACACCTTACTTTCTGCCTTCTTTGTTTTTTTTAATTACTATTGGTCAACTGTGTTGTTAATTTCTGTCCCAATCATTAAAATAACGTAATGTTTACGACTTAAGCGTTACATTAATTTCTGAACAACACTAAACTGGCCATTGGAATTCTGTGTTTTTATGATTATGTTCATGTAAACTAAAGTCATTGAGAGACAAGAGTTCAAGTCTCGGTGAGAGAAAGGTTGTATCAGCAGGCTATCGATTATGTCATCCCCATTCAGGGCCACTGACTCACTTTCAGGAGGGGAATTTCTGTCCCAGAAATAGAGTCATGTGATATAAACCATTCACGAAAGACAGATGATATCCATAGGTTTCCCTTGGACGTTATTTGATATACATGTCGTGCTGTTATATTTTGGATAAAATGAAGGAGGAGTTCACTACCTTGAAACCACTAATTTTTAGAGCTAGGTATTAAAATGTGTCTGGTTTTGCAAGAGAAACTGAATTTCCAAAGTGCGTACTGAACTTACGAACTAAAAATTATATTATGTACTGTTTCATACATATAAACTGTGAAGTTACGCTGTAAAAATGAATGAGTTTCGTTCCAGCTTTATCTAATTTTACTTATAGTCTTCCTCTAATTTTTTCTATAAGATTTTGATTAAACTATCATTTAAAATATTTTCAAAACAAATTAAATATATTTCTTTAATTTTCTGGGAATAGCTTTCAAACTTCTCCTAATTCTCGATGACAATAAATAATGTAATATTTGCATACATCTTCTTACTATAAGTGATAGAGAAAACAAAATGCATTTTTTCTTCAAGGAACACAAAAAAGTATATTCCGGTGAAACTTTTATATCAAAATTTTGAGTGAAATACATTTCCTAAGGGAAGTGTTAAATCAACAGTAAGATATGCTGTGTGTGAAGGGAAAAAGTAACTAAGTAACGATCGGAATTCACATTACGATACACAGACAAAAAATTGGTCAATTTAGAAAAGTAAAATTTGTGAATTTGTAAACTAGATTTGGAAAGAATGTGAAAAAAAATTTGGTTGTAGAAAGTGTTTTCACTGTTTTGTTAGTGATTGAAAAAATGGAGCTAAATCCTGATTCTACAGAAATTAAAGAAATGAGAAACCTTATTGATAAAATAATTAAAATATAGGGTGTGGAACAACAATTTAGTGAAATTTGAATAGGACCTCAAATAATATTAATGAAGTCATCATAAAATGAAATGCAAGGAATTAGAAGGAAAGTTGAGCTAGCTATAGGGTAGCAATAACAATTGAATGCTAAAAATAAATAATATGTGGATTCTTGGTGGGATCACTTGCTTTCGATGATTTAATGACAGAGGTCAGGTAACCACTTAAAACAATCCTTAAAAGGAATGGCGTTTAAAAGTGAACGAAGTTACGACCCAGATTGTATCACTTGTTCAATAAAGGAGGGAAGAATCGGAGTAAATATGAATTATAACACTAAAGAATATAGGCATGGAAGTAGTGAGATAAGATAATTCTCTAGAAGGTGGATAGAGTCAACATGAAAAATTCAATGCCATGGCCGGGATTTGAACCACGGATCTCCTGGTTTCCGTCCAGTCGCTCTTAACCTTTGAGCTACCATGGTCAACGTGCCTTCCTGACATTAAATTCTCCAGTTGACTCGTATATTTCCCCGGTAGACCACTAGGGGCTCTCGCATCCGAGATACACCGTTTGTGGCGACTTACTATTGTAAGTACTTAAGTCCCAGGCTTCATCATTTAACTCATATTATTTTAGTTAATTGATGGAAATTAATCATTTCTCCACACTAGCCGTCTATAGGCTAAGATATTTGATGGATAGAGTCAACATGAAAAATTCAATGCCATGGCCGGGATTTGAACCACGGATCTCCTGGTTTCCGTCCAGTCGCTCTTAACCTTTGAGCTACCATGGTCAACGTGCCTTCCTGACATTAAATTCTCCAGTTGACTCGTATATTTCCCCGGTAGACCACTAGGGGCTCTCGCATCCGAGATACACCGTTTGTGGCGACTTACTATTGTAAGTACTTAAGTCCCAGGCTTCATCATTTAACTCATATTATTTTAGTTAATTGATGGAAATTAATCATTTCTCCACACTAGCCGTCTATAGGCTAAGATATTTGATGGATAGAGTCAACATGAAAAATTCAATGCCATGGCCGGGATTTGAACCACGGATCTCCTGGTTTCCGTCCAGTCGCTCTTAACCTTTGAGCTACCATGGTCAACGTGCCTTCCTGACATTAAATTCTCCAGTTGACTCGTATATTTCCCCGGTAGACCACTAGGGGCTCTCGCATCCGAGATACACCGTTTGTGGCGACTTACTATTGTAAGTACTTAAGTCCCAGGCTTCATCATTTAACTCATATTATTTTAGTTAATTGATGGAAATTAATCATTTCTCCACACTAGCCGTCTATAGGCTAAGATATTTGATGGATAGAGTCAACATGAAAAATTCAATGCCATGGCCGGGATTTGAACCACGGATCTCCTGGTTTCCGTCCAGTCGCTCTTAACCTTTGAGCTACCATGGTCAACGTGCCTTCCTGACATTAAATTCTCCAGTTGACTCGTATATTTCCCCGGTAGACCACTAGGGGCTCTCGCATCCGAGATACACCGTTTGTGGCGACTTACTATTGTAAGTACTTAAGTCCCAGGCTTCATCATTTAACTCATATTA
The DNA here is from genome assembly GCA_030765055.1 of Mantis religiosa. Lineage (NCBI taxonomy): Eukaryota > Metazoa > Arthropoda > Insecta > Mantodea > Mantidae > Mantis > Mantis religiosa. The sequence continues at coordinate 133,632,106 of CM060957.1, forward strand.
TTTTAGTTAATTGATGGAAATTAATCATTTCTCCACACTAGCCGTCTATAGGCTAAGATATTTGATGGATAGAGTCAACATGAAAAATTCAATGCCATGGCCGGGATTTGAACCACGGATCTCCTGGTTTCCGTCCAGTCGCTCTTAACCTTTGAGCTACCATGGTCAACGTGCCTTCCTGACATTAAATTCTCCAGTTGACTCTATCCATCAAATATCTTAGCCTATAGACGGCTAGTGTGGAGAAATGATTAATTTCCATCAATTAACTAAAATAATTCTCTAGAAGTTTAAAAGGACGGTGGTGATAATTGGGAAAAACAGAAATTCGCACTGACAAAAGAAAATGGAAATTTATATGTTATCGAAGCTACAAATGTAAAGCACTCCATATAAACATAAAAAGTATATAATATGGTAACAGATGCAAAAATACTATATGGTACAGAAATATGGTGATTATAAGGAAGATGGGTAGATACTGATAGGTGCAGTTTTGTAGAGGAAAATTTGGGTTATCAAATGCAACTATTCGGCAGGTCATATACGAAGGTCAGCTGATAAGTCCTGGGCCTCACAATAAAAAATACATTTTAATTTTTTTTTCTTTATTTCTTAACATAATCTCCAGAAATGCTAATACAATTGTCATATTGGTGCTCTAATTTAATTAAACCATCTCTGTAGTGCGAATTATCATGGTCCTCAAAATAGCTATTTACTGCATAAATGACCTCCTCGTTGCTGTGAAATCTTCATTCTCTAAGACATTTTTTAAGGTTCGGGAACAGGTGGTAGTCACTGGGTGCTAGATCTGGCGAATAGGGTGGATATTCAAGCAATTCGAACTTTAATTCGCACATATTTTTCCCATTACAATGACTGAATGATGGGCCGGAGCATTGTGAAGAAACAAGATTTCTTTCTTTGGCAAATGAGGTCTTTTTTCACTTCATCACTCAAACGTTGCATTAAGCAGTGATACTCTTACCCTTTTCCAAGTAATCAATAAAAATAGTTCCCTATGCATCGCAGGAAACACTCGTCATAACCTTGTCAGCTTACAAAATTGACTTTGCCTTATTTGGCGTTGGTTCACCTGGCTCAATCCATTGATTTCACTGTGATTTACTCTCTGGAGTGTAATAATTTATCCAAGTTTAATCCATGGTAATAATACATCTCAAAAATTCACTGGAATTTTTACGGTAGAGCTCAAAATTCTTAACAGAAACAGTTTTTCTTTGCAACTTTTAATCAGCTGTCAACAAACGCGCTACCCATTTTGCACAGAACTTGTGTAAGCACTAAGCAATACTTAAAGTATTGCCTGCAAGTTATTTTGATATGTTTATAGCCTCTGCTATCTCAAAAAACTTAAATGTTCGGTCTTCTAGTACTAAACGATGAATGTTTTCAATTATCTCTGGAGTTGTTACTTCCACAGGGCGAAAAGAGCGAGGCTCATCACTAGTGCTCGTACGTCCCATTTTAAACTCTACAACCCACCTTTCAACCATTGTATATGAAGGATATAATTCAATATACTGTACAATGTACAATTGAAGGGTACTTTCAACGTACTGGTCATTTCCTCCTCGATTTCTTTAGGCCTTCAGCTTTTGAAATGGAAGTATTTAGTCACTGTTCGTTTTTCCAAATCCTCCACTTTCGGGAAACCTCTACACTTGTCTTGTTTTAAAATGCTGTTATTCAGAAAAACCAGCTACTGACCTGTAACTATGGATACAAGCCAGTATAAAGTTAAACTATATGATGCTATCCATCAAACTGTACCAGTGCGCTATCTCTATGTGAGGCTCGGAACTTCTCAGCCAACCGTCGTAAATAGAACTGGACAGTGTCAAGTATGGAAAATATAATGGAAAGGGCATCGACATGTTGGTATAAAATATTGAACATAGAGGAAAGAAATCTGTTAAAACAGTGTCAGGATTATCAGGAGAGATGTTTAACGAAGAATAAATTGGCAGACTATCTTACGAAAAACTGGTAAAGTAATAGGTCAGAGGAAATATAGAGAAGAGAATATGATATTAATAAGAAAGAGATTTGAGAATATAAGCATGCAAAAGAATTTACTGAAGTAGCCGATGAAAGACACCAGGAAGAGAAAAATACATAGCTCTGACAAAGAGGAGCGAAACTGTATTAGATGAGTAAGTGTGGATATTAGAATTATGGGCATTATCAGATCTAAGAATGCATATTCTACAAATGAAATGGCCTATTCGTGGAGGAAATGAACGTCTTGAATATACAGAATGTTACAAAAAGGTACGGCCAAACTTTCAGGAAACATTCCTCACACACAAAGAAAGAAAATATGTTATGCGGACATGTGTCCGGAAACGCTTAATTTCCATGTTAGAGCTCATTTTATTACTTCTCTTCAAATCACATTAATCATGGAATGGAAACACACGACAACAGAACGTACCAGCGTGACTTCAAACACTTTATTACAGGAAATGTTCAAAATGTCCTCCGTTAGCGAGGTTACATGCATCCATCCTCCGTCGCATGGAATCCCTGATGCGCTGATGCAGCCCTGGAGAATGGCGTATTGTATCACAGCCGTCCACAATACGAGCACGAAGAGTCTCTACATTTGGTACCTGGGTTGTGTAGACAAGAGCTTTCAAATGCCCCCATAAATGAAAGTCAAGAGGGTTGAGGTCAGGAGAGCGTGGAGGCCATGGAATTGGTCCGCCTCTACCAATCTATTGGTCACCGAATCTGTTGTTGAGAAGCGTACGAACACTTCGACTGAAATGTGCAGGAGCTCCATCGTGCATGAACCACAATGGGTATTTTGACATTTGTCTGCACGAATGATTTCAATTTACATTTTAAGAGAAATACTAAAATGAGCTCTAACATGGAAATTTAGCGTTTCCGGTCACATGTCCACATAACATATTTTCTTTCTTTGTGTGTGAGGAATGTTTCCTGAAAGTTTGGCCGTACCTTTTTGTAACATCCTGTATAATATGTAAAGGAATTGAAATGTATAGGAAAGAGTATGTCAATAAGAAATGCTTTAAGATGCAAATATTGCTGCACCTGAAATGTTATTATAAAGATAGTAAAAATGTAGAATAATTTTAAACAAAGTAAACAATAAATCGGTATAGGCAGTAAATAGAATCAAAAAACCAAATAGACAGAAGGATTACAGAATTATTACATTGAAAATTATGAGACGGTACAACTGGTAAAGAGCTATAATTGAACACTGGTTGTATTCACATGTATATAGCTCAGCATTAATATAAGATATTTAAATAAATAAATTAAATATTTTTGTGTCCTTTAAGCTACATGTTGCATTCTTCAAAATTTATCAACCCTTTGTGACAACATAAAGGTTCCGTGTATAAATGAAAGAAAACAAAAGGGAGACATTGAATTTGTTTATAAGAACCATGACTGCGATTGTTATCGTGTTCTTGATTCGGTAAATACAGTTTGTGACCTCTACGTGGCACTGCTATTGAAGTCGTAATTGGGTTCATGGAGGGCGGTCTAAGGAAATCACTGAAGAATGATGGGAAGACGTACCATTTCCGTTCACGCTTGTTGGATATTACGCCATTGCGCGTCCTTGGCTTGTTTTCTCAACGTAATTTGTGTATATGGCCGCCTACCTGGCTAACGTCTCTCTTCCAACTTAATCACTGTTCCTCCTACTCGCGGATTTACATTAACTCTCCTTGAAATTTTGTGTCGGGTTCTGCTCAAAAGAAAACAAAAAAGAGACTTGAATACCTCTAGTAAAGCTAACGTAAGGTAGGCACACCTTCACTTCAGAGAGGTTAATAAATTTCAGTTTTTTAAATTTTAAATTAAACAACATGGGAGAGGCATGTCTTCAAGGTGGAAGGCGAAGTAGAACAGTTCGGTTTAATGAAGTAAAAACGTAGAAGGCATGCAACTGAACTGCTGAAAGCTATCAATGGACGTTATTTAGAGAAAAAGAAGTGTAAGGAGTATTTGTGGATCTGTAAGAAGCATTTGACAAAATGTGGAGGTTTTAAGAAAATTTATGCTGGACTAGAAAGAAGGCACCTAAGCAGATTCCAAATCAGCGGTTTTTGAACTGGGAAACCTGTAAGGGTACTAAAAAAACTAACTCAATAGAAAAAAGGTATAAATGATCTTATAGTATACGATATATATTTTCGATGATAATAATATGATACGCATCACATACATTGAATAGCCCGCCTCGTTAGCGTGGTGGTAGCGTGTCTGCCTCACATTCATGAGATCCAGAGTTTGAATCTAGTTCAGGGTGAGTTACCTGGGTAAGGTTTTTTCCAGGGTTTCCCTTACCCTGAAAGATGAATGTCGGTTAACTCTCAGCCTATGGACTCTGGGCTCATTTGAGCATCATTTCACCCATTTCATTCATCGTCCGATATGACTTAACGTTGTAGGACGTAAATTAAATATATATATATTGAAGTGGATCTGAAATTTCTAAATTCATGCACAGGCACTTATATTTGTTCAATATGTCGCATTATTTATCTCATAGAACTTCTTTCTTATTTTATTGATACACCTGCCCTCCCTGAAAGGCATTAACATGAAAATTGCATTTAAATTGTGTTTGAAGTACCAAACATGTTAATAATTTTGTTTATCTGCCAGCACAAGAAAAAAAAACATATCATTACGCGATACTTTTGTTGCTGAAATGTAGGCCTTTTAGTGTTAGATATAAATAATCTCTGCAAAGAGTCGAATTACCTCTACCTGAGACAGTATAGCAAGTCAAGCAGAAGAATAAAAGTTAAAATTTGCCCGCCTCGGTAGCGTAGATGGTAGCGTGACTGCCTCACGTTCAAGAGATCCAGAGTTTGAATCTAGGTCAGGGTGAGTTACCTGGGTAAGGTTTTTTCCAGGGTTTTTCCTTACCCTGAAAGACGAATGTCGGGTAACTCTCAGCCTATGGACTCTGGGCTCATTTGAGCATCATTTCACCCATTTCGTTCATCGTCCGATATGACTTAACGTTGTAGGACGTAAATTATATATATATATATATATATATATATATATATATTGAAGTGGATCTGAAATTTCTAAATTCATGCACAGACACTTATATTTGTTCAATATGTTGCATTATTTATCTCATAGAACTTCTTTCTTATTTTACTGATACACCTGTCCTCCCTGAAAGGCATTAACATGAAAATTGCATTTAAATTGTGTTTGAAGTACCAAACATGTTAATAATTTTGTTTATCTGCCAGCACAAGAAAAAAAAAACATATCATTACGCGATACTTTTGTTGCTGAAATGTAGGCCTTTTAGTGTTAGATATAAATAATCTCTGCAAAGAGTCGAATTACCTCTACCTGAGACAGTATAGCAAGTCAAGCAGAAGAATAAAAGTTAAAATTTGCCCGCCTCGGTAGCGTAGATGGTAGCGTGACTGCCTCACGTTCAAGAGATCCAGAGTTTGAATCTCGCTTACGGTGAGTTACCTGGATAAGGTTTTTCCCAGGGTTTTCCCTTATCATGATAGACGAATATCGGGTAACTAAGCTCCATGGACCCCGGATTCATTTGAGCATCACTTCACCCATTTCATTTATCGTCCGATACGACTTAACGTTGTAGGACGTAAATTAAAAGAAAAAAAGGTTAAAATTTGCTAGAAAAAGCACATTATTCTTCAGTAACGCCCTCTCTAATACCTAGAAATTATATTACAATCTCTTTGACAGTCTATTACCTCGTAGATGGCTTAGTCCGATGTTCAGTTATTCCTTAGTTATCTGTACAGAAATATACTTTATTTCTGGTTTGATTGCATGATTAATATTAACGGTACAAATATTCATCATACTTTTTTATTTCTTAAAACACAAATATTCTTTGTCATAAATTTCAGATGACTTTTTTGGCAGCAAATTAACATTAGCAATTCGGGCTTCTTCTCTAATTTCTTCAAGTATCAAACTCTCCTCACTTGAATCACTTATTTTGACATACAGTTTACCATTTATTATTTTTGCATCACCATGGTTACCATTCCTGCTATTCAAAGCCTCCAATATCATGCTGCCCGCCTCGGTAGCATAGATGGTTGCGTGACTGCCTCACGTTCAAGAGGTCCCGAGTTCGAATCTCGCTTACGGTGAGTTACCTGGATAAGGTTTTTTCCAGGGTTTTCCCTTATCATGATAGACGAATATCGGGTAACTAAGCTCCATGGACCCCGGATTCATTTGAGCATCACTTCACCCATTTCATTCATCGTCCGATATGACTTAACGTTGGAGGACGTAAATTAAAAGAAAAAAAAAGGTTAAAATTTGCTAGACAAAGCACATAATTCTTCAGAAACGCCCTCTCTAATACAAAGAAATTATATTACAATCTCTTTGACAATCTATTACCTCGTAGATGGCTTAGTCCGATGTTCAGTTATTCCTTAGTTATCTGTACAGAAATATACTTTATTTCTGGTTTGATTGCATGATTAATATTAACGGTACAAATATTCGTCATACTTTTTTATTTCTTAAAACACAAATATTCTTTGACATAAATTTCAGATGTCTGTTGTGGCAGCAAACTAACATTAGCAATTTGGGCTTCTTCTCTAATTTCTTCAGGTATCAAACTCTCCTCACCTGAATCACTTATTTTGACATACAGTTTACCATTTGTTATTTTTGCATTACCATGGTTACGATTCCTGCTATTCAAAGCCTCCAATATCATGTCGCCCGCCTCGGTAGCGTAGATAGTTGCGTGTGTGCCTCACGTTCAAGAGGTCCTTAGTTCGAATCTCGGTCAGGGTGAGTTACCTGGATAAGACTTTTTCCGGGGTTTTCCCTTATCCTGAAAGACGAATGTAGGGTAACTCTACAGCTCCATGGACCCCGGACTCATTGGAGCATCATTTCATCCATTTCATTCATCGTCCGATATGACTAAGTGTTGGGAGACATAAATTACCCCAAAAAAATCGCTTAGTGAAAACATCAATTCTGAATCTTTTGTAAAAAAAATTAATGCTTTTATAATTCATAATTCAAGTCGATTTTTTCTTAGGTTATGGTTAAAATTACGAGGACTAGTGAGGTTTGATGTTTATCATGATCTCGGCATTAAAGCCTGGGCGGTACATTTTTTTCACTCGCTAATAAACATCAACTTATCCTGCAAGTCTAAGAACTATTTTGTGCATTTGTTTCACTTTCTTCAAACACGTATTTCTCATCAATGTGCCTCTTCTAAAAGACTATTCTAGCCAATCATTTGAATTGTTGTGGTTCCTTTTTTTTACACTGAAACTTTCTGAAAGACTTACACGCTCAGTAATTATTACTGTAATATTTAAATCTAAAAATTGTTATTTCAGTTTCGAGAAAGGGCCAAAATATTGCTCTACTATGCTCTAAATTCTCTAATAATAAGTATGTGATATATATTATGTTTATGTGTACCTTGAAGTTATAAATGACAGCTTTTGGACAATTCTGAAAAGTAAAATTCTAAGTAGCTTCAATTTCTTAACCTTTTTAAATGCATACCTTACTGGGCATGTGTGCAGTTTTGGTGAAAACTCTTAAACTCTATCCACGAAGGTGAACTAAAAAAATGTGAACGTTTTGTATATTCATGTGTTATGATTCCCAAGTTAGAAAAAAAAGAACTTTCACGAAATGAAATGTTTTAACACTTCAAGAATATAGTACTTTGTCTCTGGGCTGACGTACCACTTTGTAGTACCTCGATAAAAGTGACATTACGTCATTTCTACAACTAGAAAGACGCCGCCGCACCTTCCTTATCTCATGCATGTTACACACACACACACACACACACACACACACACACACACACACACACACACACACACACACACACACACACACACACACACAAAGTCGCTCTTCTGTAAGATGGTAAGCTTGTGCTAATTTCGCAACTTGCGCGAAATCCATCAACACGTTTCAAACAACAATTGATCTTGGAGTCAAGACCCCATTAAAATCACATTGTGGTAAAGTAAATATTAGTAATTGCTAATAAAACTGTAGTATAAACTTTGAATTGAAATGTCTTGGGAAGTATGTATTTTGATCTGATCTGAAGAAACAAAAACTTGTGGCATCCATTAAAAACAGTTAAGTAATAGCTATATAGATTCAGCTAAGTTTTAATATGTATTTATTTATTTATAAATATGACTCATAAATAATAAGCTGCCTGTTGACACCGAATAACCACATACATTTAGCAGTTTTAAACAAAAAGGGCTTTGTGAATACTGAACTAAAAACAATATTTTGCCATAAATAAAATTATAGAACAAATTGTAATAACTTTTACAAAATAATGTACAAGTATAGTGTGATCCATATAAACCTGAACCATTTCAATAGGCCATAACTTCTGTACGAATAATAGGACATGCGTGCAATTTTGGGAGAATATATTACACAATTGGGAGATTACATTACACTATTTACATCTCAGAGAAAATGTTAGAAGTGTCTTCCACCAGCATCTATACATGTTTGCACTCATCTCACCATATTCTCTGAAGTTTTACGGAGATAATATCGAATTGAGAGAAGGTTATTTCCAGCAAGATGGAGCATCGTGCCACACATCTAGTGACACCATGGATCTTGTAACCAGTTTATTTGATAATCAAATAATCTCAAAAGGTTTCTCCCTCTCCCCAGATCCCCTGAGCTAACCTCATCGGATTTTTTCTTGTTGGGGTATCTAAAAATAGAGTTTACAAGAATAGGCCACGGATAATTGATGTTCTCGAGGTATCCATTCGAAACGAAATAAGTAACATTGAAGAGGATACTCCCCGTAAAACTTCAGAGAATATGGTGAGACGAGTGCAAACATGTATAGATGCTGGTGGAGGACACTTCCAACATTTTCTCTGAGATGTAAATAGTGTAATGTAATCACCCAATTTTGTATTATATTCTCCCAAAGTTACACGTGTGTCCTATTATTGATTCAAAAGTTGTGGCCTATTAAAATGGTTCAGGTTTATATGGATCGCACTGTACCTTTAAATATATTTTGTCCACTGTTTCAAAAAATTGGCTTTTATGTTCAAACCTTTGGCTTCAATTGCAGACTATAATCTACATTCTTGCATCCCTTTAAAACATCGACACACGACTATTTAAAAGTCCAAGAGCATACGATTTAAAGGTCTGTATTTATTTCCAATGCCTTTTATTCGAGTTGTTACTTTCTTATAGTTTTAGATATTAAAATTGCTCCTTCAGTATAGTTTGCAAACCAATCTTCTCAAAATTCTTAGCAGAAACTAGGACAGAATAAAGTAAAAACTAGCATATACGTACACATTTACAATGCTCACATAATTTGAGCACAGAGAATAGATGGTTATAACCAGACATCGAATCGCATACACCTTAGAAATCAAAGTACGTACACGGGTACTATACAAGGCCAAGTGACACATCAACAAACGTCCGTGTCAACAAGTATATCGATGCGCTGTGTGTACAGTCCGGCACGGATACAAAATGTAACGTACGTTACAAATGCCATCCTCCTCATTGCTTTCAATGTGGGAATTACAGTGAACAACCATGTATCTTCGTAAATTGCCGAATAAGAATTTTCTTCGCCTTTTGCTGAAACAAAATAAAAATATTGGGAGAAAGTTCTTTCAACGTCACATGACGTTAATGGTGCCTATGAGTAATACAAATCATTTTCATGTATTTGTACAAGACTTGGTTTATTTTTTATCCTGAAAATCCAGTATTTTTGTTTAGAATACTGGACATTTTTTTTTTCTCTCGTTTGGTAGGTGGTGCATTCTGTATATTGTTGAGTTTTGTAGATACCTTCTCGACTGGTTTTAGAAAGCTCGAAAGTATATTCTTCAAGATGCTTAATGGTTGTTGATAATACCCAAAGCTTTTGATTTGTAAAATGGAGATTGTCCAACAATTGTTGTAAAAGTAATGCTATCAACACAATATATCAAACACCTTTCACTCCCTGGTAGACAGATCTACCTGCGTGGTGAGCAGTAGTTGTAATGAAACTAAAGCTACGCGTTGCGATCCTGCTTGTTGTCCCCGGGACTGACGTCAGCACTTATATACTCCGAGACTCGTAAACTTTATATCCCTTTAAAGGTGCATGGCATCCAATGTCTGGTTATAACAATTATTTAAATAATTAAAGATTTTGTTTTTCTAATGGAACCAGAAGAGTGTCAGTTTTCTGTATTGCAGCAGTATTTCATTATTCAAAATTACAACTTTTTCATCTTGTGCGATACCTAATTATTTAGTATAATAAACATAAGATGATTTTCTAAAAAGTATTAAAGATATCTGCGATATATGCATTAAATTTAAAACACTAAGGTTTGCAGAAACTAAATATGTAACATCATTTTAAAACATTTACATGTTTAAATTTCACTGATTTAGTGTTGATTCAAACCTCGATATCGATTTTTTGGACGAAATTGAGAAATATCTACGTAAGCTGGGGAGAAACTAAACAGAGAATAGAGGACAAAGCAGGTGTGTACAAAAAACTCAGGTCTCAGCACGTAAAAATGGGGGGCAAAGGCAGGATTAATGCTTCCTTTCTAGTTTCTGCATGGTTCTTGGCTTGAAGCAATTACAGTGTTCGCCAGCGAAACGTTACTCAACTTCCCGTGCGCAGCAACCGAAAAGCTTCCTAGAGCATTTCCAACACGTCTCCCTGTCCGTCTGGACTGGTTTGGTCCGACCTGCTCTGCCTAAAGGATCTTCCTTCGCATTACGGACTGTCCTATTCCGTCATTCATGAATATAGCAGGTAGCTGTGAATATAGTTTTAAAAGGTGTGATCTGATACAGCTCATTCTCAGAAATGCCCGCCCCTCGCTTTCCGGGCATTGGTTTCATATCCTGTTCAGCATCTCATCTGCAGACTTTCCTCAATTTTGAACTAGAGCTTATCGTTAGTGAAGCTACAAAGTACCCTGCAGGTCAGTTAAACTTATGTGGGCGGAAAGTTATGTTTTACAAGCTATACTTATTGTTATTCCAATTGTTGTTTGCTGCATTGGGTAAAGGGATGTCCTATGTGATGTGTGACCACGAGAACAGCAAATAACTAGGAATGGGTCAATACTAGTTTTTCTCGATACTCGATATTTTCAACGATACCCGATACTTCGATACTCGATACCTTCATTACTATTTCTAGTTTCAATACAAAATAGAGCGTGTAGTGCCAGTAAAATTAAATAGGTGCACATATTTAATGGCAAATTAACTTACCACTTGAAATAATGAGTACCCATAGTGATAACAAGGAATATTTTGGAAATGCTTATGCAAAACATTACTTAAGATAAACTATGTGCTTTGACAATATCTGATTTTTTGTGCAACGTTAGATTGTCTTAGAAGCATCAGTGTGCTCATTTTTAAACCTTAAATTAGACATTTAAAAGCAAAACGGTCCACTTTATAACTGCATTTTCACTCTTTAGGGGTCAAGTCCATTTCTTTTATTGTCTCTTAAAAGTCCTGCTGCGCTAAATAGTCTTTCAGAGGAAACTGTTGCAGATGGAACACACACACACACACACACACACACACACACACACACACACACACACACACACACACACACACACACACACACACACACACACACACACATACACACACACACTATTACACAGCCTATTTATAAGGCTATTTTTTGTTCAGTTCTGGGAATTTTGAATTTGTTTTCCAGCATTAGAAAGAGGAGGTGACAAATTGTCGTTTAGATATGCAGTGACTTCTTCTTGGCACTTAATTTAACACACGATCATTTTCTTGCATTGTACAGGTACCACATTCCTGGCAATTTCTCAGGCCTTGCAATGCTCTACTTGCGTCATTTTGTGATTTTAAAATAAAATAAAAATATATATAATCATCACTGAATTAACGAAAAGATGTCGAGCTAATAATTTTATGAAGTATGGTCAATGTCAGTACCATACTAGTATCGTGAGTATCGATGTATCGCAAGTATCGATAAAAAATAACCACTTTTATCGATAGAAATAACCACTTAAAATAACCAAAATTAAAAATAACCACTTACAACTTGAGAAAATTACCTGTGATATTTTGAAAACTCAAAAATATAACAAGGAAACTTTCAGATATAATTAATTCCTCAAAGAGTTTGACGAGATCATCTTTTATGAAGTAAGATTTCGTCTACAACTTGCCATTTACCAATTATATGTGTCACTCAAAGTGAAAGGCACTTCCCAGGTATTTCCAGAAAATTCAAGTTAAATATTTCATTTTTCATGCAAATATATTAAATATGTGTCATTTTTATTAAAATTATTATATTATTTCTGATTATTTTGTATAGTTAATATTAGTTATGGACACGTAGAAAGAATGTCTTTCAAGTTCCTCTTCTTAGTACAACTGTAGTACTGCTAGCTTATGGAACAGCTATCATATGCAGACATATGGATTATTATAAAATAATAATTTTTTAGAAAATAAAAAATACTGAAATATTGTCCATATAAGGGTAATTCTAAATAAAGAAACTTTCTTAATAAGACGCTGGTCTAAAATACCAAATTTATCTTTGAACCAATCTTTTATTTTAAATCATGCTGTTCACATACACGCACACAACGGAACACCACGACCTTTTAATAAAAATCTCTTTTTTCACTGTGAGAGTTTCGAGGAATTTTTTGTAATGAAGATGCAGCAAAGTTATAGCTACATATATATTCTGTCAGGGAAGTACCGAGAACTGATCATATAAAATTCTCGTATAAGAGTAGATTAAAAATTATTGTTGAGGCTAAGTTGGTACATCTTTCCTCTATACCCACGCGGAGTTTGACTGTCATCTGTCAGCTAGTTTGTTTACAGGTCGCCATTTTGTTAGTGCATCTCAAAGATGTGTTGCAATTTTACAATGGATAAAAATATTGAACAAAGAATCTGTCCCAAATGTTGCATTGCAAATGATATTTCGTCTGCCGAATCGCTCAAAATGTTAGAGAGGGTTTACGGTGAATCGACTTTATTAAACACTCGTGCGTATGGCTATAAAGTTTATCATGAATTAAAAGCCCATAGTGTAACACTCTCTGGGAATAAAATTTCGCAAAATTGTATTCTATAATATGTTGTACGAAAAGTGATTTCTTCCCTACGAAATAGAATGGTATTTTACTATTGCCATAATATAAAAGTATGTATTACTACACACTCTGTCCTGTATGTGCAGTTTCAGATCATAAGTTAATGTACCAGATGGCCCATTAAGGTGTGATGCAGAGGAAATAAGGCAACCTTTCAAACAGGAAGGAAAAATACTTCAACAACTGAGGATGCAGATAAGTCACTTCGTGTATAAATGCCAAGTGGTGTCCATAAACATCCTGGAATTGCATATTTAGGATGAATAAACCTTTGATATATTTGATACAATTCAGCTATAAATGTTCAGTTTACTTACGAAGCATTCTGTATACTCGAGAAGTGTGCAAAAACACAGACAGACGTGTCTGTTGAGTAACACTTGAAATTCCTGGAAGAGAAAACTGAAAACAATTCCCACTTAATTCACCGGAGCCTCGTCTCATTTTCTTCGCTTCCATTTGTCATGGTGCTACGCGAAATTTCAGTAAACGGCAATAGCTAACTGCCTCTAGGTGAAAAACTTGTGAATACTTTTTGGACTCATTTTAGAGGTAGTTCCACCCTGCTGGTTTGAAAGCCTCAATTGTGGGAAAGCAAATATAATTAGAAGTACTCATGCTAATAACCTAATCCCAAACTCAATAATAAATTGTGTCGAGGAGGATATGATATTTATATGTCAAACGGCTGTTATATATGGGAATGTTTTATCTTTTCAGTTACCTACATTTAGTAGGAAGAGTGTTGCATTCCACAGTTGAAATAGTTAAAATATCTCTCCCCGCCAACGTGCATTTTTAGAGAAAGGTCCTATGTGTGTGGATTTTCTTTGCTTAAGGAAGCTTTTTGGAAATATTTATGAACGCTAATGATAATTTTGAAGAAACAAAATGCTCCACTGGGTGGAGATAATATCTATAGATGAAATCCTTTAAACAAAAAGTAAACCTAGATGGGTACCCTGAAAAACTTCATGATCATGTGTCCGTGTGTCTTTGAACGGCATAACTCCAAAAGTAAACGCTGGTTAACCGTTGTTTATGGGACTTGTAAGGTAAGTTGATGTTCATTAGAAAGTGAAAGAATTTAACGTCCCAGGCGTTAGCTCCGAGGGCTTAAATTTCAAGAGCATGATAGCTATTCCATACGTAATTTTATCTGTTACCTAAGAAAAAATTGACTTGAACTATGAATTATAAAAATATCAAAATTTGTTTTACAAAAGATATAAAATTGATGTATTTACTAGTTGTAAGTCTTGATGGTGATGCAAAAACAACAAATGATAAACTGAATGTCAAAATAAGTTACTCAGGTGACGGCCGGTGAGGGCGGCCGGTGAGGCATTGTATTGGCGGTGCCATAATAATTAATTAAATAAGTAAATAATAATAATGAATGAATAAATAAATAAATAATAATAAATGAATGAATAAATAAATACAAAATAAATAAATAAATAAGGGTTGTTAAAATATAAATATGTGTAACAATTTCGAACGATTTAGGTAATCTTATCAATAATCCATCCTATTTTATAATATATTGTACCAAACAGAACGTACAGGGAAACGGAAATAGATATTTATTATATCCGTACTCTTGTTACGCACAGGTGTAACGAGCACAGTAAAAGTTTGATAATACAATTCATGGAGAATGTGTACGTTTTCGCGACAGAGAGACAGTTGTCTTAAGTCCCGTGCTTTACTGCACTCTAGCGGATAAAGAGTAAGTTATGCGCAAGAGAAATCTCGGCACCATCTTCTCCCATAAGAAGCCGTGTATAAGCAGACATCCTAGCCCTTAACACAGGGGCTTATGAGCGTAGACGGTGCCGTCCAGGAATCGGCACCAAGCCAAGGAAAACAACCAGGACGGAGAGCTTGCGTTTAACACGCCTATTCGCACGAGGGAGCAGATTACTCAAAAACAATCTTTTTTGCGCAATTCCTATACACATCTCTTTCTTTCGCTTTCATACAGATGGTGGCATGGTACAGCGGCACTACCTCAGAAACCTCCCCTGGTTATACCTGAAGAAATTTGAAAGGAAGTTCGAATTGCAGGTCTTAGTTTGTTGCCACAAATTTATGACAAAGAATGATTGTCTTAAGAAATGTTGCAGTTCAAAATCGTTAATAATATTTGCGAGGAAGAGCATTTTTTACCCATAGAAATCACAGGTACTAAAATCATCAGTCTGTGGTATATTTGTTTCTTGTTTTTCAGATAAGTAAAGAAAAATTGAATATCAGACTAAGGCATCAACGAGGTAATCGATAGTCAAACAGATTTTAATATAATGTCTTTGGCGCTATATTAGGTAGACGTTCCTGCAGAATGTGCTTTTGTCTCGCAAATTTTAACTTTATTCTTCTGTTTGTCCTGCTATATTGACTCTGGTAGAGATAATTCTACTCTTTGTAGAGATAATTTATATCTTACAGTAAAAGGCGCACTTTTCAGCAACAAAAGTATCATGTAATGATGTTTTTTTTTTCTTATGGTCGTGGATAAACATTATTTACATTTATATTACGTTTATTATATAAATATTATTTAAGATCGGCATCCTCCAAGGATGCAACGCGAATATTTTCAAGAAAATCCTTCATCCCAGACTGCTTTTATATAGAAAATTTTTTCTTAATTTTTATATTCCCAAAAAATTTTCTTAACGATTTTGATTAAATTACCGTACTCTAAGACATTTGCACCATAAATAAAATGTATACATTAAATATTTGGGAAAAATAGCCTGTGAAGTTGACTTTCTTGTGATTTATTTTTACAGTCTGTAAATCGTAAGTGAAGGACCAAACGTAATACACAAAAGATGTAAAGTTCATAAAATAGCACGATTTAATTCAAATGAAATTATAAAATTAAAAATAACGAAAATATTTCCACGCGAGTATAGTTTGGGATGAGGATTCTATTAAACTTTCTATAGCATAATTGGGAAACACTTAACTTTAATAACAAGTTTTATTTTACTCACTTTTTTTGAGTTATGCTGTTCACAGATACAGGGAGATATTTTTCTAAAGAATTAATTATTTGGGTTTATATACATGTATCTTCACTGAAATGTGGGTACTGAAGTTTAGTATGTTCTTTATCTCAGTTCGTGCAGTAGAGAAAGAAAAATACTTTTTATCTCAGAGCACGACCTTCCTAACAACTCTGTGAATAGAAAAAAAAAGAAATATTGAGGTTTTAAAGTTCTACAAAAGAATGTGCTCGAGGGCGACACCTGAATGTTTTCAGAAAATACACAAAAGTTAAATGATTTTATCCTTTTTCAAAGTATTACGCTTCGACAATAATACATGTATGCATTCAATGAAGCTAGTCCTTAAAGCACTAAAGCCACCTTTTCTATAACAATTTAGAGAATAGGATTTTATAATCTCCCACGGCTTAAGCTGAGCAGGAAAAAGTGATTCTATACATCTTATCTTTAATTTTTGGTAAGGTGCTAGGTCCGGATGTATGTGTCACCTTAAGGGCATCCAGATACTCAGCTGTCAGTATGCTGTATGCGACGATGCCTTGTCATCATGTAAAGTTGTTTCTTTAGTGCATTTTTCACCAACGTTTTCTTAAGCTTTGCGGTAAACATTTGCCTATTAGCTGACAATAACGGAAGGTGTATTTTCTAATGTTATAGCAAAATATACTTTCAATATAACTCTCCTTCCAGCACTGCAAGTTCTTCGGATTTTTGTAATCTTAGATCATGTTCGAAAGACTCATTGAAAAGATTAACCTTTTTTTTTTCAGAAGCATAGGAATGTGTCCTCGATATTCACAATACTTGCATGGTATTGACATTGAACGATACTTCAGAAAATTCACTCGATACTTTTCCAATATTTCGTTGGTGTTTCTGCAATTTTTATTTTATTTTAAAACTTCTGAATATTATTGCTGCAATAGAACATTGCAAAATCCGAGAAATTGCCAGGAATGTGTTATCTGCAGAGTAACATTATGCAAGAAAGTAATCTTGTGTATAATTCACTGCCAGTTACCAGTTCGCAAGAAGAAATCGCTGCATACCGCAACGAAGATTTGTCTCCTTCTCTTTCTAGTGCACTTAATTACCGGAAAACAGATTTAAGGCAAGGCTACACTGAAAATTCGCCGAAAATGTTGAAATTCGTGTAATTACTTTTTGGCAGTTTTTGGTAGCTTGGGGTGTGTAGTAATAGATGGCATGCTATTTTTATTATTTGCGCCATTTTAGGCCATCACGTGACAATTTAAAGATACCTTTAACAATCGTTAAAAGTAGCAATCATTATTTTAAAATTAATTAATTTTCTAACACTTTTCAGTATACAAAATGCCTCACGCGTCAAAGTTTTTCATTTAACTTGGTGAAACTTACATGATATGTCCATAATATGTACATAAGAAACTTCACATCTCTCCCCTGTTTTGTTAATGCTGATGTTTTCAACATTATATGGTGTTAAGGAATAAAAAAGTGAATATTTTCAAAATTTTGAGAGTTAACACAAGGAAAATGTTTTAGAACAAGAATATGCTAGAATATGCAAAGAATATTTCAAAAAAAATAAGAATGTTGGTCTTTTAAAATTGCTATGTACTAGCGGGAAACAAAAATTCAACTTAAAAGCTCAATTTTTTGACGTGTAGAAAATTTTATATAGCCTCTAATTAAATAAAATTAACAAATTAATGAACTATTTGGTGTAGCAACATGAAAATTTTCATGCAAGTTTAAAATGATACTACAATTACGTGGCTAATTGTTCGCAATAATATGTTTATTATTATAGAATTTGGAATTTTCAATGTAACCTTGCCTTAAAAGTTAAAAATTTACAGAACTAAAAAGAATTAGCTGCTAAATATTTATGTATGCTATTAGCAATTTTCTCTGAAAGACTGTTTCACACAGCCACACTATGTGACAGAAAAAGAAGTAGACTTGACTCCAAAAGAGTAAAAATGCTACTGTTTTTTAACAAAAACTTATAAAAGTGGACTTTTTTAATTTTAAATGTCTAATGTGAAGTTTAAAAATAAGAACAACAATGATTTTTAAGCTTTGTGTCATTAAATATTTAATTTTATTGGAATTACACAGTTCTCCCAGCATTCTGATTTGTATTGAAACTAGAAGGAGAAATGACGGCATCGAGTATGAAGTATCGGGTATACTGAAAAATATGGTTCGGTATCAAGAATCCAGTATTGAGAAAAATTGGTATCGATCCATCACTATTTAAAACATTAAAAGGTTCATAGCTTGGAAATGTTCTTTAGTTCAAATTTATTGGATGATATTCAACAGGCTATTAGGCTAAATCGAGCAAACATATGGCGATCAACTCGAAAACATTCGAAATTAGTTGTCAAGTATACACAAATTTGATTTGTTTTAAGAACATTGCATTTTAAAAACGTTCAGTGTCGCTATATGACTTAATTTAGTAGAGTGACTTGTGGGACAGTTGTGTTTCCACCCAATGCCCCACTCAACCTTAAACTTGAGGTTGATTCTAAAAATCCAGCTCAGACATCTATTGACAAAATATTAAGTTATTCCTTCCTGTAGTATAAACCAATCCTAAAATAATATCACGTATAATAGGTGCCTGCAGTGCAAGTCACGTCTCGTATAGCTGCAAAGTAGTTCCGGAAGTGAATCTGCAATACCGTGACTATACTTCCGTGCAGGGGACTGTTTACTCCCATTTCGTGATTTTTAGATATCTAACGATAGCACGTTGCTTCACGTTTGTAAACTAAGGATTCATCAACACGTATTAGTAAAGGAGGCCTTGAGTGGTTGCCTGTTGACATTGTTCATCATGCATCCCATAAGTTGTTTCTGTTTTGAGTTTTTTCTTCTTCTGAAGGTCATCATCGGTTGTCCTTTATATCGGTTAACTTGTTACAGTGACTATGATTAACTAACAAACTTAATATTTTCAATTTCTTGATCCTTATTTAAATTCTACCCAAATAACTCTGGAGCAGTGATTTTATCCTGAGTCCAAAACTGTACAGTAACCTTTTTATGTATAGCTAAATCCTGCCCGCCTCGGTAGCGTAGATGGTAGCGTGTCTGCCTCACGTTCACGAGGTCCCGAGTTCGAATCTCGGTCAGGGTGAGTTACCTGGTTAACGCTTTTTCCGGTTTTTTTCCCTTATCCTGAAAGACGAATGTCCTAGCTCTAAGCTCCATGGACCCCGAACTCATTTGAGCATCATTTCACCAATTTCATTCACCATCCGATATGACAACGTTGGAGGACGTAAATTACACCAGAAAAAGTAGCTAAATCCAATTTTTCGTACCAAATCTCGGTACAGAATTGTTAGATGGAATGCATCTACCGACTGTAAGTGTGTGCTATTTGTGCATAAGGCCATACATAGCAAATCAAGGCGTTGGTTACGTAGTAAAGTTCGTGTTGAAGTTCGGGGTTTGCTTCCCGGCTTAGGATGGTGATTTTAAGTCGGTCCTATGTAAACTTTCATCTTTGACAAGCTCATTTTAAGTATCCACAAGATCAGATGTAATTTGAAGTCCTTGGTAAAAGCTGAACGTCCTGTCACTCTCCTTTCATCTATATTCACCCTGTTAGGAGGGTAATTCCATCTCAGAAATGGGTCCAGTCATCGCTTGGTGAAATGAAGCTATTTCCGAAGGTCGACCAGGTCTTATTGAGAATATTAAATAAATACACAGTAAGTTATTGTAATTTCGACTTTATAATAGTGTTCTTAGTGGAGACTGCACCGTAGGTAGTGGACACTGTTGATACGTGCAAGGCCTAGGTTTAGGGTGCCACCTCAACAGTTGCCATTATGAGGACCAAGGAAAATCTGGAAAAAAAGAAACTGCCTGGAAGGGCAGTCCTGACGGAATTTGAATTGCAGGCCTCCAGAGCTTGAGTTCGTGTCTTAACGACCTTGGCTACAGGTGTCGATAATTACGAAATGAGGTATTGGAACAAGTGGAAAGTTTTGAATACTTGAAATTGCAATAAGCAGCAACGTAAACTGTTGTCAAGAAGTCAATCCAAAGGAAGCTTTGAATCAAAACATCTGAAAGCAAATGAAACTGGAAAGAATGGGAAGTTTGAAATTGCCAGACAAAATCATGGTGACGTCATTCTTCAAACACAGAGATAAGAGAGCATAATAGTGAATGTATAAACATATTATCACGACTTAAGTTAATTACAACCTTTTGTGACTTGATTAACCGTTTCACAAACATTTACTCTGGTGCATTCAACTTTTTAAGAGAAAAAAAAATTGTGTAGCATTAGTCTATAAATGTTTATATTATTTTCTTTCTCGTGAGATTACCGATAATGTACAAATTATTTTTATGTTATTAATTCATTCAAAATAATAAAATTGCTTTATTGTTGTGCCTCATGTATGTGAAATGCATATCAATTTCGAAAACCATAATCATTTACTCCCCGACTATAACAATGTACTTCTCACGCTCATATTGCAGTATGGTGCTTACTGCGTTCAGCAATTGATACTGGAATTATTTTCTGTTAAGATAAATAAATAAATAGATAAGTAGTTGCAATAAATAATTTTCAAATGTTAAAATCACTGCATAATGTAAGAAATATAAGCTGCAACGCAATGCCTTTAGGAAGTTCCATAAGGATAAGCAACTATCTGTAAGTCAGAGTAGCTAAGGCGTTTGGATATTCTAGCTAAATCAATCAACAAGAAATCCATTAGCCCAATGTTCCGGTACCAAAATTTAATACCTACTTTCAGAAGTCATAGTGCCTGCAAATACCCTATACAAAGTTTAAGATAAGAGAGAATGACTCTTCAGTACGCTTTCTATTGTACAGTCACACGTAGGTCCTTCTTGCATTGCAAGGCTGCACACACTACAGACACATTCTCGCTTCCTATCTCCACTCAGACGTTCCAATGTTTCCTACAGCTGGCCCACATCTCGTGAACTGTTGGTCTAAACTGGAGAACGTACGCAATTCACACACTTCTGCTAATAACTTAAAACATCACAACAATTTCGTATTTGGAAATAATCATTTTTTTTTCCACACTAGCCGGTGTAGGCTGAGGTTTGAATCAGTAGAACCAGACTGAAAAATTCAATGCCATAGCTGGAATTTGAACCACGGATCTCCCGCTCTCCGTGCGGTTGCTCTAAACCATTGAGCTACTATGACCAACATGCCGACATGATATTAAATTCTCCAACTGACTCGTATGTTTCCCGGTAGACCACTAGGGGTTCTCATATGCTATGAGACACGCAACTTTTGTGGCGACTTACTATGCTATAAGTAATAAGTCCCAGGCTTCGTAGTTAAACCACTGTGTTTTTTAGGTAAATTGATGGAAATAAACTTTTTGGTGGCTAATGTGGAAACAAAAAAGATTATTTCCATCAATTTATCTAAATAACAGTGGTTTATCTATGAAGCCTGGGACATAGTACTGAGAGCATAGTAAGTCGCCAAAAGGGAGCGTGTCTCATAGCATATGAGAACACCTAGGGTCTAAGGGGAAACATGCGAGTCAGTTGGAGAATTTAATGTCATGTCGGTATGTTGGTCATAGTAACTCAATGGTTTAGAGCAACCGCACGGGGAGCGGGCATCCGTGGTTCAAATCCCGGCTATGGCATTGAATTTTTCAGTCTGGTTCTACTCATTCAATTTCCTATTTGTCACCACTAAATGCCAATCTACCTAAATTGTTATTGCTAATACTATTGAAATATACTTTCGGTTGTGTTTAAAACGCTACATAAAACAAAACAACAACAAAAAGTTTTCTTCACGCGCTTCAGACTTCACGTGACAAAATCTGTCAGTGTTTCCTAATTATCGAGAGTCGCCATTGCACCGGAAGCCTACGAAGACTTCAAGATTACGAAAGCGTGAATATGCAGTGTTGAATGAGCCCGCGGAACTGGTCACTAAAATCTAGCAGCTGTCAAATTGTCAGCAGCACCGCGGATGTTCGCGAATAAATTTTAAAAATGTATTCAGAGCATATTCATAAATTTTCTTGTTTTTTCTTTTTTCTCCAGAAATTCTTGGGGAAGTGGCGCCACCAGCGCTTCATTTCACGGTTTGCCACTGGTGCCTCTGGTGGCCTGGTGCCAGCTTACATTTCTCATCGTTATTACGTTATTATAAATTGTGATACTTAAAAGGTAAGCAGATATAATACAGGTTTACTGCAAATTATGACTGATAGATCAAAGGAACCATAACCTTGGTACATTTGACAAAATAATCTTGTGTGTGTCCCTTGGGTAATACGACACACGTCCAGGCGGAAATGCAATTTGTTCCATACATTCTGTAGCATTATCTTGTTCACCCATTTGTAGCCATTTTGTAAAGGCATTACAATTGTGCTGCCAGCTGGTGCACACAACGCGAACTTGGGGAGTTTGATATATCAACCGCTGTTTGTCATGTAATAATTTGAAAAACATAGCATTTTGAAAACGAATGAATGATTTATACTAATCCTCTACTTCAGTAAAGAGTTTCCAGTACAGTAACAGTTAAATTTTACATCTTCAGTCAGCTCATCCTCAAATAGTTGATTTATTACTGTCATAAATATTCTAACTTCTGGAACAGCTGTACGTTTAAAAAATATGCCTTATATGCATTCCAAAATAATCTGAGGAGGAAAAAAAATACGCATCTTAAGCACAAAAGCTTCAAATTCATAACAGCATTTACCTTGGATCGAGATGGTGGTAGATTGCATTTTGTTTGTAAGAAACCTTAGTGGTTTCTAACCTCTCTTCACGACAGCAACAATTCTTTGAATTTAAGCAACACTTCCTGTTATGGGTCACCGGTTCACAGACATCGTTACTATTGTGTAATGTTATAACATTACTTTAAACTTACAGTACAGTAACTGTAACTGTAGTTACCCGTATGTGTTATGCGTGAGCTTCACAATTTCTTAAAGTCTTCTTTTTGTAGTTACGAGGGCTGTTCAATAAAGAATGATCACAGTTTTGTTTTGAAAACGTACCTTTACTCATCCTCATAATTTTGATGGTCCTTCTCAAAATAGTCTCCCCCTGAATGTGATGCACTTGTCCCAGCGTTTCTGCCAATCTTCAAAGACATGCTGGAAACCATTTTTTGAGAGATCCTTCAAAATCGTCTCCTCAGCCTTCACCACTGCTTCTGATGGATAATGCCTCCCACGAAGGCGTTTCTTCAAGTTAGGGAATAGAAAAAAGTCACATGGGGCTAAATCCGGACTGTGAGGCATGCACTCCATGTTGATTTTTTGCAAGATATTCAGCAACAATATTGGCGATATACGACCGCATATTATCGTGGTGCAGCATCCAGCCTGCTTCACGGAAATGTGGTCTTTTGTGCCTGATATGGACTTGCAATGTTTTCAGGATATCCCTGTAGTATTATCCAGTTACTGATGTGTGTGCAGGCACAACATGCCGATAAACCATTCCATGAATATCAAAGAATGAGATGACCATAACTTTCCCAGCAGAAGCATCCACTTTTGCTTTTTTGGAGGTTGGTGATGAAGGAGATTTACTCATTGAGCTTTCCTGTTTGCTCTCAGGATCAAAATGATGTAGCCAAGTTTCATCAGCAGTGATTACGTTTGAAAGAATCTCCGGATCTTCCTCTAACATCAATTTTAACTGCATACAGACCTACATGCGAATGTCCTTTTGTTCGGAAATCAACAGTCTTGGAACCCATCGTGCACAAACACGTCTCATGTGTAATGTTTCTGTCACGAGCCTGTGGGCGGCACCCAATGAAATGTTCAGTATTTCAGAAAGTAATCTTAAGGTAATTCGTCGATCCTCTCTCACAATGGCAGCAGCAGTGTTTATGTTTTCTTCCGTAAGAGCAGTAACTGGAGCACCGGGTCCACCTTCCACTGAAATTGATTGTCTCTCCTCTTTAAACATTTAAACGAGCTCTGCTGTAGGGAAGAACAAACTCTCCATAAGCCTCCTGTAACACTGTATAGGCCTAAACTGAACATTTGTTGAGACGAAAGCAGAATTTCAAAGCCGCATATTATTCCTCGCGTGTCACCTCCATTGCAGTGGTAGGCGATACTGAAAATGTCGGAACTTTCCTGGTTCTCACAGACGGAAACCAGGAGTACCAACAATGAAACAACTACGGAGTGTTTGTTTCACATTAAGCTAACAGAATATAATATATTTGTATTTTTTGTGCAAAAATTACGACCGTAAAAAATTATGAACATTCTTTATTGAACAGCCCTCGTAACTTTGGTAAAGCTTTTGATGAGTTGTATTGACTCCACATTATTGACTTGGTAACTGTAATAATTTTATAACAAATTAAAGGGGGATAAATAAATAATTGCAATAAATCAATTTTATATTAAAATAAATTATTAATGCAAATAGCATAAGTTCAAAATTTTCCAGAGAATTGAAGCCATTAACAAATGTGTTAAGGCAACAGGTCACGTTGAGGGGAGTCAAAATGCCCTATGTTACTAATGCTAAGATGGGATTTATTCTGTATAGAAATACAAATGTTTACATTGTGTGTATTGGTTCTTCCTAAATATATTGATTCTCATTCGTATAAGAATCTAAAGTAGTACATACTTTATATTTCTTTTTACTGCAGTTCTAATTTTTTCGTTAAATACTGAACTTTTTATTTTTTTAAAAAATAATCCATTTGAGGAAATTGAATCTCTGAAGAGCTACATCACTGTGAAATTTAGATTATGTCATACAATTTGTATGGAGATATTACTAATGGTTTATGAAAAAACGGGGTTTTTATATTGAAAAATGTAGTTTTGAGAAAATAGATGTACATGAATTTTTTAAATCAAAGCCTCTTTTTTGTCAAGATCCATCAAAAGATATAGCTAAGTCAGTATTATTATCATTTTTACTATAGATTCACTGATAGCGGCCTTCATTGAGTCTTCAGCTATCTTTTTCACACTTGTTCCCACTATTAATGTGTAGCGAATAACATTAGTTGGTGGATTGGGGAGATTTAGCATACCACAAAGTACTTACCAGCTGAAAATCTCTTTCCAATATATCTCAGTAACCTCAAATTATTTTCAAAAAGCTTTTTTTTTTTTTAAATTTTTTCTGATGTGTAAAAATTGTAAAAACAACACAAAACGGCTGAGTACAATATAAAAATATGCAAATATCCAAGGTATTACCACTTGTTTATATAATTAAACAAACTATAACCACAAAACTCTGATGCTATATTGAATTCCAGATTAGCTCAGAAATTTCCCATATCAGAATTTTCTCTTATATAGACAAAACACAGCCTTTTAGTCTAAATAGTTATTGAGTTATATTTTGTTCTATTAAACCTTGCCAGGATTTTAAAAATGTAAAGGATTACAGTTATATTTATAAAAATTAATTTAAAATAGTAAATATTGGTCTATTGTAATAAAACATATGTCAACTTAATCAGGATGAATTGAAGACATGCCTGGAAAAACGGGCTAACTCTCAAAATAAAGCATTTTGCGATAAGTGCTGCCCTCTGTTGTTGCGGCAGAGAGCTATCTTTTCTTGTGTTGGTCTATCCTCCAGCAATTATATTACGCTACATAGAGAGAGGTGAAGTTCTTGAGTTTCGTAATATGCCACTCGTATAATCTCAAAAATGGACTATCCTGTTCATCCTCTGTGCCTGCCATCTAGTGGCTGATCAAAGATATTTACCTTGTGACCGTGACTTCAGCTTTATGGAGGGGGAAAAAAGAGGCAAGCAGCCTACAATTATGTTGCATATCAGTGAATGCAGCTAGTGAAAAAACCAGGGTAAAGAATCCTTTTCATGTTGTCACTAACGTTTTCATTTCTGCAAAGCCTCTTCTGGATGAACTACAGAAAAGAACAGTTTCAGAATAAGGGCAAAATATGCTCTTGAGCAAGGTGACATGCAAGAAAATACTTAAAGACTACCACTTTAAGCTATAATTTAAATACACTTACGGTGGTATTGAGGATTATGACATTTTTGGACATTAGAAGGAAATGGCAAACCATCGCTTACATGACATTTACTCCAAAATACAATCGTCCAAGACCTATAAACCCTGCGAAATTAAAGGACTTACAGGATCTGATGAATTATGCCTCACCAATTTATCATGAGTACTATAAAACTCTTAAATCTGAGACCACAGCTCCTCAGAATATTACTGATGGACCTTTAATCAGCCGGGCTACAGCTAAAAAGCTTGCACCTACTTTCCAAAATGATATACTTATTGAAAAGTGGAATAACCCAAAGTGTATGATGTTTAAAAATGCCAAAATACATATTTAATTATTAATTTTACCTAAAATGTGTGTAAAATGTGTCTAGAATAAAACTTGAGTAAAAGCTGATAAAGGTTTTCACCTTATTTTTCTTAATTTATTTTTATTAATGTTATTACATAATTTTATGTTTTGGTGTCTATTAAGGATAATACTGGTAAAATATGCTGTATTCTGAGAGATGAAATAAAATAATGTGAACAATTTCTTTCAGCCTCATTAACAAAACACTTTTTTCTCCATTTTTAAAAAATGTGGGTTAACCCGTTTTTCCGGGCATGTGTCAATTATACTTTCATGATATGCAACAGCCTGCAAAAGTCAAAATTTGTCATATAAGGCCTTTATTACTCCCGTTAAGAAGAAAACTTTTAGCTCAAGAAGCTCAGTTTACGTTCAAAATTCCCAGCAAATTGTAAAATGCACAACGACCAGTTTTGAAAATTGGGAAGGCAAAAGGATGTCTTTAAATTTGGCAACATATTTGTAGTAACTATGAGGCAGTCATGACGTAGGCATATTTTAGCTCATATAATTGTGTGTGTTTGTAAAATTTCTGTGATCAATTATCGGCATCCTTAGCGTTTAAAGATCGCGCTCGATTTATTTGGAAGTCGGTGCAAGACGTTTCACCGATAAGCATTTCACCGACTCACTTGCGCTTCTATTATTGTAGCGGAAGCAGCACCAACAATAACGTACGGACTTCAACTGACGAAAAGAAATTTAGAGAACACAGAGAAAGTGAAGACAACATTTATGTAGAAAATGCTGTGCCTATCCAAATACAACCTACAAGGTTAACGTACGAAATGTGCAGAAGATTTGCAAATACAAATGCTGCTGCAGGCAAAAAATGTATAGGAGCAACTAGTGAGGGAACAGCAAATCAAGAAAACAGAATTCTGGGATACGTAGCTCATGGTTTCCATCACCTGATTTGTAAGGATAAAAGACAGCATGACCCAAGCGAAGAATGTGTGTGCCCGTTATGTGGAAAACAAAGCACGAGATACCACGTAGAATTATATGAAAATATTCTGTTGCGGTGACAAATGAAGTGAGGTAAAGCAACAGAGGTGACAGACAAGAAATATCAGATGGCCAGGACAAGGACTATATGGAATGCACTTTACTAGCATCAATGCACATTGTGCAACTTCCTCAAGAGATATAGGTAAAACTTCGATAGTTAACATTTCGAATGTTAAGATGTGGAAGCACTTTAATTCTACCAAGACACCCAAAAACCTCCGGACCTGCGATTTCTAACTTTGGGGTGACTTAAAGCATAAAGTGTACAAGACAAATCTACACATCCTGGAAGAATTAAAACAAAATATCCACTAGGAAATTGCCAGCATTTCTCATCGTGAACTATGGCAAGAAATGGATAGTTTTCTCAAGAGGTGCACATATGCATGGACAACTGCGGTTGCCAGTTTCAGCATCTTATTTAATAACATGGGCAAGTACAATCTTTAAAAGTACTGTCTTTCCGCATGCTGATGGCCCAGGGGAATCAAGTGAATAACTGAATAACATTTAAGTTTCATTATTTGCTATTTATTTTCGTTGTTTTATTCTGAACGTCATCTTTGCTATAACCTGGCGTGAATCCTGCCAGGACCATGAGCTGATGGACAAACTGTACTTAGTTTGAAAAATGTTGCATGGTTTCCTGCACGCCTTTCTATGATAGCGGCAGACGGCAACGAGCGCCGTGGGCGGAAAACAGCCGGTTCGGAGGTTCTTGGATCTCTTGGTATATTCTCAACCAGTAACCCGCTTCCGTTGCTCAATTATTAGTCTCCGTCCAACGAACTAGCAAACTATAAGTATTTAAATGTGAAATTTATAACTATGAGTGTAGACTAAAATCATTTGGCATTAACATTTTCTCTGAGTTTGGGAAGAATTGCCATTTATTCGTTATCTATGTATCTGCCTTGAATCTAAATAGTTCCTCCGGGTTGAGGAATCCAGAACTCTAACCATTCAAACGTAGAGATAGTCATATCTATTTTTGTAGTTAGAAAACATACGCCAATTTTAGGAAACCAGTTAATCCTGAGAAACTGTGTATCATAGTTTTGAAAACTTCTTTTGAAGGTAAAGATTTATGGCTGTTTTGCAGCCACACCCACTCATTTAAATTGCAGAGTATGGAGGCATTTAGTAAATGGCAAAATTAAAGCACTTGCTTATGGAATAATTTAGTAATAAATTGCTCTGTAAAATTTGTCACAAACGTACTCAAGTAACGCAGCTGTATCTAAGACATCGTCACCGATTCTCCTCGCCAATGATCCAGATGGTCAAATTTCTCCTCCATGATGACTTGCTGCTGCTTTATATGCGTAAGACAGACCAAGCAAGTAAATAAAGACATAAATAGAGCCAGCATGTCTGGCCCTTTAAACCGCAACCTGCTTTCTTTGACAATACATACGGTGCCAACTAGGTGAAGACGCACCCGACATAGTAATTTTCTGTAGCACGCACTCTTATGAATATTTCATATGTCCCCCTTTAAGATTCCTGTTCGATTTCGTTTTCAAAACGTCTGCGTAAGGTTATCTGGCTGAAACTGAAGTTTTGGAATGTATATTAGTATTTACTTACTTATTCCATGAAGTGAAGCACAAATGGTATAGAAAATAAAAGAATATTAAAATCTGCATATCTGATAGCCCGGTTTCTGGAATCTATACCAGGCCTTACTATGCAAACTTCATTTTTAACTTTATTTATTGTTTAATCAAATTACACAAAAATTACAAATTTACATATATAATCTACTTCCTACCTTAACTAACTAACTAAACCTACAAATTACTGTATTCCAGTAACCTTACAAATCTATTCGTCTAATCTGTCTAAAACAGTCTTTCTTCTACTTTACTTCTACACCAACAATGTAAATCAAAATTACATTTCTATTACAGCTTTAATTGTTATTACAAACTACGAAAGACTGTCCCCTGTAATTTTAAAATTTCCTCTTCTGCAACTGGTATCCAAAGCTTCCTCCTACTGGTATACATCTCCTAAAGGGACAGGCATCAGTAGATGGAGTCAGTTCCAGATATCCGGATTGCCATCTTTCCTCTTCTGTATAATTAGTTGTGTCTGTCCGCTCTGATACTCTTCATATATCTCCACTGGTTCTCCTGGGATTCTCCTTTCTATGGTTTCTGCTCTTCTTTCCGATATCCACAACTGACGTCTTCTACTTGTGAGTTGTGGTCATAAATTAGGTCTTCTAGTCTGGTAATTTGTATCTTCAGTTTCTCTTGATCCTATTTCCTCCGACGATCTCATAAGTAATGTTCTTTTCTCGTAGATTGAATCGTTCCTACATTTCTTTCTTGAAGTATCTTATCGCGGGTCATATATTCCTCTAATGCCTTAGCAGATATTATCTGAGACATGTTTTCTAAATGTGCATAATCTTCTGCTTCTCTTAATATGATCCATAAACATTTTCCTTAAAGTTTCCTTCGACCGTCTTCTACTGGTTCACTATACAAGGTGCGTTCAAATTATAACACCTATTTTTTTCATGACTGGGACCAGTTAGGAACTTCTGTTTTGTTTTTAAATACACGTGGAATTTTTGTGAATGCGTGACAGAGATGGCAGTACTGTACAGTGCATAGAACTCTAGTGGCACCAACGAGAGTTAGGACTGTTTCTGATACTTCAAATGGCGACGTTTTCATTGCAAGAACAGCGTGTAATCATTCCTCTTCTACATTTTCGTGGTGCAACACCTATTGAAATTCATCGCCAGTTGAGTGAGGCATGTGGTGATGATACCATGCATGTGTCTAATGTGCGTTCCTAGGTGCGACAGTTCAATGAAGGCAGAACATCGTGGGACAACAAACCAAGACAGTCACGCCCTCGCACCAGCCGGTCTGACAACATGATCCAGCGAATGGAGAACGTTGTTTTGGAGGATCGGCGATTGAGAATTTTCAGATATTCATGCAAGATTGTCTGCACATATCCCATGGAAATGCCAATTTTGGATGCATCTCTGCAACTGTCTTGGTTTGTTGTCACACGATGTTCTGCCTTCGTTGAACTGTCGTACCCATAAACGCACATTAGACACATCTATGGTACCATCACCACATGTTTCACTCAACTGGCGATGAATTTCAATAGGTGTTACACCACGAAAATGGAGAAGAGGAATGATTACACGCTGTTCTTGCAAAGAAAACGTCGCCATTTTAAGTATGAGAAACAGTCCCAGCTCTAGTCGCTGCCACTAGAGTTCTATGCACTGTACAATGCTGCCATCTCTGTGGCGCATTCACCAGCCAAGAGCTGGTAGACCGTCAATGACAGACGATGCTACCACAGCGAAGAAATTAGAGTGTATAATACTGGAAGATAGACGAGCAACCATCCAAATGATCATGAATGAGACACATCTTAGTTATGGTAGTGTGTGGAAAATTATTCATGACGAACTGCACATGTCTAAGGTGTCTACACGGTGGGCCCCATGTTTGTTAAACCCTTTCCAAAAGCAAACACGGCGTAACCTTTCAAGACAGTTGTTGATGCTGTTGGAACAGTATGAAGATAATGTTTTTGATCTTCTGGGAACCATGGATGAATCCTGGATCTATCAGTATGAACCAGAGACAAAACCATGAGCATGGAATGGAAACTGCCGATTCCGCCCTCCCAAAAGGGCAAAGGTGCAAAAGTCAGCTGGAAAGGTCATGTTTTCAGTTTTCTGGGACTATCGTGGAGTCATCCTTACAGATTATCTTGCCAAGGGTCAAATCATCACTGGCAGATACTACTGCAATCTTCTGGACAAGTTATGGGCAGCTTTGATTAAGAAACGATGCGGTATGCTCTCAAAAGGTGTTCGTCTTCTGGCTGACAATGCACCAGCTGATTCATCTCAAGTTGCAGTTGAGAAAACAAGGGAGTGTGGCTTCGAGGCTTTACAGCATCCGCTTTTATTCGCCCGATCTCGCACCAAGTGACTTTTTCTTGTTCCTGGAAATGAAGAATCCGCTTCGTGGTTGTCGATTTGACAACACAAATGAAGTGGAAGAGTGCTTTAAAGCGAATTCTGCAGACTTCTACCATCAAGGTATTCGGAAGGTCAAGAAACGCCTGGAAAAATGCGTAAATCTGGATGGACACTACGTAGAGAAGAACTAACAACACAAACTCTCTATAAAATTTTTAAGGGGTAATAATTAAAACTTTACGACACCCCCTTGTATAATACCTTGCATTCTAAGCTGCATATCTGCAATGTTTCTTTCTTGGTTGGACGTAAGGGTGTTCCCCCCTTTAGCCAGAATTATTTACTATTCTTTCAAGATTCTGGAAATATGAAAGAATGGAAGCAAATAAATCATCAACACAACCCTTCTCCGCTATCCTTGACAGACGCGAAACTTAAATTTGAAGGGATGAACTGAATTTATTTGATTTTGCTTTACAAGCTTAAACAATATTTCTCATATAATTAACTTAGCCTACATGCAACTTGCTTGATCATCTTGGCATATCATGTTCAGTTTGATTGGATTCCTAGCCTTTTAGGTCACTGAGTAGCCCTTTACTAATTTTGCTCATCTACACTCACTCCTTTCCCCCTGTCGTTTGTTATCCTTTTTTCCTACTTTTGCTTTCCAGTCCATTTTAGTCTTAAAGTAATTTTTCGTTAAAAACTCCCTCATACCTATCGCAAGCTTTCTTTCGCCCTTTTTGTTACCAACAATTTTGTGGTCACTATTTTTCTGTCTACCTTCCTCTTCACATATTACTGCTTTCAGTCATTTAATGCTCAATGCTTTCCCTTCCGCCACACAATTCAGGTATTCTTTCCCACTGTCCCTTAACCCTCTGGAGTTCATTGACCCCGATCTCATCCATGCTAATCCTTCCTTTTCCTGTGTATCACATTGGTCAACATATGCTTCTCTTTTTGTTATTCTGTAAAAACTTAATTATTTTTTTTATATTCTAAGCTTCCCTACATTTCTTGCCTTTTTATGTATTTTATTCCACTTACATCCACCTATCTTCCATTTCTGTTTCTCACATATTTTTTCCACTCTTATCCACCAAGTATTTTTGTTTTTCATAGTCAGTTACTGTTTCTGTTATTAAAATGCCTCACTACTCCTTTGTCAAACCTCTAAACTAGCGTTTTAAAATTCTTTCTAGTATTATTAAGTTTTTCCTTGTTGTTTATTCTTACTAAATTTACCTGACCTAATGATGATCTTGGGAATCTTAGTGATTATTTTGTAAAATATTCTACACACAATGAATATCGGGTAACTCTAAGCTCCATGGACCCTGGGCCCATTTGAGCATCATTTCACCCATTCCATTCATCGTCCGATATAACTTAAAAAAGTTAAAGGACGTAAATTACAACAAAAAGACGAATAATAATGTAAAATAGGGGAGCGTGGCAGAAAAGGGAAGGCAGGTTAATTCAGAAATTCCCCAAAATGCCTACATTGCATTCTTGTTTCTCCATTGCCTCCTACACCATTTCTAATCATTTAGTCGAAATTTATGTTTTAAATCTATATATTCTTGTTTCCGTCATGGCCACCTTTACTTTTCTGCCACACTTCCGTATTTTACATTATTATTATTATTCTTTTTTTTTTTTTTTGTAATTTACGTCCTTTAACTCTTTTAAGTCATATCGGACGATGAATGGAATGAGTGAAATGATGCTCAAATGGGCCCAGGGTCCATGGAGCTTAAAGTTACCCGATATTCATCTTTTTAAGATAATGGAAAATCCCAGAAAAAAACCTTATCCAGGTAACTCACCCTGACCGAGATTCGAACTCGGGACCTCTTGAACGTGAGGCAGACATACTATTCGTCTTTATTCCTAAACGAACTCATATTTTGATTATCCAAAAACAACTTTTCCCCTATTTTAGTTTGGTTTTTCTTTCCTATAACTGTGGACTTACTTGTATTTGCTTTAATTCCCCATTCTTCACAAAATTCTTATATATCATTCATTGCTCTTTGCAGCCCTACATTAATTTAGCTCTTGTCATAAGGACACCTGCGTATAATGAACCCAGTATTCTTTATTGCCAGACAGTTCTGCTTCATTTATTTCTTTTATTCTTTCCAATATAACCTTATAAACAGATGGACAGATTTCTTAATTCTTGTTTTCGTTTTATCATATGTGTAACCCAAACTTAACATTTAATACGAATATTTTAAATATATGCAAAATATATAAGAATAGCCTTAAAATGGTGAGTTTATGACCCTAAAATATATTAAAAGTGGTCTAAAAGAACAAAGAATGACTTAAAAATTAACCTCATTTGTTGTACCATGTTATACTTTGTCACTGAATACTGTATTACAATGAGATACAAAAGGGTTTACTAAATTTTCAACTTTGAAAGATTTCCTATTGCTAACTGTTACAGACTTAGTTATACAGAAGATTTTTTCCATATTAATATAAGATACCTACCGGGGCATGCTTAAGGTAAGACGGTACGCCCTATCTCACCTATGTTAAAATATACAACTTGATGACCCGTTATTTCTGAAACTATTAAGAGCACATACATGAAAATGTTGTAACATATTATGTGGTCCTTAGAGAAGCCACTGATCTACAATGAAGATTGTGTTTACAGTTTCAAACAATTTATATATTTTTTTCTCTTTCATTATATTTTCTTGATTTTTTAGCATTAAAAACACCACAACATGGAGTTTATTAATTAAATCACTGTATTTGTAAATCAACAGCATTTCTGAAGCTACTTTTATAATCTTTAAAAGTTATATTATATATCTCCAATATTTTCTGAGAAAATGGGACAAATGTGTAAAGAAACTTAATTTTCAGAAAAACAGATAAAGTTTCTAATAAGAACTACAGCTTACAATTTACTCTGGAGGTTGATTGAAACATCTTTATTATTTTCATTTAGTAACACAGTTTCTTTGGCAGGAGCTCTTATGGAATTTTATACAACCTTTTGCAGGCTATTTCCTAAAAATTTTGTATATTTGAAACACCTTGTAGGAGAATTTGGTAAGTTCATAACCCCACACAATATTTTACCAGCTCCAAATCCCTTGCCAATGCATCTTAGCCCACAAACAAATCTCACATTGTTTTCATATATGTCACTATTAGCACACTGTTGTCAAGAGTAAAATGACGTTTCAGAACTACAATTCGAGCATATGATTTTCAATTTATTTCCTATACCAGTTCTTGCACTCGATTCTTCGTGTAACCTAACCTCAACACCACATATTCTGCATGGCACAGTTTCTTCTAGCCTCGTCTTAAAATGCCTAAATCTATCACAAGATTAGATTGAGTGCAGTCTTCAACATAGTTTATATTTACATTTGTTTTTAACTTCCTTTTCAAAGCACCAGGAGGGATTGCACATGGTCGACTGCCACATGGTTGGGTATCATTTTCATTGACTTCTACAGGCAAGGGTACTGTCCTGTAGAATCTATTGCCCTTGTTCTTACGTTTCTTGAAAATGCCTTTAGGTTTTGTCATCTTCTTATACAACTACACTTTCAGTTAGATAAATACTAAAGGGACAGTTGCTTACAAACAAAACTCGAGCCGCAGCCACAGAATAACAAAACTTGGGAGTCATTAGTTCTAAGGATAGTAGAAAAAAGAAGACAATATCCATACCAAAATACGCAGCAAACATTTCTCTAAAACACAAGCTATTTCGCAGGCTCCTAGATGAAACAGTTCTGGATTTATTCCAAATTTTGTAAATAGATGCACAGTAAGCTAATATATTGAAAGCTGTCAGTATGTTCTTAAACTTCGTTTAAGTATACTTATAATTATAGTATATGACTATATTCTATACCAACATGTGCAGAAAAGTGTGAACTATTTAGCTATGCAAAAAATAATATTTTTTTTACAATTTTTGCGTACAGTCTCACCTTAAAGCAACAAATTATTGTGGAATTCCTGCTCTTCTTCAAGCTTGCCTTCTTTACCTTTCCACAGGAGTTAGATTACTTGCAGCCTATTTCTATTTGATTTGCAGTTTCACGGGATTTTTTAACTTTCGGCATGGAAAAATACAAATTTCATTTCAGTCACTCGCTTTTGCTGTGTGCGGAGTGTATTGCACCGGTAGGTCAAAAGTCTGTCATATAATAAACGTAAACCGTTATTTGGACGTATTAATCTGTGATTTGCTGTTTAAATGTTTATCAAAATATTAACATGGAAGCGACATTCCAACAGACTTACAAGAATTTTTTGATTTTGATGTTCCAAAACTTGATCCTACTAAAATAAGAATAGTGCAACCAAACTCTCGAAAAATGACAAAAACTTGAATTTGTTCTTTAAAATCACATTTTAGATAAAATGTTTAAAAATTATGAAAAATTGATCCTTTAAAGTGATTTAACTTCACATAAAACATTATGACTTGTGTATACTCTCCACATAGCACTAGCATCGTCAACAAATGCAGCCACTGAAATCGTGCCCTAGTAATTTCTAATTAATTAGTAACTATTAATAATGTCATCAATACTTCTTGGTTATTTAAATGTAAGAAATAGACAAAGTAAGGGCTTTTTATATTTGAGTACTTTGTAAAAAAGTTAATAAAATTATTAACGGTAGAGGATGTAATATATTTCTTAAATACAGGATTTTGTTTCTTTTCTACAAATCTCCTCCTACTATTCCACATTCTATAATTAACGGTTATTCTTGCATATTACTCGCAAGCCTTGAATTTGTTTTTCCTTTGAGCCACAAAACTGTAAAACACCTCCATACTGTCAGCTGTCACTTGAATTGTACCTTTTAAATGTTAACATATATGCAAATCCATATAATTATCAATGATAATATAAGACAGGGAAAATGCGCAAACACTAAAGTATGGGGCAAGGTAGGTGCTAAAACAGCTTCTCCAGTTTACGTTCTGAATTCATGTTACACAATCCATCATCCCCTTAGATTAATACATTTTTAGATGCAAGAATACCAATTGGAGGTTGTCAACCGGGTGTTTTGTGTGGGTTGGATCGTCTGCTGCTTAAAATATCATTTGTATGCACTTGAACCACATATTTAGAATGAAGGTATTATAGGATCTTGGTAAAATATTTTTAAAAACAGAGATCTTGAGTGATTACATTTTTCTTAAGGTTGCGCATAACTTTTATCTCGTTAGATAAAACCTTTGGACTGAAACTAAACTTTTGGAGTATTTCCTTTACTAACGAAAAAGGATATCTCATTATTGAATATAAAAATAATCATCTAGTTACCTTTGTTCAGAGCTCAAGAATCAGAGTATTTCATTCCTAAGTTTCACAGAAAACATTAGAATGGTGTCATTCAACAGTCAGAACTTACATTTGGATCATAAATTTATTGCAAATTGTTTCCATAAAGACGTAATTCCTTAGCCAAGCTTTATGTACATTAGCCATGCAACCTTGATACTATATTTTCAGTCTAACAAAACTTACGCGTTTTAGTGTGATATTACGAATTACCTAGCGGAGATAATTTTTTGTCAAAAAGAGATATGAACATAGAATTAGCTGAATGGAAACCTGGACGTAATCAAAACTTAACTTCAGTCATAATTGTGTTTTAGTACTTAACTTGCAATAATAATTAAAAACATTTTATCTAAAATTTTTCTTAGTTTACCTACAATCTATTTATATGCTTTTTCTTTATAATCCCCCATCGTCTTGATCTTCATCTATTAGTCTAGATACATTGTTTCCTCGAACTCCATCCATCCATAGTTGCTCGTCTTCTGTTTCTTTTAGTTTCCCTTCCGCCACAATGTTTACTTTTATATCATTTACCATTCTTTTCACGTGTCCCTACCATTTTAATTTTCTCTTTTCTATCACTTCCAGTACCCCTGGTTAGCTTGTTACCCCTAGACCATGGAGGGCGACCACATTATCGCTTAATACAACTAGAAACTTTCCACGACTGGCGTTATTAGAAAATGCGATGCCAGTTTGTAACTCTCGGAAGATTCCTTCAAGAAGTATTATGTTTTCACCCGAACATAAAACTTAACTGTCAAGATTCTAAAACATTCCTGCATACTTTAAAGAAGCACTGTCAAGTTTATTCTGAACTTCAATTAAAATTGTAAAGAATAACGTAAACACAACCATAAATTTTTAGCTTTATTGTGGCTACAGATTTAAATGCGCCTTAATTACAGGCAAGTTCCTTTGCAAATACTTCTTCATAGTAAGAATGTTAGTACTTTGTCGCTAGTGAAATCAAATATTCATTTTAAAATACAATTTTTACAAATATGTGTGTTATAGATCAATACATAGAAAAGTGATGAAAGGAATCAGCAGCTGTAGGCATGAAAAACTTTGCGTGCGTGCACAGAAAAACAGGGAATAGATTAAGAACTACTGTAAAGTATTACAAGAAGTAAATAAACTGTATAGAGGTTATCTACTTGATGGTAGAAGCACGTGGCCTATATCACACTCTTTTGCAGATACCTTGTGAAGTATTTCCAGCTACCTCTCAAGAGAATTAAATCAACTGTTACCATTGTTATAAAATGCCCCTTAAATAATTTAAAACATTATTTACAGGACATGAATTTTAGAAATTATAATCATGAAAATGGAAAGGACAGTTCGGATAAAGAAAATGCTGCTGGATTCTGGTGGAAATACTGGATGCTGTGTGGTCTGGAATACTAGGATTAAATTTGCCGCACCTCTAGAAGTGTGGTATTAACTTTCTGGTGGAAAGGTTTACTCTTTGGTTGTTCTAAATTATTCATACGTGTGCAACTCGTAGTATCAAACTGGTCCGTTTATTCAAAATCTTGCTAGCTCTTGGATGTAGAAGTGTTATTTTCTCGAATTCGTCATGTTTATGGAAGGTAAGAGATTTATTACACTGTTCGTGTTTTGTTCTCAGAAATATTAACGTATTTTAACGATGAAAACTAGTTTTAATTGAAATGAAGACCTAATTACTGTTCTTCATAACTGAGGTGTCTCCTCTGTATGAAAAAGTTATAATAATCACAATCAAAAGTTATAATATGTTGATTTCATA
Source organism: Mantis religiosa (assembly GCA_030765055.1). NCBI lineage: Eukaryota > Metazoa > Arthropoda > Insecta > Mantodea > Mantidae > Mantis > Mantis religiosa. Next base: position 133,670,889 of record CM060957.1, read on the forward strand.
TATTGTGTGTTTATTAGCGACGTTAAATAATTTAATATAATTTAAAATTCTTACATTAAATAAATAATATCACACGAATAACACTGTCTTAAATTGTCTTTCTTTGTCACATATTCTGTACCATTACAATAAAGTTACTTTGGTAGACCATTTCTGTGGGTTATTTATTTTAAATTATTTTAAAGTATTTCTTTTCTATCATTATGTAATCATGAAAACAATTTCGTTACACATTTCAAATGTATTGTTCAGGGTAAAGTGGATCCCGTCCTCACTGCCCAAACGACAGTGCGGAAAAGGCAGGAAAAACCTGCTGAAAGTGCTAGCCCTGCCCAAAAGATACGGAACAAATTGGTTCGACCACCATTGGGCAGGTAGCTCTGTCATGGCAAGTTGATATACAAAAGTGGTATTTTTTATGCCTTTTGGAATTTTATTGGTACTTATTGTTTTTTAATTGTTTTTACCCATTTGTGCTTATTTATTTTATAGTCATTTTGTTTTGATATGTTTTTTTTAATTTTGAATAATTTATATCTGGCTATTGCCATGAATTAGTTTTTATAAGGGCGCTGATGACCAAACAGTTGAGCGCCTTTATATCCAAATCATCATCATGATCATCATCATCATCATCTTCTTCGTGGGTTTGTAGAATTAAAAGTCTTGTTTGCAGAAATTTAAAATACCCTTTATTGCAGTAAACAGAAGCTTTGTACAACCCTTGCAGCAGCAAAAAGACATGGCATTGACAAACAGCAGTCTTCGGGGTCGACTGTTACTCCGACACACGTAAACAAATGAGATTCCACTGGGGTACATCACACAACTCAACTCCACTGCACAACTACAACTACCTCCTTCTCACATTTTGCCAGTCATTGTTCTAGAATGCAGTAGACCGTCGATAACAATCGCGACGTAAGCGGGAAATTCCAGCCATCTCTCTGTCTCTTTTTTTCCTGCCCACGTGCACAGCTCTGCCTTTGCGGCAGCTCCAACACAACAATATGATCGGTAACAATATACAAGGCGTAAATAAATATACCGGATGAGTATAAACCATGGAACATTGCCTGTAGACCCGCTGTTGCAACTCTATGAAGTTATATTTTTTTTTAAATAACTGTAAGATATCAACATGCCCTCAAATTACTATGGTTACAAATAAAATGAGTTTTTTTCTCTCGATTTTTTAATGGCAACAATTCTTTTTTCTGCACTCCTCCAGTCCTCGTCTCAGAACGTACAAACAAATAACCTTTCAAACAGCAACTTATTTACTAAGACCTTACTGCATGTGTATTGAAAAAAAGAAAAACGCATCATCACCTGAAACTGAGTAGGTTTTGAATTAAACAATAGAGTAAGCTACATCAATATGTGGCTTTGGATTGAACAAATAGAGACAAAAGCTAAGCTAATAAGGACAGCAATGCTTATTTCATTGCAAAAATCTTCATGAAAGTAAATTAGTCGTGGCACAACTTACAGAAAGACATTGAATTGAAATACCAACAAGATCTCGTGACCTAAACCCCTTAGGACTTTTCTTGTGGGGATATTTGAAGTGAAGAGTTTACAAGGACCGACCAAGAGATCTTGAAGAGTTAAAGCGAAGAATTGGGCAAGAAATGCAGCTGATCAGACGAACAGTGTTGCTGCAAACATTAACTAATTTCAAAGACAGACTTTGGTATTGTTTGGCAGTAAATGGAGGCTTTTTTGAGCATCTTTTGAAGTGAATTCACCATGTGCTACAACACAGCACCAAAAATTTTGCTATGAATGTTTTATTGGTTTAAATTTCATGTACTTTCCTACAATTCAAAAATGCATCTACTTGTTTGTACCGAGACCTGAGGACCAAAAAATTAAAAAAAAAATGTTACTATTAAAAAGTCACACCCTATTCCAGTCATAGTAATATGAAAACATGTTGATATCTTACAGCTTTTCTAAAAAAATTTCACTTCTCAAAACTATAACAAAAAAGTCACAAGCATTGTTCCATTCTTTTTACTCAATCCGTATAACGAATTTCTTTGTCCATTCCATTGAATGGGAATACTGAGAAACCATACATGTCCATTTTTTTTTTTTTTTTTTTTTTTTTTTACAAAATTGAGTTATCTATTACATTGTACTTTTAATATATAGGACAATCATAATGTAGAGAAACCCATGACGTTCTGACATTTTCTGTGCTGTTATGCAGGCATTGTGTCACCGAAATTGCAGAAAACCCCCACGTGTACAAAGGATATGGGCTTTCTCAGAATTTTAATTTACCAGACTGTCTCAAACAGAGAAAAATAATAATAATAATCGGCCTCCTACTCTTTGATTTAATCGATTGTTATTGTTGATAAGATGTCAGACAGTGGTGATGTTAGTGCAAAATGTGAGGAACAGCACACATTCCAATTGGCTGAACCATTTGTAATTCCGCCAAAACCTATCAACATGCCTATATATGAGAAGAAAAAGCAATACCTAAGACGTTTTGTGACATTGTTAACAAAAGATGAAATCATTCTTCTACGACGACATATACAGTTGGCCAACATGTGTCAAAGAATGAACCTTGTGTACAATATAATGCCAAAGACATCTCTTTGGCACAATTTCTTTCATTTTTGTCCTTGTCAGCAATATAGTGTGGGTTAAGTAATAATTTATGCATATTTATTACAAAATATTGACAAAGCCCACATGTTTACTAAATAAATGTTAATATAATTTCAAGACAATGCATCAAGAATGTCCACATTCAATGACATGCTTCCCTCTACATTCATTTCAACGAAAAATGAGGACAAAAACTGACTTTAAACATAATTTTAAGAACTGAATGTTTTTTGTGTCTCCTGAAAAATGTAGTTTTTTGGACATGTGGGGTTTCTCAATATTTCAATTCAATTTCTGTTTTACCCATTTTTAATAAGCATTGTAAACTATTTACCTATAGTCAGTTTATAAATAACTCCTTCAGTACCTTTTTAATTATTGATACCCCATTTTATTTAATATGTTTTATCGTCTATCAGTGTTCATATATTTTTATAGTTTAAATTGAATTGTTTTATTGTGTGCTGTTTACTGTATTGTTCATGGCTGTAAATTTAGGGGGTTGTTTTTCGCCTGTTACGAAAAAATATTACCAACATCACAACTAAAACTAAATCCATACAAATACGGTGTTTAGTTGTTAACTACCAATGCAATATCAGTCAGAGAGACATTCACGTAGATTTAGCTCAATGGAACAACTTGACAAATAACGCCGAACATAATACATAAAGGTACTTGTAGATGTAAAGTCATTCCCAGAAGCGTCCTACATACTTTGTGCGTGATGCATAGGGACATGTTGCGTTTGTTGAGGTATGGAGATAACCGGAAACGGACGGAAGTATGTAAAGTGGGATACAACATGTGGAACACTGAACGTGATGCCCAACCCCAATCCATTCTGATGCTTGCGCCGCTTTTCCTGTCGCCATTTTGCTGCCAAGCCTTCCTCTGTAAATGGGACCACTTCGCGGAGAGAACAGCTCTCAACACAGCACAGTTGTTTGTTAAATACCTTTCTGGGAATCTCGTAGCCTTAAACGATCCAAGATTCTCTTACGGAAATTTGCAAAAAGCACCACAATGAGCCTCTGCTAATTCCTGTACCTTAACAAAACACGGCCATAGTTGTCTTACACTAGCTGAATATCGACAGAAATACGTTTTATTTACTTAAAAAAATGTCTGAGCCAAATTAAATAAGAGTCATTAAATTGTGACGTCAGTTTTACATAAAATTGCAACCATAACTCTTGTTTTAAATGCAATACCGTACTTTGTTTCACATAATTCAAAAATGTTTTGCGAGCTTTTAAAAGAATTTTATAATAGGTCAGAAGTCATCTAAATATATTTTGAAGATGAACGTGTTTCCCATAAAATAAAATAAATTTGGGTGAAAAAAACAGCAGAAAATTAACCCTGATTTTCTTCTCCCTCTTCGACTTTTCAACCGCTTAGATATACGAGATAGGGGGCTATGCAAGCTACGCATGAAGTTTAGTGGATAGATGTGCTGGTGCGCTATCGTGGTGAAGCAGTACCCTGTTCTTAGCCTAACTTCCTTCAACTGCTTGTCGAATCGGTCCAATAACTCGCGTAGTATTCTTTGGTAATCAGTTTTCTTTTTTTTTTTCAATAATTTAATTAGTTATGACATCCTTTCCGGTCAAGAATGACAACTTTCGGACTGGGGGTGCCGTGATGCTGACTACATCTCCTCCCCGTATCAGTTGGATGATCGCCCACCTCTGCCTTGCATATGTGAGCGTGAGGCCGGTAGTCGGGTGGCAGGCTCATGCTCGTTTGTGGACTGTTGCACCGTGGATTATTATTATTATTATTATTATTATTATTATTATTATTATTATTATTATTATTATTATTATTATTATTATTATTATTATTATTATTATTATTATTATTATTATTATTATTATTATTATTATTATTATTATTATTATTATTATTATTATTATTTATTATTATTATTATTATTATTATTATTATTATTATTATTATTATTATTATTATTATTATTATTATTATTATTATTATTATTATTATTATTATTATTATTATTATTATTATTATTATTATTATTATTATTATTATTATTATTATTATTATTATTATTATTATTATTATTATTATTAGTAGTAGTAGTAGTAGTAGTAGTAGTAGTAGTAGTAGTAGTAGTAGTAGTAGTAGTAGTAGTAGTAGTATCATCATCATCATCTATTACTGTTATTATTATCAATATTATTATCATTGCTACCACAACATCTTTCATACCCTAAAATCATCGCCTCTACTATTCTAGCTGATGAATCCATCTATGTCTTCCTTTGAGCCGATTCAAGGGTTTAAGTTGTTGCTTGGTTTCTGGAGTAGGATGATGACGGCAGGTCTCATCAATGGTGACAATCGACGCAGAAATTGCTTCGGATTTCGCTTAAATAGCTCCAAACAAGATTTGAAGTTGCAATCCGCATCCTGTTGTCGAATGTGAGCAAACGCTGCACCCATAGGGCCGACAATTTGCTCATCTCCAGTTTATCATACATAATTTGAATTGACGTTGTCCTAGGGCCTCTGCTACTACGCGAACTTTAGTTCGATGATTATCTTTTTCAATGACATCATCGGTAACCACATCTGCCAAGTGTCCAAGACTCTCTTAATTAAAAATAATATTTTGTCATGTTTAAAGTTGTTGAACCATCATAGATGGAAAGGTCCCTGTAAAATAATCCAATTTCGCTGTTACCTCCTCGCAAGTTTTTCCATCCAAAAGTAAAAAGCGAATCATTGAACGATATTACCCTTTTTCTGTTTTAGCGAAAACATTTTGAACGACTAACTGAAATGCCTGCGAAACCAAATAAATCCAAAAATTAGCATTAAATTTGTTTTGCATAACAAATGACAGTGCACCGTAACACCACCTTCCATTAGCAACGTCATCTAATTTAAAACACAGACATTTATTGAGTATTGAGTCGTATTGAGGTTGTCTATTTCCCTCTTGCTATGAGAGCGATATTAGATACGCATTCCATACCAAATAGGTCTGAGACCTGTCACCACCACCTCGCTTCTCCCAGAGATAACCACGTCTTCCCTCAGGATGACCCTGCAGATTCCAAGGCGTTCTTCGGGCTGCCGAAGTATCACCTCTTCTCCATTGAGCCGCAGGAACTTCCTGCCGACGTGGACCGTCGCCTCGTGGCTCCAGAGGACATCCAGTTCCAATATCACCTCCTCAGTCACCTCCGCGACGAACACCCACAGACGCACGATACCACTGGGTTTACGCCAGCCAGCTTAATGTTCAGCCGAGAGCTACGCCTCCCTTGTAACCTAGCTTTTGGGAGCCTCCTGGAAGCACAACAGCCAGCAACCGAGTATGTAGGGAACCTCGTGGACCATCTCCACAACATGTATGAGCTGGTTCGTCAAAACATCCGGATGGCGAGCGACTACATGAAGATCCGGTGCGACAGGCAAGCCAACAGCCAAGGGTTCCGGCAAGGTGACCTGGTCTGGTTGTACCGCCCTACCCGGACCAAGGGTCGCTGCCCGAAACTTCAGCAACCGTGGCAGGGACCGTACCGGGTTGTAAAGAGAATTAATGACGTGGTCTACCGCATCCAGAAGGTGCCCCGAGGAAAGATGGTGGTACACATGGATCGTCTGGCCCGCTACGATGGTGCTGTTCCGGACGACCAGCCTTGAGCAGGGAGTAGTGTCGCCGAGGCATTGTTGAATCGCCGCGACAAGGCAGTACCGGGCGCGTGCGAAAGAGACAGAGAGCTACGCGCGTGCAGAAAAGAAAGAGACAGATAGTTTTGGGCGCCAGCACTGAACGCTTGACGAGAGAGAAAGAGACAGATATAGTCTGGAATTTCCCACTGCATGGTGATTGTTTTCGAGCATGCTACTGATTTCTAGAAACAGTGACTGGGGGCATAAAAGCGCTGTGGCTGCCACAGCGGGACAGTTGAGAACTGTTAATTGTGTGTGTGTGTGTGTGTGTGTGTGTGTGTGTGTGTGTGTGTGTGTGTGTGTGTGTGTGTGCAGCTGTGTGTACTGCAAGTGATTTCTTTCGTTTGTTTACGTGTGGTGAAGCACCGAGGGACTGCGTTTCTGTATGACACGTCAGTTTTAGAGCCTGTAAGGAATGTATAAAGCGTCTTTCTACTGAGATAAAGAGCATTTTAAATTTCATCAAACAAGGCTTTTAATTCTACGAATCCACAAAGTCACAATATTCTGAGCTGTTAATTTCTCTGAATTACATTTCATTAAACTTTTAAGTATGGGTAATTTAAAAGGCATGGTAGGTCTTCGCCAGCATTTTGAAGGATAGTAATTTGCCACATACAAATATTTGGAATATGGCATAGGATAAAGAGGTCAATGAAGTGGTGGTTAGACTTAATGATGGCCAGCTTGAGTACTTTTTAATATGTACACCGCGTAAGTGGTTTTACTTGCACGTCAAAATATTAAGTGAAACTGTCATATCCTCCGCCAATTCCCTGCGTTTTACTTGCATTCAGATTTAGTAATTTATTCGGCGTTTTCATTGCACGCCAAATTTCGGAGACAGAATGCGCAAGATGTTAATGAATTCATGAGTCACTGAAATCACGCCGGTGATATTTAGCTTTTTGATTGACGTTTTCTCTTGATTTTGACGAAGCGTATGACAAAGAATTTCTTGGGGGTAATTTATTGCCATAAAATACTGGAGGAATCTCTCCATTCTGGCGTACTTATATTGTGTCATTGTGTAATTTATATTCCTGAACTACAGTTCCTATTTAAATTCATAATTACCTCTGGTTGTTTTATTTGTTATTGGAATACATTTTATAAAGATAACCAATTATTTGTCTTTATTTGCAGGACAAAGATGAGCAGACGCAGTTGGAGATGAAACACAGGAAAGAAGAGGACGACCTTTATAGAAAATTTGCAAGACAAAGAGAAGAGGAAGATAAGAGAATGCGTGAAGAATTTAGGGTAAGTACTTCTTTCATGTTTTTCGCGCTATTTAAGATACATATAGAAGAGTATATAACTGCCTTGAGTTTTCTTAAGAGACATAACCTCAAAACAAGTTGATGTATACTTTAGACGTTTATGTCTGTAACAATCTACAAATCTTCTTTTGTCAGTGCTTAATAGCCTGTCTATTTATCCTTTCCTTTGGTATGTAATTTATGAAGTACTTATGACATGTCTTCTGATCTCAGCTCGTGCTAGAGTTATCCAAACAATGTATTTTAATTCCTCCCTTATCTCTACATTTTTACGATCAGTGCTTTTGAATCCTGTAATTGTTGTTAGATATTTCATTACATTTACTTGGTCTGTTCTATTTTTGTAGGCAAAAGACTTTCAGTCGCCATAATTATGTTGACACTGACTCATTTTAAAATGTTTAATACAGTATCGTTTCTTGTGCAATTTTAGAGACCTCCTTACAAAGGTATCCAATTAATTAAAATTTTGAGCCTTCTTTTTGCTATTACAACGTTTATATCTAAATTATCATGCATTTGTTAGTATAAAATTAGTATACTTGTACATTAAAGAACAACAATTATATATACTTTCTAGCGCCAACCCAAATTCAGGGAAGAAGCTCGTGTTCAGAGAGAAATGTTTTCGCAAATAAGTCGAAATACATGTCTATATTACATGTAAACAGTATAGATAACAGTGAACCTAATATTTGAACAAAAAAAAATAAATGAGGTGTGTGATTAATTTAAATTAGGTATACCTTACAAAACTAAATGTTTGTCATTGTTTAATTAACTAACACTAAGGTTTAACGAGAAAGAAAGGATATGGGACACTAAATTAATTAACAACGAAAAAACTATAGAAATACATGACGTGGCGTATTAAACGTTACATTGGATATAACACTTTCCTTGCCTTCAAGTATCTAACAATTCTTTGCTGGCTGAGTATTTGTTCCCCTTTTTAGTTGCGTTCGATACTACAGAGCACATATTAGCGTGAATCTGTACGAATGTAACAAACAACTCGATAAACTATTATAATTTAACTTAGATAATCCGTCAAACTATCAAGACACACTTAGATACTAGAGATATATAGAATGTGTCCCTAATGGGTCTAATATTTAAGGGAGTGGTCTCCAAACATAACAGTAGCTAAAAGGTCAATATGAACAAATGTAGAAAATCTTTTATTGGTGAATTATGAGACAAAAGTCAAGGTTACAAACATTGCTCGAAGTGGCTTCCTCTTGCTTTGATGTATGCCCAAAGCCTAGATTTCATATTATCGCGTACACTGTTACAAATTCCTGGGATATTTTTGTTTGGTCAAATTCAACGTGGACTGTCTCAGAGGGTGAATATTCTGTACAGGTCTGGCCTATAAATCCATATGCAAATCATAAGATCAAGAAGGCTGTGCAATGAATCCAATGCATCTATGTGGAGTCTTATCATTGAAAAAATTACATACTATCGGACTGAAATGACCTGGCGCACCAACGTTTAAAAGTCAGGTTCACTGGATGACGACCAATGATGCAGCTCATTTCTGAGAAACTCTATATATGTCTGCATTTAGACTCAAGGATTATAAATAAGGACCAATGAGCGATAATGAATGAATTCACCCCAAACGTTTAGGCAGAACCTTTGCTGATATCTGTCCTGCCGCACTTCATGTTTTTTTTTCATTTGCCCATTTGGAAAAGCTAAGACGCCCTTGCGAGTAAACGCAGTCTCATCAGTGAACAAAGTGCATGCCAAGAAATTCATGAACCTTAATTCTGCATCATGCAGTTGCAGGAAACTCTTTTTGACTCAAAGTCCACCACATTAAATCCTTGCATTCACTGAATGTGCTACAGGTAAGAAGATTTTCATACAAAATTCACCAGATAGGTACATAATGTTCTGGTTAATGCCTTCTCTTACTGCAATGTGTCCCGCCCTATGGGTCTGCGTCCACATAACCAAGAACTCCTTCACGGTCAGTGCTCCATTCCTCTCTTGATCTCTCAATAATCGAAACTCTTCTCTCAAATGAGCCACTCTCTCGCTCTCAAAAGCTGGTGAATTCATGAAAATGTTTATGAGCGAGGTAACTGATTGCCTGTCTGCATAGTTTCTGCATAAAGCTCTCATGCTCGTGATACATTCTCATTTGCAAGGCCATTCACTAACAAAATACATCATATTGTCTTCGTTACTTTAGAACAATCACAAAAGTGCAACAATCAGGGAACAACAATTTAATTCATTAATTAGTGTTGGTGTCAACGAAAGAGCAAGTGCTTTAACAGCTCTTTATCAAACGATTTTCAAATTCATGTTCAAATAAACCTTTTTACTCTGTTGATTTTGTAAATGTGTCCCTGAAATATTTGACTTTAACATACATCCTCTGTGAACTAACAAATTTGAGTTTGATGCCAATAATATGATTTTATATGCAAAACAGCACATTTCATTTCTTGAGAATTATTTCCCGAACATATACCTCATTTCTGCAACAATAATTTGCCAATATGCAATACATAGTTTTACAGCTATAGAGAATGACTTGAAATAAAAGGATAAATAACTAATCCCGATGCCTGACGTTTGTTATCACTTAAGCTTTTCGTTGTGTTGAAAAGGGAACCCAATTTATGATGCTGTCATACTGTAAAACCACATTCCAGTCACTGAAGCACCCAAGTATAAACGTAACTTTCGAGAAGCAGAAGAGAGAGAAAGTGATTTTAAAAAAGTTGATCAACAGCTCATTCAGTAATAAAATACAACCTTACAGGTGAAATCGGATATGAAAATCTTCTCTCCAGCAATTATCCATTGATTTAAACATTTCATTTGACAAAAAGGAATTTAGAAGTACCTGGACTTTTAGAGGACTTTTAAGGAGACTACGTTCCATAGAACATAAAATTACATGTTTGAGGATCAACAAAACTATTCTAATGTTTTAACAAATAAAAGAATTATTTATTAAATATCCAAAACAATTTTATATCAGTGTATTTTTATTTTGAAATTGCCCCTAAAACCCAATAAAATACTTTTATCCAGCAAGGTATAGATCAAAGCAGCAAAAGCTTTCATAAATTAAAAAATAAAAATTATGATATGGTACATTCTTGTACTTTATATGCTCATTTTTCAAAAGATTGGTTTTATAAAAGCTTAACCAAGAAATACTTATTCTAAATACCACAAAATATTTAAAGTGAGACATCGTTTTTGGTTTTATATGAGTAGGTAATTTTGAGAGTACTCACTCAAGTTCTGTTGTTGAAACCTCTGGAACATTTTCGACTACCGGTAGGAGTCATCTTTAGCTGCCAGTACTGGTACTGAGTGGGATGGCAGCTGAACATGACTCCTGCTGGTAGTCGAAAATGTTCCAGAGGTTTTAACAACAGAACTCTCAAAATTACCTACTCATATAAAACCGAAAACAAGAAATACTTCCAAATAACCCTTACAATTTCGTTGTAGGTAAATCGATAGTTGGATTTTTAAGGTGCGTGCCACCATGTAATGTTTTCGAAATTCTTGATCTTTGCAAAGCAGAAGCTAAAAACTATGATAGCACCTACCAATTTAGAAACGTTTAAGTGCCGGAAAATTTAAACCAATAACAAAGATAATATTTTGTATATCTCTTAACGATTTACCAGTTATGGAAAGGTAATTCAGAATGAATATGACTTCAGAGGGTATCCCCAGAAAATTCAAACGTACTTCTACATCATTTTTCAGGCAACGTACTGTGGTATTCTATTTAAAATCCATACTCGATTCTCGATACCAATACACGATATTTTCTAGGATATTGCGATACTCGGTATCGTCCTAGTTTCAATGCAAAATACGTTGGAAGAATTGTGTAATGCCAATAAAATTAAATAGCTGCCAATGTTTAATGAGGCAAAACTTAAAACCACCATTGTTCTTATTTTAAGCACTATATTAGACATTAAAAAGCAAAACAGTCCACTTTTATATATTTTTGTTAAAAATACTAGCATTTCCACTATTTCATGGTCAAGTCTATTTCTTTCTATGTCATATATTACTCCTGATGAGTTAAATAGTCTTTCAGGTGGAATACACAAATATGTATCAGCTTTTTTTTTTTTTTTTTTGAAAATTTGAATTTTTTTCCAGTAATTCAGTGTACTAGAAAGAGGAGGTAACAAATCGTCATTGAGATATGTAGTGACTTCTTCTTGGGAACTGTTAACTGACACTAAATTTGAAACATGATTATTTTCTTGCATAATGCTACTGTGCAGGTACCACATTTCTAGCAATTTCTCCGGTTTTGCAATGTTCTATTGCGGCAATAACATTTTGTGATTTTAAAACAAAATAAAAATTGTAGAATCACCACCGGAGTATCGAAAAAGTATTGAGCGAATTTTCTGAATCATCGTTCGATACCATGCAAGGCATGCATACAGGGTGTATATAGAGGCTATATACAGGATATATACAGGTATATATACAGGATTATTCATAAGTCTGTGAAACATTTTAAAGTTTAGAAAAATAAGTAAGCAATAGATCATGGTAATTGTGCCAGTAGAGAGAGAAACTCTCCAAGTTTTTTTAAATAATGAAAGCCCATACTTAGTTGCCATGATTTGTCGCTAGGTGGCAGTAGTTATTACTAATGAGAAAATGACGTTCACTAAACGCGAGCAGTCCTTTTCGCAATTTCAAAAGCCATCACCCGTGTACAACAATATCAAGCATTGGTATGTGAAATTCCGTGACGAAGGGTGTACGTGCATCGCTCGTTGCCAAGGATGTCCAGCACCCAGCGAAGAAACAGTGAATCGTGTTAGGGAAGCATATCAGCGCAGCCCTCGTAAGTGCACTCACTACCCGTGGAAGTGTTGAGTTGGGCACCTCACAACCAACAGTATGGCGCATTCTTCGTAAGAGACTTATGTTTAAGCCATACAGGCTTCAGCTTCATCAGGCTCTCAAAGAAATCACAAAAATGTACGTCTTAATTTCTGCATTGAGATGCAAGAAAGGTTTGAAGTAATGGACTTCCTTGACTCATCTTTAGCGACGAAGCAACTCTTCATCTCTCCGGAAAGGTGAATCGGCATAATGTGTGCATATGGGGGATTGAAAATCCCCATTAGGGCGTGGAGCATGTTCGAGACTCACCGAAGGTGAACGTCTTTTGTGCCATTTTGAAAAAGAAAGTGTATGGGTCAGTTTTCTTTGCGGAATCAAGCATCAATGGAATGGCTTACTTAGACACACTGGAAACCTGGCTAATGCTTCAGTTGAATGAAGACAGTAATGATTAAGATTTTCAGCCAGATGGATGTCCCTATCGTTATTACAAAGACGAACTGCACAAAAAGATAACGCGTTCATGAACTGGCCAACACGATCACCGGATTTAACTCCGTGTGACTTTTTCTTGTGGGGCTTTGTGAAGGACAATGTCTGTGCCTCTGCTCCCTGCTAACCTTCAGGAACTTCGCCACCAGATTACAGCTGCCGTGGCTTTTCAGCCATGACATGCTGGAGCGTGTATGGAGAGAAATGTATTACCGTATTGATATCTGTCGTATCAGCAAGTGTGGACTTATTGAATATTTGTAAGATATGTAACAAAACTGGAGTGTTTTTCTTTTTATTTTCATGCAAAAATTTCCGTTTTCCGTTGGGTAGTTTAGTAGTTATGAATTTTTAAAATGTTTCACGGACTTATGAATAACCCCGTATATTGGATAAAATAAAGGTAACACGAAATGTACCATGTAAAGGGTGGTTTCAGAAGTAGAGAGCTGTTATTTATATCTTCTCTGACTATGAATTACTCAAATAGCACTCTAAGCTTGGCATCTAAGCTCGTTATGTTGTGAGTGCCGTTAAACCGAGCCATGTATGCTTCACCAAGAACCACTGGTTGAGGATATTCTTACAAAGTACCTCATATTGCGCCTTTTCTTGTCCGTTCCACTTCATGACTTTGGATCCGCTATATTTTCTTGCTGAAGGTCATTGTTTTATCGCAGTACCCAAACACTGAGTCGCCGTGATGCTATGCAACTTGCACAACTTCATTGCATTTAACCAAGCAAAATCGAGGTAGCGGAATTGGCTGAAAGTAACCTTAGAAGGAGCTAGTGCAATAATATTTTTAAAAAATTCTGATTTTACACTTAGGTGAGTTTCTGCATTCACTCCTGCACCTTTTCTCCTATCTACTTCGGGTTAATCAGATAACTGTTTGCAGAAATGATTGTACTACTTATAGGATGAGAATAGGAAAATTGTAGGCTTCAACACGTGGTCGTTATAAGAGCTTTGACATTCCATTATGCTTGCATGACCAAGAATAACAAAATTAATGTGTTCCTATTTTATAAGTACTAAGTGTTGAAAAATTCAACAAGAAATATCTTAGAAAATGCTTAAATGATAAATTGTGTGTTTTAAAATATATATATTTTTGTATCTGTATATTAAGATATTGTCTATAGTTTGGGTTTTACCACTTATACGAAAGTCATTCTTAATGAAGAGCACTTCAGAGGCTATTTCCCAGCAGTTTAGAAATATACATTTAATAAAAGTCCTTGATACTTGTGATACCTCGATACGATACTTGCATGTTATCGACATCGTACGACATTTCAGAAAAAAATTTCGGTACTTTTTCGATACCTCGGTGGTATTTCTGCAATTTTTATTTTATTTTAAAAGCACAAAACATTATTGCCACAAGTAGAATATTGGAAAACCCAAGAAATTTTCAGCCTGTGTAGTAACATTTTGAATAAGATAATCGTGTGTCAAATTCAGTGCCAGTTAACAGTTCCCAAGAAGAAATCACTGTATATCAAAGATGATTTGTCACCTCTTCTTTCTAGTACATTGGATTACTGGAAACCAAATTCAAAATTTGCAGAACTAAAAAAAAATAGCCGCAAAATATTTGTTTATTCCACCTGCAGCAGTTTCCTTTGAAAACAGGCACAGCAGGACTCATATGTAACATTAAAATAAGTAGACTTGACCCCGAAAAAGTGAAAATGCTATTAATTTTAACAAAAACGTTTAAAAATTGACTCTTTTGCTTTTAAATGCCTAACGTAGAGTTTAAAAGTAATTATAATAAAAATAAAGAAAATAAATCTTGGATTGTATTTCGCTACGACCAGTCTTAATCTAGTGCACCTATGCACCAAGTAGGACATCCCCAGGAGGAAGGATGAGGTTAGAGGAGGTACAGGGCGGCCATCCAAAGGAGTCACGACTGTACAAAGGGAATGGTTCCTACACGTAACTCCCCGACAGGCCAACACAACTGGCAGGTCAACCTGGTTTTAAGTTTTGTCTTATTAAATATGTGCACCTATTTAATTTTATTGGCGTTACACAGTTCTCCCAACGTTCTATTTTGTATTGAAACCAGAAGTAGATATGACAGTATCAAGAAAAACTGGTATCGACCCTTCCCCAACATTTAATTTGACATTAAATATAAATTAATCAAAATCATTAGAGGTACTTTTGAGAAAATAAAAAATTAAAACAAAAGTCTATCTAAAAAGTAGTTCGGCACGAAAATCTTCCTGTCGTATGTTTGTAAGACGTTACCTTAAATACCAAACACTGGATCGTTAAAAGTACACTGTAAGGAGGTTATGAATGTTGCTTTGAGTACATAAAAGACAAGAAATGATTTTAACTCTCAATATGCTAATAATGCGTTTTCATCATTTAATATTCTGGATTTTATACTGGATCCCAAAATACCTTAGAATGCTTAAGTTGATTATACTGTTAAAAATAATCCACAGTTGTGAGTGTTTCACAGGCTTCTAAATCAGAGGTACCCAAACGGCGCTCTTATGAGCTAATGACGTTATGCTGTCGTTTCACCCCAACTCCTTCATTTTGTGTTTTTGCGGTGCAAGACCCATTTCCCCTCCACTCAGACAGCGATGGCTCTCGCAATGACAACCAAATGTCCAGCATTCCAAAACGATTAGGAAAAGTTTCTTTTGTAGCGATGCATGTACGTAATATGCAAATGTAAAATATTTATGTATCCATTATAAGGTGTCGTACAAATAAGTTGTTTTCCTAATTTACACTATTTATTATTGTAGGTCCATCAAGTTCCGAAACTAACTCAGAAAAACTAGCTGTGAGATCTTGCTTTTGTGACCGATCTATTTCACCAACTTAATATTCTAAACATTAGCTTATAGTGGAGAGATAAAAGCATATACGTTACATTAGTTGACGCAGTGAACTAATTTATGGCGCAATTAACGCTATGGCAAGGTCAAATGAAAATTGGTGACTTATCATTTTCATTCCTTGGAATTAATTTTTACTATAAATTTCAATCTGTTAGCAATATATTTAACAGCTCACACTTTCGAGTACGAATTTCGACACCTGAAAGCAATACAGGAGGAAATTGGGCTTTTTAGTAATACATTTAATTTTGCCTGTAAAGAGCTCCTCACGCACTGCAAATGGAATTAAATGCTTTGCAGAATTCAACAGTCTTGAAATATTCTCTGGAAAAGGGTTGCAACTTATTTAAATCTCTTCCCAATGAAACATTTCCCAGGTTGCGAACGTTTGCTGCCAAGTTAATGTCAATATTTGGTCCTACGTGTATTTGTGAGCGTATGTTCTCGAAAATGAGTCACATAAAATGTCAGTATCGTGGTAAAATATCAAACGATCATTTGGTCCTCTTTTAAGACTGTTATTCATACTTGGAGGCAGACATTGATGAGCTGGTTAAAAATAAACTGCGCCAAAATAATCAGTAACAAAAACGGCGTTCAGAAGGCGCTGTTAATATTATTTCCACCAAAAACAATAGTAGAAGTAACTGAAGTAGCCGCCACTTTTAAAAGCAACGTCAGTGAGGTCTATGACTACTATCAGTAAAGGCATTACGTCATAGCTGCTCGAACTGTGGGTGGAAATGTGAAATGTGTAGTGTTTAACGCCCGCTTTTACTACATACGGCACCGCAGGCGGTGACACTGATGATACATGAGATGAAGATGGAGCATCGGTGGAATGAGATGGCGGGGGAAACCGGAGGTCTCGGAGAAAACCCGCCCCAGCGCCGTGTTGTCCACCACAAATCTCATTTTGCGGTCGCCTGGGATCGAACCCGGGCCGCCTTGGTCTGTAGGTGGAGGAAAAAGCACCTTCCCCTTACGCGGTTAACCCTGTGCACCTCTGTTCTAAACTGTGTGTTAAAGATGGTGTATTTTGAATTATTCCACTTTGCCATTTACTGTATGATGTTAGTTTGTGGAGTCATTTCCCTAGATTCATCATATTCTGCAATATGATTTCCATATTGCAGAACAAAGTATGCCAATGAAACCTCAGAAATATTACTGCAAGAATTTATTGATTTCAATATTTTAATTGTTTCTATAACATATATAATGTTCCCTGTAACATAATGGTTTCCTTATTCTGATAATAAAGTAACTTTGCAACAATCTTTAAATGACTCTCTGATCTAAATGCTTACTGATGTCAACCGAATTTCAAGTACATCCACAGTTCTGTCTCCTGTATATAAAATCTCAACCCCATACTTGCAGCGGTTTGTCCAGTGTCTGAAGACTTCTAGAAACCCTAGATTGTAATTTAGCATTAGTTCTGTATTAGTTCCATGTTTTAACATGTTTCCTTTGAACTCTCCGCAGTAAAAATGTCACAATCGAACAATATCGTAACAACTGCTATGGCAGTTCATTAAATTTAGAAAAATAAGTTAATTTGAATACGAATGCTGTTCAATAAAGAATTATCACAATTTTGTTTTGACAACGTACATTTACTCATCCTCATAATTTTGATGGCCCTTCTCAATATAGTCTCACCTGAATGCGATGCACTTGTCCCAGCGTTTCTGCCAGTCTTCAAAGACATGCTGGAAACCATTTTTGGAGAGATCCTTCAAAATCATTTCCGCAGCCTTCACCACTGCTTCTTATGATGGATGTCTCCCACGAAGGCGTTTCTTCAAGTTAGGGAATAGAAAAACGCCACATGGGACTAAATCCGGACTATAGGGAGGGTGAGGGATGTACTTCACGTTGATTTTTGGAAGATATTCAGCAACAATATTGTGACTTTGTGGGTTCGTGAAATGAAAAGTCCAATTGCACCACTCAAAAATGTTCTTTATTTCCACCGACTTACAGTTCAACTCTTGCCAATTACACAGAATTACGTAATGCACACAATTACGATTCACCAGTTCGTCCGTTACAATTTCACTTGCACTCGTAATTACGTACAATCCTCCGATGCACTCACACAGTCTTCTCGTCGTACACTAGCACTGCATTCTTACGCCAAGAACTGACTAACTCCTCTTACACGACGTGTTGCTTATATAGGGTCAGCTAGCCGATCTTGAAGGTTCTAGATTAGATGAAATATCCCGTAAGTTCGAGAACACAGGTGGGACAGAAGGAGACGGCGCAGTGATGTTTTTTCCCAGCCACCCCTTGTCACCACTATAAGACAAACGAGGGGGGCGTGGCGAGCGCCGACCGTCCCCTGCTTGCCCGCTCTTTAGGGTGTTCCGACGTTCGGGTGACAATATTGGCAATATACGGCCGCGTATTATCGTGGTGCAGCATCCAGCCTGCTTCACGGAAATGTGGTCTTTTGCGCCTCATATGGACTTGTAATATTTTCAGGATATCCCTGTACTATTGTGCAGTTACTCATGTGTGTGCAGGTACCACATGCTGATAAACCATTCCATGAATATCAAAGAATGAGATGACCATAACTTTCCCAGCAGAAGCTACCACTTTTTTTTTTTTTTTTTTTTTTTTTGTTTTTTTTTTTTTGTTTTTGCGAGTTGGTGGTAAAGGAGATTGCCACACTAAGTTTGCTGTTTGCTCTCAGGATCAAAATGCTGTAACCCAGTTTCATCAGCAGTGATTACGTTTGAAAGACGCTGCGGATCTTCCTCTAACATCAACTTTAACTGCATGTTACTTCCATTGCAGCGGTAGGTGATACTGAACATGTCTGAACTTGCCTGGTTCTCACAGGCAGGAACCAGGAGTACCAACAATGAAACTACTAAGGCATGTTTGTTTCACATTAAGCTAAGAGAATATAATAAGATTGAAGCTTAGTGCGAAAAATTATTACCGTAAAATATTATAGCCATTCTTTATTGAAGAGCACTCGTATTTTCATTTGTTTCCCTCCTTCTGATATTATTTCTAGTAAACGTTTATAAAGTGTATTTTTCTTTTTCAGGATGAATGGGAAAAGGAATTGGAAAGGTTAACTTCGCGGTTCGAGCGCGAACTGCAGACAAAGAAAAAGCGACCAGACGAACAGAAAGTCCTCACACTACGTCATCAACAAGAACGTGAAGATCTAGAGAAGAACATGACAATTCGGCGGGACAAGAAGAAAGAATCGATAACACGCAAGCTATTAGAACATGAACGGTAAGTGAGTTGCATAATTTGCTGTCGAATCACCAAAGTTAGCACCTCCCGGACATTTTACTACAGGACTCCAGCTTGTTAAATGAAGACGTACTACTGAAATGTAGTAAAAGTCTCGCAAAAAATTCTGTATTCCATAACTTCAAAAATATTTAGAGATGAATTAATAATGTTTTTTTTTTTTTTTTGACTTGTTATATTATAAAAACCTATATTTATATAAAGTGGTGTAAAAATCTAGCGGTATAGATTTACTTCAGTTTGAAATTTGCAGATTTTAGAAATTTGTTTCATCATTATTACTTTTCCGAAATGTTTCCTGCACTGCTTCTGAAATTTCTCATGTAGATTGTCAAATTGCAAACAACTAATTCCCTTATATGTTTCTTTCTTTTGAACAATTTTTGAGTTATTGATTTTCATAGCAATATGAAACTTCAAAGCAACTAGAAATTTCAGTTGATATATTTTAACAATTATTTTATTTAGAACTATGGCTATTAAAACAAAATTACATAACACATTAAGCCATTATAATCAGATAAATCAAACCTAATTTTTAAATACTTTTAAAATTGTATCTTGTGGAATATTTAGCACACGATAATAAAATTGAGGTATAGAGAAAGCTTTGAAGTTTAAAAACACGTAATGTTTATTTAAGGCAGGACTGAAAATAAATTGTAAGCTAAATTGCTTGAAAACGGTAGAAAACCATTCGTTCAGTGAACTATCCCTTTACGGGTTTATTGACTTTTTGTTTTTCTGTAAATTATTTGATTGTTTTTTTTTTTTTTTTTGTTGTTGTTTTTTTTACTGAAGATTGAACTATTGAAGTAAAGCTGATAGAATTCAGTGTTAAGAAAGATTGTATTGAACTAAAAATACCGATTTCTCAACTATTTAAATTTTATAATATTGTCACCGATCCCATTATTTCGTTGAAGCCGCGCAAAGCTGGAGTTACGCGTGGGCAGAGACAGATAGTGGTACGCAGCGCTAAACGCTTACCGAGAGGGAAGGAGACACAGATAGTTCGACTATTCTCTCGCCGCGCCGCGAAAGGCTGTGAAAAGTCAGCACGTTTCTAGAACAATGGTTGGGATATAAAGGCCGGCAAACAGTAGAGTTGCCGGACAATTGCAGTTATACAGTGTGTGAGTTGTGTGGACATTTGAACTGTACCGCAGTTGTTAAACGGGTGTGCAGCTGTGTGGACGTGTGGCAGACGACCTTCAGGACTGCGTTTGAGTGTGTTACTTCATTCCGCTGCTGGCAGGGTTGAACGTCAGCGCCTAACGCTCGGCGACTACAAAACCATCCACGAGGCCCTAACGGCCGCATTAAGGATAGAGGCGGCCAAGCTGACGGCTACCCCGACTTCGAGAACAAGGAGTATCCGCTACAATGGAGACCAAAGACCAGCCGAGGGACGCCCGCGAAGACCAAAAGGCGTGTGTTGCGGGTGTGGTCAGCCGGGACACCTGGAGAGAGACTGCCCACACCAAAAAGAGCAGCCGGAAAACGAGTAAGGACTGGCGTGGCGAGGGTGACGTGGCGCGGTAATCACATCCCCTGGAGTTACACTGCGTGCCGTCAGCCGCCGTATTGATGACAGCCTCATCGCGGACGGTTGGTTGAGAGGGAAGACGTGCCGCGTGCTTGTGGACACCGGAGCAGCCGTGACATCATCAGACCTGACCTAGCCAACGGGTTTGTCGTCGAGAAAACCGAGCCGACCATACCAGCTAGTGACGGCATCGGGCGACACCTTCCCGTGGAGAGGGAGGCCCTGCTGCAGTTGGCCTTGGGACGGATTGCCGTGCGTCTGTGTGTGTGTGTGTGTGTGTGTGTGTGTGTGTGTGTGTGTGTGTGTGTGTGTGTGTTCGTCACAAAGGTGGCTGAGGTGGTGATACTGGGATTGGGTGACCTCAGGAGCCACGAGGTTAATGTCGACGGCGGCAGGAAGGTCCTGCGTCTAAATGAAGAAGAGATAATGGTCCGGCACCCCGAAGAACGCCTTGGAATCTGCAGGGTCATCCTGAGGGAAGACGTGGTTGTCCCCGCGAGAAGCGACGGGGTGGTGACGGTGCGACTGGAAAGCCAGCGGACGAAGTAACATGGTGCTGGAGCGGAAAATGCCTGTGTAGCCGGCACATTGTTGCCCTACCGAGAGGAGGTGCCGGTGAGGCTGCTTAATCCAGCAGACAGCAATCACGACGTCCAGGCCGGGACGAAGTTGGAGACGTGCGAGCTTGTTTTCAGCTCAACACCAGTCGACCAGACCCAGGAGCCGCTGCCGACGCAATACCTGGGGTCTCAGCTTAAGGCTTACTGGAGAGGGCGGCCGACCACCTGACTGCATAGCAACTAGAGAAGGCTGGACAACTGCTCGGACGATACCAGCGCCTCTTCAGCCAAGGCAGTAGCAACTACGGCTGCACGGATAGAGTGCTCCACCGCATGGATACACAGAAGCCCGGCCTATTCGGCAACCATCCAGCTGCGTTCCACTGGCAAAACAAGCGGTAGTACGGGACATGCTGGAGGACATGAGATCCAGGAGAGTAATTGAAGAGTCTGGCAGCCCTTGGTGTTCCCCTGTAGTCTTGGTGACGAAGAACGGCGAGCTACGCTACCGCGTGGACTACAGGAAACTGAACGCTGCCACTAGGAAGGATTATTTCCCCTTACGCCGGATTGACGACTCCCTAGACACGCTTGCTGGTTCGCAGTGGTTCTCGACCCTTGACCTGAAGTCGGGTTACTGGCAGGTGGCTCTAAATCTGAGATACAAGGAGAAAACCATATTCTCGACGGGCCAAGGGCTTTGGCTGTTCACAGTTATGGCCTTTGGTCTCTGCAATGCACCAACCTTCCAACGCCTCATGGAGTCAGTAATGAGAGGATTGGCTTATGACGCCTGCCTAATATACCTGGACGACGTCATTATTGTTGGCAAGACCTTCGAAGATCATCTCGACAATCTGAGCAAGGTGTCACAGGCACTACAGGCGAACAACCTGAAACTGAACGCGAAGAAGTGCCAGCTCTTCTGCAAGAAAGTCAACTACTTGGGCCACATAGTCTCACAAACCGGAGTGGCCACAGACCCGGAGAAGACACAGGCTGTGAAAAATTGACCTCACCCGAAGGATAAGCAAGAATTGCACAGTTTCCTCGAGCTGTGCAGTTATTACCACCGCTTCATAGACGGCTTCACCAACATCGCCAAGCTCCTCATCCGACTGACAGAAGAGCACCGACCTTATAGACGGAGGACGCCGAAGACACTTTCCAGCAACTGAAGCAGACACTTTGCTGTGCTCCTATTTTGGGATTCGCGGCGCCTTTATTGTGGACACCGACGCCAACGACCATTGCATTGGAGGCGTCCTATTCCAAGTCCAAGACGGCTACGAGGCGGTGATAGACTACTACAGCAAGACACTGTCCAAGTCAGAGAACTACTGCGTCACCGGCGAGAGCTGCTGGCGGTAGTGAAGACCTTGGAGCACTTCCACAAGTACCTGTACGGTCAGCCATTCCATCTGGGGACTGATCACTTCGCCCTAACTTGGCTATTTAGCTTTAGAAACCTGGAAGACCTGACAGCCCGTTGGGTCCTGAGACTGTAGGAGTACAACTTCACCTCCGAACATCGTAGAGGGAAGAGCTACGCCAACGCAGACACCATGTCCCGAAGACCCTGCCCGTAAGAGTGGGACCAATGCACAATGGTGGAAGAGAGGGAGCGTGTCCAGCTTTCAGAGTGGCCACGGCAGTGTAAGCGGACGGTTGGGATAGCGCAGGTCTGAGGAGAGATTAGCTGGCGGACGCCGAATTGGGGCCACTCTTGAAGGAAGTGGAGGTAGGGACAAGACCAACCTAGGAGGATATCGCACCCAGAAGCGCAGCGTGTAAGTCGTACTGGGCCCAATGGTTCTTGCTGAAGACCAAAGAGGGCGTGGTGCTCCGGGTATGGGAATCACCCGATGGTAAGACGCAGAGGGAGCAGTTGGTACTTCCCCGAAGTAAGGTTCCGGAAGTCTTGGAAGAATTGCACGCCGGTACTTCAGAAGGACACCTGGGAGCAAACCGAACGATCGACTAACTGCGACAGCGCTACTTCTGGCTGAGACTCCGAACAGACGCTGAGAGATTGTGCCGTCAAATTAACGTGTTAGCTGCGAGCCACGGGCCCCAATCTAGGAACCCGGTCGCATGCACCAGTACAACGTCGGAGTGCATTCGAACGCATCGTGTCAGCGAACCCAGAGAGTCACAATATTTATTTTTGTGCAATAGCTCGGCGTTTTGTTTGGCTCAAGTATTTGTTGTTTTTAATTCAAAGTAAAAATGCTAGAATATTATATATAATAAAGTTATTCAAACCCAGTTTTCTGATAGCGTTTTAACGCCCGTTCTAACTGCATACAGCAGCATAGATGGTGGACACTCGTGATAAATGAAATGACATTTGGGAAAGAAATATTTCAGGTGTAACTTTAAGGTCCTTTCCGGATACTGAGGAAACCTGGAGAAAACCAGCAACGATGTTTGAACCGAAGACCTTCACCTTCACAAGTCTCTGTCTTAAAGACATAGACCATTTAAGTTTTGGGTAAAAAATTTGCTTCTTTTCAAAAGCTTTTCTCCAGCTATGTTTCTTATAACATGTTAGCCTTCCTGTGTCTACCTAGACCTATACCTAGACCTAGATCTGAAATAGCAAATGAAATAAGTGAATTTCGTATGATATTAAAACAGTTTCTTTTTAAATTTATTTGCTTTTATTCCTCTACTGTCTTCCAACAAAATATGATTTCAATAGAAGCCTCTCTAAATTGATACAAGCAGGACTGACAGGTATGTGACAGAAAAAGAAGTAGACTTGAACCCGATAGAGTGAGAATACTAGTATTTTGAACAACAACTTATAAAAGTGAACTGTTTTGTTTTTAAATGTTGACTGTAGAGTTTAAAACTACGAACTGGTGGTTTTATGTTTTGTCTCATTAAATATGTGCATCTATTTAATTTTATTGTCATTACACTGCTCTCCCAACATTCTATTTTGTATTGAAACTAGAAGTGGAAATGACGGTATCGAATATCGAGAAAAGCTGGTATGGACCCAACCGTAATATATTAAATTTTCTGGGAAAGTCCTCAGAATTCTTCTTTATTCTAGATAAGTGCATAACTGCTGAAACGTAAAAGACATACATCTTTCTTCACATAAAATGCAGATCTCATTAAAACTGTAAATTTATATCACATATACTTTTACTGGAGTGAACCATTTCTGAAATATTCCTTGTATTTGTTTGAATTTTGCAATATTTATTCCTCTTAATATCTGCAAAGAAACAAGCAAAAAAAAAATATCTGCACACGTTTATCTCAATTAATAGGATTGTATTGAAAATGAAGCATTTTTAAGAATAAGTTGTTCAATAATGAATAGAAAAGTATTCGTTGTTTCTAATACCTAAAGTAAACGTTTTCCTTTTACTCCGTGAGCATTGGGATATATATTAAAAGAGCACCACCATTTGTCATACCTAGGCAAGTAACTTTACATCCTCGTAAAGATAAGCACATGCGTTTTCACTTCCTGTGAAAACGTGGGACGACATGCATAAAACTTAGCGGTGCTAATTCTTGTAACCACAGGCCTTGCTTTTGTTGTAGGGTCGTCAACCTATTTCAGATGGCGGTGTAATCATTTGGTTTATTGCTCTGCAGTAACTACGTGGGGAGAAATTGCAGAACTGAATACAGGAAAACGCTCTCTAATGGACAGTATTTTTACTTTTCCATCGCTATAGTACTCTCTCTCTCTCTCTCTCTCTCTCTCTCTCTCTCTCTCTCTCTCTCTCTCTCTCTCTCTCTCTCTCTCTCTCTCTCTCTCTCTCTCTCTCTCTCTCTCTCTCTCTCTCTCTCTCTCTCTCTCTCTCTCTCTCTCTCTCTCTCTCTCTCTCTCTCTCTCTCTCTCTCTCTCTCTCTCTCTCTCTCTCTCTCTCTCTCTCAATTCCACACTCTACGAAAGATTGGGAATAATACTAAAGTAATTGTTCTACCCTCCATCTGTGAATCGAACCCGGACCTACATTTGCTGGCTAACATGCTAACCACAAGAGGCAGTTTGTTTTTTTTGATATAACTTTTACAGACTATTCTGCTTCTACCTAACAAGCATTAGGCCGTTCGTCCTGTTCCGGTGTCAATCTATCTTTGCCTGTGCGTTCCCGAATCTCTTCCTTCTGTGATTTATAATTTAAGATCTTACTTGCTATTCTTAAGGTATTACAAAAGGTTCAAACAATAGTTTATGTATATTGTGTAATATAAATATAAAATATATGAATGTGTAGTTGTGTTTTGCTTTAATACATATTGTCGCCGAGGCATTGTTGAATCGCCGCGGCAAGCCAGTGCCGGGCGCGAATGAAAGAAAGAGATAGAGAGCTACGCGCGGGCAGAAAAGAAAGAGACAGATAGTGAGGAGTGCGAGTTATGTACGCTTGCCGAGAGAGAAAGAGACAGAGATAGTCTGAAATTTCCCGCTACATCGTGATTGTACCGAGCGATCCTGGGTTCTAGAACAATCAGTGGAGGTATAAAAGCGCCTCGGCTGTCAGAGCGGAGACAGTTGCCAGTGCAGTTGTTAATGGAGCTACTAGTAAGCCGTTAATCGTGTGTGTGCAACTATTTGAAGTGTACCGTTAGTAATTTATTTCGTTTGTTTACGTGTGATGAAGCAATGAGAGACCTTATAGATTGCGTTTGTGTATGTTACGTCATTCTGCTGCTGTCAGGGTTGTACAAAGCGTCTTTACTTGCAATAAAGAGCATTTTAAATTTATGCAAACAATACTTTTAATTTTATGAACCCAGCAAAGTCACAATATGCACTTCATTTGATATATAGAAATCCAGTAAGTAATGGAACACATTAAAGGGGAACTACCTACATGGCGCAATTTTACAATGACTTTTTTTTTAAGTTTTTGTTGTCTTATTAATTGAAATGTTCTGCATAGTTTGATATGTAAGTACAAATGGAAACACCATGCCATGCCATGTTGTGCTGGCTGGCTGTATTTAGCCAGAAGGTTTTGCTGCGTGCCCACCCGGTAAGGGTTTTTCCGCAGGTAAGGTTTGAATTTGGGATGTTGCAGGGTGAGATGTAGGTTTTTAGATTTGTATTATATTATAAGGTTACAGTTTTGTACCTAGGGGTTGAAGGACAAAATGTAAAATGTAAATGGCAAATAGAAAATGGAAACACCAGTTTTGCAAAACCCACTTTATAACTTATGCGCTTAGGGTAACACAAACGTTTGCGCACTCAAACCAAAACACAACTGACATCAATTCACAACTAAACTGCTCTCTACATTATCCACTACACTGGACTCTCACTGTTAAATGTCTATGAAAATTCTACGTCGACTCTGAATTCATCTGGACTGACCACCGCCGTTCCTTTTATACGGCCCTAATATAAAGAGCACATTTTATAAAAGGAAACCTACTCAAAACTGCCAAAACGAATCTTCTGAAACTGCACACAGTGATGAGCGAAGGGACATTAGCTGCACCCAGGTCCACTGCGGCCACGCCTACCGATTGACAGCCACGTGCACAATACTTACCTCATATATATTTTTAAATTCATTCACTGCTGTGGATCTGCACCACTTCGCAGAACAAGTCATAGTTAATAAACACTTTGGAGCAGAAAAGTGTTGTACTTTTGTACGTTTAATACTCTTCTGGTACAACTGACCCGTTTTCTCTGAAACTGTTAACAATAATTAAATAAAATTTTAGGGCGGAAACAAACAACACTAAGAGCTCTTGTATATTTACTGTGTTTATAATAAATAGCTGGTTTAAATTTTTAAAAATAGCTTTGATGCATTTTATTAAAAATATGGTATAATTAAGAAAATAGCCATATATGCTGTAACTTTGTTGTATTCGTAAAATTAAAACTCTTGTTGGCAGAGATTTAAAATGCTCTTTATTTCAGTACAATAAAACGCTCTGACCACCCCTTAAAGCAGCGAAATTACGTAACATACAAAAACGCAACCATCAAGGTCGTCTGCCACATGTACACAAACGCAAGAAACTACTGCGGTATACTTCAGATGTCCACACAGCTGCAGACTCAATTAAGAACTGCAACTCGCAACTCACTCCGCTTTGACAGCGGTGGCACTTTTGCGCTTCGGACACTGTTCCTAGAAATCAGTGGAGCACTCGATAACAATCACGATGCAGCCGGAAATTTCATACTATCTCTGTCTCTTTCTCTCTTGGCAAGCGTTCAGTGCTGGCGCCCCTAACCATCTGCCTCTTTCTTTACTGCCCGCATGTAGTTCTCTGTCTCTTTCTTTGGCACGCTCCCAGCACTGGCTTCTCGCGGCGATTCAACAATGCCTCGGCGACAATACACTTAATTTAAAATGGATAAAAGTAGATTAGCATACTTTAATCTGATAGCTTAGTTTCTGTAAATAATAATAATAGGTAACGAAGTAGTAGGAGGGACAGAGATTTTAATATTCTTTTAATTCTATAGAGTAACACACTAGTGTGTTTCCTAAGATAGTAGGCTCAACTTTTTGGAGGACGATACATTTTTTTCGGGCGTAAAACTCTAGCAAGTTTGCTTTAGAAGGGAAGCAAAGTCGATGGTCCCGTATCGCAAATTTGTGAGACATACAAAAACCTCAAGCCTGGTAAAGAAACCTCTGAAGAAAACTAAGCTGTTTTATTTTTTACTTCTATGTTACAACAGTTCATAATTTTTAGCTCTTACAGATGTTTGGACAAAAAGTATACTATACTTTCAGAAAAAGGCATTGTGGAGTTATGTATTTACTTATCAGCTCGATTATATTGTAATCCATACATGGTTTATATATTAAAAAATTGTGTTTCAGAGCGGCAACTGCAGCATTGGTGGAAAAGCAGAGTAGGGAAATGTTGGAACTAATAAACGAGAAACGCAGTGAATACATGATG
The DNA here is from genome assembly GCA_030765055.1 of Mantis religiosa. NCBI lineage: Eukaryota > Metazoa > Arthropoda > Insecta > Mantodea > Mantidae > Mantis > Mantis religiosa. The sequence continues at coordinate 133,699,066 of CM060957.1, forward strand.
GCGGAATCCCTGTACCTCGACGATGGTGATGGCTATGCAGACGATATACTGCTACCTTATCCAAGCCAAGCACCTGTTCCAGCTCCTCCAGCCTTATCCAAGTTTGAAGTCTACAATGATCCTGTCGAGTTTGCTGACATAGATCAGATAGCCATTTCGGTAAGTAATACCAACAGGTATAAACAGAATGAGGTAAGGAGGGAGGTGTGAGGATGGCCGAATCGGGAGTCACAACAATAGAGCGTAATGGCGCCGCGGTGATGTGTAATACATTCGTAGAGCCCGTGTTCTGACCTTTAGGATTGTCGGATCGGTAGGTAATGCTGTAATGGTTCTTTTATCACCATTTCCTGGCCCTAATTTCCTTCATTCTCATTTCTTTCAGGATTGCAGGAGACAATGATGTCCAGTGGGTTGTGGTTAGGGGTTCTATGTATGTTTCTTCCCTGGCATCGTTGCTTAATAGAGTCCTCATATGGGGTCGAAACTCCCCCTCTTAGAACCAGGGAGCTTCCCATTACGGCAATACCTGAAGTCTACGCCCCGCTTTTCGTGTGGAAGTGGATACTCCACTTGCGCGGGTCAACACATCCGGGAAGACTACCGAAAACCCCGGTCGGGCCGCAAGCGATGTTCATTTTATTCGTTATTTCCCGCTCTCCGATTGAGTAACAATGACGTCATAGTTCACTGGTGAGTCTATCTTGAAATCATAGTGCCCTCTACGGAGTAGAAGCGGTAATTTTAGCGGAACAATAAGCAAATTTCAGCGCTCTGAGTGTGTCGCTCTGCTAACTAATACTACCAGCTTCCCTTGGATATGAACACAGAGCCCGCGCCTCCATGGTTGAATGCTACTTCCGTACCGGCATTTAAACTAGTGCGACATATATAGTTTAAACCGCTGCATAGAGGAGTTTATGCAAAGCTATCCGGCATTCAGACAAGTCCCTCGGAGCGTAATGTCTAAAGTGTGCAAATACTGTCAAATGGACATATACTCCTCCACAGGAGAGTAAGTCTCCGAGGGACGAGACGCAGGGGGGTTGGCGAAGGTTCCCACGCCCTCCCTGGACAGGTTTATGAAACCCCGTGGCAACACAGTTACAAACCATTCAAAAACATTCTGACGGCTTCTACTTTTGTGAATGAATCCTCCCCGTTTTAGTGTATAGACTGAATAGGGCGCATGCTTTTCAACGGTCTGCTGCTTATGTAGCAGGCGTTCTCTGCCACACACAATCGCTGTCCTTGTCCCACAGCACATTCCTTACAGGGACAATCTTTGCGTTGCTATACTATACTTTTGTTTACAACATAAACGTCTTAAGTTTTATCAGTATGCGATATAACTTTTTGTCATTCTCACGCTGAATTAAAATGTCTATTAACGTTGGTATCCTTATATATTTTAAAACCAATTGGTGCATCAAACATTTTCAAGACTCGGCAAAAAGAGACGCCGGACGCTATAAAGTGACTGGTTCCGATCTAGAAGCAATAGATAATGTTATGGCCAAAAGGCCTCAAGCATACCTTCTCGCAATACACACAGTGTTTGCGGTGAAAAGAGAAAGGAAATATAAGAAAGTGGACACATAAGACTATGAACTAGAGATGTTTTCTTGTTTATACTTGGATAAAAGCTTTGTACATATTGTACACTAATTTACTTTTCATTCCTAGAACATGTTCTGCTAATTTTCTGCTTTGCAATGAAGTTACATTGTAAGGAAACTGTGGGTGATAGAAAAAATTGAGATCGAATTGAAATATTTCTATTTTATGTGACAGATTTAAATATGCCTATATGTTCACTATAACAGAAAAACAGATGTTCATTGTGAAATAAGTGTTCATTGACTTATCATTTCGTATATTCTTCATGGTACACTTTTATGGCGGCATAGCTAGCTTTGCAGTGCATTGCATTGCAGTATATAGCTGTTTTTTTTTTTAAAAAAACAGTTATTCTATCTACGTAGCAGGATAATTTACGCACTTTGAATTATGCTGGCAGACGTACCTCTCAAATAGTATATTTACCTGCTGTTAGAGGGAAGCCTCAAAGCTGCTGTCAGGACATCAAATACGATCGCAGGCCGGTAGAGGAATCGTACATAAACTCGCTCCATCAGCGATGCTATTGATGACGTCAAAATTTTCGCGGTAAAATTACAGATAAAAATGAACACCGTGTACAGGCTACATAGTAGCAGAGATTCTCTTTCGCGTCTCCCAACCCCGTCTGGGCAGCAAAGTTAGCCACATGAGTGTCGCGAGCCACCGCACCGTCGAGGCTAACCCAATTCGAATGTTCGGCCCGATGTACCTCTGCTAACATCAGAAATACCAAGGGTGTTACCCATTTAGGACCCACCACCAGCTGGCCTTCACCAGGGGAGGTTAGGGATTTTTGGGAAGGGCGTTAAGCCAGCAAACTTGGATGCAAGGGGATGAAACCACATGTTCATGTCAATGTGTGGCACTTCCAATATTGCAAATATCCTGAACATTGGATCAGAATAGGTCACCACGTGCACAGCCATCCCATTCCCAGGACTTAACCCCACTTGGTTATTTCTTCTGAGGGCATATCAAAGCTGCGGTGTATCAGACACCAGTGGACGATTCACTGGTAACCAGAACAATTGTGGCATCTGACGAACTTTTGCACATTCCTGGGGTATTTGAGCGAGTGCTTCAAAGCTTTATTCGACAGTACAATGCCTGTATTCAATGTGCTGGGGGTGTGTTTGAACATCTTTTGTAACCTATTACACTGAACCTTGTGTATAAGTAGAATAAAGTGTATTGTGGCTTAACAGAATATCATTGGTACTGACTCAGAATCGTGCTTGGGAACATGGGTTCCTAGTCGAAAGTTACTCTATTTTGTCTACCCTCTCTGTTCCGTAATTTTTTCAACAATCTTTTGAAACATCCTGTATAAAGAGAAAACTGCCACATGTTTTACCTGGGTTGTCTATAATAAAAAGAATACTGCAAGAAAAGTTGAATTTCATTTGTTTCCCATTTATTGTTGTTGAGAGAGCTTCTTACACTGAAGCTTGCCCATTACACATGAATAATTTTTTCCCAATATATTATCCTTTGTTTCTATGAACTCCTTTTGTTTTATAAAAATAATAATTTCACTCCCATAATTCCTCTTTAAATAACCTTGAGTACTGATACATATACACTTTATTGCAGGTGGCTCAAGAAGATCAAAAGACATTCACAGACCTTGTCAGACAATTAGTTGGGCGCTGTGGATCAGATATAGAAAAAGCTCGGTAAGCATGTTATCCCTGTTATCAACCTTTATTGAGTCTGTAAATATTATAGTCTATAAATATTAATGTGTACTGTCATCTTCAGGACAATTTTCCGGTGGATTACTGTGAAAAATCTCAACACAATGCAGTTTGATGAAAATCTCCGGGGAGACACACCTATGGGACTTCTTCGAGGCATAAAACATGGAACTGAGAGTTACCATGTACTCTTCAAACGTCTTTGCAGGTGAGTGTTAAACTAGAATGAAAAGTAAAGTGTATGTAAAATTAAATTCACGCTTAGTAGATATAGTTGGTTTAAGGAACACAAGATTCTCTTATCTGTAAACCAGGACCTAAAAAGAAGCTCACTTTTTTATGAAAACAAAATGAATAGTTAAACAAGTAAAAATGGAAATACAGTATATATATGCACTAACTCCTTGTGTAACATATGCATTTATTTCTTTTAAAACTTCTTATAGATTTTCTTATAACATGAAACATATTTCTCTCTTCCATTAATATTGTCGCCCGGCATTGTTTTGGCTGTCGGCCCGTGCGTAGGCGAACGCCGAGAGAGAGAGAGAGAGAGAGAGAGAGAGAGAGAGAGAGAGAGAGAGAGAGGGAGGGAGGGAGAGAGAAGCGGTGAAAGAAAGAGACAAAAGTGCCCAAAACCACGCCCACGCACGTGCTAGCGCTGAACCTGGCCGAGAGGGAAAAAGGCGGAGATAGTCTGGATAGTTCTCTCCTCACGCTTTCTCGTGAAAGGCCGTGAAGCGTCGACAAGTTTCTGGAAAGAATGGTAGAGATATAAAAGCACCGCGGCTAGTCGGACGGGCAGTTACACGAGGTAGACCTGCACCCATTAGGTAGTCATCCCCAATTCAAAATCCCGAAACCTCTACTCCAAACTCCACTCCCCCTAACCGCTTCCTTGGATCTCACGGATGTGTTCAAGTGGCTGCTGCAACTGTTGCAATCACACAGGCAGAAAATCTGTGAGCTCCTAGAGAAGTTCTTCTGCGCACCAGATCCGGCAGGCAAGATGCTGCCTGCGATGGAGGGACTTGCTCTACTGACAACTGGTATCCAGCACAGAATGCCGAATCGAATTAGGTCTCGTACCTCTTTCTGCTTCGCATTCTGGAATGCGTGTGGCCTAGTTGATTAGGGGGGCGAGCTGTTGCAGTTTGCTCGAGCAAATGTCTTAGACAACATCCTAGTCAGCGAAACGCATCTCCGTCCAGACTCCCGTTTCTGCATACCGGGCTACATTTGCCATCGCATGGATCGCCAAGACCTCCCTGGTGGCGGTACAGCGGTACTCATCAGACAAAATGTAGTACGTAAACCAATCCAGCTCCCTCCTCTTCAAACCCTAGAGGCCACGGCAATTTGTCTTGATCTTGGCGGAATTGAGGTCTTGGTGGCCTCCGTGTACAACCCTCCCAATTCGTTCCTAACGATTGCCTATCTATCCTTAACCTATATCCTAATGCTATCATGGCCGGGGACTTCAATGCTAAATATCAGTGTTGGCATTGCTGTCGTCGGACAGATGCATGAAGCAATCAAATTATTCGCCTTATAGATGCAGACCCTCAGCTTCAAGTCCAGGGTCCCTGGCAACCTACGCATTACCCACAAGGTGGAGGACTGCCTTCAGTCATAGATTTTGCGATCACCAAACATTTTCCATTTTATCTCACTCTCACGTCACGTCATTCCGACCATAATCCGGTGTTGACAGAAATCAACACCAGGGTTGCCAGCCATGACACCTCGCTTCAAACGCGAGAAGTTGATTGGGACGGCGTAAGGAACTGCCTCCGCACTTCAATTCCACCGAACTCAAAAATATCCAACATCCCAGATCTAGAGAATGGAATCTCATCCTTCACGTCCATCCTGACCCTAACAGTTCATGGCCCAGCATTTCTTCATCCAGACGTCCTTCCACTGGACATCATCCTCCTTATACGCCGCTCCTGGGCGGTATGGAGACTATACCAGCGTCACCGCACGCCATATAATCGAGCACTTTTGCGACGTTTACGTCGACTGGTCAGGGTCCGACTGCGTGAGCACAAGGTGCAAGCGTGGGAGGACACAGTGGCCAGACTGCGCGTCAAAAATGGCGACGTGTGGCATATCGCTAAAGCCCTCAAGAATCGCAAGGATCAATATACCTTACCGATTCCCGGCACCCAAGACCTATGAACCTCAAGTTAAAGCAAATGCGTTCGCTGACTATCTTGAACGCACTCAATGTCCAAGAGAAGACCCCCAGGATGACATCTTTTCTGAACGTGTTCGCAGGTAGGTACGCCGATTTTTTCGACGGCCTCCCGTGGATGCGGAACGTCTTCCCGTCATTCGCCCCAGTGAAGTCCAGGGCGTACTCCGATTTCTCAAACCAAAAAGGCGGCGGGGCTGGATGGGCTGATACGCCTCATGCTCCGTCATCTTCTCTTCAACGCCATTCTTTTTCTGACCAGGTTCTTCAACATGTGTGTCGCTCTCGGGCACTTTCCACGCGAGTGGAGAGAGGCCCGGCTGATATGTATACTGAAGCCTGGGAAGGATCCGGAACACTCTTCCAGCTACCGATCCCTCAGTCTCCTTTCTACCCTCTCGCAGGTGCTCGAGAGGTTAATCCTAACCCGACTGTCTCCCATATTGGATGACATTCAAGCTATCCCTAACCATCAGTTCGGATTCCGTCCTAGGCACTCTACTATACAACAGCCACTACGTGCGTTGGAGACAGCCGTCCTGGGTTTCCAGGGACGCGCCTTCACGGTAGTGCTGTCTTTGGACGTCGAAAAAGCCTTCTCCACGACATGGCATGCTGGTCTCCTCTACAAACTCATCTAACTGGGGCTACATACACAGCTAATCAACATCTTACACAGCTTTCTCAGACACAGAACATTTAAAGTAACAGTAGCGGGTAAACATCTACACTAAGACCCGTGAGAGGCGGAGTCCCTGAAGGCTCTTTACTATCCCCCACACTCTTTAGTGTGTTCATGGCAGACTTCCCAACTCAACTACAGGTCGAAATGGCATAGTATACAACACGACGTATTGTTCTGTAAAGTCAGACACATACTCAGAGCCTTCAACCCAATACAGAGACACCTCCGTCTCACACAAGAGTGGTACAGGCGTTGGCGAATGTCCGTTAATCCGGACAAAAGCTACGCTATTCTTCTTACTAGGCGCCACACACCCGCTGACTGCCCCAACTTTCACTTTAGAGGTCGTAGAATAGAGTGGACTAACTCCATCAAGTACTTGGTCGTCCAACTTGATAGAAGCCTTACTTTCCGCGGGCACATTAGGGACCTCTCAGCACGGGATCAGGGGGCTATTGCCTCCTTGTACCCAATGCTGGGTTTAGTCTCGATGCCAGTCCACTTAAAGTTACACCTCTATCGAGCGCTGATAATCCCACTCATGTTGTATGCTTGTGAGATCTGGGGTATGGCCGCAGATAGCTGGCTTGCATATCTTCAGCGTGCACAGAATAGAGGACTCCGATCCATCTATTGTGTAGGTCGTTCTTTCCCCGTGAGGTTGCTTTACCAAGCCTCTCTTCTCCCATATGTGGAGGACGAAATTAGGCGTCGGGCTACCAAATTTTACGCTCAACTTCCAACACATATAGCACCTGGTTCGGTCTCTAGAGGTTACGACGCAACGAGACGCCGCTTCAGGCTATTCCGGGTACCCCGTATGGCATGCGGGCACCCGAGGTAACACTGGAGTTAATCCGAGCAGCAGCAGAAGCTGAACTCCACAATCATCCAATGAGCTGTTTGGCTACAAAATTTACCCCACTTGTAATCCAATAACACCAGCGTGTAAAAATATGGTATGGCATCCTTACAAAATCAGAGGAGCAAGAAAAGGCTACATTGTAAAAACTCCCCAACAAAATAATTCCACCCCATCCTGCATCACGAAAATTTCAACCTGCGGTTAAACCCAAATCCTGGGTGGGTACGCAGCGAAAACATTCTGGCTGTTAACAGCCTGTCAGTACCTGCGAGCGACGGGCAGTTTTCGTGCAATGTGTGAGTCGTGTGGACATTTGAACTGTACCGCAGTTGTGAATTGACTGTGCAGCTGTGTGGACGTGTGGCAGATGACCTTGAAAGTGACGTTTGTGTATCTTACGTAATTGTGCTATAGGCAGGCTGTACAGAGTCTGTCTCTACTGGAAATAAACATCATTTTGAGTTGCTGCAAACTAGAATTTTAATTCTACGAACCCACAAAGTCACATTTGGTGTCAGGAGTGGAGCACGACAATGGAAGCTGCATTGGCAAAGATTCTAGAAAAGCTGAAGGAAAAGAGAATAGCGAATGACACCCTGGCTGGGAAGACAGAAGCGGCAAATAACAACCTGGCCGCGGAGTTAAAATAAATGAAGACAGCGAATGACACCCTCGCTGCGAACACGGACGCAGCAAATAGCATTGGCAGCGAAGATGACCGCGAAGATGACAGAATTAACCACGGAAATGAAAGCGGCGAATGACAGCCTGGCCACGGAAATGAAGGGCGAATTAACCGAAATGAAGGCTGCGAACGAGGCCCTGGCCGCTAAATCTGAAGAGCAGTTGGGCGGCGTGAAGAAGGACGTCACGGAGCTGGATAAGTCAAGTGGACGAGCTCGTCGAAGACCTGGCGAACCGCATTAACGACTTAGACGGAAAGGCCGACAGCAACACCAAGTCCCTGAACGCCATGGTGGAGGATATCATCGGCAAAAGATTAAAGGATTTGAAGGCCGACGTGACGGGACATGAAATAACATCTGCACGCATCAAAACACCTAAGTACGACGGTACTTCAAATTTCGCAGTCTTCCACCGCCAATTCCACACAGTGACCAAGCACAACAAGTGGTCACAAGAAGAAGAGGCCGCACAGCTAATAACCAGCCTCCAGGGACGGGCCACAGAGGTCTTGAACGTGGTCCAGACAGCGGCGGCACCCAAGGACATCTGGGACTTCGGAAACCACCATTTAGCCGCAGCCTACGGCAGCCAGCTGAAATCAAGGTCGCAGCAGCCAGGAGAGACGCTGCAGGAGGTCGACCTCGCACCCGAGTTCGTATCCGGGAAGCCGCCTACACCTTGTTGACGGGGTGCGAGATGTCGAGGTACGTCAGTGTCTAATGCTCGGCGACTACAAGACCATCCACGAGGCGCTAATGGCCGCCATGAGGATGGAGGCGGCCAAAGTGACGGGTACCCCGACTTTGAGAACAATGAGTATCCGCTACACTGGAGACCAAAAACCAGCCGGGGCACGCCGGCGAAGACCAAGTGGCGTGAGTGACCAGCCGCGACACCTGGAGAGGGACTGCCCACACCAGGAAGAGCAACCGGAGAAACGAGTACGGGCCGGCGTGGCGAGGAGCACTTCGGCAGCGTCACCACCATCCCTTCGAGTGTCACTGCACGCCGTCAGCCGGCTTATGGATGACAACTTCATCGTGGAAGGTTGGGTGAGAGGGAAGCCGTGCTGTGTACTGGTGGACACCGGGGCAGCCGTGACTATCATCAGATCTGACATAACCAGGATTTTAACGTCGAGAAAACCGAGCAGACCATACCAGCTAGTGACGGCATCGGGTGATACCCTGCCTGTGGAGAGGGAGGCCCTGATGCAGTTGACTTTGGGGCGGAGTTCCGTGCGTCTGTGGGTGTTCATCGCGGAGGTATCTGAGGAGGTGATACTAGGATAGAATGCCCTCAGGAGCCACGAGGTGACGGTCGACGTCGGCAGGAAGGTCCTGCGGCTCAATGGATAAAAGTGATACTGCGGCAACCCGAAGAACTCCTTGGAATCTGCAGGATCATCCTGAGGGAAGACGAGAAGCGAGACCCCGCGAGAAGCGAGGTGGTGGTGACGGTGTGACTGGAAGGCCAGCGGGCGAAGAACATGATGCTGGACCAGAAGAGGCCTGTGCATGGTCTCTGTGTAGCAAGGACATTGTTGTCGTGCCGAGAAGAGGTGCCGGTGAGGCTCCTTAATCACACAGAAACTGATCGCGACATCCACGCGGAACGGAGTTGGGGACTTACGAGCCCGTTGTCAGCGTAACGCCAATCGAGCAGTTTTAGGAACCTGGAAGGCCAGAGCGCCCGTTGGGTCCAGTGGCTGCAGGAGTATGACTTCACCTCCGAACATCGTAGAGGGAAGAGCCACGCCAACGAAGACACCATGTCCCGAAGACTCTCCCCGGAAGGGTGCGGCCAGTGCACCAGAGTGGAAGAGAAGGAGCGTGCCGCAGCTCTCAGAGTGGTCACGGCAGTGCCTGCGGACGGCTGGGATAGCGCAAGCCTGAGGAGGAAGCAGCTGGTGGACACCGACTTGGGACCACTCTTGAGAGAAGTGGAGGCAGGGACAAGACCAACCAGGGAGGTCATCGCACCAAGAAGCGCTACAATCAAGTCGTACTGGGCCCAATGGGACTCATTGAAGGCAATAGAGGACGTGCTGTCCCGGGTATGGGAATCTTTATAATTTACGTCCTCCAGCGTTGTCATATCGGACGATGAATGGAATGGGTGAAATGATGTTCAAATGTGCCCAGGGTCCATAGAGCTTAGAGTTACCCGACATTCGTCTTTTAGGCTAAGGGAAAACCCCAGATAAAACCGTATCCAGGTAACTCACCCTGACCAAGATTCGAACTCGGGATCTCTTGAACGTGAGGCAGACACTCTACCACCACGCTACCGAGGCGGGCGGTATGGGAATCACTCGATGGGAAGACGCAGAGAGAGCAGTTGGTACTTCCCCAGATTAAGGTCCCGGAAGTCTTGGAGGAAGTGCTCGCCGGTACTTCAGGAGGACACCTGGAAGCAAACCGAAGGATCGACAAACTCCAACAGCGCTACTGCTGGCTGAGGTTCCAAGCAGACACTGAGAGATGGTGACGTCTCTCTAATTCTCTAATAACATAAGCTGTTCACATGTGTGCAGTGGAGGTCACATGCAGCGGTACGTCAGAACACCTTTCGAACGCATTGCTGTCGACATAGCTGTTCCAGTGTCCGACCGAGGCAACAAATACCTGATGTTGGCCGTGGACTACTTCACCAAGTGGCCGGAGGTTTATGCCATCCCGAACCACGAGGCGAAGACAATCACAGACTGCCTCATGGAGCAACTGTTCTGCCGTTTTGGGGTCCCATTAGAGCTCCACAGTGATCAGGGCACCAATTTTGAGTCTAACCTGATGAAGGAGGCACTGGAAAAACTTGGGTTGAACAAGATCCTTACAACACCTTCGCATCCGCAGTCGGACGGCATGGTGGAGAGATACATCAAGACCTTAGGAGAACACCTGTCTGGAATTTCCTGCTGCCATCCTGATTGTTAGCGAACGTTCCACTAGTTTCTAGAAACAGTGACTGGAGCTTAAAAGCGCCGCAGCTGTAAAACCAGTGTCAGTTGTTAATTGAGAGTACAGCTGTGCAATGTGAGAGTTGTGTGAACTATTTCTTTTGTTTGTTTACGTGTGGTGAAGTAATGAGAGACTGGGTTGGTGTATGTTACGTCATCCTGCTGCTGTCTGGCTGTACAAGCGTGTTTTTACTTGTAATAAAGAGCATTTTAAATTTCTGCAAAGAAGACTTATAATTCTACAAACCCACAAAGTCACAGCACTAGTATTGAACTCAAAATTATATTAAACTCTGCTTTTCTTTTTTATAAGTTATGGATGCTTTTTCGTTCTTTCATACTCAAACTGAGTTTTAATGTATGTTGTATTACATTTTGCAACTTATGGATAAAATTACTTATGCATTTATGCTATATTTGCATTAAGAAGCTGTTTATTTATAAATTAAGCTTTCAAGTAGCATGTTGACTGTAGTGATTCTGGAAAATGTGAAAAAATTCTATTATCTTGAACGAAACTACAAGCTAATAAATATGTATAAGTTTATAGTTCTTCTTACATGGCGATAATTAACTGTTTTTATAAAACAGCATAAAAAATTGCTTAAGGACCATAGAGGACCACTTTTATGGTGTTTAGCCACAACAGTGAACTTGATTGCTATGTTGGCAGTGTAAGTGAAAGGAATTCTGCACTAACATGGTTTTTGTGTAGATTATTTCCAACACATGTAACATAAATACTTAAAAATAAAAGTAAATTACTCACTTAAATCAAACAAGATGCTGTAGAAACTACCTCCCTTCGTTAATCCACTCTCTGCCCAGCAAATTGGCTATTGCTCTCTGTAGTTTCCAACCCCTCCCACAGAGATAAAAATATTGTAAAAGGTTAAATCAGAGGCAAAATTAATTTTGATCTTTGAGGAAGCATTAAAAGAAAAAGATTACAAAACAAATCCAGGCACTTTAATGAACTTAAAAATAATATTCAACAATAAATTGTCATTTGTCAGAGGAAATGGCAGAATGTAACTGGCAATTTCTTAAACAGTTGAAATTTTATAACAATGACACTTTTTAACTGTTTAGAATAACTTAAAAAACAAACCATAAAATAGTTACCACAAAATGACTAGCTATCAACTATTCTATCAACCGGCTGCACACAGCAAAACCAACTCTGGTAACTTTTCTTTCTTTTTTTTTCTTTCTGTAATTTATATCCTCCAACGTTGTCATATCAGACGATGAATGAAATGGGTGAAATGATACTCAAATGAGTCCGGGGTCCATGGAGCTTAGAGCTATCTGACGTTTGTCTTTCAGGATAAGGGAAAGTCCTGGGAAAAACCTTATCCAGGTAACTCACCCTAACTGAGATTCGAGCTCGTGATCTCTTGAACAGGTGGCAGACGCGCTACCATCTATGCTATTGAGGCAGGCAATCCTGGTAACAATTGCCCCCTTGATATAAATAAAGATATATAAATATTTGTATTTTCCATGTATCTAGTTATTTGCTTCTATTCCTTTAGTGAAACAGTATAATGTGTTATAGATATTTAGTTCAATGTATGAACTCAAAGCTTTCTATAGTATACAACAGGAAAGAAAGTCTCCAGGGAATGAGACACAGGGGGGTTGGAAAAGTTCCTACACCCTCCCTCATTATTTTGACACCCTCATGTCAGTTCAGTTACAGATCATTCAAAAACATTCTGCCGGCTTCTACTTTTGTGAATGAATCTTCTTAGTTTTAGTGTACAGAGTGAATAGGGCACATGTGTTTTTAACGGTTCTGCTCTTTGTGTAGCATGTGTTCTTTGTCACACACATTCGCTGTCCTTGTCCCACTGTGTAAGGGGTTGCATTCCTTTCACGGACTTACTTTGCTTTGGTAGACATAGGTATATGTGCATGAAGGATGCAATAGTTTAAAGTAAACATACCCACCTGTTTTAATTTAGTCAATAATACAAAATATTAAATAAGGTTGTTTGGTCAAGCACAATGATCCCAATTAATTCAGAACAGAACTCTGCGGTACTTTTCTTGTAGAATACTTCAGAATTTAAAAAAAAAAAAAAAAAAAAAAAAAAAAAAAAAAAAAAAAAAAAAAAAAATTGCAGCCTAAAACAGCAATATGCATTTATTTATGGTTATTTTTACACTACACCAATAAGTGTAATCACCTGAGCTTTGTGTAATTATGTATCATCTTCTTTCAGTTATGCTGGTCTTCACTGCGTAGTTATAAAGGGATACTCTAAGTCAGCAGGGTACCAACCAGGAGTAAGATTTGAAGACAATCGTTTCCGTAATTCATGGAATGCTGTTTATGTAGCTGGAGCATGGAGATTTGTGCAGTGCAACTGGGGAGCTAGGCATCTTGTTAATGCAAAAGAGGTTCCTAAGGCTGGAAGCAAAGGAAAATCAGATAGCCTTAGGTATGATTATTAATATTTATAGCAATATTTTAATAACTTTAGGGCTACCAACAAAAGAGCTGAAAAAGTAACTATTTAAAAGAACATTATTCTGTTTGAATTTCATTTAAAGCATAAATTACTTCTATGTACCTCACTTTTACAAACTTTTTGTTTTAGGTATGAATATGATGACCATTATTTTTTGACGGATCCAAGAGAGTTCATTTATGAATTCTTCCCTCTTCAAGCTGAATGGCAACTTCTAAAGAGTCCAATTACACTTCAGGATTTCGAAGAACTGCCATTTGTGAGATCATTATTTTTCAGATATGGACTTTATTTTCCAGATACTAACACCAAGGCTGTTATGTACACAGATGCCACAGGTAAGATTTGCACTTGTTGTTGTGATAAATAAACATCAGCAATTAACTTTAAAGAGAGTCGATTAAAGACACTAAACAACACAAGAAAGGAAATGAAATATCAGCAATGTAGATCACATAGTCTTCCTTTGGATGCACAGCCTTCCTAACAGAATTTTCTTGGCATTGGGGTGCTTATTGATTGCAGGTAGAGTCAGATTTCATAGCATGTTAAATACAAGTGCAAAGATTCCTCATGCAAATTAGAACCAAAGTGACCACATATCTTCATTGTAAAGGTACTGGAATGATGTGCTTGTGATGTCACACATCTCTGATACCTCAGAATAATAGCAATTTTTAATAATGATTTATTATTGCTTTTTACGGTTTTTTCAAGTATTGCAAAAAGTAACTGGCTAACTCTATAAGTTACTTATCAGATCTCAAATGCTTGGAAAACCTTGGCCCTGCAGGCCTCTTATTCCAAATATGCATTCTTCACCTGTTAAGTATAATTTACAATTCTTAGTACACATTCTTTGCTTTTTCAAAAAAATAATGCTTTGTTCATAAATGAAATTAAATGCAGGTCAACAAAGAAATGAATATCATTATCCAATATCTAATTGCAGAAATTAACCCTGCTTGCATTATGTGCATTTGCAATCCCTGAACAACAAGTAGCTATCTTAAAGGATTTTAATTTTAAAAGTTTAGTGACATTGTAAGCCAATGTACCAAAATCTCTGGTTTCCGCATAAGCTTTGTCAGAGGCTTCTTTGCATTTCATTCTAATCTATCTCTGCCATAGAATCTTCCTCTGTAAGAGCACAAGAATTTATTTGCAGTTTCTTATCAAGAATATATTCTGTTTTCATAAGATCTTAAACCATTCCTCTGTGAGGTACACAAAGAGCAGGAAATCTACACTAAGCTCTCACGAATCGGTCTATTCCTTTCAGACATGGGTGCCAGATTAGTGTAAGTGCCAGATTATTGATTTGATAATATTTGGCTATAAATTGTGCTTTATTAATCCAAAGATACATTAATTTTTATCAAAAACTTATACATTTGGTGCGCAAATACAGTATCACTCCTATGAAACATCCCAAATTTTATTTGCTGCAGGGATGATATGCGATAACAACATACTTTATCACGCAACCGCTTCATAGCTTATCCAAAATTTCGAGTTGGTCTTTGAGGTCTAGCACAACATGCTCATTTAGAAGCCACTATATGTACTGAGCTCTAAAGAAAGCCACTCATTCAATAACATAAGCATCAATAGTATACGATAACAGCTTGTCTCATAGAAATCATACATGCAGATTCTGTGTGCTGAAGTATATGATTTTTTAATATCACAACAGTAGCTAACATTGAAACACTTATCTTCATATTATCACGAGGCATTTTTTGGCTGCTGGGAGAGAGAGACAGAGACAGAGAAGCGGGGAGTGAAAGAGACAGATAGAGCCCAAGCCACGCCCACAAAGTGGTGACCTCTAATCACTTGACAAGGGAGAGACGGGGCGGGGAGAGGGGGAGACAGAGAGATGTCTGGATAGTTCTCCCCTTGTGTCGCTACGCCACGAAAGATTGTGTTGCTTCGCCAACCTTCGAGAAACAGCGGACCGGGTATAAATAACTCTATGGATGGCTGAGTGAGTCAGTCAGTAGGGAGCTGCTAGCGAGTGACTGTAGTGTCGATGAACGTGTGGCAGACGGCCTTAAAGATTGTGTTCATGTGTTACGTCATTCTGCTGATATCAGAGTTATACAGGAGTCTTTTTTACAGAAATAAAGAGTGTTTTGAATTTCTGCAAACTTGACTTTTAATTTTACAAACACACAAAGTCACAATATGTATCAATCTCTGTACAAGGACCACCTGTGGTGACACATGTAGTAAAAGCGGCCATTAAACACTACAGATTTCAAGGACCTTGCATCAATGATTAAGCCCGCCTTGGTAGCGTGGTGGTAGCGTGTCTGCCTCACGTTCAAGAGGTCCCGAGTTCGAATCTCGGTCAGGGTGAGTTACCTGGATAAGGTTTTTTCCGGGGTTTTCCCTTATCCTTAAAGACGAATGTCAGATGACTCTAAGCTCTGTGGACCCCGGACTCATTTGAACATCATTTCACCCATTCCATTCATCGTCCGATATGACTTAACGTTGGAGGACGTAAATTACAAAAAAAAAAAAAATGACTAAGCAGCATGCAAGAGGAGAGGAAGTGGAGGAAAAACAGAACTGTTTAGAAACAGCATAGTACAGCCTGCCTCGGTAGTGTAGATGGTAGTGTGTTTGCCTCACGTTCAAGAGGTCCCGAGTTCAAATCGTGGTTAGGGTGAATTATCTGGATAAGGTTTTCTCCAGAGTTTCCCCTTATCCTGAGAGACGAATGTCAAATAACTCTAAGCTCCATGGATCCGACTCATTTGAGCATCATTTCACCAATTTCATTCATCGTCCAATATAACTTAACTTCGGAGGACGTTAAAGAAAAGGTGTAGTACAGGGAAACCAATTCCCCGTTAGATGATCATGCATCCAAACAAAGCCTATGCAGTATTAATAGAAGATCTCATACTGTGATATGTATAGAGAAAGCCCACACATTTTACATTTTACTTTAACCAACGGTATAATCATTGTGTTATGTAACATGACTATCATGTGTTATCATTTGCTTGTTGAGGTTCCAGTGATAGCAGGGAGCTCACAAACCCATGCCACGATGAGAAAGGTCTTGTGTGTCTTGTCTTCGCCACAATTCTTACACAATTCCTTACTTCACTGACAAAAGTATCAGTTTATTTCAGAAGTGTCTCACATTACATTATTAACTTCAGCAATCAGGTCCTCTCTAACTGACATATCTTCTGGAACAATTCATTCATTGACAATCCTACAGATTATATTAAGAATAAAATCATACAGAAAATGTTGGCACCTGCCTCCATAGCATAGGTGGCAGTCTTACATTTAAGAGGTCCTAAGTTCGAATCTTGGTCAGCCAATTCTTTTTTTCAATAACAGTTATAATGCCAGTGTTGAAAGAACATTTGTACTAAACAATACCCAATGATAAGATGAAAGGAATATAGTATTAGTAGAAACTACAAAGTACAGGGTGCAGCACGTAAAACCAGCCCATCATAATAGTATGGTATATTGCATTATTTACAATTGTTACGTGGTTACATTTGTATATTGCGCTTTTGGCAACAATTAAATTATCTACCTTCCTATTGTTTCGCAAATCATCGTTTGCATCTTCCAATGACTAATAATAGACTAATAATAAGAAACAGTGGATAGCTTTATACTGAAAACACTGTTTTTATTGTTTTCAGTGAAAAAAGGAATTTAATATGCTGTCAAGCTTTTTTCTTCTTCAAAATATCCGATTTTGGAAAACTTAATTTGATTATACTAGGCTTTTATCACTGCTAATTGTTATTTCTTTTGCATTTAACATTACTTTAAATGGTTAATTAATATTATGTAACTATACAAATATAAAAATTTGTAACAAAAACTTCACTTATCTTAAGAAAATGATGTTAGTTCTTCTTTCTAATTCAAATCGATTTCATACACTCTTGTACACATCGTAAATCAAAGAAAACCACCGGATGGTTTCTGTGGTTTTCTTTGACTGGCGACGTGAACAAGTGTTCGTGAAATCGATTTCAATTAGAAAGAAGAATTAACATCATTCTCTTAAAATAAGTGAAGTTTTTGTTACAAATTTTTATATTTGTATAATATTCATTGCTTCCCTGTAGCTAGCTGCATTTTCTACATAGTATTATGTAATTCCTATATCTTTTAAATAACATTTCTATAACTATATTTTCTCTTATAGTTTGGTGATATCATTTGAAACCTCTTCCAACTTCTTATTACATTTCTGAAAACATTTTAACTACCCTGTTTTAGGAGCAGCCACTGTCAGGATAGCTATGCCAGCACACATGCAATCGAGTTTGATTTTCCACTACAATCTGAAATTTTACGACAGTGATGGAGACAGCTTTGATGGTGTTAGTCTAAAGAGATTTGTAATGCAGGTGGGTCATTTTAATACAATAAACTGGTTTTCTTGTTTCCGCCAGCCTATAATACTGTATTGCACAATATTTTTGCTTTAGGTTTATAAATAGAATAACCTTTAACAGAAGTTTGCTAAACTTTTGAAGATATATTTTTCTCTCGGAAGATTAAACACTTTTCACCAATATAAGGTTGTGTTTTACACAATATGCATTACTTACACAGAAAATTTGACTGTTTTGCTTCCTCCTTGCCTAATGTTTTAACTTTATTAATCACATGACATAATTATATGCTTTCTTGAATTGATTTGAAAGTTTATTTTTTACCCCTAGTACAACTTCATAAAAATATAGAAACACAGGAAAGCAACAGAGGTATTTAAAAAATGTATACTCATTGAACTGACTAAGGAATTTACACTTTACATACCTTGAACTTATTCAAGAAGTTAACTCAAGTTATGGAATTCTTGATAATGCCTTCAAGTGAAGATGAAATACATTGAGAATAAATTCAAGATATGTGAAATTTAGAGTTCTTAATCGACTTAATGTATACATTTGTTGCATTACTGCATTATTTTAAAATGTTAAGTTAAATTTACAACAGGACCTTTTTATACCTGTAAGAACTTAAGTGTAAACTTTTATTTACAATTTAATTAGTGTAACATCCCTCTAAAGGGCTCCCTTACGTAAAATCCCAGGGTTACTTGTATAATGAAGCACCCCACAATTTACATTTCACAATTTAACTGTTTTATCAGTTCTCTATTATCTAAGTTAATTGGTGGAAATTAATCATTGCTTCACACTAGCCATGTATAGGCTAAAGTTTTGAATAGATAGAGTCAAACTTAAAAATTCAGTGACATGGACGGAATTTGAACCACGAATCTCCTGGTTTCCATCCAGTCTCTCTTACCCATTGAGCTACCATGGCCAAGTTGCCGTTATGACATTAAATTCTCCAACTGACTCATATATTTTCCCGGTAAACCACTAAGGGCTCTCGTATTCCAGATACACCAATTGTGGCGACTTACTATTGTAAGTACTTGAGTCCCAAGCTTCATCATTAAACTCTTATTCTTTAAGTTAATCGATGGAAATTAATCATTTCTTCACACTAGCCATGTATAGGCTAAGATTTTGAATAGATAGAGTCAAACTGAAAAATTCAATTTAATGGCCAGGATCTATTCAGAACCTTAGCCTATACATAGCTAGTGTGAAGAAATGATTAATTTCCATAAATTAACTTAAATAATAAGAGTTTAATGATGAAGCCTGGGACTCAAGTACTTACAATAGTAAGTCGCCACAAACAGTGTATCTCGAATACGAAAGCCCTTAATAGTTTACCGGGAAAATATATGAGTCAATTGGAGAACTTATTGTCATGACGGCACGTTGGCCATGGTAGCTCAATGGGTAAGAGCGACTGGACAGAAACCAGAAGATCCGTGGTTCAAATCCTGGCCATGGCATTGACTTTTTCAGTTTGACTCTATCTGTTCTCTATTATCTTTCTTCTTAACTGATCTAGTTCATATCTTCCTTACTTTTGGCAAATATTTTCCAATCATTTTACTTTGATTTTTCCTCATAACAGTTAACATTCTAAGTGTTATAATTAATTTTTTAATTTGCCATATTTTATTTCCATACAACCTTCCTCCATTTCTTCACCCCATCACATTTTAATAAACAATTAAATATTTCTTCTAGCTCCACATACATAATACAACTTCCCCATTATACCCTCTCACACCCTTTAAAGTCTGCTCTTGATTGCATCCATGCAAATCCTTCCCTCTCAAATTTATCACAATAATCTACATATTTCTTCTCCTCAAGTCTTTGTAATTTATACTTTATTTCTACACTATTTTATAAGCTGCCTTGTTATAAAACATTACACAAAATTATTGATGATCTTTTCCTATGTTCTAGTCTGTTGTGGGAAATATTGTAGCATTCCGAGTTCATGCTCCATGTAGTGGTGCATTTTTGCTGGATATTTTTGCCAATGCTGTAACACCTAAGGAATACCTTACTGGGGAACCCATGAAATTCAAAAGTGTGTGCAAATTTAAAATAGCATGTGAAGAACTTCAGACAGTTATGGTACCTCTGCCAGACTGTGCAAGTGGAGAATGGGGACCAACCAAGGCAACCAGGCTGTTTGGTTTGGTACCAATAACACATCAGGTAACATATTTTAATTAAAACAAAGCATTTCTGTTAAATTAAAGCAATTAATCTATTGGGGCTGTAATGCAGATTAAACTATGTATCTAAAAGTACCTAACCCTACAACAGTCTCTTTTTTAATTTTATTATTGTTATAAATTATATAATGGTAGTTATATTATTGGTGTTGTTGTTATTCACATTTTGTTCTCCAATATTACAAGTATTTTTAAGAATTAACAATGAAAACATAAGCATAAATCTTATGAGTAATGAAAAGAAAACTTATCTTTATCCATCATAAAAAAAATAAGGGTACTTACAAATAACTTTCATTTCGCATCTCCATTCCTTAATATTATTTGTATTTATCACAAATTTGCTTTCTTTAATTTAGTGTTAAACTCAAATTTTTATGGAAATTAATGGTTCTTTCACATCAGCCATGTGTAGCACAAGTTTGCAAACCAGATGGAGAAGAAAAGATTCATGGTTCAAATCCTATTATGGAATTGAATTGTTCAGTCTGTTTTTACATTTCCAATCTGTCTCTATAAATGGCTAGTATGAAAGAACAACCTTATAGTTGGGTTAACTGTGAAGCCTTAAAGTATTTATAGCAATGTAAGCAGCCATTGTTATCTCATATTCGGATCTGCTTGTTGTTTACTGGGGAAAGAAATGTGTACCAGTATCTCTCTTCAAAACTCAAGTTTTCTTCTGTGACTCCATGCAGTTGTCTCATCATATTCTGCTTAAACTCATTAAGCTTTAACTTGAAAAAATAAAAAATGAGTAAACATTTTGCATACGACCTTCAACACAAGCATAATACTCATCATGACATGTCCTTCTCATTGCTGAGACTTTATTTTCCTTAATTATTGTCCCTCGATTGGATTGGATTTCCATGCAGATAAAGAACTTAGGCAGTTTAAATATAAATTGAAAAATCTATATGCAGTCATCAAAATTTAACTGTATTGGAACACCACAGTGAAGCAAAATAATTATAAAATTATAGATGAGTCATATTTATTATTTCATCAGCTTGTTCCAATAAATTTCAATATATTGAAGTGGCCATCACGTCAAGAAGATACTCCGTCATTTACATTTTTTATTATTGAGGGACTAGTTTTGAAAGTCATTGCTTCCATTTTTAACCTCAAAGGTCTGACTATCGTCTCTTGTTGTGGTCTGCTGTCTTCTCTCTTGGGCGGGGGGGGATTTCTTTATGAAAATATCGGCTGTTGGAATTTCAAAGTTTAACACTTCGAAGCAATAGCTTCAGAAACTAGTCCCACAGTAATAAAAAATATAAGTGACAGATTGTTAAAAACCAACTAACATATGGTATTTTCAATTAATTTTGATGTCACTGTTACTAAATTCCTCCAATTAGGCATAATTTAAATATACTTTATATATCCTTAGACACTCTTTAAATGTTCCATTTTTAAGAATAATGATTTAGGAAACTAACAGGATGTTTTATCCATTTATATGAATATAATGTGAGCTTTGAAATTATAGTTCTTAGATATAAAATCAGATGGTTCAGGATGAGAAAATTGTTTATATTACTGTACATAGTATAAGAAAGTAATAGATCACACCTCTTTTAAAATTGGCCATAAAACATTGGATAAAACTCTAATTGTTACCATAAATCAACAGTAGAATAATAAGGAATATTATTTGTGTAACTAGTATATGAATCCTTTTTTTTAATGCCCACAGGATGCTCTTGTTTTTGCGGGCAGGGAGTTGGAGCTACAATTTCGAATGTCACGTCCTTTAACTGACTTTATGGCAACGTTACACAAGAATGGTGTGGAGGAAAAACGCCTTTCAAAGTTTGTTTCACATTCTGTGTCCGATGATGATGTCGTTACCTTTATAATCAGTTTTCCTGAGGAAGGACAATATGGTCTGGACATCTATACTCGAGAACTTGGTAGCAATCAAACAGATGGAAGTGGTGAAAAGCACCTTCTCACTCACTGCTGCAAATATCTAATTAATTCTTCAAAAAGAAATTGATACAGCATGAACAACTACTCTTTTCTCAGTCTGTGCTATAAACAAAGTGACCAAGTGAGAGTGCAGTTCATTTTAATGCATTCTTTCATTTTACACCAATTTCAGGTTGTTATTAAAATCTGAAGAAAGAAGAAAAGAACCGTTAGATGAAGGATGGTAATCACTGCTTGAATCAACACACAAATTACATATACTTTATTCCATGGAGAACGCCTGTACGCTTTGGAGATATGAGAATAACAAATTACTCTCAGATTAAAACATTAACATGTTTTAAGTACAAGATTTATAGATTTTGTAGCAGTTAAAAATAAATGTATCTAACATTAGCTAATCAGATACTAAAGCTATAACAGGGAATGGATCTTTTAATAGAAAACAAAAGAAAGCTTTTCCATAATACAATTATATAGCACCAGCAGATACTTAAAGTTACAAGAAAAAAATTGCAAAAAGTTATCAATTTAATCTTAAATGCATTTGTACAGTTTCTATTTAATGAACTTAGTACTGCTATTCTATGTAAAAAGAGAAAGTCATTGTATAATATAGTTGATTAAAAGAAAAACAATTAGAGAACATCATTGATTATCGTTTATCTCTATCCATTTTTGACTCCCACTAGAAAAATTTAGTTTATAAGCATCTGCATAAATGACATCT
The DNA here is from genome assembly GCA_030765055.1 of Mantis religiosa. Classification (NCBI taxonomy): domain Eukaryota; kingdom Metazoa; phylum Arthropoda; class Insecta; order Mantodea; family Mantidae; genus Mantis; species Mantis religiosa. The sequence continues at coordinate 133,721,558 of CM060957.1, forward strand.
CTACTGCTAACCGTGTTAATCTCTTGGCTATATGGATGGCACATGCTTTTAATTCTTTTTGCCCCCTTTTGATGGCCATGTTATGTTTTATTTATTCTATATTTTTAAACTCTCCCTGTATCTATTAAATGATATCAGGAACATGTTGAAGAGTACTGAAACAAAGAGTACTCAATTCATTCGTAGATTCTTTGTACTATGAATTCCATTTTGATAGTGCTGGTCTAATATATGGAATCTATTTGTTTCGAATTACCTTGTTTATTGTAACTAAATAGTTTTTAAAAGATATTTTTTCAAAAATATGCTATTAGAAAAGAATTTACCTTCTACTGAACCAAGCAACTTTGCAAATGTAAGGAAGTAAAATAGAGTCAACTTGAAAAATTCAATGCCATGGCCGGGATTTGAACCACAGATCTCCTGGTTTCTATCCAGTTGCTCTTACCCATTGAGCTACCATGGCCAACTTTCCGTCATGACATTAAATTCTCCAATTGACTCATATATTTGCACGGTAAACAACTAAGGGCTCTCACATCTGAAATACACCGTTTGTGGCGACTTACTATTGTAAGTACTTGATCCTAGGCTTCATCATTTAACTCTTATTATTTTAGTTAATTGATGGAAATTAATCATTTCTTCACACTAGCGGTATATAGGCTAAGGTATTGGATATATAGCTAGTGTGAAGAAATGATTAATTTCCATCAATTACTTAGATAATAAGAGTTTAATGATGAAGCCTGTGATTCAAGTATTTACAATAGTAAGTCGCCACAAATTGTGTATCTTGGACGCAAAAGCCCCTAGTGGTTTACCGGGCAAATATATGAGTCAATTGGGGAATTTAATGTCATGACAGCAATTTGACCATGGTAGCTCAATGGGTAAGTGCGACTATATGGAAATCAGGAGATCCATGATTCAAATCCCGGCCATGGCATTGAATTTTTCAAGCTGACTCTATCTATCCAAAACCTTAGCCTATATATGGCTAGTGTGAAGAAATGATTAATTTCCATCAATTAACTTAAGTAAAATAGAGTTGAATATTTCTTTCATTATAAAAAGTATAAATAAAGATATCAATTTCAAACAATTGTGATCGACACAATATTTACCATTATAGTTGTCAACATGAATTACAGTCCTATCAATGACTATAGAAATCTTTCTGTCCTTTTTCTCCTTACTTTCCTAATCTATTTGGCATTACACTTCATCAATATTCACTCTAATTCTAGAAAGTTACATCATGTATAAAATGCACCTCTCTGTAAACTCGAAGACATAGAGCAAGACCATCTTCTTGGCTGCATAGATTTTGGCCAACTTCCTTTTAATACTAGAGTGCAAATAGCTTTATTACCAATCACCATTTACCAAAACAAACCAACAAAGTCCCACATGCACCAATATTAGGAATTTTGCTTTCACACACTGACAGCAATACTGTGTCATGAATAAGATGTTGAGTTGCATATCAGAAATAGGAGTTCTTAGGAACATTAGTGCATTGGACTGATTATTGCAATATAGAAAGTAAAGAATATTCATTGATGTATTGAGGTGGCTGCACTTATTTCCACTTACCTCCACTTTTAAATGTTGGTGGAACACAATTGCAACGTTCTTGTGGACATTCATTATCATCCACTACTGATTGATGATGAAAAATACTTATTGCGGGCAATACTTTTTTATGGAAAAATGCTGGGTATATGTACCTTTTAAAGATTATTTTTAGTTTGATATAGGAGAAATTAATTTCAAAATTTTGAAAATTGGACAATGTTGTAACTTGGATTGAAATTGTTTAGTCAGAAAGTGATCAAGTACAACTCTTTTGTCATTTTTCTTATTGCTAATGAGAATATTTTCAGCTTAAAAATCCCTTCCTCAAGTTTATCTTCAGCAGTATTTAATATGATATAGTAATATTTTATTTAGAAGAGTGAGTTTTATTTTCTTATAATTAAGGAGTTTAAACACCGTCCAAAAAATTTGGTAGATAATTGTTTTTCCTCCTTCAAAGATGTTTAATGCTGCATGAAGTGCCTCTTAAGGACTGATCCCATTATCATAAATAAAGCAATGAATAAATATGAATTTACCTACTTGAGTTGAACATTGTAAATTGCACTTATTATTACAATTCTACAAATAGTGTGTTAAATTATATAAATAATAGCTATATAGAGAAATTCTATACTTTGGTACAAAGGGTTTTAATATGATAAAAATGCAATCTAACCTCAAAAGCAAGAAATGCTAAAAAGCTACTCCTGTACAATGTACAGTAGCCAACTAAACGAAATGCAAAAAAACAAAAAAAAAACAAAAATCAATTTGATTAAGTTAAAGAAAAGAGGTTGGTATTTCCAGTAATTTGTTTCTGAGAAAGTGTTTGTAAAAAAAGTGATGATATCTCAGTGAATCACTGCTGTGACTGGTTACTACATGGTAAAGCATGTAAGTGTACTGGAAAATGTACGAACAACTAAGATGTTTACGTGATTTTATCGTACATATATGGTACACTCAGTTCATATGTAATCATATCTTCTGGACAGCAACATGTCATACACTGGTAGGCATGAGAAATCATCATACATACATGGTACACTCAGTTCATATGCAATCATATCTTTTGGACAGCAACATGTCATACATTGGCAGGCATGAGAATTAATCATTTACAGAATTTGCTTCATTGTTACTAGCTGTGTTTAATTTTCATGATTCATACCATATCATTCAGCTCATAAAGCTCATAAAAATTATTTTTAAAGCATTTACAAATTAAAGTACTTTTCTTTTTTTTTTTAGTCTTCATTCTCATTTTGCATACCCATTCACCAACGTTACAGAATGTGCCTTAAAACAGCTGTTCCTTCAAGGAATGGCAAGCATACCACAATATTACATTTATAATGACCCAAATTTAATAAAAATATTCCAATAGCATATATCCATTTAATTTCTCAAATACTCCCGAAATGTTCAACATTGTTCGCTGTATATAGGAAGAAGACGTTTTGAATACTTGCATTATTGGAACAGAGTCATGCAGCTCTTAAATTTATGCAACTCAAACATTTTTAAAGTTTTATTGTTAGGAATACCTCAAGAAAACATTTTATATCAATTTGTTTGCATCCTTTATGTTAAGCACTTTCTCAGTTTCTTTAGTTCACACAGTTCACTAGTGCAACTGCCTCCTGGAACAATATTTCTAATAAAATTCTGTAAGACTTTTAGAGTATTTATTTATTTATTTATTTATTTTTTACATATAAGCGAAGGCAATATTTCCAAGTCATGCTGCCATCAATCTGTCAACCCTGTTAAACATACTGTGATTTATTTTTGTATAAATGTAACAGAGGATAATTATAATGCACACATGATATACTTTCATTCAATGCAATATTGTTAGCTCACAATAGAAAATGTTTTTGGTGGCTGTAAGACATTTTAGAGTGGTGATCATTAATAATTCCTATATTCTTAATTGGATGGTCTTGTGCAAAAGTGCATTATTGTTGTTTTTAAAGCTTTCCAACTACATTGACACTACTACTTCAATCTATTCAAAAGAATAGGAGCCTCTATGCAATGCAAAACAGTCTATACTGAGTTTTATAAACAATCTAAGCACTTAAAGTGAGAAATTTTGCATTATGTTAAAACACAGCGCTAACCTCATTACTGCTTAAGGCCATTCAATTATGAACACATTTTATACACACATTTGAATATAGTTTATAAAATATATATTTGATGTTAATGTACATGTTTTAAAACTGTAAAATACTTTTGTACTGTCCTGTTTTAAATGCTGATTTCTATAATCAACAATTAGATTTATAATTATTATTATTTTCAATGAAAAGATATCTTAATAATGTAAATAAAGAGTATTAGTAACATTAAAGATTACTATTCTTCAAAAACATGTTTCCTATTCCCAAAAAGTGAGCCTTATTTTTGCTGCAAAGTTTGAATATACTTAGTTATCACCAGATATGGAATTATTAAAATCTAATCCTCACTCTTTAATACGTGATGTTACATACTTTTCTTTAAGCATCATCAGTAAGTTTTCAAAGCCATCATACTAATAAATTATGAATTGTACCAATGGCTACTATGATAGTTTGCTAACATTCAGAAATATAAGTATTCTTTGATAATTACTGTGACTTTCAAACGGGATGATATTTGTCCTTGATTGCTACTAGCCCAGCAACCATTCGGAGTCCTGCTATGTTGCCATATTTCATTCCCCATAAGTGGAGGTGTGATGAGGGCCAAGTGAATCCATTCTAATAAATACTATTTGTGCTAAGACAAAAATTCAAATTTTGCAAAAAGTGACCCACAAGGAAGGTAGGGAGCAATGTTTCTAACATAACCATGAAAACTCTATATTTTAGGTCAAATAGTTCTCCTAATACAAATACATAAATTAATAAATTAAATTTAAAGGGAGTCGATTAATGACACTTTTAAATTTTTCTGGAACATGTTTCAGAGACTTTGCCTCCCTCCTTAACCGGCCATCGACTCCTTTAGTGTCATTAATCGACTCCTTTTAAATTTAATTTATTATAACAACACTGTTTTCAACACTTCCAAGAAAGGAATTGAAATAAATAATATATTATAACAATGCTTCACAATGTAAGCACTGTAATGAACATCATTATTGGTTGGCATGAATGCATGTACGTATATTTGTAATTACTCAGAACAGAAATATAAATGTTTGCATAACGTGATAAAAGAATTACTTTGAATAAGCCAAAGTGTTTGTTAAATTTGAGAAAGAGCAAACAATATAATTCTTTAACTTTAAAGAGAGTCGATTAAAGACACTAGACAACACTTACTTGTTAAAGTTAATTTATCATAAGAACACTGTTTTCAACACTTCCAAGAAAGGAATTGCAATATAATTCTTGCTGGCCCGTAGAATGCTGCATGCCCCACCAAGATTATTCGGTAGTCCTCCCTGTGGGGTTGACACATAAGTGGCATATCCACTTCCACCTGTCTTGACGTTATTGTCAATGGGGGGCTTTTTAGACTCAAGTATATCCCCAAGGAAAGAACCCCGGAGTTTTCCATCCCTTCCAGGTTGTTAGAGGCTGGAATCTTCGGACTTTCGGGTAGACCTCGCGATGAAATGTAGAATGCTGCATCTGCAGAATGTGAATCGTCACATTATATGTTTGTTTATGAATGGTTCGTAATCTTTATTTACTCTATAAAGTTCAAAAGCAGTATTACTCAGGGAAAAGTGTCAGCTGGGTCATCTTGCAATTGTTATGAGACACGAGGTTACCTACCTCCCCCTTTACCACTGCCAATCCAATCCAATCCAATCCAATCCAATTGAGTTAATGTGAGCTCAAATTATGTTGCAAATAGAAATAATACTTTTAAACTGACTGACTTTGAATGCCTTATTCATGAAGAAACTGACACGGTTGCACAAGTTTGAGAAAACTGCGTGAGACATGCAGATAAGCTACAAGAAGATGACTTTTGGAACGAAACTGCATGTGACGAGACTTTGGAGCCTATCATCATAAATTTACAGCACTCAGACAATGAAGAGAGTAACAATGATGAATTGCCTCTTGACATTAAGTGACATTCACAGCTTGTGGACGCACCACTGGCAGTTCTGTTGGATTAGAAAAATAGATAATTCATAAACTATAATTACAATTATAACATTTAAAACATGTTCATAATATGCAAATATCCATATTGCAATTGTGATTTCAACCACTGCATTATTATAAAGTTTGGGTTCCCTTATGTTTAGAGCCAAGGAGACCCACATGGTCTAGGATAGTGTGCGAGAGACAGGGAAATATGAAGAGAGTGGGGTTAATGAGGTAGCAATGCTGAGTGTACTAATGCATGTGATTTGCCACAGTCCAGAACTCTTCCCATTTGAAAAGCATAATAAATTGTTACATTGATATGTACATTGTTTCCTCAGCCAAGAACACAATAATGTGTGCCAGAAAGTTTGTTAGAGACATCTGAATCACTCTGAGAAGTATAATATACCACCACTGGTACCTACATCATTTCACAGCCATTCATAATGCTTGACAAGGAATTGCTGGGAAGGGAGATGGAAGTAGCTGTTCCCATGTAGTAGATATGCAAAAGATACAATATGAATTTTCCCAGAGGTTTGCTACTGTTATTTTTACATGTGAGAGTGAACTAGGAATTTGGTATCATGAAAGAAAGAACGTAACATGATGTAATTTTATTCTCTGATGCAACTACAAACTCACATTCTCAAAAGCTACAAATCAATATGTACATTACGTAGAAAATGAAGGTAGCTACACTGAAGCAATAAATATTACACAAATAAAAATATTTGCTACTAAGGCTTCACTTATCTTAAGAAATTGGTGTTGATACTTCTTTTCAAAAAGAAGTATCAACACCAATTTCTAAGAGAAGTGAAGCCTTAGTAGCAAATATTTTTATTTGTGCAATATGTACATGTTTTACTTCACTTCCAGCATGAATAGAGTTTCTGTTCTAAAGATATTTTGAAGGTTCAGGTATTCAACAGTTAAAAAGCTTTCCTCTTATTACAGAATCTAGAATTTCGACAAGTATGTACTGCTCAAAGTATCACATTAGCCTGATAATTACAGACAGAATATACATACATTAACACTTCAATTTTGCTGCTTCCAACATTATGAGAAGTGAGGTTGGGAGTAATCGTTTAGAACTTTTGACTTACCAAAAGTTAAGTGCTATAATTTAAAAAACAAAAAAGTCAAATGTACTCCTGTTGTTTCCTTGATCATTCGTCCTTACATGTTCCTCCCTACTAGCTTTCAACATACACTGGGGCTCCTATCCAGGTTATGAATCTCTGAAGATAATTGCGAATCTGGTGGTGCGGCAGTTGCTGTCCTGCTTCCTTTCCAACCAATAGTCATGCGAGTGGGCTCTCCCCATTCTACAGTGGATTGACTATAGAAACCAACAGATACTGAGGCTGCATCGATGTATTAGGATAACCCTGACACTAGGAGATGAGAGCAAAATAGCATAATACAGCCCCCACCCCTTTCCAAGAAGCCAAGAAACAACCACAGCAAGAGGTTATACAATCCTACCCAGGCAAGAAGCACATTAAACTACAGCACAAAACATCAGCAAATAGAACAAGCACAACACAAGGACAACAGTAAAACAAAATCAGGGAAGCAGGGAAAGGCAAGGACAATTCCAAAAACAATAAATTACATAAACTGTACTAAAGAAATATAAAACAATATTGAGCAACAACAACTCTGAAAACAAAGTATAATATAAAGAAGCTGTGCAAGGAAAATAATACACATATAACATACACATAAAAGTAGGAGAATAAAACTCTCAAAACAACAATAAAAAAATATCACAAATGCTGCAGCAAAACATATCCAAGCTATTGAAAATCTGCAAAATACAATGCAAGCATGAGAACCTGCATAGCATGCACTCATGCACATCTTGAGGACAGATAGAAATACACCACACAACAAAGACACAATAAACTAAATGGGAAGGAAAGGAAGACAGAAAAACACCCACAAAGGAAAGGGGGAAAAGGAAAGAGAAAAGGCAGTAATTCAAAGTACAAAAGAAAGAGCCATGCTCGATGAATGGGTTAGCAAATCCAAAAAGCGAGCATGGTTCAAAAGGCAAGTTGTTACCAGTGGTAAGGAAGTGAGCTAGCAGGAGGAAGAGAGGAAGAAAAACGTTAAGTTACAACAAATATGCACTGGTAAAAATATTGGTCACACAATCTTCAATCTGAAAAGAAACAGAATTAACCATTCACAAAGCCTTATAAAGTTCTAAGGCCCCATACATAACAGCCTGCCAACTACTTAGACAAACCCTTAGATGTGATATAAGCACTTACAGAAATGGGAGGGGAAAGATGGCATGAGGCATTATAATGTCAAGTATAACAAATATAATCCTTTTGAAGCAAAGAAAGAGCATGCATCATCGTTGTGAAATCTCTTCTGGAGTGCTACTTTCTGAAAATAAATTAGACAACTAATTGAAGGACATGTAGAAGAAAAACAAAACAAAAAGAAAAGAAATATCACAATACTGCAGTACTGCATTCAATGCAAACTGAAAAGCAGGAATTAAACTGTGTCATTGTAAATGGGAGTTGAAATTGAAAGTAATAAAAACTGCTCTTTAAATTATGATTAAAATACCTAATGAGAGCAGGAGAAGATCTGCACAAATTTAATTACTTTCAACAGGTAACAAGTGAAAAACCTGTACTTGAAAGAAAAAGTATTGGATACCAAAATTTCAGGTACTCTAAGGGAAAAGAAAATCACAGATACGATAGAAATGGAAGCAAAGCCTGTAAAGGCACATATAAGTAAATTGGTGAAAGTCAATCACGACGCATAAATATTACCCTGAGAAAGAGTAACTTGCCAATATAGTCCTTGAATAAGAGTTCCAGGGATGAAGAGGCAACCTTAGAACTAAAAAACTCTTATTGCATGTTTGTTGACCACCTGGAATGCAAATACTACACTGCCCACGAACTTAACGATATCATGACGCATTTTGTAAAAAAAAAAAAAAAAAAAAAAAAAAAAAAAAAAAAAAAAAAAAAATTGAATTTTCATTTTAGTCTTATAAATACCCATGAGTCCCAACTGGGGAAGAATGAAAATACTGTAAAATAACTACGACCAAAACTGGCAGTAAAAAATATCCTCAAAAGTTGGGAGCACAGCAAACAAAAATTCATAATGCCATTCTTAAAGGAGAGAGCTGAAGGTACTGTACTGGAAGCACAATGTTTCCAAAAAGGACCTAAAAAGAGGTCATTCTGCTGATGTTCTGAAAGAGATGTAAGGACAGATGGAAAGTCAAACAACAGTATAAGGAGTACAAACACTCTGTGAAAAGGATCAAAATAAGGAGGCAAGGATTTCCAAACATCTGATACAATTTTTCTTACTCCGAATATGTTTAAAAATAAATTGGAAAGCACCTAACTTGACAACTCAACTGGTGAGCTTGCTAGTCTTACAAACATGGGACAAAACCCATGAGATAGCTTGATTGTCACACACTAACAGGATGGGACGATGTTCCAAGAATGGATGGAATTTGTCACAAGACTTCACAAATGGTATTCCACATTAATTGATTATTTTTAAAACTAAAGCAATAATTTGAAATGATCACTCATGATTATTAATGTATGTGCTTAGGCTCTTACAGCCGGCATCCATTTGACTACACCAAACATAGATACCAGTACCAATAAGTGGCAAAGGAAAGGATGGCACAGCTGTGAGCACTGGGAGCACCAGTCAATCAGTGAGGACGGGGTGGTACACCTTGAATATACACACACATATAGTGCCGTCCATATAAACCTGAACCATTTCAATAGGCCATAACTTTTGAACCAATAACAGGACACATGTGCAACTTTGGGAAAATATAATACACAACTGGGAGATCACATTACACAGAGAAATGTTGGAAGTGTCCTCCACCAGCATCTACACATGTTTGCACTCTTCTCACCATATTCTCTGAAGTTTTACGGAGATAATATCAAATTCAGAGAAGGTTATTTGCAGCAAGATAGAGCAATGTGCCATACATCTAATGACACCATAGAACCAGTTTCTTTGATAATCGAATCATTTCAAAAGGTCTGTGGCCCCCCGGATCCCTGGACCAAACCTCATTGATGTTTTCTTGTGGGGGTATCAAAAAAATAGAGTGTACAAGAATAGGCCACAGACAATTGATGTTCTCAAGGAATCCATTTGAACTGGAATAAGTAACATTGGTGATGATACTCTCAGTAAAACTTCAGAGAATATGGTGAGACGAGTGCAAACATGTATAGATGCTGGTGGAGGACACTTCCAACATTTTCTCTGAGATGTAAATAGTGTAATGTAATCTCCCAATTGTGTATTATATTCTCCCAAAGTTGCACGTGTGTCCCATTATTGGTTCAAAAGTTATGGCCTATTGAAATGGTTCAGGTTTATATGGATCACACTGTATATGGGGGCAGACTGACTCCCTTTCAGTCTTCACTGGTCCTCTGATATGTTCAACACAGATTTGAGTGAAACTTTTGAGCAATTCCTATTTTTCAACCACAGATTACAAGTTTGGAAGAAACTTTACCTAAAAAAGAGCAAACTTTATTTCACATAATTATTAAGTTCACTCATGATAATTATCACATTATTCTATTTTGAATTCTTTATGGAAAATAATAGTTTAAAATTACCAGTTTTTAAACATTTATATTTCATACCTTGAAAAAAATTGAAAATGTACAACATTATTTTGATACAAAAACATGCTTAAGTTATAGGCATTATACATTTACAGTGTTCCTGACTTCCCTGTATCCAATTCCACATTCCAAATAGAGTAATAAAATGCACTGTAGCACTAGTGTTCTCTTAATCAAATCTCAAACTATTATTTTAATGTCATCTCTTGTATCCAAATTCTTCAAGCCATGATAAACCATCTTCCGTTTTAGCAATGGGAGTGTATTCCAAGCCTATATAGCCTTTATAATTGAGCTGCTCAAGTGTCCTGAAAATATACTTGTAGTTGATTTCTCCTTCAGTATTTGGTTCATTCCTATTAGGTACTTGAGCAATCTGGATATGCCCTGAAAGAAACAAAAATATAAGTGTATAAACTTGACTTCTGAAGATATGCTTTATAACATACCTACTGTATCTATTTATTAATTACCAATTTTGAAATACTTAAATGCTTCATAGCATCTTCAATCTATAATCCATCTATACTTTTTGTGATGATTCTCATTTTGTTCAATTGCCTCCCCACAGCCATTTAGATAATCCCCCTTAATAAGACAAGTTGAACCAAAGTCCATTCTATTTTTACTTTCTCTGCCACTAACTAATGTTGGTAGAGCAAATATTGCACACCATCAAAAATTGACCAGAAATATGTTTTGGGATTCTTGAATTAAAAACAAGTATTTCTAGGCTATTACATCTGAAAAGGAAGCCATAAACCACTTTGCTATATGAACAGTGGTAGAATCTGGTTGAAACAACCCATATGATTTTCCTTCTTCCATCAGCTATTAAAAATGGGAAAATTAAATCGAAATTTATTTACTGACGCTCTTTAACTGATGTTTCTCATCATGCCATTCTAAACTGTAATGAACAACCATTTAATTTTGTTCAGAAATCACTCTAAGGTCCTTTACATATCACAAAACTCATAAATCTACAACAGTGCTTTACTTCCCTTTCAAAGGTTTCCAAAGGAAGTGCTGCCAAGGATTTTTATACCCAACAAAATTAACCGCTTGTGGCAGCTTTAAATCCGAGACCTCGGACCAGCAGTAGTATGTGAGCTTTAAGGCACATAAATGCTTTGATTATTAGCGCATATCTCAGGAAGCAAAGACTGGAATATTATCTCTTAACCAATAAGATAAGAATAATTTGTTTACTCACTTTTTTCTAACAAATATAACAATTTACAGTTGCACTCATTCCATCCTCTTTAGATTTTTCATACTGAAGTTCCAAATGCTTACTCACCTATATATGGCATTAGTGCAGATAAACGTTTCGTCAAGCTACCATGAATCTGTTGCAGATGAAACAAATCCACCATAATCTTTAAATTTGGGCTATCTATCTTCTTGATCAGCTCCAATGCTGGAAACAAAAAGAACAGTTCAGAATAAATTTGTTTTGTTGTATAACCTATCAAGAGATGAGCTAAGAATGAAAGGCCATAAAAGTTTTGCATAGCTTTCACTCTCTTAAATTTTGAGAAAATTAATATTCTTTCCACACAACACCAGGCAATGAGCTTGTATAATTCCCTAGAAAGCTGTGATAATGTGCACTATACTCAGCATTATCACAACTTTAATGAAGAAGATCAGACGAAAGAGAAAAGGGACATTTTAATATTGGATAACAGAATACATTTCAAATACCTGGAAAGGCTATAACACATGGAAAGTAAATAAGTCACTTTACCATGACATACAACTGGTTAGATTGTTGTCTATTTTATGAAATGTTAAACAAAATTGTTTATTTTGTTTTACTGCAAATTCTAAATTGTTAAGAATAAACTAAACACTTTAGCAAAGCTTAATCCGTCATGAAATTAATATAGTACTCACCACCGCAGAGGATTGCCTTTTTTCTTCAAATGAAGCAGAACATATCTTAAACCTTAATGACCGGAAAGCTCCAGGTCTAGATGGACTTTCAGCGAATATTATCCAGAATATCCACCTTTCACATCCTACACTGCTTAAGGAAGTTTCTAACAAATGTTTAGTACTTGGTGTTTTTCTGGATAGATGGAAAATGACTGTAGTAAAAATAATTCCTAAGCCTATGAGTGACACTACATCAACATCTGCTTACCGTCCCATCAGCCTATTGCCTGTTTTAGGGAAGTATTCAGAGAAGCTCATTATTTACTGCATACTGTTTCATCTAGATTCCAAGAATCTCATTAGTGACCTTCAATTTGGCTTCAGACCTGGGAAGTCTACAAAATCAGCGGTCTGCAACGTAGTTGATTGGATCCAATAAGTTCACTGAGAAAAACAAATAGGTCTGCTTATCTCATTAGACATATCTGGTGCATTTGACCATGCCTGGTGGCCAAAGATACTCCACCAATTAAAATTGAAAGGTTGTCCTAGCAATTTAGATAAGTTTGTAACAAACTATTTTCACAACCAAAATAGTCAGCTCAGTATTAATAATATAACTGTGTTCAAACAAATGACTCATGGACATCTACAAGGTTCAATTTGTAACCCAGTTTTTTGGGTTCTACTATATGATGATTTAATAACACAATGATTATCAGAAAATTGCCAGCTATACGCTTATGCTGATGATGCTCTATTACTTTCAGAAGTTACAGATGACGGCCAATGAAGCTCTTCATATCATTCATTCCTGCAGTGTAACTAACAAATTGAACTTTAATGCCAGCAAGACATTGGTTATGCTAGCGACTAAGAAAAGAAATTTGGAAGAGTTATCTCTCTATATGAATAACAAAGAGATTAAATTAGTGGATAATCTGAACTGAAGTTCCAAAATCATCTTGATTATATACCCAGGAAGACTAGTAAACTTCTTATTGCACTGACTGCTTTAACGAGACCAACATGGGACCTAAACTCTTCTTTATTGAAGTTAATTTATAAAGGGGCTGTTCAACATATGGTTCTCTACTGTGCAGGTGCCTTACAAAGTATTTTTTAGAAGAGGTGGGCACAGACTAAATTATTTCAGATACAGCGGAGGATACTGCACTATCTCCACTCCCGCAGCACTTATTGTTGCAGATATTGAACTTATTTTTCTTACTAGTGTATATAAGGCAAATATCAACAACATTAGAAATGGCCAAGCTTTGCCACAATATATTTCACACCTGCAATTTAAACAACCAGCTAAACAAACTTCTCATCCAGCCACCCATGTATCTAGTCTCCTTGGAGATTGTACAGCAGAATACCATCAGTACTCCATTTACACATATCATTCTTGGATAGTTGAAGGACCACATAAAAATGCTAAAGTAGGATGTTCATTTGTAATTTTTTCACGCTCCATATGTTCAAACTTGCTAAGGAGTTACTAAAATTAGGCAAGTGAGTCAACCTTGTATATACTTTCCTCCACTTACAAGTTTTTTATGAAGACTAGTTTCTGGGGACTTCTCCCCTATCGTCAGTTCTGTGGCTGAGTCAACCACACAAGGTTGACTCACTTGCCTAATTTTAGTAACAATGGCACTCCACTTTCTGAAATACTTCTTTTTATTCTATATATTGCTAAGGAGTGTTCAATCTTTCAAGCTGAATTATTAGCAATTCGTGAAGCAGTGAAATTGTGCAACAACTTATAATGTACCGCTCGCCTTTACAGTGATTTACATTTGCAGCAAATTAAGTAAACATTCTTCTAAGAGACAGCTATCATCTTAGCCCTCAAGAACAAATGTTCTTACTCCCACACAAGGGCAAGTGTTCTTAAAATACTTTTCTTTTCCCCCTAAAACTTTTAGCTACACATCTATAAAAGGTAATTGAGAAATGCTCCTTAACTTGCAATTTCACTCATCGAGCTCTCTCTATGATTTAAGGATGACATACGTATACAAGAGGAAAATCAAACCACTCGACTTGGGAATCTTAAGTTGAGTAATCAGTTTTTCTGTAAAACTCTCTCTCTCTCTCTCTCTCTGTCGATTTCACAAAAATATCTTAAAAGTCTACAGTAATAAGAACTTCAAATTTTTTAGTATGTTTTCTGATGTTTTTATTATTATTTACTACTTTACAACAGACTTGAGGGTAATCTAAGCTTCTATAATACGTTGCTCGCATCATGATTCTTATTTGTTACAAACTTGCAGTGACTCATGGCTTGTAATAATGAAACAAAATGAATGCAAAGAATTAATGTTATTTATTAACTATATGTCATCTACAAAGAATGCATCTCAGTGATTAGAAAATAAGGCAATATTCATGTGTAATATAAAGGAGGTGGGCAAACAAAAATACGTAATAAATTGCAGTGAATATTAAATTGCACATCAGAAAGAGACTTAAACAGGAATATAAAAAGTTTTCATTCAAAAATATATGAAAAGCATAAATGATTTGTGAAAATTATTGTAGATATAAGCAAAAAGAAGTATTTGTGTTAAAATAATGCAAACTGCAATACAAAATATATTACAATTATTATTTGTAAATTTTGTGTATTATTTCACATGATGCATGCTTTGGAAAATTATAATGTTTGAAACTTTGTAAATGAGGCCTACAGGCAATTAAAAATAACAATAACAATTACTGTTGTAAAATATTCCATTTATAGAGTGCATAATTACAGTAATTATGATCTAGTTGCATATAAACTCCCCTATAAACAAATTTCTACTTTACCAAAAGCTGTTCTATTTTTCTTCTGTGCCAAAAAGGAAAATAAGTATTTACCTGTATCAAAATTGTTGAGATAGTAGTTTGGCACAGTATAAGAATTTATGGGCTCTATCAGTCCAGTGATATTATTTTCGGCAAATAAAGATGCTGCAAGTCGAAGATTCTTCTCATATAACGCAGCATTTTCTGCTGTAGGGTTATTAACTACTCCAGACATTACATGAACTCTGAAAAAATAATACTTGGTAAAAGTAATTATGCTTACTGTGGCAAAATCTGTTGATAACATTTCATACAAATGTATTACAAAATTATCTTTGGTTGCTTCTCTTTTATCAGTCACCTAATAAGTACAAAACACAGAAAAGAGATTTGTAACAAAAACACATTCAGGAAACAGTTTGTCTTTTTCTTATCAACTTGTCTCTCACCATGAACCTCTCATGGGTTCAATCTCCGCTCATAAAGGCCTTCTTTTTTTTAAATTCTAATCATTGATGGTTCAATCCCAGGAGACCACCTTTGGTGTATGCTGCAGCATCTGGGCAAGATTTCATTCTATCAGCTGCTCCATAATCACATTTCCTTTCATGCATTGCACCAACATTTCATATCAGCCTGCCTTGGTAACGTAGATGGTAGCATGTCTGCCTCAAGTTCAAGAGATCCCTAGTTTGAATCTTGTTGAAGGTGAGTTATCTGGATAAAGTTTTTTCCAGGGTTTTACTTTATCCTGAGAGAGGAATTTCAGGTAACTCTAAGCTCTATTGACCATGGGCTCATTTGAGCATCATTTCACCCATTTCATTCATTGTCTAATATGAAGTAACTTTGGAGGATGTAAATTTAAAAAAAATTCATATCATCTACTTTTTCATTCTCTTGCCAGGTACTGGGCTGATTCTCATCTTGGATATTCTCTCACATTCAGAGTTCCTCTGCTCCTCAACAGACGTCTGACCCCAGCCATCCACTTGTAAGTCTAGGGAGGTTAAAGTTCTCCATACCAGCAGGGAAAAATGGAAAAGGATTTCAATGTAATCTCCTTGTTTCCAAGTGCATCAAGAGACAGACTCATGCAGTACATGCAAATATGGCTACAATCCCTACAGTTAGACCAGAATATCATAGAGTACCTTCACTTAAAAAATATGTCCATTGAACAGTCCTTTTTTTACATTCAATGATACATTTTTCATTCAAAAATCATGACTGTCTATGGGCAGCCCATTGTCCCCATTTCTGGCAGATCTCTTCATGAGCTTTTTGGAAATCCATATCACAAAGGCACTCCCTCTAATTTTCAAACATTGGAATAGATATGTGGATGACATTTGGGTGATAGTGAATGAGAAACAAGTGGATGATGCATTAAAACTACTAATTTACAAAATCATGCAATAAAATTTTCCATAGAAAAAGAGACAAACAATGAAACGCCTTTCTTAGTTTTGAAACTAATCAGAAAACATACAAAACTAGAATTTGGCATACATACGAAAGAAACACACAGAAAATGTCATAAAATCAGATGGATATAACCCAAGACAACACAAGTATGTTATCAACAGTTTAACTTACAGGCTGGTTAATGTACCCTTAAACAAGATGGAATATATCTAAGAGAACAATAATATAATTCACATTGCAGAATACAATGCATTCAGAGCTGAATTGGTCAAAAAGAAAACTGATACATTCATAAGAAAACAAAGATGCATACAAGTAGCTACTCTTTCCCCAATCAGCAATAAAACTTCTTACAGAAAATTTACATATCCCAAAGCTACATACCTTTTCCAAAAAGTCTTCAAAGAGCACAACATTACTTTGGCCTCAGAGAATAAATTCAATGTCTACATAATACAAAGGAGATTCCCACGACAAAAAAAAATCAGGCATGTATCAGATAAACTCCAAAGGAAAAACTAAAAGGAATTGAACATTAGGCTTAAAGAGCATTTTAGGAACATCATGAACAAAGAAACATATAAATCACCAGTAGCGTACCATTTTTGGAATAATAATCATGATATAGAACAAGAAATCCACTTATTAAAAAGTGTTCAGGGTCCAACTGCATTAACCATGTGGTAAAAAATATTCATAAAGAAATATGAAAGAAACTGTTCAATTCTGACACCACCTTTGAAGAGAACCAAACTTTAAGTTCATCAAAATACTGACAGAAACGCTCCTGTCGCCTCCAAGGAAAACAAACATTCAATAGTCAACATTAACTGAAAATGTTAATAAGGTCCTAATGAAATGTGTTCTAGGTACACACTAGCAATAAATGGAGCATTGAGTACTAGTTGACTCAAAATTATATTAATGGAAACGGAAAATCATTCAGAGATTTGGAATGTACTTCAATTATACAAAAAGCAAATTGTCTTGATATCAATATCATTGTACTACTTGTGCATACAACTGATAATTTATAATTACAAAAACTTTTAACTCTTTAAAGAAAATTTCAATCTGTATATTATAAGAATAGAAATAGATAACGTTAGAAGCAGCTCACAATATAATATTGTTGCAGAAAGTTTTATTGTAATATGTTAAAAAATTGGTAACTTTTCAGACAAAGCAAAAACATTTAAACATGGGTTGATAAAACTTATAATAGATTTATTACTTTTATAGTATACCTATAGATGAGTTCTTTCACATAAGTGGAAAGCTAAAAAACTACATTTTTGTAAATTAAAGTAGTAATAATGTTACATATTGTAAAATATAATAAATGTTCTAAAATTAGGTCCACAAGGAAATTATTGTAAATCACTGTTGTGTAATTAAGCTGCTAATTCTTAAATTAGTATTATGATTCAGGATGCTGATTTGACTGTTTCATAAGGTCTGAGACCAACTATGGAAAGCATAACTACAAAATACAACATATTTGTTTTGGAAAATCTTCAAACATCTTACACATCATCCTCCTTTTTCAGAAAATAGTCCATAAGAATATCATTTAGCCTAATATTAAAATTCAAAGTACTGATAAGCCTATCTAAAGAAATTCATTGTATTGCTATAAAGAATTACAAATAATCACTTCTACCTTACTGTGCTTACTGGCTTACAATGACTAATGTTTGAAAATATATCAGACAGTGATTAATTTAAAGTATATAAAAAATGATCTGCAGTATATTACTTTATCTAAAATAATATTTCACCATACATCTTAAAGCCCACCTCGGTAGCATAGATGGTAGCGTGTCTGCCTCATGTTCAACAGGTCTCGAGTTTGAATCTCAGTCAGGGTGAGTTACCTGGATAAGGTTTTTTCCAGGGTTTTCCCTTATCCTTCAAGACAAATGTCTGGTAACTGTAAGCACCATGGACCCTGGACTCATTTGAGCATCATTTCACCCAATTCATTCACCATCCAATATGACTTAACGTTGAAGGACGTAAATAACAGAAAAAAAAAATCTTAAATAGCTTCAGAGTTTTATTGTTCAGTATTTATCATGTATTTTTTGCACAAAAGTTATTCTTTTAGACTCTTTGGAATAATCACAATAAATTTTTACCTAGAAACAGTTTCAAATTAGGCAATATTGACTTCTTAAGTTGCATGATGTACACATAAATCCGTCATTCATTCTAAAGCAGCTCATGATCTAAATATTCAATTAGGTAAATATAAAACAGAGTGAGAGTTTCTAAATGGAATGTTAAGATTTGACATTGATTGGCTGGTTGAAATCTCTTGAACAACACTTTCTGCAGTGGTGATTTCTAAGTTGTTCAAGTCATCAAAGAGCTACAACATTGTTTTATCATGCTCCAGGAAATGGATTTACAAGACAAAAATGGGAACATATCAATATTTCGTCTGATTGGATGCTATCTTATCCATAGATACTACACTTACGTGTTATCTCATGTGTTGTATAATCAATTCAGATTGGCATATTTAATTACTTTAATCTCAATGCAATCATTGTACCAATTTATTATTATTACAAATGGTGTAATCTGACAAAGAGCTTACCTTGGGCAATTCAACGCCTTTGCATATTCAATGGCTTTCTCGACACTGTCTTTAAATCTGCTCTCCGCTCCAGGAATGGCAGCAAATCCTAGTTCACCTTTGGATAGGTCACCTAAAATGGTTTAACACAAATTCTGATCTCTGTATCTATATATTTTTCTTAAAGGTGCAACAAATAATTCTAAACTGAAATAAAATTATACAAACTAAGAATAACTCCAATATTCCTATAGTTAGAGACAAGCCAGCTGTAAACATAGGTGAAAGTCCATGAAAAATGCAAAAAAAACTACAGTTTTGCTTTTTATTACATTTAAATCCAATACACTCATTTGGGCCTTTGATTTACTACTTATCAGTGGTATTTGATGCTCTGTGCAGCCTTTTAAATTCCTTCAAATACAGTATTGCATGTGCAGTAATGCACATTCAATTTAAATTTCGTTTTCTCTGTATTTTTCATTATTAAACTTCTCATGTGTCAAAGTGTTTTACGGATTAACTTTTAATTTTTAGTAAAATTTCATGAATGATTTGAGTCTTACATACAGTGACTCCCTCCCATAGACATTTCTTTAATTCAAAAAATTCACATATCATTGAAAAACATGTTAAAATTAAAGAATGCTTTCATAAAACACAACATTTGCCTAGCCTCACAGAACAAATTTAGTATAGAGAAATTACTTTGTAATAGATTAATAGACCCTATATCTTATCAAAAAAGATGGAATTTACCAAATCAATTGTTTTTTTTATAATAAATTATATATAAGAAAAACAAAAAGAAAAAATCTGAAAACCAGAATAAAAGAACATATGAGAGGCTTAAAATACAAACAGATAAATCTGCAGTTTCACACCATTTCTGGATGACCAACCATAACATCAAACCAAACATTAGACTAATCAAACCAACCATCATGCAGCAGAATTGGACTCATAGGAAAAGATCTTCATTTTGAAACACAAACAAAAGTAAATGCATTTTGATTTACTGGCACCAAGTACCCTATGGAAGTACATTTCACCGTCACGTGATGCCGCTATTATAGACAATCACCACAGCAGAAACAACATTGGTCAGTAAGATATATTCTGAAGATGGGAACACATGTTTCCGAAACACGTTAACAATCAAAATAGTGATGTTGGTGTTACTAGCACCAACTTATCTTACGTAAAACAAACAGCTTGGAGGTTTTGGTCTTTCACAGCTCTTAATACATAGATATATTTTATGC
Organism: Mantis religiosa; assembly: GCA_030765055.1. Taxonomy (NCBI): domain Eukaryota; kingdom Metazoa; phylum Arthropoda; class Insecta; order Mantodea; family Mantidae; genus Mantis; species Mantis religiosa. Next base: position 133,741,887 of record CM060957.1, read on the forward strand.
TTATAAAATAATGCAGTACTTATCTCAGCCATTCCATTTGAAACAAGAAACATTTGATACATTACATTCATATAACTTTCTTTACCTCCTTATTTATTTTTATAAATCTCCTACAAACATATCTTGCAAAAAGCTTATTCTTCCATCTGCTCAGAATTAACTGCAATAAATATTTGCATAAATAGTTTCATTACATGTTTTCATAATACATACAAAGAGTATAGTGGAAGTTAAAGTTTACAAGTTGGTTATTATATACTAGCCTAAAATTCCATGCCCTTGCCAGAACATCACAAAAAGCTTCTGAAGGTTGCCAATACTTTAAAAAGCAACAAAGTTTTGAAAAATTCAAACCAATATCTAAAGTTTGTACAAGATGTTTGGTTTTATTCAAATGAAAAGTTATCCACGAATTCAGTCAACATTCCCGACGCTAGCAAAGGTGCATGATACGAATAAAATTATTTGAGATTTAATCCTGAATAAATCATTGTGATCGAACTGCCTTCCCTATACCTTAAAGATGATAAATTTATAATATGGCTATATTTCTAAATTGTAGGTGCAAATTTGAGGGATTTTACAACGGATGGCAAACAAACATTAATTGAAAGTGTGTCAGTAAACTGAATTACAAGAACTGCTTATATGAATTACTTGTACATTTTAAACAATCCAATCTAAAGCATGAATTGAATCAGGGTCATCCATACAAAAGGTCAGAAAATGTTGCACATGCCAAAGTCACAAAAGTTTATGAACTTTAATATTAGAAGCCCCTTAAGAGAAAGGTTCAACTGAAAGTACTTATCTAATATTTGATAATAATTTGTACATAGTCATCACTAAATAGTAAAGGACTTTGTATAAAATTAAAGTTTTCTGTTGTAACCTGTAGAGAGGAGCCTAGAGTTTATAGGATGGCATGGAAGTACCAGCTAACCACTAAGTGTATATTTTCTGATGGATATGAAAATAAAACCAAAACATCCTGTAAAGGATTATTTTGGTTATTTGGTTATCTTTGGTTATCTAGTTATCTTTAAATAAAGTGATCATGTCTACTAGGAGAATTGAAAGTATGGCCTACATGATTGGAACACTGCCAACCATACAAACTTGCATGTGCTGAAAACACCAACACTGCATAACAAAACTGACAATCCTGCTAGGAATGTCTGAAGATCCACGAAAGCATGAAGAACCATGAAATAAATAAAGAGAATAAGGAGGAGCAGAAGAAAAATTAGTTCTACATGTTTTCATTACAGCAATTGGCTGCTCAAAAGAAGTTCTTATCTCTATAGCAAAGAAATGTAACATAACTTAAAACAAGGCATCTGGAATTAAGAAATTTTGGTAAAGGTGCACTTTAACGGCGTATGACTATGGCACGTCTGACGTCATGGTTCGAGCGTTAGGCAACAGCCTCCTTCGCTACATCATCGTGTATACTAGTAACGGATTAATCCTAGTAGACGATATGGGAACTGTGCCATAATCCCTAATCTAACCCTAACCTAAACTGAAACTTATTTTAAGGTTATTTCTAACTGTGGCTTTCTGTAACATTGGTAACCTGCTTTCGCGTATTTTATATTTGCACACCTCAGAATGAAATAAGTGCCTGATCTTTAAATCAACAATTCGGTCAACTTAAAAACTAGATTACCAGGATAAACGTTAATGAGCACTTGTTGAACGTCAGCAACTGTTTTGGCATTTACGACGTCCGCCACTGGGTGCTCATAAGGAAAAGCACATTCTACAAATCTAAAACCAGCTTTATTTGCTAAACCATATCTTGTCAGCAGAGAACTCGACTCTTTGAACATAAAACTCAGGTTAGCACTAAATTGGAGTGCCATTTTACAGCAGCAGTTTCGTCCTTTCACACACAAAAAATCAAAATTGTTCACTATACGGATTTCCCCAAAGACCGCTGGCAGTACTGCAGTAGATAAGACAAAAATATTAACACTCTCTTCCTCTCCTCCGTCAAAGTAGCAATCCGTGGCACGAACTAGCCTATAGACTGACACAGCTGTTATCTTGCAAATGTATTTCCCGTCACGATAAGGAACTCCATGAACTGTTAACTACTGTAAGCTGTAACCTTCATTACGTCGAGACCCATGTTACGACTATCCTTTCGGTGTTAATATGCCCGTATACGCAGAAGGATAAGAGGAAAGCTCGGTCGGTCGGTCGGTCAATTAGACCTATTAATGACTTATAAAGTTCCAGCACTTTCACAGCATAATTAAGACCACAAACAGCAGTAATAGTTCTGAGTGTAACCTTTCATTGATTTACTTATGTGACACACATTCAGTTGTATGTCATAGCCTGAGTTGTATGTCTATGCAGAGAGCACCAACTGCCATCTTAGTACATATATAGCTTAAAGTCTTACCAAGCAAATTCAGATGATTACATGAAATGAAATGTGTAGTGTTTAACGCCCGCTTTTACTACATACGGCACCGCAGGCGGTGACACTGATGATGCATGAGATGAAGATGGAGCACCGGTGGAATGAGATGGCGGGGGAAACCGGAGGTCCCGGAGAAAACCGGCCCCAACGCCGTGTTGTCCAGTAGTCCCCTGGGATCGAACCCGGGCCGCCTTGGTGAGAGCCAAGCGATCTAACCACTGAGCCATGGCGTGGCCTGATTACATGAAATTGTGTCCTGCTGGAAGATGCATTTTGCATTAACATTTATTTTTAAAACTGCTTATTTTCTTTTTCAGCATTTATTACTGTGCTTATACATGTCATTAAAGCATTTACAAATTTAAGGCTGTAATATTCCTGTGTTTCAAAGACAAAGTTAAGCTTAGGACCATTTTAAATGAATGATAGTTTTTATGTACCTAATATACTTTTTAGATTCAGTGAACTGTATTTTCATTCATATCATAATCATGTATACTGCATGTGTGAATGATAATCCAACCAAAGTGGTTAGAAGTATATAAAATAGTGTCTTTTATTCAATGTATGTCTTTGCCTCATGTACCAATTTGTGAGGTTTTACTAAATATAAGCTATTAACAGAGCTTCTTTGTTTTCTATTTAAAGAGATAGTGCTTTTTTTTTTCTTGTACATAGTTGTTTGTATCTTCACTTACAATTTATATACACATTTCTTTAATAATGTTTTTTGTTGTTTTTTTCTTTTTCACACTTCCCTTCCAGGGAATTTTTCAACATTATTCTATGTACAAAAAAAAATTGCATTACTCATGACCTTATGATATCCTTTCCTGTTTTCCTGTACCTGCAGAATGCATTGATTTAGTGTCAGGTTTTCTTGTAATTATTATAGTAACAAGACTAGGGATTCACACTTCAGGGAGAGGAAGTACAAGTTGTTATGTATAACCTCGACAGCATCTTGAGTAATCTCACTCTGTCAAAGTTGCAATTATTTCTTAAAGATCTACTTATTCATTTATTACATGAATATAAAAGCTATAATGCTTAGTGGCAACAGGAAAGAGATCAAGTTTGGAAGTGGCTTCTGAATTTAATTGGTCAACTTCTTTCGAAGTTACATCTCGCACATTGATGAATAATTTATGCACATTTATTCAACATATTTAGCGCGTATTATGCTAATATGTGATAAATTAATTATGCCGTAAATTATTAATTGGCGCACGAGATTAGGCTTCGAAAGATGCTGGATTCAATCAGTCGCTGAACACGACTGTGAAGGGCGGGGGGAGGCGAATGTACCATTGCTCGGTCGAAATAGAAGCTCGTTGCATTTCCGACGACATGTTGGTTAGTGCACTTAGCTGGCACCGAAAGGTATAGGAGGAGCGCCCTATGCGTATTCAGTTTTTAACACGGAGTTGAGAGTCTGGTATTAATCTGTAGGTTCAGGTATTTCAATAATATTGATATGAACCCTCATGTATTCGACTATATCTTTTAAGTTCATCGACATTGTAGGTGTTCTACGTTTTAAACGCGAATGATAACTATCATTGTCCAAAACAATTATACATTTTTCATTCCTTGGCAGGTTTGTCATAAGCCTACCATCAAACCACTGTTCAAACACTGCTGCATTCGTGTCATCGTGACTATCGGCCATTGCATCACCAATGTTTTTTGCCGATAAGAAGACCCAGTCTTTTACCCATTCCTCAGCACTCCCAGCATGAAGCACCATAATCCTTTTACCCCTCAACACAGGAGCAGGTAAGGTGCAAGCACACGAACCGTCATCCCATCCTTGTCTCGATACGTCGTGGGTATGGTACCAGGTTTCGTCTAAATAAATTATCTTGTGGAAACGTAGAGTCAGACTGAAAAATTCAATGCCATAGCCGGGATTTGAACCACGGATCTTCTGGTTTCCGTCCAGCCGCACTACCATTGTGCTACTATGGCCAACGTGCCGATATGACATTAAATTCTCCAACAGACTCGTATTTTCCCGGTAAACCACTTAGGAGTTCTCATAAACACATGAGACAACTACCTTAATGGCGACTTACAACGTGTAAGTACTTTAAGGCCCCGGCTTTATAGTTAACCACTATTAGGTCAATTAATGGAAATTAATTATTCTTTCACACTGGCCGTGTGTAGGCTAAATTGTGGAAACGTAGAGTCAGACTGAAAAATTCAATGCCATAGCCGGGATTTGAACCACGGATCTTCTGGTTTCCGTCCAGCCGCACTACCATTGTGCTACTATGACCAACGTGCCAATATGACATTAAATTCTCCAACTGACTCGTATTTTCCCGGTAAACCACTTAGGAGATCTCATAAACACAAGAGACAACTACCTTAATGGCAACTTACAACGTGTAAGTACTTTAAGGCCCGGGCTTTATAGTTAACCACTATTAGGTCAATTAATGGACTCTACGTTTCCACAATTTAGCCTACACACGGCCAGTGTGAAAGAATAATTAATTTCCATTAATTGACCTAATAGTGGTTAACTATAAAGCCCGGGCCTTAAAGTACTTACACGTTGTAAGTCGCCATTAAGGTAGTTGTCTCATGTGTTTATGAGAACTCCTAAGTGGTTTACCGGGAAAATACGAGTCAGTTGGAGAATTTAATGTCATATCGGCACGTTGGCCATAGTAGCACAATGGTAGTGCGGCTGGACGGAAACCAGAAGATCCGTGGTTCAAATCCCGGCTATGGCATTGAATTTTTCAGTCTGACTCTACGTTTCCACAATTTAGCCTACACACGGCCAGTGTGAAAGAATAATTAATTTCCATAAATTATCTTGTGTCCATTTCTGCGAAACTTCCTTGGTTTGGACAAATATATATCGCCAAGCTACAATTCTGTTGGATTCCATAATAACCCTTCTCTTATTTAAAGTGTGGTATTTGAAACCCAGCTCCTTTAGAAGGCCGCGCAAAGTGCAGCGTCCATAAGGAAAATCACAAATTTCTTGCAAATGTGCAAGCAATTCATCTAAGGTGGGCGCTCTCCCTTTTGCATAGAAATTATAAAAAAATCTCGGCGAATTAAATCGCATATGAATTCATCCAACTTAGAGAAACTTTTCCTTTTGTTTCCACACTTGGTCGGCGTCTTTGGTATTCCTTTCATCACAACTTTTCTAACTGTATTTCTGTGAATACCCAGAATTTTTGCACTTTCACTACATCACCCCTTACCAAGATTATTTTTCACCACATATTTATATGCGTTCAAAACAAGCGTTTGACTTTGCTTAAAAAGAGTTCCGGTTGTAACTTTGTTTTTTGAGGTTTCTCTACTAACACAACTCGGTCCAGCAATACTTTCCAATTCATTCACACTATTGTCTTCACTTTGATTATTTTCACTTGACTGAAAGTTATCTACTACTTCATTTGCATTTACCACTGCATTTCCCTCTCACGGTCTCCACATCGTGACACACAACGAATTTCTGCACCTAATGAAACAGGGCAACTGGAAGTTGGAACTTTGGCAACTGAGACTCCACGTGGAGTAAACATGCAACTGTCATTTTCAGAAAATCAGGGTTTCTATTGGTCCCCAACGTCAGTGTTCCATTTCTGAAGTGTGGAGATAGATTTATGATGGTCATTAGTGGGCGGTAGGGGCAGGTTCCTTTGTCAGGCAACTGCACACGCGTTAACTAAACAGACTTTACAGGTTCCACTGGCTGTTTGTCTGTCCGCCAACTGCACGACGACGAGCACTTTTTGCTCACCTATCTTCAAATTTACCGCTAAGTTTGATAGTTGACGCCTCAGATTTTGTACTCTGTAAATCTCTATAGCAAATCAAACACGATACCACGCTTCTACACATTTTGAGAAGTTGAATGTTACGGTAAAAAGAGTACTTTTTCTTATGTTTTTTAGTTTTGTTTATGTTTTTTATGTTATTACAAAAATTATTCTTAAATTGATTGGTTAGCTCTTATTTTCAAGATAATATCACTTATATGTAAGTTACAACAAAATATGAAAAAATGAACGCATCAAAGACAAAAATTGTTACCTTAACGGCGACTTTTTCTGAGCTGTCTATGATATTCTGTTTCAGGAGCATCCCTTTTCACCATCCAGCAATAATCGGCTAACATAGCAGCATTCCATTTCCCTTTGTGTCTTTATTCCATCACTGAAGTGTCCTGATGAAATCGTTCACCATGTTCATCGCTGACGTCACCACAATTTGGAGGGAAGAAGTCCAGGTGGGAAATCAAGAAGTGGATTTTTAGTGACATATTGCTTCCTAGCTGTTTATACGAGTTCATTAGATTTTCTACAAGTTCTTCAAAATGTTCAGCTTTAAAATTTCCCAGAAAATTATTCCAGACATTTTTAAAGGATTCCCATGCTGCTTTCTCTTTTTTACATAACACTGTTTAAAACTGGTGATCTTTGAAAAGTTCTCTGACTTGAGGTCCAACAAATACTTTTTCATAACTGAGCCTTGGGAATTTTTCACGTAAGTAACTGAACGCAGAACCATTCACATCTAAAGCTTTTACGGGTTCGATCGCAGGCGACCGTAAAGTGAGATTTGTAGTGGACAACACGGCGCTGGGGCGGGTTTTCTCCGGGATTTCCGGTTTCCCCCGCCATCTCATTCCACCGGTGCTCCAACTTCATGACATGTATCATCAGTGTCATAGTCTGTGGTGCCATATGTAGTAAAAGCGGGCGTTAAACACTGCACATTTCATTTCTAAAGCTTTTACAAAATTCTTCATAAGGCTCAATTTTATATGTAGTGTGGGTAGTAAAATTATGATTGACTCTATCAATGGTTTATGTGCAACATTTTTAATCCTGGTGTTAATAACTGTCTTTTGGGCTAACTTTTCCAAACATAGTGGCCATCTCGGGCACGGCTATCCCATTCGCACAGGAAATAACAGAATTTGGTGTAGCCGGCTTGCAGTCCTAATAAAATGGCAATTACCTTGAAATCACCGCATACTTCCCACTGGTATTTCTTTTAATCTACTCCCATCAAAATATTTTTCATATTTATTTTCTTTTGTGTTGGTAGCATATGCCACAGGAATGGAAGGAAACTTATTTCCCTTATGTAAAAGTACTGTTTTAAGACTTGTCTTTGAAGTATCAATGAATAGTTGAGTCTAATCAGGAATAGGCCTCATATTTAATGCATCCATTAGGCAATCAACGTCTTTGCAGTACGCGAAATCTACTTCAGTTATAAAGAATTGCACCAAATCTTTATTTCTAGTTCAAAATCTTGTCACTTTCACTGAGGGGTGCAGATAGTTCCATTGTTGCAAACTTCATGCCAGAAGTTCTGCCTTATGTTTAGGAAGATCTAGATCCCTAATTAAACCATTGAGCTCTTCTTGTGTAATCTTATGATTGGATGCATCTCTTGAAACTGATGGCTCTTGTATAAGGAAACACTTATGTTCATCAGAGTCAACAATAACATTTTGTGGAGGTTGATGAACAGGGAGTCCTTCACCATGAAGTACAGACCGAATTTCTGAAGGTATATTAGAGTACACAAGTGTTTATTTTTTCTTCATGGACATACCTTCCTTGATAGGGGGGGGGGGGGACATACGATATAACAATTAGTAGTATGATTGGTAGGCTCTCTCCAAACCTGGGCACTGCAAACGGCACACAACGTCCTTTTCCTTTGACCCATGCACTAATTTTCGATTAACATGTAGTGCAGCACACATGTGGTGTCCATTTTTTGTCCTCGTCCCCTATCTTACACCCAAAATATAACAAGTATGCTTTTTTAATATATGGTGCTATCGAACGCCTCCTCGATGTAAATGTAACCTCTCCGCATATATAGCAAAGCTTATTCGGATTATTCACACACTTCCTATGCATTTTTCTACTTGTCTATAAGAATCGAATGTGAGATGATAATATAAAACTACAAAAGTATCACGAAAACACTTCGGAACACAAGAGGAATACGACCACTTTTGTACAACGGTTTATAAGAACTGAAAACCCTTACAGGCAACCATTTTATCGATCACGAGATGAACATATGTGCAGAGAGAATGGTTGATCACTGATTACACAGTTTTGCAAGATTTATGGCATGCTGCCAAGAGTTTATACGTGGAGATCCAATATTTAGTGGAAAAATGTGTGATATCAGGCTATGGCTGTAACTTGAAAACTAGAGCTAAACAGGAAATTTCAATGTCACTTTCAAATTCAGAGGTCCCGAATTAGTCAATATTAGTTATTCTCAATTCCATAATATTTTGTGTGTAAAACAGTGTAGTTTGCAACCTTTAGAATCCTATAGCAAGAAACTGACAACCGCAGAGAGCTACTCAAGCTAAGATAGAGGATACCTCCTTGTGTACTCTGCTGTAAAGCACTTTCAGTATATACTAGAAAGACGTGATTTTCCTATTTATACCGACTATATGCCGCTCACCTTCATGTTCAAGCAACGTTTAGAAAAAGCTGCTCCATGTCAGATCCGACAAATCAATTTCATTGGACAGTTTACCATGGACATCCGTTACATCACTGGAAAGGAAAGCATCGTAGTTGACGCTTGTTCACGAATTACTTCAATCACTATATCTCCAGTATCATAATGGAACAGCAGAGAGTAAACAATGTGACTAATAGCTTGCAGACCTTAAGAATTCAACGTCACTTGCACTTCAAACAGTAGTGTTACCACATGGTAAAGAACTTGTTAGTGTCAGGTATAAAATATAGTTCACCTATACATACCACAACAGCTCCTCAAGCAATTTTCAAGAGTATAGACAATCTCTCACACCCAGGACTTCAAGTCAGAAAGCACTTCATTTGGCCATCACTAAAGAAGGACCTGAAGACCTAGACATCAACATGTATATCTTGCCAACAAAGCAAAGTCTGGGGCACACTAGCAGTGCAATAGGACGGATCCTTCAACTATAAAAAGGTTCAGCCACATTAATATTCACGTTGTTGGATCCTTATCTCCATTGCAAGAATATTGCTACTTGTTAACAATTACCGATCGCTTCCCGCGTTGGCAGTACACGATTCCACTAGTTGACATCACAGAGGAAACAGTTTCATTTGCCACACTGTCAATGTGGATATCTCGTTTCGGCGTGCCTCACGTCATAACTAACCGTGGACAATTTCAATGTTAACTGTTCAAATGCCTCACCGCCGCATTCGATATTGTCCACATAAAAACTACCGCATATAATTCTGCGACCAATCGAATAATTGAACGCAGGCACTGCCATCTTAAGTCTGCGTTAAAAGCACAGGTGTCTGGCGACCGGGGTTTGAACCTTTCCCTAGTCTTTTAGGTCTTTGCTCACACACCATTTTACAAATTGATGTCACACCAGAGGAGAGTACTTACGGTTCAGCAATCAGGTTACCAGGGACATTCCGCAATGAAGAGAAGTTATTAGTTCACATTCTAGCTTTCGTTTTCAAATTGAAGGAACAGATGAAGAGCCTTAAACCAGTTCCCACCGAACATCAAAACCACAAGACGCTTTTCATACACCCAGAACTGATAACAAGCAAGTTCATCATCATTCGACATGATGCTCTGAAAACACCCCTATAGCCAACATTTGATGGGCCATACCCAGTTCTGTCTTGCAGTGATAAAAATCTCAACGTTAAGATGTCAAGAGGCAAACGGACTATTAGCACTAGCCTTCATTCTAACATCTGACAACATGGAGAACGCGGCACAAGGAACTGCTATGAATGTTCCATCGCTTTCCACTCAAGTACTGTACGCCTCCACAACAGCTGGCAAAGAGACTTTGCACATACACCACGTCCTACCAGATCTCTTCGACAGGTCGCCAAGTACCTGGACGCTGTCACTGCAGAGGGAATATGTGGCTGACCCTTGTGTACGAGCTAAACTATTAGGCTATTATATATGAACTTAAAACTCTTTTAGATATGTTTGCATTAGTGAAATTTCTTCTTTTATTGAAACCTGAGGCACAACTTTTATTTAATGGAAACAATAACAAATGACAAAAGTCAAAGACAAAAAAGTAAGAAGTTTCTCCAATGTAAATTGAAACATCCAAAGAGTTTTAAGTTCATATAGACTACAGTAATGTTGAGTTCAAACAGTAGGGTCCGCCAGATATAATAGCTTTGGGTATGATAACGAGAGTTGAGCCCATAATCCCTTCTCCCCCTATGAGTATGCTCTTGATGATGCTTTCTCTGATGACTTATTTTTCAGGGTTATCAGCGACTCTTGATGGCTCTAAAATTGAGCGCTGAAGTGTCACTGAAATGCTGCAATGAAAACACTACAACAAATTAAAAAAATAACTATTGCTTTAAAACAAACACTATGTTACATCTATATTCCACTACTCAGGGCAGGTATATGCCTGATCTTCCTACGGGCTGTTCCTCAGTTCGCCAATGCCTCTGCTGTTGTTGCTACTGCAAACGCCACTCCAGCAACCCGCCTGAGTCGACAACTTCTGAAGATGTCCGGCGGAGAGACGGGCGAAACGTCAAGTGCTATTTCAGCCAGTCAACCACGGCCAAAAAGCCCGGATAACACACCAACAGATGTTAAAATCGACGTTAACAAATGTAACGTAACAATTGTCACAGCGCTAAAACTAATGTTAAATTTCTTGCATTTCACCAACCTGTTTTCTTAAAATGTTAACAAACCTGTGTTAACGCCAAGAAAATTGTAAATATCACAGTTATAGAAGGCTATGGATGATTTTCTGAACGTACTTCGATGCGCTTTTGTCTTCATTTTAGTCTGCACAAATGGCGGATGAACAAAATCATAAATAAAGCCGTGAGATAAATTTCTCATCGACGGAGAAAGAATTATTAATTGAAATGGTGACGAAGTGTAAGGATATCGTGGAAAATAAGAGGACGCATGCAGTGAATGTAAAAGAGAAAGATGTCGCGCGGAAAATATTGGAAACGAATTTAATTCAAATACATGTGTCACTACTACAAGCACCAAACAACTTGTCAGTATTACGTAAATTTAAAACGAGGTGCGAAGAACAAGTGCCTTAAACGTTTCAAGACGGGAGGTGAATAATGTATTATCCACATAATTCAGTCAATTATAAAATCGCAAAGTTATTAATACTTGAAGCAAAGGCGAGATCGGCATATTCCTTTCGATGTATATTCTAACTCATTATTACGTAAATTTAAAACGAGGTGCGAAGAAGGACAAGTGACTTGAACGTTTCAACACGGGAGGTGGACAGTGTTTATCCACCTAATTCAGTGAATTATAAAATCGCAAGGTTACTAATACTTGAAGCTAAGGCGAGATAGTCATATTCCTTTCGATGCATGTTCTAACTCAGTATTACGTAAAATTAAAACGAGGAGCGAGGAAGGGCAAGTGACTTGAACATTTCAAGATGGGATGTGGACAATGTATTATCCAGATAATTCAGCGAATTATAAAATCGCAAGGTTATTGATACTTGAAGCAAAGGCGAGATCGCCATATTCCTTTCGATGCATGTTCTAACCTCTCTTGTACTTCCGCAATAAACTTCACATAGCAGCATGTTTCGACAGTCTATACCTCCGTAAAACAATTTTCTTCGGATAGTTCCTCAAAATCATTTCTCCTCATAGGCAGTACTTTATTATGAATGCCATTTAGACGATCTTAAATATAGCAAATCGACATCAACAGCTGAGTTCATGCTCGCCATCTTGACTATTTACAATTGTTAAGGACTTAACATTAGAAATTCGGCTTGTTAGTTTAACAAGACATTTAACACAAGTGTTACGCTAACACTGGTTGGTGAAATGCAATTTTTGTTTTAACTATTACTAAACTCGTGCTAAGTCTTAACATTTGTTGGTGAAATCGGGCATTAGTGTCATTAAAATTTCTATTTACCTTTATTAAGCAGCGATTTACATTTTGTAATTCATAATTAAAATAAATTAATCGGTGATCTCTGGAAGTAAAATTCTCACCTACCTTCCAATGAGAAATTTTATTCACAGCTTTAACTACTATTAAATCGATATCTGAAATTGCTTCTTCCTCGTTTTCAAAAGTGTACGGATTATGTGGTTATTTAAAATGTACATTTGTGTTCAGAAATTAATTCTTCCCATAATTTACTTCGCGTATCGGAAGTCATTAAACCACCAAGAGCCTAGTTGGACAAACATGGCTGCGCAGTATGTACAGGAAGAACCGTCGAACACATATGGATGCGCAGTTGGCACCGAAAGCTTCGAGTCACATAATGATTACGCAGTAGGTATTGAAAGTTTCGGGGGGCACAATAGATTCACAGTATGTATCGAAAGTTTTTCTGGACATACATGGATGGACAGTAGGTATCGAAAGCTTCGTTCGACACATACGGGTGCACAGTTGCTATGGAAAGCATCACTGGACACACATGGAAACGCAGTAGGTACGAAAGCAAGGTTGAATCAGTTGGAGAATTTAATGTTATGCCAGCACGTTGGCCACAGTATCTCAATGGTTAAGAGCAGCCGGACTGAGACCAGGACCGTGGTTCAAATTCCGGTTATATCAATGAATTTTTCAGTCTGACTCTACCTATCTAAAGAGCTTGTGTGAAAGAACAATTAATTTCCGAAATACCAATATACTATAACAATGCATCGCGACGTAAGCACTGTAATGAATATTATTATTGGTTGGCATATATTCGTGTACGTATATTTCTTATTACTCATAACTGATTTGTAAACGTTTAAGATGATGTATAAAAGGATTACTTTGAACAAGCCAAGTTGTTTGTTAAATTTGAGAGAGCGCAAACTTCCTGCTGGCCTGGCAGAATGTGAGTTGTCACATTATGTTTCATAATTTCTATTTACTCTAGAGCGTTCAAAGCAGTATTATTCAGCTATTCTTCAGTTTAAAAGCCAGGGAAAATGTATCAGCTGGATCAACTTGCAACTGAAATTGGCCACAAAGTAATCCGCCTTCCCCATTCACACTGCCAGTACAGTTCAATTAAGTTATAATCTTCGCAAAAGTTAAAGGCATGGCGGGCCATACTGCAGACTCCAGCGAATCCCAAGCTTGCCCCTCCTACCAGCGTTGCCGAATGTGGTACACGCATCTCACGCACCTGAACTGAGATTACCTTCATTAATTACTCAGATAAATATCAAACTTACAAGAATTTCATTTTTTGACCATGACCGTAAAAAACCCCGTCTCTACGATACTTAGAACGCGAGCGATGCACGTTTTATATTCACATAGTTATGGTTAACCAACATCCATCCATTCAACACAGATAAGCCTGAAAAACACCATTCAAACATAAATAAGTAGTGCACCTACTATGAAAATAGACGTCACGCAGTTTGAAGTAGACTGAGTTAATGTTCAGTTCGTTTTCAGAGTAGTGGTATGTTCTTTTGTTAAAGTGAATGACATCGTTAAGTTGGGTGTTGCACTCAAGCTGAAATATTGTTACTATCACATTAAATTTATTATACATATGTATTTTCTCCAGGTTTGTGATGTGTGCGCGAATATGTCCCTCGAAACTGGGACAAGTGATTTTTCTATTAAACACGTGAAGTGATTCATTCTCAGGGTAGAAAAATTATATTTAATGTGGACAATTTTTTACGAAAGCTCTGCAATCTGGAATATAGGGCAACTATAGATTAAAAAAAAAAACAGCAATTATTTTTATAACTGTGGAAGCATGCTTGTATTTCAATCTCCGGGAAAGACCCACAAAGTTGGAAAGCGAGTTACTGGATTGAAAACCGTGCTTGCTGTTCCACTGCTGTGACGTATGTCAAGGTAAGATTTAGGAATATTTAATGTGTTGCTTAATTACGGGAAAAAAATGTTCTGGCGTGTAAAATGTGCTCTTAGGCACGGCGCTCCACTTGAGCATTGGCCAACGTCCACATGCCTTTTAACTTTTGCGAGCGTTATAATATGGGGTCAAATGATGTTGAAAATAGAAATAATACTTTTAAAATGACTGACGTTGAGCGACTTATTCACGAAGAAACTGACAGGGTAACACAAGACTGGGAAGTGCATGAGACATGCAGATGAATTACAAAACGACTTTTGACTAGATTTTGGAGCCTGTCATCATAAATTTGCAACACTTGGACGATGAAGACAATGACGACAAATTGTCTCTTGACATAAGTGACATTCACAGCTCTATGGATGCGCTACTGGCAGTTCCGTTGGATTAGAAAAATATGTAAATCATAAACTATAATTACCATTATATCATTTAAACGTGTGCATAATATGCGAATATCTATTTGCAATAGTGATCTCAACTACATTATTATAAAAGTTTGGAAAATTCAGTTTGGGTTCCCCTACGTTTAGTGCCAAAGACACTAGTATAGTGCGAGAGAGAGGGTGGGAATGTGAAAAGAGGGGGGGGGGGTAACGATGTGGCAATGGAGAAGCACCTGATTGGCGGCGGCCCAGAGCTCTTCCCATTTGAAACGCATACTAAGCAAGTAAATGAACCTGCAAAAAGAAAAAAGTACAGCTACTGTCTACCCACCACAAGAAGGTAAGAGAGGAACAAAGGGGAGAGGAGTGAACTGTTTATCTGCTCTGATAGTGGATGTTTACTAGGAAATGAGTGTATGAGAGTGCATATGAGTCACCCATGTTGCCAGATCTAAAACTTGTTTCAGTAGCTGTAATGATAGGTATTATGCATGGGTGAGTTATATGACAACACCTGCATATTTTAAACAAACCTAGCATCCTTGTCACACTCGGAAGTCGAGCATAAACACTGTGTACAGCAAAAGTGATTACGTTACACATTCCTCTAGTTTGTCTTCTTGTGCTGGGCATACAGTGCACTTCACACAAGGGGCTTTTCTTTTCTGCTGTATTGATTTTGATGGTGGTAACAGTTCTAGAATCCAGCTGGGATGGTATTAATGAAACCCAAAACACTATATTATAAAACCTTGTTGATCCGAACCAATTGGAGCTTAATGTTGTCCGGATTATCAAAATCCAGATTAAGTGAAATAAACACCACAAAGAGAAACAGTGAATGATATTAGAGTATGTAGTGTATAATTTTATTAGAAGATACAATTTTGGCCTATATGATTTTAATTACACATTCTTTATTTGTTTGGTTTGAAGAAACGATTATATTTCAGACGATGAATGGAATGGACGAAATGATGCTCAAATGAGCCCAGGTTCAATAGAGCTTAGAATTACCCAACATTTGTCTTTCAGGATAAGGGAGACCCTTGGAAAAAACCTTATCCAGGTAACTCACCCTGACTGACATTTGAACTCGGAACCTCTTGGACATGAGGCAGACACGCAACCATCTATGCTACCAAGGCAGGCTTGCATGATGGTGGTATGTGAAGTCTGTTTATTGTCAGTTTTCTTGACAAACTGTATTACACAATTGAGATGCTGTTTAACCTCGCTTAATTTCACTTTCAACTTTCAAAAATCCACATCCTAAACCTCAGATTCACTACTAGTGTCTGTTATATTGCTTACACTTTCCACAATTTCTTTGTCAGTCATGATGTGATAGCCTGGATCATCTTCATCTCCATCAAGGCACTCTTCGATCTCGTCCACTGTGACAGCTTTATCGCCACCCTCATCCAATGTTTGGTGAGTCATTTAATTCAATTGTATTGTTGTCTAATTCAACACAGTCTTCATACAATAGTTTCTTTGACACATCAATCAATATAGAGTTCGAAATGCTTTTTACCGCATTTGCAAAATTGAAAATCCTGGATCTGAAAAAGCATAATTTTATATTCTGGAGTGTTTTTTCCACCAGTTTATCTTCATTGTCCAGTCTCCACAACTTCTAAATCTTCAGACAGGAATTTCTTTCTGTACAATCGCTTTGGAGAGATAATGCCTTGGGCCATCAGCTGTATCAGGCAAATTATGTTAGGTGGCAAGAAGACACTTGATCTTATCATTGGCACTACAGTTTCTTTGCATCTGGATGTGCAGATGCATTATCTAATAGGATTATGACTTTCATATCATTTTAGTTTTTATTTCCTTGGTGCATTGTTATTGCAGGTACCGCATGGTTGTGAAACTAATCATGGAAGATATCTGTCGTAAACCACACATGGTTTTAATTGTAGTACAGTCTACAGGCAATGTGGACATTACATTTTTAATAGGCCTTGGTTGTTTAGTTTTACCTAAGACAACTGGCTTCAAAATATGGCTTCCATCTGCATTAGCACATAATGCACAAACGCGTTCTTTGCAAATTTTTCAAGGATTTGGAGGTTTGCTTGTTCTCAGGCAAGGTGCAGCACAGTAAACCTGCTCATTGGCATTATAAACTAGAGACAAATGTAACCTTTCTTCTTAAATGGTAGAATTGTTTTTCTACATGTCAACAGCTGATGTATCAGCACTTAAGCTCTTTGCACATTTTTGGTCACTAATGTGGAATCTGTATAACCAGCCCGAGCTATACGAAAATCCATAGATACCAAGACATTCAAAACCAGCTTGAATTTCATCACACCTCACTGCAATTCCATTTGCATGAAATTGTTCATACCACTTGAATGCTGTGACTTCTAACTTTTGTTCAAACAGCTGCCACATTTGTTGACCTGACACTTTTCACATTTAGTACAAAATAAGAGTTCATCCTTTTTATTTTTTATGATCGAAATTGCTTGTTTTGGGATTCCATATTCTGCACATACACGCCCAAGAGTGGCACCATTTTCAGTTTCTTGTTTATTGTAAGTGAATTATGATTGTTTCCCTGATGATATTGTAGGTTCACTAAATGCCATTATGCACTCGATTTGTTTCTTTAGCTTAATGCCTGAGAAGGGCAAGTGTGTTAAACTAATCTTTCTGACAAGAGTTGCAAGCCCTATCGCAGATACAGCAAGAGAGTGGGAAAAAGGCAGCCTAATGTACCATGCTCACTAATCTTCTCCTGATATTCCTAAGAAATTCCTATTGTACAATCTGTGAAAAGATAAAATGGAGCAATCTGCAGATTTGTTCCCCTCCCCCTCTTATAAGGATGCTTGTCTGGATTAAGCGAAATCTGGTTTAAAGGGGTCTGGATTAACGAGGTTTCACTTATATCTTTTATACACACAAAACCACATAAAACATAGGAATATTTTTAATAATAAGTGTCTTTATATCCTTGGAAGTACAATATATTTACAAAGTTCTGAAAATTCTCTAGTTATACAAATTAGAACATAAAGGTGTGTCAGTGCACAAATTTCTGAGGTGATGACATCAATTTGGATTAAATATTTCCCTTCCTGCAGTATTATTATTTTTTATTTAACTTACAAACGTTGCCAATGGTACTACATATTGGATCCTGTGAGATATGATCCTGGCCTTTCGTCCCAAATGCATCCATGCATACAAGTATTTGCAGAATCATGCTTATATTACACACATTTATTACATATACAAACCATGAACTCATCCATTAATAGCATTAGCCCACAGGTAGAAGACCCATTATTATTAGCATTTTTAAAATATTTTGGAAATTATATGGTTTTTATTGCAATACTGCAATTTCTGCAGTTTTTGTATTACTCTTAGTCTAAAAGAACAGCTTTAATACATAAAAATAGAAGTTGGCAACAGTGAAGCAACAAATACCACACAAAATATAATTAATTGTAACAAAACTTCACCTATCTTTAGGGAAATTAATGAAAACTTCAAGGAATTGTGTTAAATAAAAATTTCAATGTCCTTAAAGATAAGTGAAGTTTTGTTACTTATATTTTGTGTAGAACAGCTATGCATATCTTGCCAGAATTTCAAATAGATGCATCACTGTGTCAATAGTAATCTTCACAAATGACAGAGGCATTGATAGCACATTCTTAAATTGATTGCTATTAGTCTGAGCATTTAGGAACACTTTATGTATTCACATTAGGAATTCACGCATTTTGACAAACCTGATTCAATTAGTGTATGTCAGAATTTGCAATAATTCTAGTACTGGCTGATAGTGGCTGTATCCGCAACTGGCTAAAGAACTTGTCATTGGTTAGCAGCCAATACCTATGGGAGTTAATTGCTCTGTTGGATATTAACATGCACTAGTTTTACACCTTGGCAAAACCTGTCAAAATTATATGCCATCTTAAGTCACAATGCAAATACAGAAATGTTAAATCTAAATAAAAAAACTTGAAAACTTACGTAGAAAATAAAACTCACAACACCATAACCTAAAACAGCCAAAATCCACTAACCAAGAAATAGTCAACTGGGTCTAAATATGCTTTCAAATAGAAATAAAAAGATAGATAGATAATAAAAAGGTCTAAAATCTTACGTAGGCTATGGTAACATTAAAAGTAGAAATCACTGATACTGGCATTTGCACAAATAATTTAGATGAAAACACAAAAGTAATGCTTCATAAAAAATGTGCAATTACCCTTGAAGAGGTATAATTTAAAGACATATACTAGAGCTTAGAGTTACTCGACATTCATCTTTCAAGATAAGGAAAAACCCTGGAAAATCCTTATCCAGATAACTCATCCTGACTGAGATTCCAACTTGGGACCTCTTGAATGTGAGTCAGACATGCTACCACTTATGCTATAGAAGCAGACTTTTAACTCTTTCACCGATATGAACGTCATATGATGTCCAAGTTAAAATGCCCCAAACTGATATGGATGTGTATAGACGTCCTGCGCATACATGCATTTAATGCTCATTTAACACCAATTATTTTAATCTTCCTATTTTACAATAAATTTAAATTAGTTCTATAAGGGATGTAAACGTACCCTTAAAGGTTTCTTTTTGAATTGTACACCTCCAAACCTGGATAAAAACCCAAGAGCACATCTGCAGATTCACACCAAATAATATTGGTTTCTTTGCAAACTTCTTTTTCGCAACACACTACACATTTTCAAAATGGTTACAACTTTTTTGGTTGTGGGTGGTATCTTTTTAGGAAAGTGTTTTCTCTCAACTATGAGGGCTGATTCTTAACCCCCAGTATGAGGCCTCTGAGTATTATAGTACTCAATTAGGTTACGAGCTCTTTATACGATAAGTACAGGTAGATGAATGTCTTGCATGAATTTACAGCTCTGAAAATTACTTAACAATTGTGCATGGTTACATCCAGTGGTACAAAAATACTTTACCATTTAACTGTTTTCCGTAAAGAGGGATAGCTAGTAATAGCTGATCCGCATGACCCATATTTGACCCGCCATTTCCCCAAACAATGGAGTAGCTAACATGCCATCTGTAGACCAGTACATGTCACTGCTACCTATGTCCTAAACATCTCGTTCATAATCGCACAACAAATCTTCCAGATTTTCTACAGTAGTATCAGAAGCCTGTACACATCATACCCAAGCTAATTTATTTGCTACATTATGGGGATAAGCCATGGTTAACATTGAAATTTAACAATTTCAAATGTGCCATTCATTTAGCTCTTAATAGCTATAAGAAATCACTCTGAATACAGAGAGAGTATAAATAACTAAAATACTGAGCGAAAACAGCTGTATAAGGCTACCAGAAACCTTGATTATCGCTTGGTATAGCATAAATAAACTAAACTTGAACCGGAGAAGTCGCTTGCGTAGCTATACATACATACATTGGTTCGTATACACACAAAACAAAATGATTCAAATATTAGGCGCGTTCGGCGCAAAGAATGGCTTTTGCTACAGTGAAACAAAGTAGTGAAATCGGCAATGCAAGCCTTAACTCGGAACTATCCAATACATCTAACTTTAGAGGAGCAGGCGCTAATACAACATGAAAAATGTTGCGGTTAAAAACAACAAAATGGGAGAAAACATTACTACAACCAATCAAGATGAAAACACAGACAAGTTTCCTACACAAAGTTACGGAATTAAAAACAGATCTGAATCTTCCTAATTCTAAAGAAAACATTTTAATCAAAGAAAATCCACTAACTTTTGAACCAATTAATATTCAATTAGATTTAGAACAAATAGTTAAAAAATCTGAAACTTCCAAACCTGTACTAAAAGCACTAGCATTAGAAACTGTGAACAATAGATACCCACCTGAAGAATGGTTACATATCTACACAGATGGATCTAACTTTGACAACTCAGGAGCAGGAATTAAGTGTGCACTGTTCTCATTCTATCAACCAGCAGGATACCACACAGCAAATTTTGATGCAGAAGTAGCGACTATTCATATTTCACTCCAACACCTTCTATAGAGAATAGATAAATTCAAAAATGCTGTCATACTTTCTGGTTCTAAAGCAGCATTATGTGCAATAAGTTCATATAAAATGTCAATCCAAATTAAAGAATGTCACAAAATGATCCAACAACTAAACTACAGAAAAAAATTATATTACAGTGGATACCTGCACATTGTGGAATTGCTGGAAATGAATCAGCTAATTTTCTTGCCAAAAAAGGTGCAAATTTAATTCAGAACAAAAGTAAAAACTTACCCTTTACATCCATAAAAAGATTAATCAAAAGCAAATATAAAAACAATCAAAACCAATAAATATCTAACAAAACCAAAGATAAAAAATGGAACATTTTAATTAAAAATCCAGAAATTATTCCAGAAATCCCACGTAAAGCTGCAGTAGCAAATTTTAGATTACTTACGGAACATGATTATTTGGACAAACATTTACACAGAATAGTAATTTATACAAGTCCAAATTGTCCTCTGTGCAACAAAGAAGACGAAATGACTGAAGAACATCTTTTAACCTGTGAAGCCCTACCTGCCGGACCCACTACACAGAAATATTGGAGAGCAAGAGAGCTAATGGCTTCATTGCCAAAGCCTAGCATTTGAAAACAACAACAAAGTAGTGAAATTTCAACGATTTATTAATGTAGTCTCTACTTTATTGTTACTGTAGATTTATACTCCCTTAATGAGTTTTAAACCAGTTTTTGTTTCGTTTAAATAACTTAAATACGGAAGATACGGAATTGTATTTATGATGCACTTTTACAGCATTTAACAATTTAAATGTCTTGTTCTGTTTATTGGGTATCCGTTTCCGGCCTCTGAAGGGTTTAAATGGCCATCGGTGAAGCAGTTAAAGTATATGGTTACTTAGTATATACCTTTCAGAGGGAGTACAACAATTTTGAAACATATTAAGTTGCAATGTGTGGAGGAGCATTTTAAGAATATAAAAACATTGAAAACAGGTTTGCTGGGAAACTCAGGTTTGTATTTTGGCTTGCCTATTATTAAACATTGCTTATCTGGTTATAGCTGCAGTTAAGTGGAGGTTTAAATGTGTCAAATTAAGAAAACATATGTTTTCTTAAAGTATAGAATTCATAATTTTTTACTTCATTTTTTCACAATTTTCGGTCTTAAAGCATTACATTAAAGTGTGATTTAATTAGGTATCTGTGACAAACCTAATCATAATGGTTAATTTGTTAAATGTGTAACACAATCTCACAATAACTGGATGCCACTAGGAGTCAGTCACTTTTAATGATGAAAACAATATCCACGGCGTAACAGCCTGCAAGTGAGCCAGAGCCAGCCGACCCAACTGCCAGCCTCACACCCACATATGCAAGGCAGAGGTGGGCGATCATCCAGTTGATACGGCAAGGAGATGTGGTCAGCATGATGGCACGCCCAGCTGGAAAGCTGGCTTTGTTGACAAGATTTACTACCTATTGCAGCTCCTCAAATTTCTTACAATGCTGAGCGGACACAGGTTCTATAACTGGGACTTAAAATCCACTTCCCCCAAGGGTGGGATCGAACCTGGGTGCATTCCATGGCAGGGAACTAAAGCACAAAGCCCAAATCCACTATGCCATGGTACAGGACAATGGAAGCGATAGCTCTTGAAACTAGTCAAGACAAACAGTATAAGTGTTCCAATATCTGACTCAATTTATCTATAAATTTAAGCCTTTGCAATTGAAAATTATATAATAATATGCAGATAATCTTTAAAAAAAAATTATGATAAAGAATTAACTTAATGGCTCATGTAACAAGACACACTAATCTGAAACAACCGTGAAGCCACTGAACTTGTGTATATGCTTCAAGAATCCGCTCAGACCTTTTTGGTCTTATGCTGTACATCAGAACTCAATATTGCAGTATATGAAATTTGCTTATTCAACTTTTCTAATACTACAACGTTTTATACTATAAACAGAGATGCACTAATATACAAACCGAGAATAAAAGGAGTAAGTGATGAATTTATAAAAAAAATAATTAAGATATGTAAAGAAATTAGATTTTGTATAAGATGTGAAAGGAATAAAATCGCAGAGATGACACAACAGATGTTAGGTTTAAGACAAGGCTGTAAATTAAGTCCCATTTTATTCAGTTTCTTTATAGATGTTATAGTGGAGAGAGTGAAAGGAAGAACTCAACATTGCCTGATAAAAGAAAATAAAGGGATAGCAGGTTTGTTATATGCAGATGATCTTATGGTAGGAGCAATAACATCAGTAGGATTACAAAGAGTCAAAAGTGATGGTTTACAAAAGAGGTACAAAATTTAAGAAAGAGGAACAGTTTTTAGAGGGGCAAAACTTAGAAATTATGAAAGAATTTGAGTACTTAAGAGTTAGGATGAATAATAATGGAGAATGGGAAGCACATGGCAGGAAGGTGCTAGCCAAAGGAAAGACAGCAATATCAGGAATAAGGATATGCAAAGCAAAACTCGATATGTCAAGCAAATGGTTAGAGAGAATGTATGAAACACTGGTAGAGTCAAAGATGTTGTATGCTGCAGAAATATGAGCAATATCAAAAGTAATAAAATAGACCAGCTATACAAACAACTTGCTAAAGAAATGTTGAGAAGTAGCCTTAGCAGAATTAGGAAAAACCAAAAGAAAAGGAATAATAATTGAAACAGTCTTAATATTTTGGTATAAATGCTTGATAAAAGAAGATGAAATCCCAAAGATATGAATGAATCAACAAAAGAAAATGGGAAACAGAGAAAGTTGTTCAGAGGCAGGAAAAACTGTGGAAGAAATAGGAATGGGGGACTTACAGAGACCAGAAAATAGGTATGTAGCAGGTTTTTTGGAAAATAGTCAAAAGCAAAAAGACAAAGACAAAATATGGAGAGGGTTAGAAAACAGAAAATCATCAAAGTTTTATAGGTTAATAAAGAGAGAATGGGGAAGAGAAAGATATGTAAACCAATGTAAGAGGCAGGAGAGGGAAGGAAAGGCTTGGATTAGAATGGGATCAATGTTCTTAAGGGTACTAAGAAGTAGCAGGATAGAAATATGTGAATTATGTGGAGAAACAGAAAGCACAGTTCACATTCTGACAGAGTGCAAAGAGCTAGCAGTATGGAGACAAAAAGTATGGGAGAATAAATGGGTAAAGATGCAAAGCAAGTTGATAGTCATAAAAATGGTTAGGGGGAAAAATGAAAGTAGAAATAGAAATATGGGAAACCAGTTTTGGAAAGCTACAGAAAAATGGATGAGAAAAATAAAGATTGGAAAATAAAAAATGCTGGGACAAGGGAAAACAGAAAGCAAACTAGAGTAGATGACAGAAGGGTAAGTGTGCTATTCAGCAATGCTAGAAAGTCAGGGAGCCGCAGGCTGAGCTAGCTAGTTAAAATATGGCACCAAGCAATTTATACAACTATACTGAGAACATACATATTATCACCCGATCGTTGGAACACCCTATAGAACCAGCTGAGAGCGGCCAAGCAGGGGAGGTCGGAGTTAGCCACGCCCCCCCCCCCTCGTTTGTCTTATAGTGGTGACAAGGGGTGGTTGGGAGGAAAAAACATCACTGCGCCGTCTCTTTCTGTTCCACCTGTGTTCTCAAACTTACGGGATATTTCATCTAATCTAGAACATTCTCGATCCCCCAGCTGACCCTATATAAGCAACACGCCGGGCAGTAAGTCAGTCAGTCGGTCAGTCAGAGTTCTTGGCAATCAGCGTAAGAGTTCAGTGCTAGTGTAAGGACGAGAAGACTGTGTATGTGCATCGGAGTTTACGTAATCGCGAGTGCAAGTGTAACTTTAACGGACGAACTGGTGAATTGTAATTGTGTGCAGTACGTAATTCTGTGTAAATGGCAAGTGTTAAACTGTAAGTCGGTGGAAATAAAGAACATTGTTGAGTTTGTGTAATTGGACTTTTCATTTCACGAACCCACAGTCACACTGGTGTCAGGAAGCGGGAAAACAACATCACCGAACATTACAACCATGGACGCGGCATTGGAAAAGATTTTGGAGAAGATGATGGAAATGAAGGCCGAACTGACCCCGGAAATGAAGACGGCAAATGAAAACCTCGCTGCAAAAACAGAAGCGGCAAACAACAACCTCACCGCCGAGTTGAAACAAATGAAGACGGCCAACGACATCACCGCAGAGTTGAAACAAATGAAGACGGCCAACGACAACATCACCGGGAAGATGGAAGAAATGAAGGCCGAATTAACAGCGAAGACGGAAACGGCTAACAACAACTTGGCCACGACAATGACCTCAAAGATGGCCGAACTGACCACGGAAATGAAGGTGGCGAACGAGGCTCTCGCCCCCAAATTTGAAGAACAGTTGTCCGGCGTGAGGGATGACGTGACGGAGCTGGGCAAGCGGATGGGCCAAGTGGACGAGCGCGTCGAGGACCTGGCGAGCCGAGTTAACGACCTGGAAGGGAAAGCCGACAGCACCGTGAAGTCCCTGAACACCATGGTGGAGGACGTCGTCGGCAGGAAGCTGAAGGATTTGAAGGCCGACGCGCCGGGACGCGACACAACATCTGCGCGCGTCAAACCTCCCAAGTATGACGGCGCGTCAACGTTTGAGGTCTTCCGCCTCGAGTTCGACACAGTGGCCAGGCACAACGGATGGTCACTGGAGGAGGAGGCCACACAGTTAATAGCCAGCCTCCAGGGACGGGCCGCGGAAGTCCTAAACGCGGTGCAGACAACGGCGGCGCTCAAGGACATCTGGGAGGCCCTGGAGGATCGCTTCGGGAACCACCGCTTAGCCGCAGCATACCGCAGCCAGCTAAAGGCAAGGTCACAGCAGCCGGGGGAGACGCTGCAGGAGTTCGCCATAGCGATCGAGCAGCTGGCTAGCAAGGCCTTGGTTGACCTGCCACTGGAGTTCGTATCCCGGGAAGCCGCCTACAATTTTGTCGACGGGGTACGGGACACGGAGATTCGTCAGCGCCTAATGCTCGGCGAATATAAAACCATCCACGAGGCGCTGACAGCGGCATTAAGGATGGAGGCGGCCAAAGTAACATCTATCCCGACGTCGAGAACGAGGAGTGTCCGCTACGCCGGAGACAGAAGACCAACTGAGGGACGCCGGCGAACACCTAGTGGCCTGTGTTGGGGGATGTGGACAGCCCGGACACCTGCAGAGAGACTGCCCACACCAGGAAGAGCAGCCGGAAAACGAGTAAGGGCCGTCGTGGAGAGGGGCACGTCAGCGCCATCACCACCATCCCCTCGAGTGACACTGCGCGCCGTCAGCCGGCGTATGGATGACAGCCTCATCGCGGATGGTTGGGTAAGAGGAAAGCCGTGCCGCGTGCTGGTGGACACCACGGCGGCCATGACCATCATCAGACCTGACGTGGCGAAGGGTTTGCCGACAAGGAAGCCGAGCCGACCATACCAGCTTGTCACGGCATCGGGCGACACCTTGCCTGTGGAGAAGGAGGCCCTGCTGGAGCTGAACTTGGGACGGAGTGCCGTGCGTCTGGGTGTTCGTCGCGAAAGTGGCTGAGGAGGTGATCCTGGGACTGGATGCCCTCAGGAGCCATGAGGCGACGGTCGACGTCGGCAAGAAGGTCCTGCGGCTTAACGGAGAAGAGGTTATACTCCGTCAACCCGAAGAGCGCCTTGGAATTTGCAGGGTCGTCTTGGACGAAGACGTGGTTGTCCCCGCGAGGAGCGAGGTGGTGGTGACGGCGCGACTGGAGGGCCAGAGAACCAGGAACATGATGCTGGACCAGAAGACACCTGTACACGGACTGTGTGTAGCCAGGGCATTGCTGCCGTGCCGAGAGGAGGTGCCAGTGAGACTGCTAAATTCAACGGACACGATCACGACGTCCAGGCCGGGACGGAGTTGGGAACGTGCGAGCCCGTGGTGAGCGTAACAGCAATCAACAAGACACAGGAGCCGGCGCCGAAGCAACACCTGGGGCCCCGGCTAGAAGGCTTACTGGAGAGGGCGGCCGACCACCTGACCGCAGAACAGCTGGAGAAAGTTCGACAACTACTGAGGCGATACGAGCGCGTCTTCAGCCAAGGCGATAGTGACTACGGCCGCACGGACAAAGTGCTTCACCGCATCGACACCGGAGACGCCCGGCCTATTCGGCAACCACATAGACGCATTCCGCTGGCGAAGCAAGGGGCGGTACGAGACATGCTGGAGGACATGAGATCCAGGGGAGTGATTGAAGAGTCTGACAGCCCTTGGTGTTCCCCTGTAGTCTTGGTGACGAAGAAGAACGGCGAGCTGCGCTTCTGCGTAGACTACAGAAAGCTGAACGCTGTCACCCGGAAGGACTGTTTTCCCTTACCCCGGATTGACGACACCCTGGACACGCTAGCTGGTGCACAGTGGTTTTCAACTCTGGACCTGAAGTCGGGCTACTGGCAGGTAGCTCTAGACCTGAGAGACAAGGAGAAGACCGCATTCTCGACGGGCCAAGGGCTCTGGCAGTTCACGGTTATGCCCTTTGGCCTCTGCAACGCACCAGCTACTTTCCAACGCCTCATGGAGTCAGTGATGAGAGGGCTGACTTACGATGCCTGCCTGCTATACCTGGACGACATCATCATCGCCGGGAAGACTTTTGAAGATCATCTCGAGAATCTGAGTAAGGTGCTACAAAGACTGCAGGCGACCAACTTGAAGCTGAACGCGAAGAAGTGCCAGCTCTTCCGCAAGGAAGTGAACTACTTAGGCCACATAGTCTCAGCAACCGGAGTGGCCACAGACCCGGAGAAGACGCAGGCTGTGAGAGATTGGCCTCGCCCAAAGGATAAGAAAGAGTTGCGCAGTTTCCTGGGGCTGTGCAGTTATTACCGCCGCTTCATAAAGGGGTTCTCCAACATCGCAAAACCCCTAACCCGCCTGACAGAGGAACACCGGCCTTATGTGTGGACGGAGGACGCCGAAGACGCTTTCCAGCACCTGAAGGAAACCCTGTGCAGTGCTCCAATTTTGGGTTTCCCACAAGTGGGTGGCGCCTTCATTGTGGACACCGACGCCAGCGACCATTGCATTGGAGGTGTCCTATCGCAGATCCAGGACGGCCATGAGCGGGTGATAGCCTACTACAGCAAGACGCTATCCAAGGCAGAGAAGAAATACTGCGTCACCCGACGGGAGTTACTTGCGGTAGTAAAGACATTGGAGCACTTCCACAAGTACCTGTACGGTCAGCCATTTCACCTGAGGACTGACCATTCCGCCCAAACCTGGCTATTGAGCTTTAAGAACCTGGAAGGCCAGACAGCACGTTGGGTCCAGAGGCTGCAGGAGTACGACTTCACCTCGGAACATCGTAGAGGGAAGAGCCACGGTAACGCTGACGCCATGTCCCGAAGACCCTGTCCAGAAGAGTGCGGCCAGTGCACAAGAGTGGAGGAGAAGGAGCGTGCCGCAGCAGTCCGAGTAGTCACGGCAGTGCCTGCGGATGGCTGGGATAGCGCAGGCCTGAGGAGGGAGCAGCTGGCGGACGCAGACTTGGGGCCACTCATAAGGGAAGTGGAGGCAGGGACGAGACCAACCTTGGAGGACATCGCACCGAGGAGCGCCACCTACAAGTCGTACTGGGCCCAATGGGACTCGTTGAAGACCAGAGAGGGCGTGCTGTTCCGGGTATGGGAATCACCCGATGGGAAGACGCAGAGAGAACAGTTGGTACTTCCCCGGAGTAAGGTACTGGAAGTCTTGGAAGAAGTGCACGCCGGTACTTCGGGAGGACACCTGGGAGCGAACCGAACGATTGACAAACTACGGCAGCGCTACTACTGGCTGAGACTCCGAGCAGATGCTGAGAGATGGTGCCGTCAGTGTCACGTGTGCGCGGCGAGTCGTGGCCCCCAGACTAGGAGCCGGGGTCGCATGCAGCAGTACAACGTCGGTGCGCCATTCGAACGGATCGCCGTTGACATTGCTGGACCGTTCCCAGTTTCCGACCGAGGCAACAAGTACCTAATGGTGGTCGTGGACTACTTCACCAAGTGGCCGGAGGTGCATGCCATCCCAAACCAAGAGGCAAAGACAATTACAGACTGCCTCGTGGAGCAAGTGTTCTGTCGATTTGGGGTGCCGTTAGAGCTACACAGTGACCAGGGTACCAACTTTGAGTCCAACCTAATGAAGGAGGCACTACAAAGGCTTGGGGTGAACAAGACTCGCACTACGCCTCTACATCCCCAATCGGATGGCATGGTCAAAAGGTACATCAAGACCTTAGAGGAACACCTGAGGAAGGTCGTGGCCAGCCATCAGCGAGACTGGGACGTCAAGGTGCCACTGTTCTTGCTGGCCTATCGCTCGTCTACACACGACACAACTGGGATGACGCCAGCCAGCTTAATGTTCAGCCGAGAGTTACGCCTCCCTTGTGACCTGGCTTTTGGAAGCCCTCCGGAAGCGAAACAGCCAGCGACCGAGTATGTGGAGAACTTGGTGGACCATCTCCACGACATGGCTCGCCAGAACATCCAGAAGGCGAGCGACCGTATGAAGACCAGGTATGACAGGCAAGCCAACAGCCAAGGGTTCCAGCAAGGTGACCTGGTCTGGTTGTACTGTCCTACCCGGACCAAGGGACGCTGCCCGAAGCTCCAGCAGCCATGGTAAGGACCGTACCGGGTGGTGAAGAGGATTAACGACGTGGTCTACCGCATCCAGAAGGTTCCCCGAGGGAAGATGTTGGTGGTACACCTGGATCGCCTGGCACGCTACGATGGTGCTGTTCGGGACGACCAGCATTGAGGAGGGAGCAGTGTCCCCCGATCGTTGGAACACCCTATAGAACCAGCTGAGAGCGGCCAAGCAGGGGAGGTCGGAGTTAGCCACGCCCCCCCTCGTTTGTCTTATAGTGGTGACAAGGGGTGGTTGGAAGGAAAAAACATCACTGCGCCGTCTCTTTCTGTTCCACCTGTGTTCTCGAACTTACGGGATATTTCATCTAATCTAGAACATTCTCGATCCCCCAGCTGACCCTATATAAGCAACACGCCGGGCAGTAAGTCAGTCAGTCGGTCAGTCAGAGTTCTTGGCAATCAGCGTAAGAGTTCAGTGCTAGTGTAAGGACGAAAAGACTGTGTATGTGCATCGGAGTTTACGTAATCGCGAGTGCAAGTGTAACTTTAACGGACGAACTGGTGAATTGTAATTGTGTGCAGTACGTAATTCTGTGTAATTGGCAAGTGTTAAACTGTAAGTCGGTGGAAATAAAGAACATTGTTGGGTTTGTGTAATTGGACTTTTCATTTCACGAACCCACAAAGTCACAATATGTAATGTAGATACAAATATTGTAAATAGTAAGTTGTATAAATAAATCTATTCTACTAAAAATTAATACACAAAAACTATTCCCATTTATTATTGTTCCTTATACTATCAACTCCTTTACTCACAGTTAAGTACAAATATACCATCTGACTATATATCACATGCTTTTGTGTAGGCAAACTGACACACCATTATTATACTCAGATCATTCATTACAGCATGAATTTAATTATAATTATTTTCCAAGAATGGAATAGAAATACATTTATTAAACCTGGGTTTGTCATGAAATCCATATCTGAATAACACAATTTACATCAAGAGCACTTCCAGGTGATTGTTAACTGAGTATATACATAGAACCATTTTAATACATATCCTTTACTGTTTCCATTAAACATTAGGACCAGTACTATGGGTAGGAAATTGGTCTAAATATGCAGCCTAGTAAAATAAATTAAATATATAAATATGTATAAATATTGCTGGTAGATATAACTTCAGAATTTCTTAGATTCTAAAAAGATTTGCATAAGAAAGATGTGAAGCAAGTTCAATTATATCCTAAGACCACATTACTGACATCTACTGACATCTCCTTGTGGCAGATGCTTCTGAAGTTCAACAGTCCTGACAAGACCTGTCAGTAAATCTTCTATTTCTCTTGCAGCTTCCTTTAATTGGGCATTATCTCTGGCGATGAAAGTCTCTAGAATATAACAGTATTATTACACTCAAAATTGAACTACAATTTACTTTTCTTAAATCAGCAATGAATTAAGGCAGGAGTGGCCAACTTATGGCATGTTGCAAGTAATGCCAATCAACATATTTTGAATGGCCCTTCACAGCTTAAAAACCAATAAGAAGCTATTTATCATTAAAACTGTTCCTCTTTCACATCTGAAAAGAGTAGAAGATTTAATCATAAAATCTAATTTGCCTTTCAGAATTGAGATTCACAAATACTCTTCATCTTTGCAAATGAAACTAACAGAAATTCAAAATACTCAGGACTTCATTCTAAGCTTAGAGAACATTGAAATCACCCAGTTCTTCTAAGTGAAATTTTTAAATATGTCCCTTTATGCCAGTTTCCTGAAATTCATAATCTTGCTCTAAGGTTCATGTGTAGATTTGGCTCCACAAACTTCTATGAGACAGCTTCTTCCTTCATAAATATTATTAAGAGTAACATATTTCATATACAGCTTCTAATATATTTTACACATAAAATTACACCTCATAATAAGAACATTAAAAAAAATGTTGACAAATCTTATCAATATTACAGACCTCCAAAATTCAATGGAATGTTCTTATCAAATAATGTAATAAGGAGTATATCCATTATAATTCAATGTGATTCATTTTATGTTAATCTTAAAAAAAGTATACAATTATTGTTCTTTCAAAATAAAAACGAAAATAAGAGCACTCAAATCAGTTCTAAATTGAATGTTTTAAACAGTGGACTAAAGCTACATTGAATACTTCACTAATACTTACATATTACTTTACTTTAAATTCAAAGGATTATCAACATAAATTTAGTTAGATGGCCCTTCAAAAAATATATCAATATACTAGCCCTAGTTCAAAATATGTTGGCCACCCCTGCATTAAGGCTTACAGAGTTAAACTAAAATTAAGTTTGTTTTGGAGCATCTTCTTACAATAATCATCTTATTGAGATTTTACTTTGGAAGTTAAGTAGGTTAGGACAATTCATAGTCATCATAGTTATCGTAATCTCTGTTTTCTTCTAATAGAGAAAATTACATAGCTTCATTTTGGAAAATAAAGCATGTTACCTTGTTTCAGAACATTTTATACAGCAACCAATATTTCAGACATGCTGGAAGAGGGTGCAGTAGTTATGGTAAGATATAACATGGAATTTAAGTGGAAACTAATTATTATTGATATTTCATTCCATGGGGAATTTTGTATGTGTGTGTTGGGGGGTGGGTGGGTTTGTGCACGTGCACATGCACTGTAACTGATTCACAGCATCTGCATGAAATATAATACATAAAATAATTGTTAAAAATTGAACATAACAATGTTTACGTAACATAAAATATTCTAATTGCATATCATGACACTTTTCTGAGGGATATTTCTGCACAATTTTTCTCCTAATTTATATTTCTTTCAAAATTAGCTTCTGATGCTAAATACTCTTCTTACTATGTATTAATTTTACTACTTGTAAAATTAGTGATATACTAATCCCTATTGACCAATTATATTTGTTCTGGGTGTGTGCATCAGTGAATTAAGTGTGATATTAGTGTTTTGCAAACTGCATAAAAGACAAATAAAGCATATATCAAGATTTAACTGTATTGGAACACCACAATGAAGCGAAATAATTATTAATTTATAGATGAGTCGTATTTATTACATATCTGCTTCACTTACGTACCTATTTTGAGGAGATGTTTCGCAAATCATAATTTGCATCTTCGGCTCTTATGTGACTAAAGCTTGATCCAGTGGTGTGGGTAATTCTGGAGTTTCTGCTGCCATCTGTTGATTTAGTGATGAACTTAAATGTGGGATTCTCTTCTGGCAGGATTTCAAAGTTCATTAGTTGGTTTTTATGTTTTTCTATGTATATTCTCTCCCATATGACGAGTTCACTATGTTTTTGTACGTATTTTAGTAATTCTGTGCTATCTTCAATTTCATGATTTTCAGACCAGAAATGAGCTGGTATTGCGGACTTATCAATATTTTTTTATCTTAAGTGCCTGAAGTGTTCTTTCTTTCTAGTGCCTATGTTTCTTTTTGTCCTCCCTATGTAAATTTTTTCACAGTCTTTACACTTAATCTTGTAAATACCTGACTTTTCTGCCTAAAATACACAAACGCAGCATACCCATGAGACCCACTGTAAATAATGTCAACACTCCTACTTACCTTCTGGCAAAATAGCTGTCCAAAAATTGTCAGTCCTTTCCACAATTCCATACTCTGAGCATAAAAAACTCTTTAGACCTGGTAGAAAAAATTCAAAATCTTAAACTAAACCCTCACGACACTTTAGTATCCTTTGATGTCCGCTCCCTCTTCCCTAGTATTCCATTAGACAAACTTTTGATTCAACTGAAGAAATGGCTAAATTCTATTAACCTAGATGCCAATGCAATAAAAGAATATTTGACAATGACTGAAACATGTATACATCAAAATTATTTTGTTTTCGATGGAAAATATTATAAACAAATCTCAGGACTAGCTATGGGAAGCCCGCTATCACCATTTTTGGCCAATTTATACATGAGCTTTTTCGAAACACATATAACTAAAGCCTTCCCTCATATTTTTAAAACATGGTACAGATACGTAGACAACATCTTTGCAATAGTGCCCTACAAACAAATAGATGATGCTTTGAAACTACTCAACCTGCAAGAACCCAGCATACAATTCACAGTAGAAACTGAAGAGGACTGTACTCTACCTTTTTTGGACCTTAAAATCACAAAAAGCAATGAAAAACTATAATTTGGTATCCATAGAAAAGCAACACACACAGATAATTACATCAAAGCAAATAGTTTCAACCCAATTCCACAAAAACATGCCACCATCAACAGTCTCACACACAGATTAGTAAATCTACCCCTCAGCCAGCAAGAATATCAAAACGAATACCATCAAATCTTAAAAACTGCAATTAAAAATGGATATGGAAAAAACCTTGTAGATAAAAAACTAAAATCATTCAAACTTCAAAAGAGATTAAAACAGATCACAGCTCTCACACCAATAAAACAAGAAATTAGATTTGCTAAATTTACTTACCACCCCTGGGCCACAAAAAAGTTCCAAAAAATATTCAAGAAATACAATATAACATTGGCACCAAAAAACAATTACAACATTAAAAACCTACTTAACAGTAATAATACTGATAAGATAAAACCAGACGAAACGTCAGGCATTTACAAGATTAAGTGTAAAGACTGTGAAAAAATTTACATAGGGAGGACAAAAAGAAACATAGGCACTAAAAAGAAAGAACACTTCAGGCACTTAAGATACAAAAATATTGATAAGTCCGCAATAGCAGCTCATTTCTGGTCTGAAAATCATGAAATTGAAGATAGCACAGAACTACTAAAATACGTACAAAAACATAGTGAAATTGTCATATGGGAGAGAATATACATAGAAAAACATAAAAACCAACTAATGAACTTTGAAATCCCGCCAGAAGAGAATCCCACATTTAAGTTCATCACTAAATCTACAGATGGCAGCAGAAACTCCAGAATTACCCACACCACTGGATCAAGCTTTAGTCGCATAAGAGCCGAAGATGCAAACGGTGATTTGCGAAACATGTCCTCAAAATAGGTACGTAAGTGAAACAGATGTGTAATAAATATGACTCATCTATAAATTAATAACAAATAAAGCATGTTTAACGGTAACTGGTGTTTTCATGCATTACATTGCTGTCAGGAGTGGGATTCAAAGTCACGACTGACTTGGCCCTGATCAACAAAATAAACATAAATGATGGATGAAATGAAAAACATAAATTCCAGAATTGAAAGTGAAATAACATTACTGAATTCAGTAATGGAGAAGATGGAGGCAAAGATTGAAAACATGAAGGAAAAAGTGAAGCTATAGGGTACAAAGGAAGGAATAACAGAACTACCCAGCAAACCTGGTCAATGACTATCTTATGTGGAGTAAAATGTGAATGAACTTGGCCAACACATTAACACCCTGAAGAACATCAGGAATTGGCTTGAAGCCCTCTAAGAAATATCAATGGTGGTGCCAAGAAATTGTGCTCCCTGATGGGAATTGGTCCAAAAAAGGTCCAAAATTTTTGGACCTCAAGATAACTAGAAATCGTCATGGTGTAGATTTTGGAATATACAGGAAGCCCACACACATAGATAATTACATAAAGAAAAATAAATACAACCCAGTTTCACATCAACTAGCTGCCTTTAGAAGTCTAATTCACCGGCTATACAACATCCCACTGAGTAAGGAGGAATTTTTGAAAGAACAACAACACATAAAAGACATAGCAGTATTAAGTGGATTCAACCCAGCCATAATAAGGAACATGATGAATAGAAAGGAAAAACTGAAGATAATAACAAAAAATACCACTCTCACGCCACTTAAAAACACAAATTGGCAATATAGAAAATTGACCTACCATCCATGGGCTTTTAGAAAATTTGAACGAGTCTTCAAAAGACTAAACTTAAACAATTCAGTCTGAGGAACCTGCTAAATAAACCACTAAAAAATTCAATCCCCAACAATTTGAAATCAGGAATTTAACAGATAAATTGTGAAACCTGTGAAAAAAGCTACATAGGAAAAACTAAGAGAAACTTGTTAACCAGGCAAAAAGAACACCAGAGGAACATTAAGTTGAAACAAACAGAAAAATCTGCAGTTTCACACCATTTTTGGACAGAAAACCACAACATTGGCCACAACATTAAACTGTTAAAATCTTTAAGTACACCCATAGAATTGGATATTTGGGAAAAAATATTCATAACCAAAAACAGTGATAAAGTTATAAATTTTGAAATCCCGGCATTAAATGAAGTATTAAAACTTAGTGCCCCTAACACCAGATGGCAGAGTGATCGAAGCTCCGTAGTAGTGGAAGAAGAGAAATGTTCATTTAGTCACCAAAAGCTGAGGATGAGATCGAATCCCGGCATTAAATGAAGTATTAAAACTTAGTGCCCCTAACACCAGATGGCAGAGTGATCGGAGCTCTGTAGTAGTGGAAGAAGAGGAAGGTTCATTTAGTCACCAAACAGCTGAGGATGAGATCGAATGATCTTGAAAACGTTTCAATTATGCAAGTGAAGTTTGAGTGTAAACATAGTGACTCATAAATCAAACTAAAATATGAAGAATACTTCACTGTTAATAATGCTTCTGCTTTTAATATTTATCTTGGAAACTGTTGGTGCCCAATGGTTCTCCACCCTGAACTTGAAATCTGATTCAATCTTGGTTCTAGATCTCAGAGACAAGAAGACCAGTTTTCAATAGGCTTTGCAGTTTATGGTTATGTCTTTTAGTCTCTGCAATGTGACGATCTTCCAGCACCTAATGGTATAGGTGGTGAGAGCCTAACTTACAATGCATGCATGCATGCATGCATGCCTGCTATACCTGGACATCATCGTGGTTGGCAACACTTTGGAGGTTAATCCGAAGGACCTGATTAAAGTTGCGGGAAGCCAATCTGAAGCAGAACTGCAAGTAGTGCAGCTCTTCCGCAAAAAGGTTCACTACTTGGTGTGAACTATTGCATTACCCAATTTGAGCTGCTGGAAGTAGTCATGGCAATGGAACATTTCCATAAGCATCTGTAGTCAGCCATTCCCCTAGGACTGATCACTTTGCCCTCATTTGGCTATTGAGTTTCAAGAACCTCGACGGTTGTTAGATCCAGAAGCTTCAACAATACAACCTTTACATTGAAACATTGGAAGGAAAGAAGTCACTCCAATGTGGATCTCTTGTCAAAAAGACCCTGCCTGAAGGAGTGTATCCGCTCTTCTAGGATGCAATGCTTCACCGCTGCCTGTGTAGTTTTAGTGGTGCCACATGAGATAATGCAGGACTGAAGAGGAAGCAGTTGGCAAATACCAACTTAGAGTTACTCCTCAAAGACATGAAACTAGAGACTAGGGACTATTGTGATGGCACTGTACTTAGGAGTAGTAAATATAAGAATATAGGACAGCATTTTGTACAGAATTTGGAAGTCACCCAATAGGAGGATCTTATTGTTTCTGTCACAACCACCATCTGTTTGGAACCTTGTCCAATGTATCAGCCAATTACTTTTATTTACAAGAAAAATGAATGTTAAACGATGACAACCTTTTAAGATCAATGAAATAGTTTTATATTAAAGGGATACGTAGAATAGGTTAAAGTTCTTTACACATGTTCAGTGAAGTTTAGAGCCCATCTACCTTCAAAAAGTATTTTTAAGTACAGGAATGAAACCAGATATTTTTCTGCATTGACTGATCAATTTGTTTTACTCTAACACAGTGTTAGTAAAATGTACATACATACCTTCCAAAGAAAGACTTGAAGCTAACCTCTGAAGCCGATTCATCAGGTCATCCAGACTTTCATGTGGCACTTCAGGCTGATGTATTGATGTTACACTAGAAGCATCTATCCATGTTGAAAATCCACTTTGTTTCAAACTTGTGCCCCTGTCGACAATCCATGAGCTCAGATCTGACATTGACACTTCGGATAGTGATGGTAAGGGAGGAGAACTACTCTCTTTAATTTCAGCTGCAGCAGGCTTTTCATTTCTAGTACCCTCTGAGTTATCTGAAGAAAGATGCAGTTGGTTCAACTCATTTGTAAGGGTACCCGGGGTATTTTCTTTCACAATAGGACTGATGGTTGCAAAACCTGAATTATTTATAAGTTTCCTACACACATCTTTCGGAATTTCTGATGGTAAAGGTGTACTTTGAATATAAGATAGCTCTTCCTGTCTTGATGGGGAAAATGACTGTGGCAAATGATGCTGAAATGAAACAAAAATATTCAAACAGAGGAACTCATATCAAGTATAATCCTTAAGAAGTTTTGAACTTTAATTAAAACACATTTGAAATCTGTATGAAGCAGAAAAAAGATGTTTCTTCTAAAACACTGATCTAGAAAAAATTAATGTATAGTTTCATTATCACACTGTATAGTATATTATTATCCATGTCATACCTCCTGCATATGATCTGAAGCGGCTACACAGTTCTAGCGAATCATAGGTGAGTGACATTGCCTAGTCAGAACTAGCTTGCTCTTGCTTTGTAATTATTAGATTAATGCTCGGATATAAATAATTTACAGATATAAAGAAAATGATGCACAAAGCATGCACAATAAAAGAGTGTAATTTTAGTTTCAGTAATTTGGTATTTACATGCAATTATATTTTATAAGTATTTGGTCAACAGAGAGGTGATCATAACCTTTGTGGCTATCTTGTTATATGCTTCCCCTTTCTCTTAGTACACCCGTAAATACTGTGATCACAGTATAGAATAGTAGTTAATGTGCAGTTGTGGAAGACTGCAACATGTCACTAAGTAAAGCAAGAGATTTTGTTAGAGAAAATAAATAAAATTTAGTGTTTTACATAGTCAAGCACCTCAGGCTGTTTATACAGTGTATCAGGCTTTTTTTTTTTTTTTTTTTTTAAAGAATCTCAAATGATGCAAAAAGATGCAAACTTAATTTTAGAAGGTGTCCTGTGGAATAAATCAATTCACTGTTTCTCGGATCAGTTCAGAACTAAAAAGATGTGAGCCATGTTCTGCTAACCTTTTTTTTTGTCTTGCCTAGAAAATACATTAACATGCCAAAAAGAACAAAGTACTTAAACAATTTTGAAAAACAGGTAGTTCATAGAAGTTTTGGAATTTTATGACACAGCAAATTTTGTACTGCAAAAGAGATAACAGCCTTTTTACAGGAAAAATATTTTACAAAGGTTCTACTTCTTGTACCTTAAGAATTCTGAGGGGGGGGGGGGGGGGGGGGATGAAAAAGAGCTTCAAATGTAGGAAAACCAATGCAGGTCGTAAATTCCTTACATGGAAATTTCCATTTCCGTAATTGGAAAGCAGTGACATTGTTGCGTCAAGATTGAAATTCCTTCACACAGTGCACGAATTAAGACTTTATGGACGAAAGCTGTGTAGCAAGTAATGATGATGATGCTGAGGACTTCTGCCGGAATGATGATGAGCCCCTCACAATCTCCCTTGAATAACTAGATACATTAATTTCTATTACCATTTATTTGATTTTACTAAATAGTAAAATTTTATTTGAATTTTAAACAGATGCGTTTAATAGCTCTTGATTACACCACACATGCTATTCTTACGCTATGCTGATTATTACTATCGCTGTCTCTCTCATACACAAGTGCACAATATGACTACGTTTCGAAGTTCTCCTACTTGCTATTGTCATATGCAGGAGGTTTGATGCAGATAACAGATGAATAATATACCACCACCGCCACCATCACGACCAGTATTACTACTACTATATTTTCTTTTTATTTATACAATCTGTTATGTTATAGCATGCCTCAGTTCCATCTTCATTATTAGCTTTACAGCTCATTTATATATTTAGATAGAACGGTCCACACTTAGTGAAAATAAAAAGTTAAATAATATAAGCTATCCTAGTCTCTCTCAGAAAAATACTGTAACCAAAATGACAATACCAGTTGTGTTAAAAGGTTAACAAAGCACTAAAATTACATTCAACCCTTTAATGCATGGTGTAGCCATAAGGCAACATTGTGCTGTATTCCACTTAAGAAATGTTTTAGTGCATTTCTTTCTTTTTTTTTTTTTTTTTTTTTTGTTATAATATTGTACTGGCCTTTAACAGTTACACACAACATTTTGAGCTTTCTGAATTGTAAATATTATATTATTTTTTACAATTACACTGTAATGCTTTTTTTTATTATTATTTTTTATTTTAAAGTACAAAGAGGTAAAATCCAAGCAACTACAGCCAAATGTTACCCCCTCAACATTCATGTGTGCTATTACACTGATTATTTTATGTGGAACCCCTGTCTTTTACCACAGGCACATTTAACTGCAGTTGCTGAGATTCAAACTCCCGACGATCAGCTTTGAATGGATGGCCAGTACATTACACATTGTTTTAACGACAAAGGGTATTTGAATCAATTGCACTGAGACACTGCAGAAAGCAATATGTAAACCAGTTTATGAATGACAGCAAAAGTGGCATAAGTAGCAAAATAATTCATGCATTAAAGGCTCAATTCACTGTTGCTTGCATCCAGAACAAGCATGATTGGTTGACAAGTTTATTACAGCAATACTGTTCACTCAGGAGACTGTTGCATGCACTCAGGGCAACACAACTCATGTTACACTGCACTGCACGGTTTTGTCTACTCAAGACCTTATAAATGTATGACTCTCACTGACTGACTGACTTGTTACTTGCTTGAGCACTCTCTTACACAGATTGCGAAAACAGTGAGATTGGTTTGGAGTATTGAAACAGTCACACTAATTTACATAAACCTTCGCTTTTAAATGTTAGAAGATAATTGAAATGTTTTCAGAGGCATTCATTCTCATAAGTTTATGGCTATCTGAAACTCTCTCTTCTTGTTTCTTCTTCCTGCTGTGACAGATCATGTTGACATCTGGTGTTTTGGGTGCAAAGTTTTAACACTTCATTTAATGGCAGGATTTCAAAACTTATCACACTATTACTGATTTTAATGTGTACTTTCTCTCAGCTGTTCAATTCTATTGGTGAGGCAATAATTTTAGCAATTTTATATTTTGACTATTGTTTTCCGTTTTTGTTCTAAACTGGCATGCTAAAGCTGATTTATCTATTTGTTTTAGTTTTATGTACAACTAGATAAATCTGCTGTAGCATTACAGTCGCTAATGCATTGGTTAAGGTCCTTCATTTTTCTGCCAAGTTCTTCTATTTCTTACTTCACTCTCGCCAGTTATTTATAAATTTTAGTCCATAGCTCCAACTTCATCTATTCCTTTAATCTCTTCATCTCTGTCTTAATTTCTTCCATTGAAAAATTCACTGTCATTATTTTGCTTCACATCTTATCCATGCTAGGCTGGCAGAGTGGCAGTCCTGGATATCTGGCTCCTAAGAAGGCTTCCCTGGGGAGTTCAATATGGTGTGGAACTCGCGGCAGTGCATTAAATTTGGACATCTGTCCGACTCTGGAGGTTTGAACTTCCAGGCAAGCTTCCTGCTAAAACAGACATCTGCTGGATATACAAGGGTCGTTTGATAAGTCTGGTAAATTTCCATGAAGGGATGGAAATTTTTTGTGGTTGGTAAGCTTGATTATTCAAAAGATTGTACAGAATATTTCAGTGTGCTACAATATACAGTTCATTGTTGACAGCCATCTGGATTGATCAGGGTGATAGCTGCAATTGAAAATGGGAAAAACAGAGTTTTGTGCTGCTATTAAACATTTTCATTTGAAGAGCTGCACTGACACATAAGTCAAAACGGAATTGGATGAAGTTCACGCGGACTCTGCACCAACATTGAAGACCATTTACTTTAGGTCAATGAATTTAAATGTGGTTATAGAAGCACCGAAGATGAATTGCACTATGGTCACCAAACTTAAGTCACCACAGAGGACATCATTGAAAAATTCCACGATCTGGTTATGCAAGATGCCGAATCACAATTTGTGAGATTGCTGAGTCTGAAGGCATCTCAGATGAGTGAGTGTACAATATTCTGCATGAAAAATTGGCAATGAAAAAGCTGTGTGCAAGATGGGTGCAGCGATTGCTCAGTTGACCAGAAGTGCATCTGGAAGAACACTTCTACTGAGTGTCTGGTGATGTTTAATTGCAATCCACAAGACTTTTGCACCAATTTGTGACCATGGACGAAACTTGGACCCATCATTACACACCAGAGTCAAAACAATGGATAAAAGCTGGTGGAAGTGCACCAAAGAAGGCAAGGACCATTTTGTCAGCTGGTAAGGTGATGCCCACTTTTTTGGGGGATTCTCAAGGAATAATCCCCATAAACTCTTGAAAAAAGGCAGAACCATAACTGGAGCCTATTATGCTTCATTGTTGGGTCGTTTGCAAATGATCAGTAGTAGATTCCAGGCTGTAAGGCCGTGGTCCACTGGGTTTCTTCATCTCTCTCCCAGACGTTTCGCTTACAACTGCAGCAAGCATCATCGGTGGCGTAGAAAAGTCCTCCTTGTACTCTTCGTAGCTACTGAATTGTCGGAAGTGGGAACGGGCTTATATATGCTGGGAGGTACCGCCCTACCGTTGTCTAATTGGTCTGGGTCTGGACTCGAAGGGGCGTGGTTTTTTATAATTGAAGCTCGTGAATTAGCTATGGATGTATTTTCTAAAGATGGGTACCAGGTTTTGTGTAGTTTTACTGCTTCTTCTTTATTAAAATTGTATTTGTGTGTGTAAATCTCTATTGCTTTGTGATATAGACGGGCATGGTACTGAAGTTGTGGCAAGGATATCTGTTTCTTCATAGTGCATAACATGTTCCCAAGGGGCTTCCACAGCATGTTGTGCCACAGCAGATTTATCCAGATGGCTCAGACGGCAGTGTCTGCGGTGTTCCTTAATTCTGGTGTTGATGCTGCATTGTGTGGTGCCCATGTAGACTGCTCCGCATGAGCACGGTATCCAGTATACTCCCGCGGACGTGTGTGGGTCTCTGGGATCTTTGGCTGAATGGAGATAAAAGTGAATCTTTTTGGTCGGAATG
The DNA here is from genome assembly GCA_030765055.1 of Mantis religiosa. NCBI lineage: Eukaryota > Metazoa > Arthropoda > Insecta > Mantodea > Mantidae > Mantis > Mantis religiosa. The sequence goes on from CM060957.1 coordinate 133,784,351, forward strand.
AATATTGTATCTCGTTATGGGCCTTTAAAAGTTTGGAGATACAGTCTGTAACGTGTTTTAAGTAAGGAAGAAAAACTGTACCTGCCTTCTTGGAAGATGGTTCAGCCAGTTTTCTTGCAGGCTTTCTCCTTCATTCTGACTGAGAACGTGGTCCAAGTGTTGTAGTTCCTGTCGTAAGTGCTGGGGTTCACATCTGGGAGAGAGATGAAGAAACCCAGTGGACCATGGCCTTACAGCCCGAAATCTTCTACTGAACAAGATGCTGGCCGTGAAAGCCTACGTTTGTTAATGTTTGCAAATGAGTTGACTAAAAAGAGACCGAGATAGAAATGCAAAAAAGTACTTTTTCACCAAGATAATGCACCATTGCACACATCAGCAATCGCAATAGCGAAAGTGAATGAGTTGGCCTTTGAATTGCTTCCTCATCCACCTTATTCACCAGACACAGCCCCAAGTGACTTCTTCCTGATCCCAAACTTGAAAATTTGGCTTGTTAGTAAGAAATTTTCATCCAATGAAGAAGTGATAGTCACCATCAACTAGTATTTTGGAGACCTTGAAGGAATCTATATTTTTCATGGGATGAAAAAGCTGGAACATCGCTGGACCAAGTGTGTAGCCATCAATGAAAACTACATCGAGAAATAAGGTGAGATGTTCACGGAGAAAAAAATTTTTCTTGGTTTTTTTTTTTTTTTTTTTAACAGACTTATCAAACGACCCTTGTAGGTCCAGCAAATAATGAGAATTGTTCCAGAAAGTATTTTTGAACTGGAATTCTCCATAAAGGCAAACCAAGTCTCTCGAATTGACTAATGGCATATAAGGCCATGAAAGATCCCAGCTTTTATTACTTTCTGGTGAACAGCATGACAATTTTTACCTTCTCCTTACTGCTGGCAAATAATTTGTGAGGAGGTGACAATACTCACTTCTACCAGGAATACACTGGTCCTTTAGCCAATTTTATTAACTTTTATTATTCAATGTACTTTTCTACCTACCTCCAAAAATGATGAGTGTAATAAGTCACATTTTGGTTAACAATTTGGATACAATTGTTAACAATTGTATCAAAACAATTGTCCTTAAAGAAGCATAGATAGTTACCAGATGTAAGAAAAATAGGACTAATCTCAAAAAGAATCTGTGGAAAATGGTAAAAAGAACTACTATTTACCTTCAAGAGCTTAAGTCTTTCAATCTGTGCTTCTACTTGAAACTGATGACTGCGGATGCAATCTAAAACATCTTTCTGCTTTATGCCCAGTTTATCAGAACACCGTTGCAAATGTCTGTTTTCATTGTGAGAAAGAAAGAATAACACAGGATCATTAAAAATTTTGCATATATGTTGTTAAAATAAGCTTAATTGAAACTTACTAGATTCTTGATTATCTGTGATAATGGAGGGGAATACTACTATAGATCAAAACAGTACTTAATACAAAACTGCCATAACCTACATAGTATGTAGTAATATGAGGTATGCTTATGCATATTAAGGTGTTTACAATCTGGATATTAGTATTTATACTGGTTGCCAATCTAGAAAGTGATTGATGTTTCGTATGGAGAGAGAGCTGACACTGCTTATTGCTGTAACGTGGAGAGCGCATTAGGATTATATGTACAAAGATGATTTGGTTGCAACTGTAGTGGGTATTTATTATTATTATTATTATTATTATTATTATTATTATTATTATTATTATTATTATTATTATTATTATTATTATTATTATTATTATTATTATTATTATTATTATTATTATTATTATCTATAATACATGCAATAATACATCAATGTAAAGATCATTGTAACAAAAGAGGCATACCTGTGAAATTCTGATGCTTATTGTAGTGAGGAAATGCCACTATATCTCAGAAAATTCAGCATTTTACATTTAGTTTGTCAGATATTAGAGTAAATGAATTACTATTTGTTAAAACCTTGGGTTTCTGCCTAGATTCAAAACTTGGATGGAAAAAGCAGGTTGAAAATGTGTGCACTAAATTATTCAGAGTAATTTTTCTTTTTAGGAAACTAAGGTCACTCATGTCACTAGATACTCTCAGACAGGTATACTTTGCATTATTTGAGACACACATAAACTATAGAATACATTTATGGGGGCATTCTTCCGAAGTCCATAAGATTCTTCTATTGCAGAAAAAGGCATGAATAGTTTTAAATAAAAATAGCAAAGAACCACTATTAATTAAAGTAAAGATTATGACCATGTACAATCTATTTATATACAGATCACCAATTTATATCAGAACAAATATTAACCAATATTCTCTCAGGACTGATCACCATAATTTCAACACAAGAAATAAGCATAAATTAGATACGTAAAATATGAAGCTATTAACAGTGAAGCAAACAAATATATACAAATATAACAATTTGTAACTTAAAACTTCACTTATCTTATAAGAAAATCATCATTTCTTATAAGATAAGTGAAGTTTTAAGTTACAAATTGTTATATTTGTATATAAATTAGATATCCAAGATGCAGATTAACTCTTAGCGCAAACACTTGTTTTTATAATGGTATTAACATGTTCAACAAACTACCTGAGGCAGCAAGAGTTGTCCCCACTAACAGATTAAAAGTATGCATTCACAACTGGCTAATAAATAGGCATTTTAGTCAATTGATGAATTTATGGATAATACTGTTGATATAACTCTGTAATTTAAATTTATGTAATCTGTAACCACATAGGTAATTACTGTATTATATATTTTAGTATTGTAATTATGACAATGTCATTTCTGGATGTACTCTGGTCTCTGACAAATTTAATCATCATCATCATCATCATCATCATCATCATCATCATCATCATCATCTGAGTTACTTGAATTCTGCTGCTAGCTTAATAATGTTGCCACCGCCATCATAATCGGAAGAGCTGCTGGAATTCCTACAGAAGTAATAGTATAGTTTCTTCTGAAATTCCTTCATTTTCCCAAGTGGCACTTATTTCGCCTTTAGTGTAAGTCACATTTTTTTCCAGTTTTCGGCTTTTATTGTTATTAGAGCCTCTTCTATCAGCTTTATTACTGACAATGCAGTGAAGTATTTATTGTTTTGGACAACATAACCCTTTACTTCAGCCCAAATCAACTGAATCGGGTTAAAATGAAAATGATAAGGGAGGAGACAAACTATTTTGTGACCAATTTCTGCAGTAATGCCAACAAATACTTAACTTTGAATACACTGTTTATTCGCCCTCACAAGTTCCAGTTCCTTTTCTTCAGTTCCTCCTTCACTGGCATATTACGGCGAGCAAGCCATTGAATGATTTCATTTTTTCTTGTACCCATTGTTGGTACTCTGTCGGAAACGACTGAATGGTATTTGGCATTGTCCATTATAACAGATAGATTGATTAAATTTGGAAGCTGTTCTTTAACCCATTTAAGAAAAGTGTTATGGTTTATTTCCTCATGATAGTCGACTGTCTTTGTTTATTTAAAAAGAACACAACAAATGGGAGCAAAACCTGAAGCAGATCCTCCATGTAGGAGTATAACTGTCTCCTTTGCCTCAGGGCACATTCATTCTTCCAGCTTATTGTCAGTCTAGACTTTGCTGATGGAATGATTGGTATTTACCCATGTTTTGTCGAGCCAAAAAAATGTGCTGAAAATCATGGGTAAGAATTTCCCAAAAGAATCTGCAGTACCAAGCACAGAGGTCAGGTTTTTCCATTAGCAATTTTCTGTCATTTACTTTTCTGCAGTGAAAACCTAATTTCTTCGCTATTCTACACAAAGAAGTTTTGCTTCATTGAAATAGCTCGGCATCCTTTAAAGAAATGTACAGTTTGAAAATAGTAGGATAGGCTTTCCGCTGTAATATGAATAAATATGTCTATTTATAGCATCCTGCTGGAAAGGATCCATTTTGGTGATATGTTTACATCTTTTCCTTTTTCTCCAGGAGTTTCTAATTTAGACCATAATGCCTGATTTTCTTGTTTAAAATTTTCTTCTTCCCAATCTTAACCACAGTATCCTTACTGATACCTAGCACATGGAGCTCTATCAAGCACCTTAGAGAATGAAATAAGAGGCTTTCCTTTCAATTTCTCCTCTTCAAAGTATTCTTACATAGTGTTCTTCCGAGCCTGTCCTTTAACTGGATACCTTTACCAAACATAGTTCTATTTGGTTCCCAAGACCTTCAAGTTTTCGTTTGTCTGCGCTATCTCTGACACTATTTTGAGACATAATTAACTGCAAATTAATAGATAATACAATTACAAATGCTCACCACATTCGCACAGACACATGGATTCAAACACACATAAACCAAGGCAAATTGCCACAAATAGGATGCAAAAGAACTTTCCAGTATACAATCTCTAACTGTTTTAATAAGAGCAGCAACAAATGTGAAGGCATTGTGTAAATTGCAGTATTAGCAGAAGAGCAAAAAGCAGTAAGGTGTTGTGTTTACTGCAGCCTTAGCAGAAGATAAGACATGCGTATACTACTTGCTCACCTACACATCATGCTAAACCATGTTAGATTACTGGCAACAAGGGTTTAGTATCTAGCATAGTCATGGAAACGTCTCGACTTTAATTAGTCCTAATCATAGCCATGACGACCATTATGACATACCCTTCCCCCTCCATTTATTTAAAGTTTTCCTCCATGTGCTTAGTAAAAGTCAATCCTTTCTAGCCCACCTCGGTAGCACAGATGGCAGCATGTCTGCCTCACATTCAAGAGGTCCCGAGTTGAATCTTGGTCAGTGTGAGTTACCTGGATAAGGTTTTTTCCAGGGTTTTTCCTTATCCTAAAAACAAGACGAATGTCAGGTAACTCTAAGCTCCATGGACCTTGGGCCCATTTGAGCATCATTTCACCCATTCCATTAATCGTCCGGTATGACTTAAAAAAAAGTTAAAAAGGACGTAAATTTAAAAAAAAATCATTTCTAGGTTGGCAACCAGTATAACTCACCATTTCAAAAATGTTTCCAATGGTATAAAATATTTTGTATATCAAATGTTTTTTTTAAAAAGGTCTGTTGTACTTACCAAAAATAAACCTTTTATAATTCACAAGAACTGTACTATGAATTTACTCTATACTTAAAACATGTCTATAAGATTAAAAGACTTACTAAGTCATACTTTATTAAAACTTAAAACTCCACTCACATCGCTATTATAAGATCTTTCAAATTCTTCCGAAAAAGTGTTAATCAACTGAAGTTTTAAAAAAGTACTTGTTTGCATATCACTCTCATAATTCACAAACATTAATTTGTCAGACAGCTAAGACTCTTCTTATTAATATAAAAATTATTTGTGGTTGGTTTATTGACACATCGTCATCGTGCGATATGAATTAATCCTGAAATATGAATGTCTGACAAGGTCATCGTGCGATATGAATTAATCCTGAAATATGAATGTCTGACAAGTCTAAGAAAAAAATGAATAAAAAAAAAGTCATCGTGCGATATGAATTAATCCTGAAATATGAATGTCTGACAAGTCTAAGAAAAAAATGAATAAAAAAAAAAAAAAAGTAAGTGACGAGTGTCAATAAACCAACCACAAATAATTTTTATATTAATTTTGACGTCACTGTTACTAAATTCCTCCAAACACACTCTTCTTATTGTTCGAGGAGATCTAGCAAAGTTCTGTCCTTTCAAAAGCTGCTGAATGAAGATGCACACTTTTTAGATGACTGGATCATTGTCATTGGATTTCTGTAAACCATTCTTCCTACTCTGTGTATGCATCAAAATTTTATCAGTCAACACTATGTAACAGGCAGTGTGCTTGCTGTTCACTTTTATGCAGCTGGCTGCAACTTTTAATGCAGAAGCATTCTGTTTGAAAGCTGAATGAACAGACGAATTGCTCTAAAAGTAAAAGCTTAATCTGTATGAGGTACTTTACAACCTTTAGAACATCACATTTACCAAAAAATTCAAGGGGCAAAGGCTACTTTGGAATACAAACTATCCAAGCTGGTAATGGAATTGAAAAAAGAAGAAAATGTCCTAAAATGCTGCGGATAATACAAAAAGCAATTCATCTATCCATGAATAACTGAGAATCTACTTAATTGTGAAAGAAAATTCAAATTATTGTAATTCTAAATACTATATGCTAAATTTAGTTTAAACAATTTTATTGTTATACAGACGAGGGGGAAATATTCACATGTAGTGACCCACTATTTGAAACTTTTTTTTTTTTTTTTTTTTTTTTTTTTTTTTTTTTTTTTTTTTTGCAATTTACATCCTCCAACGTTAAGTCATATCAGATGATGAATGAACTGGATGAAGTGATGCTCACATGAGTCTGGGATCCATGGAGTTTAGAGTTACCTGACGTTCATCTATCAGGATAAGGGAAAACCCTGGAAAAAACCATATTCAGGTAACTCACCGTAAGTGAGATTCGAACTCGGGACCTCTTGAATGTGAGGCAGACACGCTACCATCTATGCTACCGAGGCGGGCCACTATTTGAAACTGAAATTTAATACAGTTATGATGTGTAACTAATATGATGTGAGTTATATGCACAATTTTATTTACTTCATTTTATTTATCTACTAACAGAATCTAAAACACTAGCACTTCTAAGTTCATTACAGAAATAAAAAAACAAATTTATGCAAAACATGACTTTCTACAAATTATAAATGTACATACCATAAAAACGTATTAATATGGACCCAATTAAACTGGATATCAGCAGCATTGCTTATTTTGGTCAGACAATGGTTAGAAAATTAAGGGATTTTGTAGTTCATATCTTTAAATGAAAAACTGAAAGCTAGCATATGTTGACCTCATTTTGTCACACACTAGTGTTAATACGAGACAAATATTATTTGTGTGAAACTTGGACATAACTGAAAGTTGTTTCCAGGCTGTTATGACGTGGTCTGCTGGAGTTTGAATTTCCAGACTTTTCGTCCACAACTACAGCGGACATCTTCAGTGGCGCTGTTCTATGTTCCTTCATTCTATGAATAGATAGACAAAATTGCTATGGGGAGCCCTATGAGTCCAGCATTGGCCAACTTCTTCATGGAATATTTTGAGTCTTAAGCTTTAGACACAGCCCCACTAAAAACCTCCTGTCTGGCTCTGCTATGTGGACAAAACATTCGTTGTATGGCCTCACGGAAAAGAAGTCCTCAAAGATTTCCTGCTACATTTTAAAAGAATCAACCCCTGCATAAAATTCACCATGGAGGAAGAGACAGATGAACAGCTGGCTTTTCTGGATGTCTGGTCAGCAAGAAAGCAGACGGCACTCTTGGGCACACTGCCTACCGTAAGCCCACTCATACAGACCACTATTTAAATAACACCTCAAATCATCATCTCAGACTAAAACGAGCCGTGATTAAGACATTCATAAATAGTGCTTCATGCATTTGCAAGCTACAGTCGTTTCAGACAGAACTCCGTCACCTGGAAAAAGCCTTCTTTATTAATGGCTATTCATTTCAAGAAGTCAAAAGTGTAATGCCATCCAGCCAAAACTGCCTCGCAAAAAGCAGACAAGCACAAGTACAACGGTACAGTTTTCCTGCCATACTTCAAGAATGTTACCAACCATATCAAACATATATTGCAGCGATGAGGTCTCAAGACTCTTTTTAAGCCCACCAAACAACTCAGCAATCCTCAAGAGCCTCTTTCATCAGCTGATGTATACAGCATTCCCTGCTCCTGCAGTTTCATTTACATTGGAACTACACAGTGCAGTATCCACACCAGACTGGCCGAACACAAAAAAAGCTGCCGCTTGGGCCAAAGAAAGTCTGCAGTTGCCCAACATGCTATTGAGGCTGAGGGCAAACACATCATTAAGTTCCAGGACCCAAGTATTCTGTCATCCATGACACACTACCATGCCCAGCTACAACATGAGGCTATTGAAATTTATAAACATCCTTATCATTTCAATAATAAAGAAGAAGCCTTGAAACTCAATAGAAGCTGGCTCCTCTCATTGAACACAAGAAATGGCACAAAATGGGAAATCAAAGCAAACCAATCAGAGGGGTGCAATATTTGGAATTAAGCCCGCCCCTTGCCCCTTCCATCCATCATCTGGACCAACCAGCAGAGGCTGCTTGGGGTATAAATACAGCAGCTCAGACAGTCAACAGGGCTTCGAGACGTCGTAGAGTGCACATCGCCGTCGAGGAGGTAACACCTTGTACCAGGATGGGGAAAAAAATTACCGCCGCCAGAAAGAAGGCCAACCGGCTGGAGAAGCCGCCACCGCCGCAAACCTCACCTGCCAGCTCTAGGACACCGTCTCCCCTCTCTCTGCCGCTGCCGGCAGACGAGAGGAAAACCGCCAGCGACGCCGCGCCAAAGGATCTCGGGCCTTCTCGGCCAGCAGCACCAACCTCCCCTGCATCACAGCAGCAGGATGAGCCTGCACCTCTTACCGCCGCAGCCCAGTCGCCGCAGCCATCATGCGAAGAAGCGCCGACAGCACCTCCTCCCGCCGGCTTAGCGCAACAAATGCAGCACCATCCGACACCGCGCTCTGCAGTTATCCGCGGGGCACCGCGGGACCTGCCCACTCGTTACATCCACGCCGCTGCACTACAACTTTATCCATCCACGCAGCGAACCAACCGGATAACCACCCACCGAGGACCGTCTAATCTCATCAGGCTGCAGTTCGCCGACACCGCGGACTACGAGACGGCCTTGAGGAAGGGCCTGCCCTTATTAGGACAGTGCTTACGAATCGAGGCCAGCAGGACAGAGCGACCTGCTCCATGTCGGCGTTGCTGCAGCTTCGGACACACGGCAACCACATGCACCGCGCCGCCACGCTGCCATTACTGCGGTGCTCGATCTCTCACCAAAGATTGCCGCCAGCACGATCTATGCCACCGCCGCCGCTTCTGTGCCACCTGTGGTGGTTACGGCCACTACACTGGTCAGCTGCAGTGCCCCAGCTTCCCGCGGGCCTACAGCAGCGCCGAGCGGAATCACCACACAGCAACAGCTACAGGACCGACAATCTCAACAAGCCTCACCACAGCCGTCGCCACTCCTACCCAGGAGCTGGTTCAAGCGATTCGAACCGAGCTGCAACGCCTCAACGATCGCCTGGACAAGATTGAGGACAAATTCACCGCCGTCACCATCACCAATCCCATGCGTGAGGACCTCCAGGATCTCCACTCGGAGATACTTAACCTGGGACCTCGCCTTGGGGACCTGGAAGAGATCATTACCACTACCCACGGCTCCATGTCCACAACACTGAGCTCTCATCACCAAACCACAGCAGCTCTCATCACCTCCACAGTCGCCCAACAGATCGCGACGCTTCAAGGACAGATTCAGGAGCTCACCCAACTTACCGCCACGAACAGAACTCTGCTACAAAGGTTAGCTGGTGACATCAGCATTAACCTCACGCTGCCACATGTAGCTCCCAACAGTCATGCCGTAGGGGAACACACCGCAAACGACAGCGTGGGGCTGTCACCTCAGACTGAGAACCCATCATCACACCGCCAGCATCGCAGAGCTGCCTGCACCGCACGGGCGACGATGCCACCACAGCAACAATATTTGCATTACCCTTCGCGGATACGAGGCTTATCCAAATAAGACTTACCTACATCTTGGCAAACCACTACCACAGCATCAAACAAACAGCACCACTTACTTAGCAACGTCACCTTCATTTCCAGGTCGTAGCCAGGGCCCTTCTGGGTCATGACTGACTACCTGGCCAACACCGTGGCTATGCCGCCACTCTGAACATTCACCCACAATCCTCCGGTTGCGTAACGCGGTACCGGACACCATAATTACACACAATGTCCCAAACAAGCTAGTACCACATTGAATAAATATACAGTGCCACCCCAGAACAACATCCCGCCCAAGCCCAATCCTTCTCCCTACCTAAATACCTACACACCTTGTTAATGTTTTCCTGTTACCTTTATTCCTGTTACCCCCCCCCCCCCCCAAAAAAGAAAAAAGAAAAAATCAACACTTCAGATGCTCTGCGAACTTCTATGAGGAGACTATGTCTGTGCCACTGAGGATGTCTGCCACAGTTGTGGATGAAAAATCTGGGCATCACAACCCAGAAATAACTTCCAGTTATACTGACTTTGGCCGTGAAAGCCTACACTCTATCAAAACTTGGAGATGTCACACAAACTGCTTCAAGAACATAGTTCTTAAAACAGTTGTCTCTCTTTAAATGTGCTGTGGAAGAAAATTATCATAAGAGCAGAATGAATGCACCCAAGAATAAAATTGGAAGTTACAGAAGGATATCAGCAAGTTTTGTTTGACTTAACTGAATCTTAAAACAACTTACTTGAAATTAATCGCACATGTTTGTAATGTATTTGCATTTATCTGACTATTTTCAAACTTAATTATACAACTGAGCTTTTATTTATGGATGCTCTTTAATTACTAAATAAGGCATGAAAGACCACTTATGTGTTTCAAGTGTGAAGAGTTCTGCACCAGCACGAATTAGATGTGTTAGCACACTCAGAATTGCCACCTCATTATCCCCACTCTTTTCATATTTCCCTCTCTCTCTCACACATTATCCTAGTCCATGGCATTAAACATAACGAAGTCTGGCTCTACTGATTCAAACCTTAGCCTACACACGGCTAGTGTGAAAGAAATGATTATTTCCATCAATTTACCTCAATAACATAGATGTTTAACTATGAAGCCTGGGACTTAAGTACTTACAGCATAGTAAGTCGCCACAAAAGGTGCGTGTCTCATAGCATATGAAAACCCCTAGTGACCTACCGGGAAACATACGAGTCAGTTAGAGAATTTAATGACATGTCGGCATGTTAGCCATAGTAGCTCAGTTGGTTAGAGCAACCGTACACAAAGCAGGAGATCCATGGTTCAAATCCCGACTATGGCATTGAAATTTTCAGTCTGGCTCTACTCATTTGAGTCCAAACTGAACTTTCCAAACTTTTATAATAATGCAATTGTTGAAATCACAACTGCAACATGGATTTGACATATTATGCACATGTTTTGAATGCTATAATTATAATTATAGTTTATAAATTTCCTATTTTTTTAATCCAACGGAACTGCCAGTGGTGCATCCATATAGCTGTGAATGTCACTTACGTCGAGACAATTCGTCATTGTCATTGTCTACATTGTCCGAGTGTTGCAAATTTATGATGATAGGCTCCAAAATCTCATCACATGCTATTTCTTTCCAAAAGTCGTCTTCTTGTAGTTTATCTGGACGTCTCATTCAGTTTTTCCAGTTTTGAGTCACCTCAATTTCTTCACGAATAAGAAATTCAACGTCAGGCAGTTTTAAAGTATTATTTCTATTTGCAACACCATTGGAGCCCACATTAACTCAATTTTGCAAGTTGATGCACTTTTCCCTGGTTTTTAAATGGAAGAACAATGGAATAATACTGATTTGAACTCTCTAGAGTAAACAGAGATTACAAACTATACATAAAGAAACATATAATGTGATGACTCACATTCTGCCAGGCCAGCAGGAAGTGTACTGTTTGCCCTCTCTCAAATTTAACACCTTGGCTTATTCAAAGTAATTCTTTTATCACGTCATTTCAAACATTTTTCAATTTCAATTTATTCATCCCCTATATTTCATACAGAGAATACATAAACACAATACTCACAGACAAAGGTGCATGTATACTTTGTTACATTAACAGTGAATAAATCTATCTAACTAAACATCATCATCAGCATGTCCATTACTGGAAACTGGTTTTGATCTGCCCTAAATATCTAAGTCGTGCTTGTCATAGTAATCAGTTTTACATAGCTTAGTTTTACATTTCAGTTATGAGTAATTACATATATACGTACATACATACATGCCAACCAATAATGATGTTCACTACAGTGCTTATGTTGCAATGCATTGTTATAATATATTGGTAATTTATTTGTATAAGGAAAACTATTTGAGCTAAAAATATGGGGTTTTTACAGTTATGTTAGACACACTACTCTTTACAATTCCTTTATTGGAAGTGTTGAAAACAGTGTTGTTATAATAAATTAAATGTAAAGGGAGTCGATTAATGACACTAAACAACACTTACTTTTAAATTTTAATTTAAAAAAATTTAATACATTACTCTTTATTTTCCTCATGGATCAATTTTTTGCAAAATCTGAATTTTTGGCTTAGTGCAAATACTATTTATTAGAGATGGATTCAGCTGGCGCTTGTCACACACCACTTACGGGGAATGCAATATGATAACACTGTAGGATTCCAATTGGTTGCTCATCTAGCAGCATTCAAAGACAAACATCATCCCATTTGAAACACATATTAATTCCTTTTGGCCAGTCACAAAGCCAAACAAAGACTACAGTATCTCAAGAATAGGTTTTGGCAGTTTAGAGGAGCAGACTTCATTGTCTCACATAAAATAATACAACAGAATAACATTACATAGATATTAAGCAAACTATGTGCAAAAAAATTAATGAAATAATTTTTTAAACTATAAGGAAGCATCACTTATATACTGAATAAATGGTTGAGAGAAGTAATAAAAGTAGACAAATATGTTTATTTAGTCCTATGAGTAAGGACTATGATACATTAAAACACAAAATTATATTAATGTTTATTTATGTTCTCTCAAGCTTTCATAGCCAACTTTATAAATATCTTGGCTATCCAGTTTTTGCCACATCATATTAAATAAACCCAAATGTTTCAACCATCCTGTCATTGTTGTCTTCAAAGGCTAAACTGTGCTGTCTGTTGCAGCAAGTCAACTTTTTGTAGAGGCAGGTATGAGGTCTGCTTAATTGGCCAGGTGTTCTCTGCATTGCAGTATGTACAGGTGATCTCTCATTGGCCAGGTGTTCTTCGTAGTGTGAGGACATGTAGAGCCATAGCCGATTTCTCTATGTCAGCTTTGGCCCTACATGCTCAGAAACAAAATACACCATTTGTTCGATTAAGCTAAGATAGTAACCAGGAAGAACAGATGGTGACCCAGGAAAATTAAAGAGGTCTTTGAAATTGTCCGATGTCTAAAAGCTTCAACAACAGTGGTAGGATGTATGTTAAACTCTGGTTGACGACCATACAGGAAACAACAAAGAGATACCTGTCTCACTGTGGAGATTGTATTGCAGTGACATCACACTGCAAAGAACACATAACCTATTAGAGGTCACCTCTACCTGCCGCAATACAGAGAACACCTGGCCACTCAGAGCTCATCTCCACCTGCCTCTCTCTACAAAAAGCTGACTTGCCACAGCAATCAGCAAAGTTTGCCCTATGAAGACGACCACGACAGGTTGGTTAAAATATTAGTTTTATCTAAGATGACGTGTCACAAAAATAGTATGAATATATTTATGTTTGCCACTGTCCTGTCATATGCCAGCAACTTCTTGTACTAATTGGAGTACACAACTAATATATTTTACCATAGTAATGTTTAATTAAAATAAAGTACCTGTTTGCTTCTTCCAGATTATTAACAATGCTTTGGAGTTCTTTCTGTGGTTGATATCTTAATTTTTGTCTAGAACCATGAATGACAGTCTGAGAGGTTAATTCCATTTCATTTAATAAATGCTCCTGTTCCTCTCCTTGAACACCACTGCAATTCAATGCATCTTCTCCTGTATTACCACTGTAAAAGTCAAAAAATAAGATGACACACTGAATAGCAGAACATTTTGTTATGAGAAATAAGGTTATATTATAAACTGCCCATGAGTTAGTGAATGTAGTATTTATTATCTGAATTTTACAGTACAGAGATTCTAAAGCACAAGGCATTAATAATTCAGGTGCTTAGATATAATAACAGATCCAAACAGTTCATTTTAAGGAAAATGTAATTTTCTGCTTTTTCCAAAACATCAAAAGTAGTTAACATTAAGACATGATTTTTTCTGGGTATTTAAATTAAAGGATTTCAAGTCTATATGCAAATTCTTGAACCAACGTGATTAATAGTTTCCTTGATTTTTTATGTTTATTAGAACAAAAAATATACAAAACAGAAAAAATAGTCTAAAATAGAGTTTTCCTCAATTTAACACCTTGAAACAGCTCATACCTCTATTTTCAAATCTTCACATTTTTCATCATCAACACCATGACAAAGACTGCTATAAAAATAATTATAGATTTATTTATAGATTTATTTCAGTAATTTTATTAGGGCATTGTATTTAGCCTTCTTTATATTAAACGTCATCTTCTTTTTAATTACAGAATTTGAAGCTATACCATTCTGAATGTCAACAAAGTCTTCCTTCAAAGTATAAAAATTGAAAACAGCGTAGAGACAGTGAAGCACAAGTTAAAATAAAAGTGAATCGATAAGATACTGACCCATTGCTTCACTCACACTGTTTTTCACAGGACATGTTTCAAGAGCTGTTGCTCCCATCATCAGCTGAGTCTTGACTAGTGCAAATTGTACTGTTTTTCTGCTTCTCCATGTTGGGTAGATGGGATGATGTATTTGTCAAAGATGCATGGTGGTGGAGTTTCGAAACCTGTGATTCTATGATGATATTTATTAATGAAGACCTTTTTCCCATACAGAAAGATCTATGGGATGATTAACATGTTTTATTAAAGCTGTCTCCAAGTTAAGGCAATTATTCAACTGCTTTCTTTAACTGTTATTACAAGTCCTGCTTTCCTGAATTCAGATTATTACGAAAATACATTTGCTTCGTTGTACCCACCTTGTGTAATTTGGATATGTGGACACTAATAATCGTAAAAGTTACCACAAACCACTTACTAACAATGTATTGTTGCATCCGATTTCGACTATGCACACTCACTGACCAAGTTCTTGAAAAGCTAGGAAGCTACTGAAAAGGAAATCATTGTGGCACAAAAACTAGAGGAGTAAAAGCAGGATTGCTAATTGTGCATAGTAAAAGTAACAAGACTAAGTGTTCTAGGGTTAACCCTATGTTAATCGTGCAGGGTCTGGGAGGCCCCTAGCTTTATTTAAATGTCTTTTACAAACAAATGCACCTACTTAATTGTCTGACTAGAACATCTGAGATTACACCTTACTTGAATGTTTGCTGCGGCAACAACTTTTTCTGTTCATTATTACAGCTGCAAGAATGACAAATCAGCAGTTAGGTGTCGTACAGATCTAGCAGGCCCCTAGAGCCTATTCTCGTTATATATATATATATATTTTTTTTTTTTTTTGTAATTTACGTCCTCCAACGTTAAGTCATATCAGACGAATGGAATGGGTAATATGATACTCAAATGAGCCCGGGGTCCATAGAGCTTAGAGTTTCCCACCATTTGTCTTTCAGGATAAGGGAAAACCCCGGTAAAACCTTATCCAGGTAACTCACCCTGACCGAGATTTGAACTCGGGATCTCTTGAACGTGAGGCCGACATGCTACCATCACGCTACCGAGGCGGACACGTTATATGTTGATGACATGTTTTTCTTCATTAGTAAGTTGTGAAATATTGCTTTGCCAGTGGAAGGAGCTATTACTACTTCATCGTGAGTACCAAATGGTATTCATTGGTACTGGACAAATTGGCTGAGGTTGTTTGTGAATAACTGACATAAGCATTATTCTCTTTGGACAAAACGTCCTATCGACAAACAGTTATCTGCATTTCATGTTCGATGTGGTTTTAGACAGTGTATATCATCTAAGCCAAACAACTATGACATAAAAATATTATATATGTGTTTGGAGGAATTTAGTAACAGTGACGTCAAAATTAATCTCAGAAACCATTTGTAGTTGGTTTATTAATACTCGTCACTTACTTGTTTATGTTAATGAGAGACTAGTTTCAAAGGCATTCGCCTCCATTTTCAATCTCTTTCCAACTGGCATCTGTTGTCTGCTCTCTCTCTGGTGATGGAACTATGAACTTCTTTGACAAATTATCTACTGGTGGGATTTCAAAGTTCATTACGCGATCCTTATTTTTCCATATGAATATATTCTCCCATGTTGTCAATTTATTTTGGTTTATCACTCCTTTTAATAATTTTGGATTTGGATCAATGTCATAGTTTCCATTCCAAAAATGAAATGCTATTGCCGACTTATCTTCTTGTTTCAATCTGATGTTTCTAAAGTGCCCTTTGACTCTGGTTTTTAGATTTCTTTAAGTTTGAACTATGTAGCATTTTTCACAATTCTTAAAACTTATCTGGTATCTGGTATCCGGATCTGTTAACTGATGGGATTTCATCTTTTGTTTTTGAATTTAGCAATTTTAAAATTGAGTGTCTATTAGTAGGTGACAAGGTGATATTTTGTTCCTTGAAGATCTTTTTGAATTTATTAAATGTTTTTCGGTGATATGTGAATGAACTGAATAAGTGCTTTCTTTTTCTTTTGTAAATGTGGTTGCTTCCTTAATGGTTTTCTTTAGTTTAGCTTTTCTAATTTTCTTCAACACCAAACTTTTGTTGTATCCATTCTCCTCTGCTATGTGTAGTATTGCTTTTGTTCTTTGAAATATAGATATCTATGGTATAGATATGTTGATGACATCTTTGCAATTGTACCAAATAAGCATTTAGAAAATGCATTAAAATTACTCAATCTGCAAGAAAGGACTATAAAATTCACTATAGAAAGGGAAATCAATGGATAACTCTCTTCCTTGGATCTAAATATCATCAGGAATGACACAAAAATAAAATTTGGAATTTACAGGAAACCAACACATTCAGAAAATTACATAAAAAATAATAGCCACAACCCAATTACACATAAACATGCAATAATAAACAGCACAGACTAGTCAACATACCCATGGAACACATTTACAAAAGAAAAAGAAAGCAACAGCATATTCAGTTCATTCACGTATCACTCAAAAACATTTAATAAATTCAAAAAGATCTTCAAGGAACAAAATATCACCTTGGCACCTACTAATAGACAATCAATTTTAAAATTGCTAAATTCAAAAACAAAAGATGAAATCCCATTAGTTAACAGATCTGGATACCAGATACCAGATAAGTTGTAAGAATTGTGAAAAATGCTACATAGGTCAAACTAAAAGAAATCTAAAAACCAGAGTCAAAGAGCACTTTAGAAACATCAGATTCGAACAAGAAGATAAGTCAGCAGTAGCATTTCATTTTTGGAATGAAAACCATGACATTGATCCAAATCCAAAATTAATAAAAGGAGTGATAAACCAAAATAACGAGATTTAACTGTATTGGAACACCACAGTGAAGCGAAATAATTATTAATTTTTAGATGAGTCGTATTTATTACACCTCTGCTTCACTTTCGTACCTATTTTGAGGATATGTTTCGTTGGAACACCACAGTGAAGCGAAATAATTATTAATTTTTAGATGAGTCGTATTTATTACACATCTGCTTCACTTTCGTACCTATTTTGAGGACATGTTTCGAACACCACACTGAACCGAAATAATTATTAATTTTTAGATGAGTCGTATTTATTACACATCTGCTTCACTTTTGTACCCATTTTGAGGACATGATTTGCGAAACATGTCCTCAAAATAGGTACGAAAGTGAAGCAGATGTGTAATAAATACGACTCATATAAAAATTAATAAACCAAAATAAGTTGACAACATGGGAGAACATATTCATATGGAAAAATAAGGATCGCGTAATGAACTTTGAGATCCCACCAGTAGATAATTTGACAAAGAAGTTCATAGTTCCACCACCAAAGAGAGAGAGAGAGCAGACAACAGATACCAGTTGGAAAGAGATTGAAAATGGAGGCGAATGCCTTTGAAACTAGTCTCTCATTAATATAAACAAGTAAGTGACGAGTATTAATAAACCAACTACAAATAGTTTCTGAGATTAAAAATATTATGTTTGAGTGATGCAAAACGTTTTACACCACTAATATACAAATTTATGATGGACAGCAGCCGGATGGACCACATTTGCAAAATAATTCTGTAGAGGCTGTAGTGCTAAGATTAACTAAAAACCAATTTATGGCACTGGCTGAAATGTTACAGCAAATAATTGGTTCACTAGTGTGTCACTGGTGTGCAAAAGACAACTTTATTTCATCGGTACAGTACACAAGAACAAGAAGGAGTTGCCAAGTAATTTTACTTCTCCAAAAAGTCGCAGCCAAAGCAAAAGCTTACTTGGCTTCAGAAAAAACAAAACACATAATAAAGTTGACATGAAAAATTCAATGCCACAGCCGGGATTGGAGAATTTAATATCATGATGGCAAATTGGCCATGGTAGCTCAATGGGTAAGAGTGACTGGACAGAAAAAAGTAGATCCATGATTCAAATCTGGGCTGTGGCGTTGAATTTTTATGTGGACTCTATCAATCCAAAATCTTAGCCTGTATACGGCTAGTGCGAAGAAATGATTAATTTCCATCAATTAACTTAAAACACTTGTTTTACAAGTTCCAAAAAAGGATAAAACAGTAGTTTTGATCTCAAGTCTACATGCTTCGTTGGATCAACTGTCAGGAGGTGTCAAGGAAAAGCCAGAAATAATCATGCATTACAATGATACTAAATTTGGAGTTGATGTAGATAAATTGTGTGCTACGTACAATGTAGCCAGAACATGAAGGTGGCTGATTGTAACTTTTAACCATATGTTGAATATGTTGTTGTTTTCAAATGCTAGGCTTTGGCAATGAAGCCATTAGCTCTCTTGCTCTCCAATATTTCTGTGTAGTGGGTCCGGCAGGTAGGGCTTCACAGGTTAAAAGATGTTCTTCAGTCATTTCCTCTTCTTTGTTGCACAGAGGACAATATGGACTTGTATAAATTCCTATTCTGTGTAAGTGTTTGGCCAAATAATCATGTTCCATAAGTAATCTAAAATTTGCTACTGCAGCTTTACGTGGGATTTCTGGAATAATTTCTGGATTTTTAATTAAAATGTTCCATTTTTTATCTTTGGCTTTGTTAGATATTGATTGGTTTTGATTGTTTCTATATTTGCTTTTGACTAATCTTTTTATGGATGTAAAGGGTAAGTTTTTACTTTTGTTCTGAATTAAATTTACACCTTTTTTGGCAAGAAAATCAGCTGATTCATTTCCAGCAATTCCACAATGTGCGGGTGTCCACTGTAATACAATTCTTTTCTGTAGTTTTTGAAGTTGTTGGATCATTTTGTAACATTCTTTAATTTGGATTGACCTCATTTTATATGAACTTATTGCACATAATGCTGCTTTAGATTCAGAAAGTATGACAGCATTTTTTATTTTATCTATTCCGTATAGGTGTTGGAGTGAAATATGAATAGCCGTTACTTCTGCATCAAAATTTGTTGTGTGGTATCCTGCTGGTTGATAGAGTGAGAACAGTGCACACTTAATTCCTGCTACTGAGTTGTTGTCCAAGTTAGATCCCTCTGTGTAGATATGTAAACATTCTTCAGGTGGGTATCTATTGTTCACAGTTTCTAATGCTAGTGCTTTTAGTACAGGTTTGGAAGTTTCAGATTTTGTAACTATTTGTTCTAAATCTAACTGAATATTATTTGGTTCAAAAGTCAGTGGGTATTCTTTAATTAAAATGTTTTCTTTAGAATTAGGAAGATTCAGATCTATTTTTAATTCCATAACTTTGTGTAAGAAACTTGTTTGTGTTTTCATCTTGATTGGTTGTAGTAATCTTTTCTCCCATTTTGTTGTTTTTAACCGCAACATTTTTTCATGTTGTATTAGTGCCTGCTCCTCTAAAGTTAGATGTATTGGATAGTTCCTAGTTAAGGCTTGCATTACCGTGATTGGAGTTGATTTTGCTGCACCGGTTATTAGTCGCAGGGCCTGATTTTGGCATACTTCAAGGTGATTTATGTTAGAACTGTTTGCTGTAATTATTACCTCTGCATTATGAAGAAGTATTGGCTTGATGAATGTTTTGTATGTGGTGTTCAGTGTCTCCTGATTACTGCTCCACTTGACTCTAGCTAATCTTTTCAAAATTGAATTTTTTTTTTTGTTGATTTGTTTACTACTGCTTCGATATGATGTCTCCAAGATAATTTTGAATAAAAAATTGTTCCTAAATATTCCTATGTTGAATATTGCAGGGTTATCTTTCTTAAAAACCAAAACAAATATTCCACAAGACAGGAATATTTGAAAGTGCTGTGTGCTGTTCTAAGCTTTACTTTCGCAACACCCAAGAAGAACAACAGCATACCCAGTGATCTGAAAGAGCTTCTAAAAAATGATAAACCTGAAACCAAGCCATAGCAAATGAGTTGCCAAATGTACCCGAATCACTGAAAAGGAAACGATGTGAATCCTGCAGTAAAAACAAAAAGAACAGCAAAACGAAATATACATGTGGAAAATGCAACGCTCCTCTTTGTTTGAGAAAACAAACCAAAATTATTTGAGGTAAGTGCTTAGTCAGGGAAAACAGAAGAAATAGCTGATGACTCTGAGTAACTGAACATTTCCAATGACAAGATGTATTTTAAAAGAATATGCTTTTCTCTTTACATATACTTAATACAAATTATAGCGTACACTCTATTCATATTATATTTTAGCTGATGTATTAATATGACCATACTAATAAAATTCGTGTATATTTAATCTAAATAATGCCAAAAATTGTGGGGGGAAAAAATGAAAGCAAAAAGAAATACAGGCATATAAATGCATAAATATAGCATGGGCCTCCTAAGCCCTGAGCAACCAATGGTATTCTGCCAAGGTGCGAGCCCAACGGAGGGTTAAGTTATGTAGAATATATTTTGACAACTTGATGTCATACTTAACCACAAATCCTGAATGCAAATGGAAGACATCACACAACACTGGGTGAACATTTTGATGTGATTTATTTGTGGAAGTTAATAACTGCAGATAGACCGCAAAAAAGTGCGGTCAGTGTGCTCATGCGCGAGCACAGTCATCTCCCCTCCTCAACATCCAAGTATTACATGACTGTCTCCCCTCCATACATTGACCAGTGCAGTGCAGCTTGCGCTATGAAGGAGAGGAGAGGCAGCCTAAAATGACAGCAGAGGGGGAAAGCTGGAGAGCTTCAGTTTTGGTAAATCACGCCTCCAGCTGCATTTTGTTCGCAATTTACCTATAATAATTTTATCTGAATATTTTAAATGAATATATTTTTCCAAATCGAAGGTTTACTACCATCCAAGAAAGAGAAGCAACAGTTAATTTACACGACTGTGATGTGAGTCACTTATTTAGCTTGACATTGAACTTCATTGTTAGACTCACAACTATGACTGTTCTTTCCTTTTGCCCAAAAATTCAGATTTTAAATAGATTTAATTGACCTTATTTTAAAAGTCATAATGGATAAGTTACAAGGAAATTTATCTGTAGTTGGTTTTTTGACACTTTGTCACTTACATTTTTTATATTATTGAGGGACTAGTTTCAGAAGACATTGCCTCCATTTTCAAATGTTTTTCCAATGTTTTTCACCACCCCAGTCTCTGTATGTCTTTTCATATATTTATAAACATTGCTAATAATTCCTCTTGTTTGGAAGTGCAGTATTGTACATGTTTTAAAAGTAAGCAAAATACAAATCCAAGAGAACACCATGCAGGGGCATCACCTACACTGAATATGACTCAAAAATGTTTCATATAGACAAATGTACTTAACACGCACAGATACAAGCCTTCCAGAAGATTAGATATGACTCAACATGTATAACTGACCCTCGGGATAGGTAATGGACTAATTCATTTAGTGTGCATCTTTCCTCAGCTGCTACTTCAAATAAATTGGGTTCTATAAGAATCCTAGAGGAGAAACTCTGGCGCACAGATGGCACTGATATGATCCTAGTAGCTGACAGGTAACTAATAAAATATTTATCTCATTTTTTAAATATATTTCTTCACATAAACCATTTCATTAATAGAACAACACACTATATAGAATAAAAAGAAGTACTTCAGAAAGTGGAGTGCCATTGTTACTAAAATTAGGCAGATGAGTCAATCTTGTATATACTTTTCTCCACTTACAAGTTTTTTGATGAAGACTAGTTTCTGGGAACCTCTTCCCTATCGTCACTTCTGTGGTTGACTGATGATGCATCTGGTGTCTGCATCTGGCTTGGTGTCGTGCTGCCATCTAATGTCCTGGTAAGTTTGATGACATCATCTACCGCGGGAATTTCAAAATTCATCAAGAGGTCCTGTTTCTTTGTAATAAATATGTTTTCCCAAATCTGTAGTTCCAGAGGTTTCTTTGGATGTTTGATCAGTTCTATTTCTTGTTTTATGTTGTGATTCTCAGACCAAAAGTAATGTGCTACGGCCGACTTGTCCATGTGTTTGAATTTAATATTTCTGAAGTGGAGAAAAGTATATACAAGATTGACTCATTTGCCTAATTTTAGTAAGAATAACACACTTTTCTTTTCCTGAAAAGAATTCTTTTACGATGAATGTAATGGGTGAAATGATGCTCAAATGAGCCCAGGGTCCATAGAGCTTAGAGTTACCTGACATTCGTCTTTCTGGATAAGGGAAAACCCCGGAAAAACCTTATCCAGGTAACTCACCCTGACCGAGATTCGAACTCGGGACCTCTTGAACATGAGGCAGACTCGCTACCACCACGCTACCAAGGCGGGCTTTCTTTTCCTTAACCTCTCCTCTCTGACTTACCTGCTCTGAGACACTACATCATATGGCTGCACAGAAATATACTGTAAGTCAGAGGAATTTCCACATAATTTATTCTTCAACATCTTTAAAAATGCCAATGTCGTCTGTCTTGTTGATATCTGAAAAAAAATTATCAAGTGAAATTTAACTAAACATTTTTAATACTGCTTTAGGTTTCCCTTTATTTTTTTTTTTATTGTTTTTTTTTTTTTAGATGAATAGTATGAGTAGCACTACATATCAAATATACTACTTAATGCTGATAAGTGAACCAAAAATCCTAGTTCAAGAATAAAGACTCATCTAACATTCTCTTTTGCATATTACCTTTTAGACATACTGTTAAAAAAGAAAAAAATATGTGCTTGATGATAAGAGAGATGTCCAAATCGAGTGTAATGGTACTGCAATTGACTGTTCTTTTCTAGAATAGATAATGCTCTTGTGATCAAAGATCTCTGACAATCTGTACCAAGGACACTCACACTCAGAATACATATTCAGGATTGATAGAGTAGACATGAAAAATTCATTGCCACGGCCGGGATTTGAACCATGGATCTACTGGTTTCCATCCAATTCCTCTTACCCATATAAAACGTATGTATACGTTAGTGTGAAGAAATGAATAATTTCCATCAATTAACTTAAATAAGAAGAGTTAAATGATGAAGCCTGGGACTCAGGTACTTTACAATAGTAAGTCGCCACAAACGATGCATCTTGAATGCGAGAGACCCTAGTGGTTTACCAGGGAAATAAATGAGTCAATTGGAGAATTTAAAGTCATGACGGCAAATTGCCCATGGTAGCTCAATGGGTAAGAGAAACTGGACGGAAACCAGTAGATCCATGGTTCAAATCCCGGTCGTGGCATTGAATTTTTCATGTCGACTCTATCAATCCAATACCTTAGCCTGTATATGACTAGTGTGAAAAAATGAATAATTTCCATCAATTAACTTACATATTCAGGATGTTCGGCGAAAAGGACACTAACGTTAAAAGGTGGATCCCTTCCCCCCCCCCCCCACTTCCAAAAACAAAGCTATAAAAGCTGTATATAACCATTTTATATATTTTACTCTCTTTTCTTCTCTTAATATAGGACAATCTTGTTCATTCATGGTCCTTTACCCCTTATGCAGTTTTAGGCTTCGGAAGAGGGAGCCACAACCTTGGATTAGAGAGAGATATCCAGGGATGGGTGATCAGCCTGGTCCCCGGAATGAGAATGAGGGAAATACAAGAAGAAATGAGGGTGAAGTGGATGAAACGAAAGATGATAATGGAGCAATTGGTGGAATGGTGGCAGGGGCAAACTGGAGGACCCAGAGAAAACCTGCACCAGCACCATGTTGTCTACCATAAATCTCATTTTGTGGTTGCCTGGGATTGAACCCGGGCTGCCTAGGTGAGAGTGTCAAGAGATCTTACCGTTTGGCCATGGTACAGCTCTTTGATTTTACTCACTTTTCAATATTTTCAGTATTTATTTTTGTAATGGTTTGTTTCCATTCTATAATTACAAATGATTACAGTTTTTAATGCTAACACTGTAAGTTTTGTAAACACAAATCAGGAAAATGATCAAAAGTAAATTAATTATACAATTACCAAACTGCAAAAACTTAACATTGTTGATAGTGTCATTTTAACAAAACGTCATTTGATCTTTTTTGAAGGTCATAGTGTGTATATTTCCTCTTTTAAAGTAATTCATGTAGGTATGACTATCATCTACTACAAGGTTAGAACTAGGGATGGGTCGATACCAATTTTTCTCGATACTCAATATTTTCCACGATACCCAATACTTCAATACGGTCATTTCTAGTTCTAGCTTCAACATGAAACAGAATGTTGCGAGAACTGTGTCAATAAAATTAAATAGGTGCACATATTTAATGAGATAAAACTTAAAATCATCAGTGTTCTTATTTTTAAACTCTACATTAGATATTTAGAAACAAAATAGTCCACTTTTATAAGTTTTTGCTTAAAAATACTAGCATTTTCACTCTTTCAGGTCAAATCTGTTTTTCCTGTCACATGAGAGTCCTGCTGTGCTAAATAGTCTTTCAGAGACAACTGTTGCAGGTGGAATATAGATATTAGCAGCCTTTGCAATCCAGTACACTAGAAAGAGGCAACAAATTGTTGAGATATACAATAATTTCTTCTTAGGAAGTGTTAACTGGTACCAAATTTGACACATGATTTTCTTGCATATTGTTACTATTGAAACGGTTACTTCATGTTTAGCTTTTAAAATTAATTTGGTGTTGTCATGGAAAGGTTAATATGTATAGAAATGAAAGCATGAAATTCAGTAGGTCATGAGATGATGCAATATAAATGTGATATGATATAATATTTTTGGTATTGGTACTTGACGTGAACCAATAGAAGATAAGTTTATTTGGTTGTGATAGCAACATGAACGAAGGAGAAGGAAAAATTAACTGATAAAGCATCTTTCTGCTTGTGACCTTCGGAGAGTAAAGACGTGTTCTAGTGTCTCTCTGACATTGTACACAGATTTTTGTTTGATTGTGCATTGAGCATGCATGATTTGCATGTGTGTAAGGGAAGATTAATTAATTAATACAATATTACACTTTAAAGCTACCTCAGCTCTCTATTAGGCTGTCTCATATATTTTCTCTGTGTATTCTTATCTTTACACTCAGTTTAAATGTTTATTATTCTGAGTTTATCCTACCAATGACCTTAAAAACTATTCTTGATTATCTTACTAATCGACTTCATGGACCTTCAATTGGGTATCTTGAGATATTAGATTATATTTTATATAATATCAAAGATAAGTGAAGTTAATCACTAGCTATTATAGTTTATTGAATCTTTAGGTGTTTTCTGTTTTACCGTTAATTTGGATATCACTGCAAATGCTATTATGTACAAAAATGAATTATGGTTAGGATTACTACAGAAGGGATTTGGCACCAAAACCTATGGTTTACTCTACCTATGCCCCAAGTGGGGCATCCCCAAGAGAAAGGATGAGGCAAGAGGAGACAGAGGGCGGCCAAACCAAGGAGTCACGACAGGGCCGAGACACCTGCCAACACATCTACCCTGAAAGAGACCACGAGATTAGAGATGATGTGAAATGATAATGGAGACAGGATAGACAGGAAATTTGGGGGATGTAATCAACCTACCCAGCATTTACCTGGCGACCTGGCAAAGGGTACTCCATGGGTAAGGTAGGTCGTCCACCGGAATCGAACCCGGGCCTCCCAAATGTGGGTCACAGACAAAACCACCTGAGCCATCCCACTTGGTATTTACATTGAAGTAGATGATATATTTCAAACTTAAAAGTTTTTGTAAAACTTATCTTTGTATAATACAAGTTCAATAGTGTGACAAAAAATATATTTTCAAAATTTACATTCTGCCCATACAATCCTTCCAATCCACAATTCCTTATTTTTATTGTGATAAATAAATGGTTTTAATGCAGTTAATAAAATAAAACATCTTTTTCTCCTTATTCCAATCACCATCAATCCTTTTTATTAAAAGATTCAAAACATCACATTTTTATATACAAATATAACAATTTGTAACTTAAAACTTCACTATTCTTATAAGAAATGATGACACTTTTCTTATAAATTGTCCAGGATTGCGATTTCATAGAAATTCTTCCACATCCTCAGTCGGAAACAACAAAGTTGTCGTCATCATTACAAATGCTAGATGTTAATATGTTCTTATAGTACTACCAAAATCTGAAAATAAAACAAATTTAAAAACAGAATCGACTGCCGGTATTTCAAAATTCATTATGAGATGTTTATTTTTTAAAATAAATATCTTTTACCAAACCATTAAATCTATTGGACCATTTAATTGTTTTAATAATTTAACTTCTGGATTTATTTCATGGTTAAATGACCAAAAATGATCTGCTACGGCTGATTTATCAGTCAGTTTATACTTAATGTTACAAAAATGATTTTGATAAATACCAGATTTTTTATTATTAGAAATTTTATCATTTTTAGAGAAATGCAATAAATTTTTAATACTATTAAATTATAGATGAGTCGTATTTTTTACACATCTGCTTCACTTTCGTACCTATTTTGAGGACATGTTTCGCAAATTATCGCTTGCATCTACGGCTCTTGTGCGCACAAGAGCCGTAGATGCAAGCGATGATTTGCAAAACATGTCCTCAAAATAGGTACGAAAGTGAAGCAGATGTGTAAAAAATACGACTCATCTATAATTTAATAATTTTTCGCTTCACTGTGGTGTTCCAATACAGTTAAATCTCGATATTTTAATACTATATTTATTTTGAGGAACTAAAGATACCAAATCCTTTAAAAATTTTTTGAAAATGTTTGTTAACCCAAAGATGGTATGTAATTTTTTTTAAACTGTAATCGTCTTATTTTTAAGGGTAGAAATATCATTAACAGTTTTTTTATATTTAAATTTTTTAAATTTTTATATTTTTACCCTTAAAAAATAAAAGACGATTATAATTTTAAAAAAATTACTTACCATCCTTGGGTTAATAACATTTTCAACAATTTTTTAAAGAGTTTGGCATAACTTTAGTTCCTCAAAATAATTATAATATTAAAAATTTATTGCATTTCTCTAATAAAGATAAAATTTCTAATAATAACAAATCTGGTATTTATCAATTTACTTGTTTCGATTGTTATAAAGTTTATATTGGAAAGACAAAACGTAATTTAGAAACCAGAACGAAAGAACATTTTCTTAACATTATATATAAACAGACTGATAAATCGGCCGTAGCAGATCATTTTTGGTCATTTAACTATGAAATAAATTCAGAAGTTAAATTATTAAAACAATTAAATGGTCCAATAGATTTAATGGTTTGGGAAAAGATATTTATTTTAAAAAACAAACATCGCGTAATAAATTTAGAAATACTGGCAGTCGTTTCTGTTTTTTAAATTTGTTTTATATTCATATTTTGGTAGTACTAACAAGAACATTTTAACATCTAGCGTTTGTAATGATGACAGCTTTCTTGTTTCCAGCTGAGGTTGTGGAAGAATTTCCATGAAATCGCGATCCTGGGCAATTTATAAGAAAAGTGTCATCATTTCTTATAAGATAAGTGAAGTTTTAAGTTACAAATTGTTATATTTGTATATGTTTGTTTGCTTCACTGTTAATAGCTTCATATTTTACGTATTTATCACATTTTTGTTTGTTTCTGATATCCTAATGGCTGGTGAATGAGTGTGGTTCAGAGATATGAACTATGGACTTTCTTTAAATAGGAGTGAATAGTTTTTAACAACCATCTGCCACATAATGAGGCTTTCATATTTTACCTCAAAGTGTATTTGCTATCTTTTAGGTAGTTTCCGAGTATCATATGCTTCACTTGACTATTTCTTTTACATTTTTTTGAAGAAATTATTCATTGACTTGAGGACATGCATGTTTCAATCAGTGCTGTGAATGAGATCTGTAAATTGTGTCTTCAAGCAAAATAACTGTGCTGCTACTGTCTTTTCTGTTGCACACTTTGTTTTCTTTATAGTGTTACTTCCAGGTAGTTATTCCTTTCTTACTTTCAACAGTGTTAACAGTGCAACCCTACTGAATCTGTCACAGACTGAAAAGAAATGGAAAAGAGGTCATTTAACCACTCAAACAAAAATTAGAATACATAAAAAATATAAGCTAGCAACAGTGAAGCAACAAATAATGCACAAAACATAATTATTTGTAACAAAACTTCACTTATCTTTAAGGAAATGATGAAAATTTCAAAGGAATTGTGTTGAAATCGGTTTCGTTGACATTTGTTTACATCCTCAGTCATTTCCACCTTCCCATTTTTTTTTTTTTTTTTGCCATTATTCCTCTCAAACCGAGACTTATCTGAGGTTTCTTTAGCAATATTTTATTTTATGGGGCTAGGTAATTAGCCTAGCACCCAACTGCCCAACCAGAAGAACCAGGATTCCTATGTTTATTCCAGAGCCAGGGTGGCTCAGTTATATCCCCAAGCACTGGCTATCCATTTTAGTCGCCTTCTACGACACACATGGACTATGTTGGGACTATTCTTTAACCTGGTCACCACACAAAGGTTTTTTATGTGCTGTTCTCATATATATGCATGCACTCATTAAGCTTTTTCTAAAAATACCTTCTTTTGATTCAGGAAATCCAAGAGATTCCAATGTGTAACGAATGATACAATGAAGCACAAAATTAATATAACTTTGAGTCGAACTAGTACTCAAAATTATATTAATCTAAGAGATTTTTACAATAAAACACAATACAGTTTTTGGGTGGAATAAATATTTGCTCTACTTATATATGTTTTAGGTAATAGCAGAGAAAGTAAAAATGCAATAAAGAAATGTATAATAAATATATATAATATATAATTATATATAATATATAATTGTTCTTTCACACTAGTCATGTGTATGGCAAGGTTTGGAAAGACAGAGTGACTGAAAAATTTAGTTATTATTATTTTAGTTTTTCAGCCTGACTCCCTTTTCATGTAATAAAATATTTTCACATCACCTACCTCATAACAATATTCCTGCATTGGGTGCCTTAACTTGTGTCTCTTATTAAATTTTCCCGTGAAGAAACATGTTTGACACTGATTATAACGTAAGCATACCAGACAAACATACCTCAGGCCAGCAATGGGATAGATCTTACAAACACTGCACTTCACATTGTGTGTAACTGGAAAAGAAAAGAACCAAACAATAAAGCTGCATTTCATCCTTTCTTTTACAGTTTTCTAAAAGATAAAGCTTACTGTGTTATACACAACATACCTGTTATGATGTATCCTTGGATCATAGAAGCTATTATCACAGTTCATAAATTGTGACAGTAACATAAGTGTCTAACAAGTTTATTCTTAATTTCTCATAAAACTACTGTCATAGAGGTACAGGGTGAGCAACTTGACACAACTGTGGGACTGACTGTTATGTTGATGGCACTAGGGAGAAATTCTTCCTCTGCTGCATAAGGCTTCAGTATGAGTTGAAAACTTGTGCAAGTAGCATGTGTTTGTTACACAACAGTATTGTGTGTTGAGTGAAAGTGTACCAATGAAATAGAGCAATAAAAGTATTATATTCCTAAGGAGTATATAATTAATTATTTAATTATTATTTAATTAACTGTGCATAATTATATGTGAAGAAACATTCTTCGTTGGGATGATACTTGGAGTGATATTTTCAATGTCCACATTAAAGATTTTGATCTCAGAGTCGAAAACTATAATTTTCTTCTTCAATAATTTTAAATTTTGTTATATGAATTTTGTATTATTTGCTGTCGCTGATCAATCTTAAAAGGTCTGGCTGCATTAGTTGATTTATAACTTTTTAAATTTCTTTCATCCTGTCTAGTTTTCAGTCAGGGTATGAAACCTTTATTTCAGAGTCATGGTCTCAGAATTATGTAAATTTTGAGAAGGAATTTCTGAAATAATTAACTTGTTTCATTATCCACACTATTTTAATTTCTCCTTCACCAAATACAAAAATATAATCACAATTTAAATAAAACTTTTTTATTCATTCTTATATGTAAAACATGTCTTATCTTATTAAATTTTAGATGAGTCGTACTTTTTACACATCTGCTTCACTTTCGTACCTATTTTGAGGACATGTTTCGCAAATCATCGTTTGCATCTACTGCTCTTATGCGACTGAAGCTAGATCCAGCGGTGTGGGTAATTCTGGGGTTGTTGCTGCCATCTGTTGATTTAGTGATGAACTTAAATGTGGGATTCTCTTCTGGCGGGATTTCAAAGTTCATTAGTTGGTTTTTATGTTTTTCCATGTATATCCTCTCCCATATGATGAGTTCACTATGTTTTTGTACGTATTTTAGTAATTCTGTGCTATCTTCAATTTCATGATTTTCAGACCAGAAATGAGCTGCTATTGCAGACTTATCAATATTTTTGTATCTTAAATGCCTGAAGTGTTCTTTCTTTCTAGCGCCTATGTTTCTTTTTGTCCTCCCTATGTAAATTTTTTCACAGTCTTTACACTTAATCTTGTAAATGCCTGACTTTTCCTCTGGTTTTATCTTATCAGTATTATTACTGTGAAGTAGGTTTTCAATGTTGTAATTGTCTTTTGGTGCCAATGTTATATTGTATTTCTTGAATATTTTTTGGAACTTTTTTGTGGCCCAGGGGTGGTAAGTAAATTTAGCAAATCTAATTTCTTGTTTTATTGGTGTGAGAGCTGCAATTAAAAATGGATATGGAAAAAACCTTGTAGATAAAAAACTAAAATTATTCAAACTTCAAAAGAGATTAAAACAGATCACAGATCTTGATATATGTCTTATCTTATTAAATTTTAGATGAGTCGTATTTTTTACACATTTGCTTCACTTTCGTACCTATTTTGAGGACATGTTTCGCAAATCATCGTTTGCATCTACGGCTCTTATGCGACTGAAGCTAGATCCAGCGGTGTGGATTTGCGAAACATGTCCTCAAAATAGGTACGAAAGTGAAGCAGATGTGTAAAAAATAAGACTCATCTAATATTTAATAATTTTTCGCTTCAGTGTGGTGTTCCAATACAGTTAAATCTCGATGTCTTATCTTATTTGGAGGCTTACAGGAGATATTACTGATTTTGTCGCCTTAGCAACAACTGCCTCCACACATATTCAAACATCTACAGCCTCCACTGTAACTTCATGTCTCTTCCACTCACTAATTTCCACATTCACGAAATAACTATTTTATCTCAGATTAATTTTTACGTCACTGTTACTAAATTCCTCCAAACATATAACTATTTAATCCTTTTATGGAAGTGTTGAAAACAGTGTTGTTGTATAAATTAAGTTAATTAGGAGTCGATTAATAACACAAAACACAAAAGTGAGTGTTGTTTTGTGTTATTAATCGACTCCTAATTAACTTAATATAACTATTTAATCACTTTATAACCATTCTAAATTATTAACGTAACTTTAAAATAACACAAATAACTCATAAAGTCTGTAAACAGTAATTGTGCTTGGGGCCTAAACAAACACAACTGATTCTATGTGCATACAGAATCAGTGCATTTTGTAAGATCATTTCAAGAGGAATTTCCTGATGTTCATGTTCCGAATCAGAGTTCTGTTCATTGATTAGTAAGTAAATTTTGTAAAACAGGAAGTGCTCTTGGCAAGAAACAGACAACTACATACAGAACTCACATAAGAGACTCTGGATAACATTAGACATGCTCTGGAAATGTCTCCTAGAAAATCAGATTAACATCCTTCTCAACAAATGGGAATCTCATATGACTGAATGATTACAAAGTTACTAAAGTTAAAGCCAGTAAAATTACGGTAGGACAAGAACTTAAACTAGCTAAGCCCCTGCAAAAAGGTTGTGGATTTGTGAATAGATTTTCAATAGACTGCATGGCAAAGAAATTGACAATCTAATTTTCTTTCTAGACAAATCATAGTTCTACATAAGTGGGTATGTTGATTCACAAAATAACCATTATTAGAGTTCTGGAAAGCCTACCCTAAGAACCCCTGAATGATTAAAAGAATAGTAGTGTAGTGCAAATTACTGGTGAGAGAATAATAGGCCCTGTGTTTTTCTCATTAACAGTAGGAGGTATGTGGAAAACATTTTGTGGCCTTCTTATGGCCAGATGAGAGAGAACATGCTTTTGTCACCTATAAATAGGATTCTGAGATGGTAGATACAGCCAATTTCTCATTAGAGGAAATTCATGACGTGCTTCAAGAGTTATTACTGACAACATTTGGCTCCCTCATTGTTCAAATTTAACTACCCTACAATCTTTATCTCTGGAGGCATTGAAAGAGAGTGTGGAAAACCAATTAATACATCTTGAACTAAATAACATTCTCCAAGAAATAGCTGCCATTTTTCAGAAGGAACTACAAAGTGTAATGAGCAATTTCCTAAGCTTGAACAAAAAAGGGAATCAGTTCAAACATCTTCTTGCTTAAAAATATATATAAATAATTTACTGTTCTTTTAAAGTGTTTCTGTTTTGTGTTAGAAACAACATTTGATTCAGGTAAATTGATGGAAATAATCATTTCCTCCACACTAGCTGTGTGTAGGCTAAGGTTTGAATGAGTACTGAACTACTGAATTAAATGTAATGCAGATTTCCTGCCACAGGCACCACTGGCCAGCTTTGTTGGCCAACCACATGCTGCAAAGTCAATTGCATGAAGGATTGCTCACTCCATATATGTAAATTAAGTTTAGATTTGTTAATATAACAGGTAGATACAATGTTTTAAAATACAATTACTCGCCATATACACAAACATAATTTTCTGATAAACCACAATAATGAAAAGTTAAGCTTCAGTGTTAAGCTGTATGAATGAAAATCTTCCGATAAAAATTATAGTTAATTTTAAAACTTTTCTTCATTTGAATGAAGAGCTCAAATAATAATGGATATTTATTATTAGGTACATGCATCTTATGCTTTCTACTTATTTTGTATTTTGAAATAAATATTGCATATTTTTACAATACACCAAAAGGGTTGTGGATAGGACACAGCATCAGAAAAAAATATGGGTCAATAGAGAAGGAAGTACTTGACTGGAATCCGCAAGGAGCACGAAAAAT
The DNA here is from genome assembly GCA_030765055.1 of Mantis religiosa. NCBI lineage: Eukaryota > Metazoa > Arthropoda > Insecta > Mantodea > Mantidae > Mantis > Mantis religiosa. The sequence continues at coordinate 133,817,779 of CM060957.1, forward strand.
AGGTCGCCCATGGATAACATGGAAAAGAACGGTTGTAGGAGAAGTGACAGAAAAAGGGAAAACTTTGGCAGAAGTCAAGGCCATTGCAAGGAGTAGAGAAGAATGGAAACGTTTCATGGATGCCCTGTGCCCCAAAAGGTACAAGAGGAATTAAGTCAAGTTAAGTCAAAAGGGTTGAATTTCAGAAATTTTAATCCTAAAGTAACCAAACAATCAACATTTCTTATTGATTTTGCGAATAAATATATTTTAATGACATTAAATTTTAGTGTGCAGACATTCACAGCATTCAAGTTCCAGCATGCGCAAGAGCATGCTGGAATTGCTCATAAGCAATTTCTCTTGTAGTTATCATTTTTGGAGCTATTTATTATTTAAATTCCTCCTCCTGGTATAAATGTTTAATAACTACTTTGAAATTCTTAAAAGAGATTTTTGAGATGATGATAAAAAGTTATTGCTCTGAAAATTTTTCTAAAACAAAATTTTCAAATATGTTTCAGAAATTGTTTTCATTAATGAAGATAAAAAGCATGTTTATATTTATGAAGAAAATGAGTTGGGGTCAAAACATATTTTTGTATCTTGAAGCCATTATGGGCAGCGCTGTGGCCGAGCAGTTAGATTACTCGACTCTCATCAAGGCGACCACAAAGTGAGATTTGTGGTGGACAACACGGCACAGGGGTGGGTTTTCTCTGGGATCTCGGGTTTCCTCCACCATCATTCAACCAATTGCTCCATTATCATCTTTCCTATTATTCATTTTTCCCTCATTCCCTTCTCTCATTGTATCCACCAGATATGAAGTTTTCTGTGTGTGTTTCTTTCCTATATATGCCAAATTCTAATTTTATGTACTTTCTGATTAGCTTCAAGTGTAAGAATGGGATTTTGTTTTTATCTTTTTCTACGGAAAATTTTATTGTGGTATTCTGTAAATAAAGTAGTCCTAATGCATCACCCACCTCATTTACCATTGCCCAGATGTCATCCACATATCTATACACATGTTTGAAAATTAGTGGGAATGTCTTTGTGATATGGGCTTCCAAGAAGCTCATGAAAAAGTCTGCAGGAATGGGGATAATGAGTTGCCCTCTGATTTCGGTTTGAAAAATTTGTCATTGAATGCAAAAAAGGCCTGTTTAATGCAGATGTTTGTTAACTGAAGGTATTCCTCTATGACATAACTCTTCAATTTTGACACTCCATTTAAAGGGAACCTAAACCCCAAGTTCATCAGGATACCAACAGAGATGCCCCTAATCCCCTCTAAGGAGTTTAACAAATAAAAATTCAACAGTTGACATTAGCTGAGGACGTTATAAAGGTCCTAACACACTGCATTCTAGGTAAAAACTAGCATTATATGGAGCATGGAGTACTAGTTCAACTCAACATTTTATTAAATCTCGAAATTTTACTGTATTGGAATACTACAGTGAAGTGAAACAAAAATTATAGATGAGTCAATTTTTTACACCTCAGCTTCACTTACATACTTGTACTGAGGACTTTTTTTTTTAATTTACGTCTGCCCCAACGTTAAGTTATATCGGACGGTGAATGAATTGCGTGAAATGATGCTCAAATGAGTCCAGGGTCCATGGAGCTTAGAGTTACCTGACATTCTTCTTGAAGGATAAGGGAAAACCCCTGAAAAAACATTATCTAACTCACCCTGACCGAGATTAGAACTCGGGACCTCTTGAACGTGAGGCAGACATGCTACCATCTACGCTACCGAGGTGGGCTATACTGAGGACATTTTTCACGAACTATTGTTTGCATCATCAGCTGTATTGTGACTAAAGCTTGATCCAGTGGTGTGGGTAGTTCTAGAGTTGCTGCTGCCATCTGTTGATTTTGTGATGAATTTAAATGTCAGGTTGTCTTCTGGCGGGATTTTGGTTGGTTTTTATGCTTTTCTGTGTATATTTTCTCCCAGGTGACGAGTTCCCTACGTTTTTGTACGTATTTGAGTAATTTGATGCTATCTTCAATCTCATGATTTTCAGTCCAGAAATGAGCTGCTATTGCACACTTATTAATATTTTTGTATCTTAGGTGCCTGAAATGTTCTTTCTTCTTAGTGCCTATGTTTATTTTTGTCCTTCCTATGTAAATTTTTTCATAGTCTTTTACACTTTAAATTGTAAATGCCTGATTTTTCTTCTGGTTTTATCTTATCTGTATTGTTGCTGTTAAGTAGGTTTTTAATGTTGTAATTTTTTTTTTATTCCACTGCTATGTTATATTTCTTAAATATTTTTTGGAACTTTTCTGTGGCCCAGGGGTGGTATGTGAATTTAGCAAATATCTAGTTTGTTGTTTCATTGGTGAAAGAGCTGTGATCTGTTTTAACTTTTTTTTTTTTTTTTTTAAGTTTTGAAGAAAGAAAGTTTAGGAAGTAAGAATATTTCAGGCATCTAAGATACAAAAATATTGATAAGTCCACAATAGCAGCTCATTTCTGGTCTAAAAATCATGAGATTGAAGACTTTTATTGAAGTATCCTTATTTTATTGAAGTAGCCTTCTTATTATAGAAGAATACTAGCAGTATTAAACATCAGTTTAGGAATGCATTTGGTGAATACGCCCAATCTACAAAAATACTATTACAGTTTGAGCAATCCTTGAAGAAGAGCCATGGACATCTTACGAATTTACTTGAGCAACATTAGACATTGGTAACAGTCAAATCCAAAATATTTTTCATCAACAGTTAGACATGAGAAAACATTGTTGTCAATGGATTCCATTGACACCAAAGTACTAAAATATGTACAAAAACTTAGGGAGCTATTTCATGTAGGAGAAAATATACATAAAAAAGCATAAAAACCAACTAATGAACAACAAAATCCCGCCAGAAGACAACCCCACATTTAAATTCATCTCATAATCAACAGATGACAGCAGCAACTCCAGAACTACCCAAAACACTGGATCAAGCTTTAGTCGCAACAGAGCTGATGATGCAAACAATAGTTTGCGAAACATATCCTCACTATAGGTACATAAGTGAAGCTGATGTGTAAAAAATATGACTCATCTATAATTTAATACATAATAATTTAATAAATTAAATTCCTCCAAACACATAAAACCAACTACAAATAGTTTCTGACATTAAATCTGTTTATATTTGACCACTACTTTCTTATATCTTGAGTTGATTGTCATACATTTCTTATTTGCTCTCATAATCACTTGCTTTAATATCATCAGTTAAAGATTTTGTGTTCACCCATAAATGAATCTGAGTAGAGAACTCTTGCACGATATAATTTTTTACAATCTATCATTAATGCCTAAACAATGTGAACATCAGTTTAGGAATGCCTTTGGTGAATAAGCCCAATCTACGAAAATACTATTACAGTTTGAGCAATCCTTGAAGAAGAGCCACGGACATCTTACGAATTTACTTGAGCAACATCAGACATTGGTAACAGCCAAATCCATAATATTTTGCATCAACAGTTAGACATGTGAAAACTTTGTTGTCAATGGATTCCATATAAACTGACTCCTGGTCTAAAACAATGCACTGATTGGTACAGAAAAGCTCTGGAAAAAACCCAAAGCAGTGCTTCAAATTTGATTTGGAATTGGAATACTATTACTGGTGTTGGATCTTGAATATATGACTATGATCCTGAAAAGAGAGTGAATCAGTCAATGGGTCTATGGGACAGAAACCTAAGTTTACACAAGTCTGGCAAATTACAATGCTGGTAAGAAGATGGTTTTAAATATTACAAGCAGATGCATTATTAACAGTGAAGTATTCTTCATTTTTGATTTACAAATTTTGGCGGAGATATGTTGATGTTTTTGCTATAATTCCGGAAAAACTTAAAGAAGATTCTCTAAAATTACTAAACCTGCAAGATAATCATATCCAGTTTACAATGGAAGTAGAAAGAGACAACACCCTACCCTTTTTGGACCTCAAGATAACTAGAAATCATCATGGTGTAGATTTTGGAATATACAGGAAGCCCACACACATAGACAATTACATAAAGAAAAATGAATACAACCCAGTTTTACATCAACTAGCTGCCTTTAGAAGTCTAATTAACCGGCTATACAACATCCCACTGAGCAAGGAGAAGTTTTTGAAAGGACAACAACGAATCTTCAAAAGACTAAACTTAAAACTAGCACCAAAAAACAAATTCAGTCTTAAGAACCTGCTAAATAAACCACTAAAAAATACAGTCCCCAACACTTTGAAATCAGGAATTTATCAGATAAACTGTGAAACCGGTGATAAAAGCTACATAGGAAAAACTAAGAGAAACTTGTTAACCAGGCAAAAAGAACACCAGAGGAACATAAAGTTGAAACAAACAGAAAAATCAGCAGTGTCACACAATTTTGGACAGAAAACCACAACATTGGCCATAACATAAAACTGTTAAAATCTTTAAGTACATCCATAGAATTGGATATTTGGGAAAAAATATTCATAAAAAAAACCGGGATAAAGTTATAAATTTTGAAATCCCGGTATTAAATGAAGTAATAAAACTTAGTGCCCCTAACACCAGATGGCAGAGGGATTGGAGCACCGTAGTAATGGAGGAAGAAGAATGTTCATTTAGTCATCAAACAGCTGAGGATGAGATCGAATGATCTTGAAAACATTTCGATTATACAACATAGTAAGTGAAGTTGAGTGTAAACATAGTGACTCATTAACCAAACTCAAAAAAAGATGGTTGTTTGCCCCCCCCCCCTAAAACAGTCCATATTGCTACTACAGCATTAGAAGATAGATGTACTGATTACTGACAATTGGTACACAAATATAAGTGCCTCAGAAAGAGGAAGATCATTGCTCTAAGGACTGGTCTCATCAAATGCAGAAATGTACTGATGTTAAAGGAAAATATTTTGAATAACGATAAAATCATTTAAAATTTAATGCTTGCTTGATTTTCTAACATGTCCAGTGTTGATATTAAGTTCTTGAAAATTGTGTTGAAACTGTGGTTTAAACTAGGACAATAAGTGAATTTCATAAATTGTTGACATGTGAGTTTTGTGTACAGAGTGTACTGTTTTTTCCAATGTTCTTTGTTTTCTAAATTTTGAAATCTTGTTAAGCAGTATGTTGGGTTTGAATCCATTGTTTTACTAAAGAACAAATGTAGGCATATTCCTGCTGATAATCTTCTTTGCTCAGAGGCATGTTGACCAATCTGTAAGCGAGACGTTGAGAGTGTTAGTAAGGTTTCTGTTACTCTTGTTACATTTCTGTTTCCTGGTCATTTTCAGGATTAAGTACAGAAGAGGCACACCATGGTGTAATTCAAGTATGAATTGAATGAATTTGTTCTGCAGATTTAGTAGTTTGAGGATGTCTAGTTTTATGGGTGTAATTGCAAAAACATTAACACACCTGAACCAAGCTTTGAAGATCTGCAGAAAGTATTTTGTGATGAGTATATCAAAATGATTCATGAAGAGTCCTGCAGGAAACTGTAACAGTGGTTTCCATGGCAGGCCAGATGTTTGTAGAAGTTGTTAAAATGAAAACAGTTTTGTTGAACATATAGATCTATGACATAGTAGTCCTCTATTTCTTCTTGTGGGATTCTAATGTCCTTAAACACATACTCGTATTAACAGCATGAAGAGTTTCTGCAGGGGTGTATAAAGGAAGAGAGAACGGACAATGAATGAAGCCACCGAGTATCCAATGTTGATTTTGATATATTTCATGTTTTCTAGTACACTGAAAGAGTTTTTAAAAATTCTGCTTTCAAATTTTGAGAAAGAATTGATTTGTGACAAACCATTTTAACAATTAAGCAGGAGAGTCTATAACACAATTTACTATTGCCCTCATACCATTAATAGGTTTGTGTATCTTGGAGAACACATACAATCTCAAAAGAAGTGAATTATCAAATGGATTATCCTATCCTTTCTTGGAAGTGTTGAAAACAATGTTGTTATGATAAATTAACTTTAAAGAGAGTCGATTAAAGAAACTAAACAACACTTACTTTTAAATTTTTCCGGAACATGTCTCTGAGGCTTTGTCTTTAATCGACTCTCTTTAAAGTTAATGGATTATCTTTGCTGTTTATTTTGACTTATTAATGTTCTCTCAAATGCATAAATTAGAATTGTTCCCTTTAATCCTAAGACTGTTCTAGATATGTATTAATCACCAACATTTGGCTATAAAAATTATCTCTTTGAATAATTTTCTTGAAATAGTAATATTAGACATACCTAGTTCCGAAACTTGCATACGATATAACGTTGAAAGCCAAACCAGTATATGTGGTTCCCTTAGCAACCAATTAATAAAAATTTCTTCTGTGATGATTACATCTTTATCAGGTACCTGCAAACAAAATAAAAAATATCTGACTGTATTATAGATTTAAATGCATCCCATTTAAACAAGATAAATTTTGACAAGCAACCAATACATTCCAGAGGCATTAACGAGTAGCAGCAACTGGTTTAGCCTCTGACTGTTGAAACAAATTGCTATAGATGGGTGAGTTGACATAAAAATGTTCCAAAATGTATTATACTCATTTTCACAAAAAGCATTGTGTGTGCCATCCCTCTGCTTGTATGCACTGTCGACACTTTGGATAAAATTTCCGCTGACTCAGTGCTGTTCAACTTAAAAATTTACTGACGTTTCATTAGATATCCTTTGCTTCAACTTCCTTAGTCTGAAGGATTGAGTAGCATACCCTGAAAAGCCTGCATCTGTAGCATAGGTGGAAGCATGTCTGTCTCACATTCAAGAGGTCCCAAGTTTGAATCTCAGACAGGGTGAGTTACCTAGATAAGTTTTTTTTTTTTTTTTTTTTTTTCCCAGGAGTTTTCCCTTATTCCAAAAGATGATTGTTGGGTAACTGTAAGTTCTGTGGACCCTGAACTCATTTGAGCATCCACCCCGCCAAACCCCAGAATCACAAATATACTTACCCTGGAGAATGCAATCTCATCCTTCACTTCCCACGTGATGCAAATAGCCAAAAACCTGACAGTCCATGCCCCAGCTCCCCTTCATCCTGATGTACTCCATTTGGACATAATCCTTCTAATCCACCGATCCTGGGTGGTGCAGAAATTATATCGTCACCACACGCCACATAATCGAGTGCTCCTAAGACGTTTACCTCGAGAGGTCATTGTCCGACTGCGTGAGCACAAGGTGCAAGCTTGGGAGGACAAAATGGCCAGCTTGCGCGTCGAAGATGGTGACGTGTGGAGGATAGCTAAAGCCCTCAAAAACTGCATAGGTCAATACACCTCCCCCATCCATGGCCTGGCCTATAAACCCCAAGCCAAAGCCAATGCTTTGGCTGACTATCTCGAACATACTTTGCATCCAAGAGATGACACCCAGGACGACGATCTTTTCTAAATGCATCCGCCGGGAGGTGTATCGTTTCTTACGCCACCCTCCTGAGGATGTGAAAAGACTCCTAACCATCCGACCTAGTGAAGGCCAAGGCGTACTCCAAAGTCTAAAACCCAAAAAGGCAGTGAACCTGGATGGGCTGACACCCCTCATGCTCCACCATCTTCACTTTAATGTGGTTCTCTTCCTAACTAGGATTTTCAATATGTGTCTTACCCTAGGGTATTTTCCACGAGAGTGGAGGGAGGCTCAGGTGATATGCATATTGAAACCTGGGAAGAATCCGGTACATCCTTCCAGCTACCGCTCCATTAGCTTCCTTTCCTCCCTCTCGAAAGTTTCCGAGAGGTTGATTCTCACCCGTTTGTCCCCAATACTGGGAGACATTCAAGCCATTCCCGCCCACCAGTTTGGATTTCGTCCTGGGCACTCGACAGTCCAGCAGTTGCTGCATGTGGTGGAGACCGCTGCCCTAGGTTTCCAGGAAGGTGCCTTCACAGCTGCAGTTTCATTGGACGTCAAGAAGGCCTTCTCTACGACATGGCATGCCGGGCTCCTATACAAACTGATCCATCTGGGGCTCCCAACACAGGTGATCAACATCATACACAGCTGCCTACAACAAGGCACCTTCCAAGTCACAGTCGCAGGGAAAACATCAACACTAAGACCACTAAGAGGCAGAGTTTCTGAAGGCTCTCTACTATCTCCCACCTTATTCAATGTCTTTATGGCAGATTTCCCACAGAGCCACAAGTCGAAATGGCACAATATGCTGACGACGTGCTTCTGTTTTGCAAAGATAAAAAAATCATCAGAGCCTTCAACCCCTTACAGACACATCCGCCTCACACAACAGTGGTGTCGGCATTGGTGGATGTCCATTAACCCGGACAAAAGCCATGCCATACTTTTTACAAGCGCCACACACCGGCAGACTACCCCAACTTGAGCTTCCGAGGCCAAAGGATAGAGTTGTCTAACTCCGTCCAGGACCTTGAAGTAAAATTGAACAGAGTTTTAACTTTTCACCAGCACATCAGGGACCTCTCGGTAAGGGTGCAGGGAGCAATAGCTTCCCTGTATCCAATGCTGGGTTCAAGCTTGATTACGGTTGGTCTGAAGTTGTATCTCTTCCGAGCGCTGGTAATTCCGGTGATGCTACATGCCTGCGAGATCTGGGGCATTGTCGCAGATAGCTGACTGGCATGGCTTCAACATGCACAGAATAGAGGACTACAGTCTATATATTCTGTGGGTTGCTATTTTCCTACCAGGTTGCTTCATGAAGCCTTGGGTCTTCCTTAGTGGAGGATGAAATTAGGTGTCGGGCTTCAAAATTCTATGATCCTTTACTTAGACATAGAAGTGCCCTTGTTAGATCATTGGGATGACACCACTAGATGCCATTCCAGGCTGTTCCGGGTACCTCGAAACAATTCCTACCTAAAAACCCACAACCCATCCTACAACATCCCAAAAAGAAAAACCCTACCTGAGGTAAAACCCTAACGGGTGGGCATGCAGCAAAAACCTTCTGGCTTTATACAGCCAGCCAGCACTTCGGTCAGTTGGTCATTTGAGCATTATTTCATCCATTTCATTCTTAATTCAATATGACTTAACAATGGAGGATTTTTTTAAAAAAAAAAAAAAATAAATAAATAAATAAAAACATACCTTTTGCTATGAAATTGCATTCATTTCTGGAGATAAGCTGTGCTACTTAATGGAAATTCTATATGCAGTAGAAAGCAAACAGAGATAACACTTCCAGCATCTTCTGCAAGAGTTGTAACAGTTGCAATATGATACTAACCAGATATGTTCCTTGTACAAATTTTTTATTCACTGATACAGGGTTCTTTATTTAAATCTAACGGTGCACTGCATTTCACCTGTGCACGATTGGGTGTGCCAGTCAGCTTTACACCTGCATAAACACAGTGCGTCAAGCATGCATAACACTCTCACCTTATAGAAGATGCTGAAAATGTTGTCCACCCTTGGCTAATCAAGCATTATATCGAGAGAACACATTCTGATTCACACGATTAAGTTGGGCCACTGTAATGTTTCCGATTTAATTTCTAATATTTTGTTTTAGTTCTTTCAATGTATGAGGATTTGTCCTGTAAACTTTCTGTTTCAGTTTACCCAACTAGTAAAAATCACACACAGTTAGATAAGGGAAACGAGGGAGCCATAGGCCACCACTAATCACTTTATCTTTAAACACTTCCCTAATTTTAGTCATGGACTCTTCTGCTGTATGGGCAGTAGCACAATCTTGTTGAGACCACACATATGATTTCTATTCTTTCAGTTCATAATAAAATGGGATTAAAATGTCATTTCGGTACCTCTCTGCATTTAAGTCTGCTCAGAGAATATTGGACTGATTATGCTAACAGCACACCAAACTCCAACTTTCTGATAATGAGGGATTTCTTAAACATGATGTGGATTTTTAGAAGACCAGTACTGACTGTTATGAGTGCTGACATGACCGCTGAGATGGAACCAAGCCTCATTGGAAAAGAACAGAAGCTGTGGATCAATTAAACCATCATTCACTGATGAAAGAAAGCATTCACAGTTTCTTTATAATCTTGTGAATTGTAAACCTGGAAGGAGACAGTTCACCAGAGAACTTTTGAACATACTTATACTCTGTGTGAACATGGCTTGGTGATTCTCACTTACAATAACTTTTACACACGACAATGCATTATTCTAGAGTCAAGTATGCATGTTCATGTTGGTGGCCAGTACAATAGTACTGAGTGGAGTGCATACTGCTAGCTCCCATGCACCATGGCAGCCGGTAGTGAGGAATTCAGCAAGGTTGCAGGACAGACTAAATGCTGTGTGTTTCGTTAGGTTTTAATAAAGAACCCTGTATTGTACCTGTGTTGTATAAGTAACGTCAACACTATGTCTACTGGGAAAAATTAAATATAGAACCATTAATATTTCACAAACAGCTACTGATATAATTTTTCAGTTGTACATTTCATATAAATAAGGTTCTCTATCATAGTACAAAACCAATTATTGCATTCAAGCTATATCATTACCTCATAAAAATTAGTGTTGTCCTTGATTTCTGGAGTATTGCATTATGATACTTTGCAAATAGAAGAGAAAAGCATAAGTGTGTGGTAATAACACATCATTAAAGTTGTAACACAAGCACAAATACAGCTGAACCTGCTTTATACATAATCCAGTTTTACCTAAATCCTATTCATACGTTAATATTTGCAGGTCCCAGAAAAAATGTAATTTAGAAACGTGTTAATTGAATCTTATTAATACATAATTTGCAATTATAAGTATTACATTTCAGTGAAATACAACTGAGTTATATGTAATTAAATGGGCATATGGCATATACCATCTTAAAAGAAACTGTTGTTGTTGTTTTCAAATGCTAGGCTTTGGCAATGAAGCCATTAGCTCTCTTGCTCTCCAACATTTCTGTGTAGTGGGTCCGGCAGGTAGGGCTTCACAGGTTAAAAGATGTTCTTCAGTCATTTCCTCTTCTTTGTTGCACAGAGGACAATTTGGACTTGTATAAATTCCTATTCTGTGTTTGGCCAAATAATCATGTTCCGTAAGTAATCTAAAATTTGGTACTGCAGCTTTACATGGGATTTCTGGAATAATTTCTGGATTTTTAATTAAAATGTTCCATTTTTTTATCTTTGGCTTTGTTAGATATTGATTGGTTTTATTTGCTTTTATATTTTTTTAATTAATCTTTTTATGGATGTAAAGGGTAAGTTTTTACTTTTGTTCTGAATTAAATTTGTACCTTTTTTGGCAAAGCCTTTTTTTAAAACTCCTCCCGGCCAGGTCCGATGGAACCATTAACCAAAGACAGGTGTGGCCCTCCAGACATACTGGGGGTTAAAGTGAGTGGATGATGTAACCACCATTACAAGCAAAAAATCGGTGTCCACTTAAAAAACAGTTACATTTATGCTACTTAAAACATGACAAGTCCTTCAGATAAATTTTCTTAAAAGAAACTTGAAATGCATTTTCCTTATTGCTGGTGACAAAATCACAAGTTGAGCAGGCTGCTTTCGGCAATGGAAACAAAAAACAAAGATGTTAGCCCATATATGTCTTTTGGCATCAACAGTGTCGTAGCAACAAATAAGAAGTAAAGATAATTATCGGTTAAATTTTAGATGAGTCGTATTTTTTACACCATCTGCTTCACTTTCGTACCTATTTTGAGGACATGTTTCGCAAATCATCGTTTGCATCTACGGCTCTTATGCGACTCGCTTCACTGTGGTGTTCCAATACAGTTAAATCTCGATATAATTATCGGTATCTGGTGTTTATTCTTGAACAGTGGTTTTCTTTTTCAGTTTTCTGTTTCTTTTAATCAGCCATGAAGAAAATAAAAGGGATATGCCATACGCTAGATTAGAAAGTAAAATTTACAGGAGAGGTTGCACTTAATTGCCAGAAAACCAAAACTGCTTCCAACTTAGGCGATATAATTATCGGTATCTGGTGTTTATTCTTGAACAGTGGTTTTCTTTTTCAGTTTTCTGTTTCTTTTAATCAGCCATGGAGAAAATAAAAGGGATATGCCGTACGCTAGATTAGAAAGTAAAATTTACAGGAGAGGTTGCACTTAATTGCCAGAAAACCAAAACTGCTTCCAACTTAGGAATTGCTTATACATGTTATGTATAGTCATCAGCGAGAGAAAAACCCAGAAGAAAACTTATCCAGATAACTCACCCTAACCCAGATTCCAACTCAGGACCTCTTGAACACTACATTAGTGTGAAAAGTTGTAGTGAGAAAGCTCTAAGTTTATTAATATGTTTTGTAAAATGAGTTGTATGCATTTAATGCAAGAAAAGTGAAACAAGCCAAATTAACTGAATACCTTAAAGCAACATTAATTTCTAAATAATCTTTGCTTCGCACATAACTTTATACATGCAAATCCACTGTACTACTTTTAAAAAATGATGCATTATCAAAACCTTGTTTGTATGTACTTCTGAGTTATAAGTAATCTTTCCTTTTCCTCTTGATATATACATAATCAGATTCACCTTTATTCATAATCCTCTACATTAATTAGCATACTCAGGAGTTTAATGCATACCTTAATACAAAAATCCTCCATTACTGAACCAACCAAATGTGACCCAAAGGATATACTCTCAGAGAGGTATTCTGCAATTTGAGCTAAATTTCTCACCAAAATCTCTAGCTCCTTTATTGTTATGCACTGCTTAGAGTCTGTCAATTGATTAAAGAGATAAAGGTATTTTTCTTGAAGTCCTGCACAACTAAGTACTGCAAGAGCAACTTTGGCTGAGAACAGCTGCAATCTTCGACTTTGGTCTCTGAAAGAAACATAAAAACAGGAAATTATTACATTATTTAAGTTAATTGATAGAACAATTTCTTTCTTGGAAGTGTTGAAAACAGTGTTGTTATAATAAATTAAATTTAAAGGGAGTCGATTAATGACACAAAAGTAAGTGTTGTTTAGTGTCATTAATCGACTCCCTTTAAATTTAATTGATGGAAGTTAATCATTTCTCCACACTAGCTGTTTATAAGCTATGGCTTTTAAGGTTTCTTCCCGGCCATGGCATTGGCATTGAATTTTTCAAGTTGACTCTATCTATTCAATTATTACAGTGTTTTTAGCTTTAATTTACATCATTACTTTGACAATACATGTATATTACCTGCAATATATTTTATGTAACAAATTCATCATAGTTTCTGTATTTATATCTACATCATATTGTGACATATTTTCCTTTTTTGCAGCAAAAAAGATATCAAAAAGGACTGCCTCAAGTTTGCTGGCCTCCAGCTCTGAATGATTTTCTGCTTTGAGCAAATGATGTCTAGTGAGTACACCTACTATCAGCGGAAGACGAACATTGTCCACTGGAAATACAAAAACATAAATCCAGTTAAAGCATTAAAGTACTTGAGACCTCAACAAACGAACTATAATATTTAATTATAATATTTCTCTAAGAGAACTGTAATAATACTAAAAAATAACAATGAAAGGATCTAACACTCAAACTTCACTACTGTGATGAATTAGCTGTGAATCATCTGCTGTGATTCTTTGTTGAGTTACTTGATGTAGACGCACATGCTGCAACTGGAGATGGGATCATTAAATCTATCCTTAAAATCTAAAAATCATGCTGATTCTGTATATACTAAAATTAGTAAAGGGCTCTTTATTCTGGAAGTTCTTAAAGGAAATCTAAACCTGGAATGCTTTCTGATAGTATATTATGTGCAACTCTACAGCCATCTCAGTTATGAAACAATTTTTTGAGAGTAGTAAATCTTCTGTACCTCTTATGGCATTCACAAAGTGTATATTTATTAAACCCTATTTCTTATCAATTTCTTACTTCATTACTGGCTTCCCTTCTTAAGCAAATTCTTCAGTAACTTTCTTCCATATGTTTCTTGGTCTTACTCCACCTCTTTTAGCCTGGGGAACTCAATCCAAAACTATTCTTTCCACTTTTTTCTGTCTCTCATTCAAAACCACTTTAATTTTTTCCCTATTCTTTTTTATTTTTTAATGTTATTTTCCAAAATTCTAAATTTCATATTCTATCTGGTCATCATCTTCTTATAGTTCCTCTTAAATTTGTTTAACATGTTGCACAACTACATAATAAGATGATATGTTAGATGTTGAAATTGGCAATAAGACAAAGGCACTGTTTGCTTTCTTTATTATATTCTTAACATTTTCAAGAGATCCACCATCCTTATAAATTAAATTAGCTAGATATTTAAATTCTTGAACAGGATCAATATTTTCACTATCCATAGTAATCTTGTTTGTTTCCTTGTTAAGTCTTTCATTAAGTCTTTTATCTGTAATGCTTACTTTGCACAGCATCAAAATTATGGAAGAGTAAGTAAACATTATCTGTTAACTCTTTTATTTAAATACATTTTGTTTTTAATTCTTGTTTCTTAGCTCTAAACCTGCAAGTTAAAACACATTTTCAATTACATAGAAAATGAAGCTAGCTTCAGTGAAGCAATAAATATTACAGAAATATAAATATTGTGGACAACAGAATTATTTGATGGACTGAAGATACAAGCAATCTGTTTGTGAAATCGATCTCCATTAGAAAGAAGAATTAACACCATTTTCTTAAGATAAGCGAAGTTTTTTGTTACAAGTATTTATATTTGTGTAGTCACATTTTCGGTATTTGTTCTTTCTTCTATTTTATTACAAGTTTCATTTGTTACCCAGTTTTCTTTTAACTATTTTTGTGACTTAATATTTTTTCACTTATTTCAGTTGACATTACTTTTGAATTTTTCTGTGTATCTTCTTTTCTAAGTTACTCCCCTCAGGTATATTTTGTAATAATTAAACCTAATCTTAAGTTCTATACTGAATTATTTTCATCAGTTTTCATTTTTAAGTACACTTAGGTTGCATTTTTTCCATTTACTGGAAGATATCTGAATTCAAACTTCCCCAACTTGCCACTTCTTTTATTTGCAATATAATTCACTGATTTTCTCCATAATCTGCTCACAGCGACATGCTCTATTTGAGTTTATGGTTTTTGATCAGGTGAAACCCACGTTACTCGATGATATTTTTCATGTCCAACTCTTTTTTTACAAGGTATCCTTGTACGATTTCAATTCGTCAATTATCACTGAAATGCGAATATGTCACTCATATCCTTTTCATCAGATAGGCAATGCAGATGAAACACCTGTATATTTTGACTTGCCAAACAATACAAAAATAAACATAAAAGGGGCGAAAAGTATCCTATTAAGGGGAACCACTAACAAGAAGGTTAGAATAACAGTGATGTTGACTTTTACGACCATTGGGGGTAAGTCACCCCCTTATGTGATTCTTAAGCAAAAAACTATGCCTAAGGAATATTTTCTGAGGGCATAGTGATTTGTTGCCAGAAAAAAGGTTGAATAATAACTGAGCTTATGTTTGACTGGCTGACTACTGTATGAAATTGCAGATATGGAGTACTGCTTGCTGTACCAGTGAGCCATGTTGGTTTTGGATGCTTTTAAATACTTTTAAGGTACTGACGTATAAAAGAAACTTTTCTGCAAAAGACAGATCTTATTGTAACACCTGGAGGCATGACTTCAAAACTACAGGTGCTAGATGTTGCAATAAAGAAACCTTTCAAAGACTCTTGGAAAACGATATTCATATTGGCACATGGAAACAGATCATCCCTTACACCATCTGGTAAGATTAAGAAGCCTTCAGTTACCCTTCTGTGCGAGTGAACTCTTGTTTCATTGTCCACCATATCATCAGAGTCCATCATCGAGGGGTTCAAGAACTGCTGCATATCAAATGAGCTAGATGGCACCTACATAATGCACTGTAGGAGAATGAAGAAAATAGTGAGAGTGATAATGATGAAGTGAATGGCAGTGATGAATGTAAATATTGGTGCAATAATGATATTTGTTTCCTGACTATATGCTATACCTCACATTAGGAAATAATATTTACATGATAGTAAGTGCAAGAAAATAAAGGTTTCTTCCCTTAATCTCAATGAGGCTTATTTTCGAGCATAAATTATTTTTGTTTTCATTTTCCCTCTTGAATATAAGGTGCGGCTTATTTTCAAGCCAATACAATAACAAGTTTGAGTAGTAAGATCCACTGCTACTTTTTAGCATTTTTTAGTTCTTCTTTTCTTACATTAGCATTCTGCTTATACTTACTATGCAATGCTCTCTGTAGTACTCGTAACTTAGCAGCAGCGCGATAGGCAGCATATTTTATTATGTTACATTCTTCCAATGACTGCTGAATTCTCTTCATATCTATTGCAGCATTCCTTTCTTTGCTATAATATAAATAACATTATATTCACTTCTACATAATAACGTGCTTTATGATATGCCGAGCAAGTAATTCATATGAAATAACTCAATAAAAGATACAAAAATACATTTAAACATATCCCAAAAAGTTACTTACATCAGTGTTGAGTTGGTAACATTTTCTTCTAGTAGTGACATTTCGCAGCAATCATATTTCCTGTCATTCACTGAAATAAAAATAAAAGTTTGTGATTCATCTACATGAGGTACACTAATGAGTACAAAAAGTGACTCTTTCTTCTAGTTTACAGGGCTTTTTATCTCTATTAAGGTTTCCATTATTTACATTTATCCAATCAAAACTTATTTCCAACTAACCATTATCACATTGTCTACGTATGTCTGGCTCGGAACATTTCCTTTTAAAAAAAAAAATTAAAATTAAAAATATGAAATCAGCAACAAACATGAACCAATGGACAATATGAACAATGTTAGACTTGGTCTAAGAAAAAGAAGCGGCCAGAAGAACCTCTATAAATGGATTCAAATCACATTTTAATAAATAGACATAACTAGTCCAATTGTCACTTGTAGAGGAAGGGGTGAAAGAATTACTTATGTTACTCAAACACACAGCCATGATATTTAGGTCAAACATACTTTTTCTACTAAACACTAGCGTGAGGAGAAACATTGCATTCCACCCAAAACTTGATATAGAGATTGCAGTGCACATAAATATTTTGTGTTCTCTGGACAATGTTGATTATTATTATTAAATTATTATTAATTATTATTTATTATTATTATTACTATTATTATTATTATTATTATTATTATTATTATTATTATTATTATTATTATTATTATTACTATTATTATGATCATAAAAGCATTTTTAGAAAAAGGTTCATGTGTGTGTTTCTATAAAGATAAAAAAAAATCAAAAAATAGTTTGAACTTTGTATTTATGTTCAACATCTTCTAAGGATGTTACATGGGTTTTCACCTCAACATATCCTTTGCAGGGAATACTTTTCGAAAATGTTGAAGCCCACCTCGGTAGCGTAGATGGTAGCATGTCTGCCTCAGGTTCAAGAGGTGCCAAGTTCGAATCTTGGTCGGGGTGAGTTACCTGGATAAGGTTTTCTCCAGGGTTTTCCCTTATCCTAAAAGAAAAATGTCGGGTTTTATTCTAAGCTCCATGGACACTGGGCTCATTTGAGCATCATTTCACTCATTCCATTCATCGTCCGATATGACAATGTTGAAGGATGTAAATTGCCACAAAAAATGCTGATTTTCTCAAAAATGGCTAATGATTTTGATTAAATTACCATATGTTTAAGAGATTTCAAGACAAATCAAATGTACATCTTGAATTTTCAGAAGTCTTCATTTTGAATGACTTTTGCAAAACTGGTAAACCATAAAAGATAAACTCTTACTACAGAAAATGTAGATTTCATTAAAACACACAATTTATTCAAACACTTTTTTTGTGTGGAATGAATCATTTCCAAGATATTTCTTGTTATAACTTGAATTTGCCAATACTTATACGTTTTTCAAATAGGAATACGTTATTAATGTTTGGTATCTCTTGTGCACACAGAACAGAATTCCCAAGTCTCCTTGCACTCTCCTTACCCTAATGACTATGAATAGTGAGAAACCTGTCACAACCATCCTTCACTACATAGTTAACAATAAGCACGACTGATTACTCTCCTTTCCAACTCCCGCTCTAATAATTTGTCAGACAACATAACAATACACCTCTAAACTTAAGACAAAGGTGGTGGTTTATTTCCTACAGTCACATGACTTTGAAACAAGAATTGTACTGGATCTTAACAGGAGAGTGAAAAGGATTTATGCTAGTGAAAGACATAAATTGAATGTAAAGCAGATCATGAAGGTGTGCAACATAGGCAAAACTCAAGTTCACAAGATTCTGAAAAAGAAAATGGAAATTGTTAAGTAATGGGAACATTGTGCTAATGGGAAAATAGAGAACTTACGAAAATTGAAAACCAGGATGAATAGTGTGGGAGAGGTTCGTTACTGTTAGGGCAAAAAAAAAATAACCACATATCATGGGCCGATGTTACAGGAACATGCTATAAAGGTAGGTGAAAGGATGGGCAAGACTGAAATCAAAGCATCTAATGGATAGTTGGAGAGTTTCCTCAAAAGACATCAGATACATTTTAACAAACTTTGTGGTGAACTGAATGATGTTAACTCTGAAACCATCGCTGACTGGAATGCTAAATTACCTTCAATAATCAAAGGATAGAAATCTAAAAACATAATAAATGGTGACAAGACAGGATTACTTTTCCATGCATTACCAAATAAACCAATGTGTTTAAAATTTGAGAAATGTTTGGAAGGAAATTGTCCAAGGAAAGATTGACTGTTTTCCTATATGGTTTTGTCAGGTGAAATGCAAAAACCCTTTCATTAAATGGAAATCTGTCTTTAAAGGAAATTTTCAAGAGTCCTGTTAGATTCTGCTGAAGACAGGTTTTATTGTATTATCACCCTCACCAGTGTCTACCCCAAACCCTACCACTATTATGCATCAATTTATGGTGCTGCATATTTAGACAGCCTCAAAATCTAATGACATAGTAGTAAAGTCAAGTGGAGACTGGGGTGGCCAAGAGCAAATTGAAAGTCTCAGCTAATGTTAGGTATATAGCTTTATGTGACCTACCAGTTGAAAGATTGTTGCACATAAGCAACATAGAGGTAACACCATAGACTCGAAAAATGTTATAAGGTTCTACTCTGTAAATGCACCTTGTCATTTAAAGAGGTCAGAAGTCAGATGTGGATGAGAAAGAATAGAAAGCATAATACATTACATTCAGTTGAACCAGCATTCAGACAGCACGTTAATTTACTTTTAATTATCATTGTGTTTTAATAATTTTAAAAGTGCAGATACATTTGTAGCAAATTATACTTCTTCATATACTTACCTTTTGATGGAAGAAAGAATGAAGGGTTGAAACAATATCAAGTGACTGCCAGTATACATAGGTATGTAACACAGCCAGTATGTAAACGACATCCTACAGTTAATGAGAGGCTGAGAGATCGAGAACCAAGAACTTCAGTCATATGTGGAGTCATATTGGAGACAACACTTTGAATGGAAACAAAACGAGGAAATAGTACCTATAAAAAGATCAACAGTTATGAGAGAAAAAAGAAACTATGGGTGAGTTTTCAAGGAAGTCAAGCAGAAATGGTTAAGGAAAGTAAACTAACAGCAAAGGCAAAGGACCAGGAAAAAATGTATTTTTTTAATGTTAATTGACGTCAGTTGCCAGGATCATACCAGCACCACAGGTGTGCGGGAATTTCATTCCATAGTTTTTTTACATGCCAGTAAGTATACTGCCTGGATCTGTTGCTGTTAAGCAAACTTCTAAACATCAGTTTGGGATGGATTTGAACCCGTAACCTTGAGAACATTAGGCCCAGCACCCAAACAACTGAGCCACCAAGACCAGCAAAGGAGCAAGAAGGATGAGAGAAAGGAGAAAGCAGAAATCACAGAAAAGAAAAGGAAAGGAAACAAATTAGAGCTACTGAAAGCCAAGGACCAATTTACCAGGTACAAGGCAGCCATTAAATGAAAGAAAATCACACTCAAATTATACTAAAGTTGCTCTAAGGTCTTACATAAATATATCTACAGACTCCATTCTAACATGTGGCAATGTAAACAAAAGCATTGTGAGTGATGTCAATGTCTGGTTCAGCTCTGTAACCTTTGCAGGAACAAAATGTAGTTTGCAATATTATTTTACAGATTTCTTATATTTATTGCAAAAAAATATAAAATGCTGCTCTATTACTAATTTAAAAGTGTCATGGTCTTAAATTGTATTGTGCTAATGAACTAAAAATTTGCCATAAGTATTACAATGAGTACATATTGCTCTTATACAGTTAAGCGGACAAGAATGTGTTAATATTCAGTTTGCACATCATGGCAATTTCATTCAGTACTGAAACATCTCGGAGGGAAACTGTTAAAAATTAATGAAAATATATTATATTGAATGTTTTTCAAAAGTTGTGCAAAAATTATCCTAGTAGTTAAGGAGAGAGTTCATCAGCAGAATTAACCAGCGTTTCAATGCCAAGTATCGTTTCACACAGAAAAATAGGCCCCTCTCAATGCCTGGAATTAGTCACTGAAAGGTCTAAAGGTGAAGCTATTAATTTCTTAAAAGGACTACTTGTTTTAAGAAGCAGTTTCTTTAATGAAACCAAGTCACCAACAAATACAAAAATACTAGCTGTAATATGATAAATTTTAGAAAAATGAATTTTCAAACTATTCTTCATGACATAGTCTTTCAGTTAGAAAGTAGAAAATTATTTTTATACATATCAGTAGAGAAAGCAATAAAATGTTAACTATTAGTACCTATAGCACCTTAGGTATGACAAAATGCAATCCTAGTATTGAAATTAACAATAAATCTACACGATAACACTATGCAAACAACAGTAAATAGTAAAATAATACTGTTCTTCTGGAAGTTGACAACATGCACATGTTCATCATGTGATCACTGTAACAGCAGATCCCAGCAGAGTAACACATTTTTGCTTTTTATTTACATTCTTATATAATCCTAGAATGCAGCCAGTATAAAAGTTTCGTATGATGTTTGGAACAAATAAATATTCCATTCTGTTCTGCAATTAACAATAACAAATTTCACAGCATAATTTAGCAGTAAAATATATGCTGGAAGGACCAGGTTGTAATCCAAAT
This sequence comes from Mantis religiosa, assembly GCA_030765055.1. Classification (NCBI taxonomy): domain Eukaryota; kingdom Metazoa; phylum Arthropoda; class Insecta; order Mantodea; family Mantidae; genus Mantis; species Mantis religiosa. Next base: position 133,838,900 of record CM060957.1, read on the forward strand.
GACAATATCTGTAACCAACTTGGAACAAAGAGTAATAAACTTCAAGATAATTGATTTCAATGTCAAAACATAAGCGGTAATTAAACCTTTATTTAATGTGAGAGGAACTGGGTTTGTTTCCCCACACATTTAATGTTTAAAAAAATGTTGATGAATATACTCAATTACCTTCAAATTAACCGAGAAAAACAGTTGCTTAAATAGCTTCATTACACATTAAGTTACAGGTGCATAGGGAATATCAATAGCAAGAAGTTTAAAAAGTAGTTCCTATATAATGACAATGAAATTGCACACTCTTTTCTCAACACTGAAAGAAGCAACTGAAGATTGACAGTACTTCAAAAATTGAAACAAATGAATTGAAAAATTCACACAATTTGTACTATATTTTCTCAATTCAGATCTCTGCAAAGGCAAAGGTTTATGAGTAAGTCATACCACTGCAAAATATTACATCTGTCACATAATTTCTGGTCGGACTGGTGAGGGGTATCTTGAATTGTGGCGTATCACATAATGGAAACTATGCTTTGCAAACCTGGTCTTCACGTGGCTAAGTTCATAATGTGATCTTTTCCAGTTTTGTAGTGTCAGTTAAGAAAAAATTATTTCCAGATTTCTTCTCCCTTAGACATGAACTCATTCATAATCATCTTCCAGTCGATTGTGGCAGGAAGTAAGAATTTTTTTAATTTAATCTCTTCTGTAGAAACTTGTTCTGTTGCCAAGACATTCAGTAGACATGAGAGAGTACACTTGGATATACAGGGTTTTATTTAGATAGAATGCTTTAATTTTCCAAAAATTTCAGAACCGTGGGGTGTTGCCACATATTTTTTTATTCTGTAAGTGGGTACAGGTGATACTTTTATATTAAAGAATTTGACTGCTGTTTATAATGTTTATTTTCTCAGGTGTTTAACATGATTTGCAATTCTACTACTTGTAATGATTCTATTGGAAACAAAAACAAAATAAAAAAATTAAAAAATTCAAACCAACACAAAATAACTCAGAAATCGTTGACACCACAATAAAAGTTATTTGAAGCAAATTGTGAGTTTTTAAGAGGTATAATTTTTGAACAGTACATTTTTGCATATCTCTTATCATTTAGCCGATATGTGAAATTGCTTCAAAGTGACAACTTCACAGCTATTCCTAGAAAAATCACAATATGCATGATGCATCTTATTTACCATGTAAATTCTTCTTATTCTCTAACTTCCCAAAATGTACCACTATTGTGGTGTTAGGGGATTCTTGTTCCTCTATCCCTTTTTTTTAAGGTCAGGCCTGAGGAACCAAAGCTTTGGATCCAATAGAGAACCAGGATAGGTAATCAGCCCAATACCTGGCGTGAAGGTGAAGGAAATGGATGACATATGACAAGATGAATGATAGGAAAGATAGAGCAATTGGTGTAATGCTGACGGGGGAAACTACAGGACCTGAAGAAAACCTGTTCCAGCGTCATGTTGTCCACCACAAATCTCACTTTGCGGTCGCCTGGGATTGAACCCGGGTCATTTTGGTGAGAGCGAAGTGGTCTAACCACTCAGCCATGGTGCAACCTATATTTATCATGTAAATATACATTTTAATTCCAATATTTAGAGCCGTTTCTGAAAAATCAAATAACCAAAAATTTACTATACTTAGAAAACCAAACATTAAAAGGTCTACAGGAGAAGAAAATCAAAATACTGAATGTTTTCTACCAGACAATTCATTACTAAATTTTTTTGTATTACTTCTTCTTTTGACGCCAATTTGTGTATCACCATTTTGGTTAAAGTACTTTTAGCGCATGCACACTTCTTCAATTGGCAATGCTCCAGCCACTTAGGCCAGGTTCTGAACACCGTTCTACAGGATAAGAAATATCTTTAAAATCTTTGAGCCCATCTTTGAAATGTGCAGATCTTAAATACACAAATGCGGTATTTATCTGATATTTTGGTACTAAGGTGTGCTGTTCCCTCTGAGTATGTGTGTGTGTGTGTGTGTGTGTGTGTGTGTGTGTGTGTGTGAGAGAGAGAGAGAGAGAGAGAGAGAGAGAGAGAGAGAGAGAGAGAGAGAGAGAGAGAGAGAGAGAGAGAGAGAGAGAGAGAGAGAGAGAGGGAGAGAGAGATGAGATGAGACTTCATTTCTTTTCTTTTATCTGGTGCCTCAAAACATTTATATTTCCAGTGAAAGCTCCTCATGGAATTTTTGGATGGAATGCAGTGATCTTACAGAAATGAGCATTTCCTATGTTGCTTAAATCAGTTTATTAAATGCTCCGGAACAAATCGCTTATCCTTTTAAACTATAAAGAACTACTAGTCCAAGAGTATTTTTACAAAGTAAAATTAAATGTGAAATTAGTTTATTCTTAATTAAAACTTATTTTGAGGCGTAAAAGAAGCATCAGGTTGGTACTTGCTGAATCATATGGTTATAATGTAATTTTTTTTGACAATGCTCTTATAACTACTATAAATATTACGTCCATTATTCTTATCTCATTATTACCAATTTGGGACTTAACGCTCAACGCGAGAATCCTTTATTTACGCACTGTGTATTGCCCACTCCATTTCAAGGTATCTGCCTTCTGTGAAGGCACGCCTACTTATTATACAAGAACAGGTAATTAAAACGAAAAGAAACATCCAAAAAAGTGCAAAAATTATGGTATCAATAAACTTACTCTCTTGTTAGGCTTTTTAGCGCACTTTACGCTAATATTAGTAATAAATTATCACCTTTACGAAAAACTTAAATTTCCACCAACGGTTTTGTTTATCTTTGGCGGTGTTTTCCCAGAGAGGCAAACTTCAAATATTCAAATAATCAATGAGAAAATTAAAAGTGTTACCAACTATGTTAGATATGTTGGAAACTGCTTTACAGCGGTTTTGAATGTCCGCTGTCCACTTTAAAAAATGAAAACGTTTCTGTATTTCACGAAAATTGCTTCGATTATTCAGAAGCCGGATTTACCATATGCTATGATTTCATTCACACGCAGTAAATATATATATATATATATATTTTTAATTTGTTCCATTTATACCCCGCATATAACTACAATGGCCATATCGGCGGCTGTTCTCCTTTGGAACACGTTGAAGGTGTTAACTCATAAACGTTAGGTTTTTTTTAATCATTAGATCACGCACATATTCACACTCTCATTCATACTTCCAGACTCTGAGGAAGATGAGGAATTATCTTGGTCGGAGAAAAGTCCCCACCCCGACCGCCGGGAATCGAACCCGGGACCCCCAGAATTTATGTTTTGCCAGTGCAATTATATCTCCATCATAGAATTATATCTGTATAAGGCCTGTATGGTGTTAGGAGAAATTTTACACTTTTTTGGTCCATTTAAAAATCGTGGAATATCAACATTTAAACTTATTATTTAAATATATAAATTACCTCGTTCTGTTTTTCTCTAGCATGTTTCTATGTTTAATGTTTATATATATATATATATATATATATATATATATATATATATATATATATATATATATATATATATCTTGTTTTGCAAAGAGATACCTTAAAGTTCTTTAAAACATTAAACATTAAACATTTGTTGTGAAAATATCTTAAATTCATTTGAATCAGTCGTTAGATCAATTTTTTAAGAAAATAAAAAAATTATGAAATTATTTCGTGTAATGTGTAGTTTAGAGTAAAAGTTTTGAGTTCTTAAAAATACACTACCCATTTCCTAGAGATATTTTCCTATCAAATCTTCCTGTTAATTCAGATAATCATTTGCCCACATTACCTTATTATTAAGTCATTGCACCAGTATTAGGCTTTAAACAATAGTAAAATATTTTAAAATATGGTCGGTATATAACGGCCTTGAAAGTTCGTTCTCTTAAGCATGATCAAGATATAAATGAATACTCACCCTGACAAATGACATGGAATGTGTCATTCCAGCGACGTAATTTCTTTATATAACGATGTGAACAAAGCGGGAAAATGCATTACTGCGCCAGCGACAGATTGGATGAATGATCACGCTATTTGATCCAACAGGTAGGCAAACCTGGGCTGTCAACGAACTACTACGTAAAGTTTTGCTTTGCCGTTTTCGATGTTTGAGTAGCTTCTGAAATAGCACTTTTACGTTAGGATTAAATGCAAACGTGTATGTATTGTATAGTATATTTCTCATTTTGTATGTTACATAGTGACTGAATGATTTTAACAGTGGTTAGACCGCTTGGCTCTCATCAAGGCGGTCCGGGTTCGATCCCAGGCGACTGCAAAATGAGATTTGTGGACAACACGGCTCTGGGTCGGGTTTTCTCCGGGAACTACGGTTTTCCCCGCCATCTCATTCCACCGGTGCTCCATCTTCATCTCATGTAATATCAGTGTCACCGCCTGCGGTGCCGTATTTAGTAAAAGCGGGCGTTAAACACTACACATTTTTTGAATGGTTTTAACTATTGCAGGGAGACTGCTCAAATATTTGATTTTTTCACAGAGACCCCCCTCATTTATAAATTTAAAGTTAAGGTATGGGGTCTTTCTGCCGAATAATAGTGCTAAATAATTGCGTGTAGCCACTTCGGTAATGATTTGAAAGTTACTGGCATACAACTGAACAAAAATATTTTAGCTACCTAATTGGAATCTGACAACGGACGATTTTCTTTCAATCCGTCCTCCTTCTCTTTCCCCTTCATCGTCGATACTGTTTGCCTAGTTTGGATTTATAAACTGCCTATCCCCAGTAGCTTCACACAAGCCGTTAGAATTCCAAAAGTTCGTTTCTTTATTCCTGCATATGCTTTATGCATATTGCTTTTGCTTCAAATCTGTAGCAAAATCTAGCTAATGCTATATATATATATATATATATATATATATATATATATATATATATATATATATATAATACTATCTAGCAATTGCTTTTGCTTTAGCAAAAGCTAGATCACGTAGGCCAGGTTAAGCAACAGCTATGACGAGTAGCAATTGCTAGAAATGGTATGCATAACACCTAGGAATTGCTTTTGCTTCATAGCAATTGCTATGAAAAACTGAAGTCTGCCTCAATGCTGACTTCGTTAGCATAGCAAAAGGTTTATCGGACGCAGAAATGGCTGCGTTTATCAATATTCGGGAAAGAAAGGTCTACAGACAAAGAAGGAAACCCGAAGAACGGGATTTCAAAAAGTTATATAGATTTAGCAGTGAAGATGTTACGTGGTTAAGTGATCATTTTGTGGGAGAAAATCACGAAACGCGCGGCGGACCTTTGAGTGGTCAGCAGAAAATGAGGACTTTTTTTTAAGATAAATTGGAGACCCGGATTTCCAGGTTGGAGTTGGAGAAGACATGGGTATACACCAGAGTACAGTGTCAAGAACTGTCACATACGTAGGAAGCAAAATAGAAAAAACTCCTTCGGATCAACAGAGTATGCACGATGCTAAACTTCAGTGGCAGAGGAAGTACCATTTCCCATCTGCAGTTGGTGTTCTCGACTGTACACATATGAAAATTCCAAAACCAAATCATCACGGAGACGAATACATTAACCGCAAAGATTATGCTTCCATAAATGTGCAAGTTACATGTAATGCCAAGGAATGTTTCACTAGCATTGATATTCAGTGGCTTGGGTCAGTGCATGACTCACGCATATGGCGTAACAGTGCACCGTGTGTACTAATGAAGAGAAGCATAAACACCTTGTTGATAGCAGATGAGGGTTACGGAGTGGCACCTTGGTTAATGGTTCCTTATCGCAATCCTGTTACACCTCAAGAAATTGCATTTAATAAACTCTTAAAGGTAGAACGCGGTATAATCGAGCGCTGGTTTGGACAGTTAAAGAAAAGATTTCCAATTCTTCATTACGGGGTAAGACTCAATTTAGTACACACACCAACACTTCTACAAAGTTGTTGCATCCTACATAACGTGGCTAAGTACTTGCTCGATGATTATGATGATTTCGATGACCTTGGTGATGCAGGTGATTTTGAAAATGTAAATGGCGTTGAAAATGTTGGAGACGATGCTGCAATACGTACAGAAGGGTTGAGAAAACGAAATGAAATTGCTGAAATTATATATTATTTGTAAATTAATTACTCAGTTAAAACAGAAAGACTTTAATTCCAATATCTGAAAATGTTGTACATGTATATATTTAAATAAAGTGTAACAACATGGCACCTTTAATGGCTAATTATTCTTGTTTTTTAGATGTTCCAGTTTTTTCTAAATAGTCAATTTGTAATCTTGTTAACTTTAGCTGTTCACTGACCAGTAGCCTCTGGTACTCGGGGGTGGACAGACCTCTACTTTCCTCAGTTTCAAAATCACACATGCGCTGACGTTTTGTAGGTCTCTCGGGCCTGCTTTGTGATACTACTGGTGTTAAAGAAGGACCCTCTTTCCCTGGCACACATCCCTCATAACCTTAATTCCATCGGCATTGATACTTGGCGCTGAAACAGTGGTTAATTCTGCAGACAAGTTATCAACGTCCTCAATTTCTTAAGTCGGACATTTTTAAGGCAACTTGCAAAACACGTTCCACATGATTTGTTCTTCCCACTTTTTACGGTTTCCCTCTGTGATTTTCATAATTTGCACGGAAGCAGTCACGATGTACAACTGATTCTCACACGTCCTCCTGTTTATAAACTCCTTGAGTGCAGTGTGTCCTCTGATTAATACTTAGAAATCTGGCTTACGTACACCAAATAAAAGACCAGTAATTACTGATCAACTGCTGTATTTGTAATAATGTGATGTTATATATTCTCCATTTTAGTATTTCATTTTTAAGCCTATAGTCTTTAAACATGAAACGTGAACTATATTGCTCATCCGCATAGTTAGTTACTCGGCTAAACAGCCAACGATGGCTTACACTTACACGTGCTTTCGTTTACATCGTCACATAAAATAGGATGGCGTCTGTTTCAGAAATGACTCACTCATTAAACAACTGTATTTAATGTAATTTGCATTTTAACATAACTACAGTTTTAGCGTAGTAAGTTTTGTCTAACCTTCAGGTTTTCCAGTTATGTAAACGTCATTCAGAATGAAGAGGACTTTTGAGGACATTCTCAGACAATTAAGATATTTAACTTTATACCTAATACCCTTAACTTGTCATTAAATATTATAAGTATGTGATACTTCAATCAGAATGTTTGAAGTCATTTTTTTTTAAATTTAAATGTTTCAAAAATGCTACTCATAGCCTTGAAAATGAACGGGACCCTTGGAAGATGCTGAACTTCAACGTAGCGTTTTTGTGTGTTGCACTTCAAGACGTGCACAGACCTGTTGCTAAAAATCATTCTGCTTGATTCATGAGAACCTCAAAACATGTATTCCCAGAAGGTAAGTCGAATTTTTAGGGTGTTGTGCTATACCTTTTCTACCTAATATGTACGTGGTAAGGATATTAAAACTGGAACAAAAGAGCTAAACTAAAACGTAAAAGACAGTATTCGGAGAAATGTTATTCAGGACAATTGGAAGAAAGAAAGGAAGGGAGCAAGATAATGAATATGGCAGAAAAATTCAGCACAAGACCAAAAAAGGTCTTGGTAGCAGAATTATCTTTTAAGTGTAGTAGCTGTTGAAGCAACTTCATTGGCGTATGCTGCTAGTCTCGGGTTCAGGTAGGAAGGCTGGTGGAAGTTACGGTTTGCATATAGACAGGCAGAGCTATTGGAGGTGGTGCTCCACTTCTGGAAGACGGTCAAACACATTGACATGTTACTAAATCAGATACCTCATTTTTGTGATTGCGTCGCTGACCTGGTGATTTAAATATTGGTGTCCCATTGCTTTTAATGTTTTCGCTGGCTTCTCCTAAAATACCTTGTGCTGTTCATGGGCCAACTCCATACGCGCTTGCTGTGTTCTCCTGAGCTTTGACAGCGCCAGACCTGGAACTACGTGCAACTTCACTGTTTAACTCCTCATTTCTTTTAATAGTTGTACACAGGATACACAGTTTCTCTTGCCTGTCTATTCAATACCTTGCGTACTGTTGTACTTATACTTCACACTAACACATTATTTCACCCCTTATTTCCTAGCAAACGGAAAAAAAATAACTTCAAGAAGCGAGCAGAGAACAGCTTTGCTTGTAGGCCAACATTTAAATGAAGCGCATTGGCTGTTAAAGCCACGTGTCACTTCCGAGTTTCTATTCAACTAGCAGACGACCGCCTTCCTAGCTGAATCAGACTCTACATTGCAGAAACTGCACGGTAGAAGTCATTCGTAGTAAACGATTTAGTTGACTGCATCATCAATGAAGATCTCTGATTACACCTTACTGGGGTTGCTCTACTTCTGTGGCTGAGGTTCACCTCCAAGCTTTCAGTTTTAGCCATTTTTTTTTAGCTTCGGGTGTTAATTTTGAATATGTTTTTAAAAACGTATTGCTTATAAACTTTAAGACTGTTCATGTCAGAATTATTCGCCTTTGTTTTCCACATTTAAAAGTACCTCGTTAGATTTAAACCTTGTTGAAATCCATTTAACATCAGCACTCAAATTGTCCTATCACCGCTAGAACTGACGAGATTGTGCGGTTGAAGAAGCGTGAATTGAGGGAATTGCAATACCCCGACAGGGTGAGAACACTGCGTTCTATAAGAAACTCTATGCATGAGAAACATTTCTTCTCTATGGGTGTGGTAAACAATGGACCAAAAGCGTATTGAAGTTATCATTTCTCATAAGTATGTACCTGTTTAAAAGGCAAATCAATTATGTAGTGTCTACGACGTCTCATAGCAGTAAATGAAACATATTTTCCATCACTACATGACTGAGACGGAGCAGTCCAAATAGTAGTTGCAGATAAAAGTTCATTAAAATAAAAAAAAAATGGTGCCATCCAAAGGAAGTCATGACTACAGTTATCTGATATTCCCGTGATATGGTGTTGACAGATTTAACTCCAGATTACCAGAACCATCGACATTAAAAATTGCATTTCGCTTTTGCAGTAACTCAGTATTTAGATCACACGGACAATCTTAAGAAAAAGAAAGTTCTCATTCATCACGATGTGCCTTCACATTTCTAGGGTTATTGTTGGTAAACTAGACGGTTTTTCTCTTCAAATCTGCCAAATGTATCACTATTGTGTGTTTCAAATGGGATGGTTGTTCTTGAGCGCTACTACATGAGCAACCAATCGGAGTCCTGCGATGTTGTATTGCATTACCACTAAGTGGTGTGTGCCGATCGACGACCTAATCAATCTCTAATACATACTATTCGCCCTAAGACAAAAATTTAGGTTTTGCAAGAACTGATCCACGAGGAAGGTAGAGAGCATTGTATCTAACATAACTGCAAAACCCCTATATTTTTTTAGCTCAAATAGTTTTCCTAATACAAATAAAGCACTATTATAACAATGTAACGCGACGTAGGAATTGTAATGGGTATCATTATTGGTTGGCAATCATGCGTGTACATATATTTGTGATTACTCAGAGCCAGGGCCATAATTAAAAAAAAAAGGGGAGGGGGGGTGGACGCACACCTAAAAAAATTTCCAGATGCTGGAGAGCCGATCAGAATTCTGAACTTTAGATTCAGCTTCCTGCATTAGTTGTCCTCAGCAAGCGTGACTTTATCCATTCTTTTGCGTAATCCTCTGGATTCCACATTTGAATGTATTTTGAACGTATATATTTTGTAGTACTTTGGATGTTAAATTCTTATTCACCAAGAAATTGACAAGGTTGCACAATACTAGGAAAACAAGAATACTTTTTTGAAAGAAATAGCACGTGACGAGATTTTGGAGCCTATCAACAAACTTGCTACACTAAAAGAAGACGGAGTACCAACATACAGTAATGAGCAATTGAAAACATGTCCTCAAAGTTATCTTTAGAATGAAAATATAGTACTATACTAGCTGTAAAACACTTAAATCCAGCCTGCAATTTCATTATCATGCAAGATATTTATTACAGCGCCACTCTATTCGATTATTTCGTTCACACAAACAGCATCTGTTGGTAGTACCAGGAGTTCTACATCCGGTGTTGCCAGGAAGTTAAAACTGTCTGCTAGCACCAATAGTATTATCGCTGCTAGACTTGGCTTCCGAACCCAACACCGTGTTGCCAGCCGTCGTTTTAAAAACGGCATAAAGCCAAGTCTATTACGTAATTGCATTTCAATATGTAAACTGCATCGATGACATACTGCACAGCTTTTACAGTGGTGCGGTAGCCAACCACAAAATGTAATAGAAGACAGGGACTGAGTATGATAAAATTTAACTTTTACAACAGCAACACAAAATAAACACTTACATTCAATATTAAGCTGATGCAGCACAATGCTCCCTTTTTCTGAGAGTAGGAACTTTCTTTATATATTATCTACTTTGAACTTAATTGTAAGCTGCAGCTCAGAAGCATTTGCTCGTTTTCAATTACACCACTTACGTTTTTTTTTAACACAACCATTCACAGGTGACATGCTAAAAAATGTCAGGAGCAGCTGTTAGAATTATTGCATTCATGAATACTTGCTACATAATTATGACACTTAAAATGGAATGGAAGCTGCACCATATGTTTTTAAGAGATACCACATGCCTGCCATATAAAACTGATCCAAGCACAAACCTGTGCTTGTAACCTGGTTACATATTCTATTGGAGCTAGAGATAAAATTTAGCTTCTGGAACACTATGCAACTACATTCAAAAACCATAAGCACATCCAGAGACCATTGTTTCATATGACATTGCAAATATTAAGCTTAAGCAACAATATGTCCATTAAAATTCAAATATTCCAAGCATTAATTCAATATGCAGTGATCTGAAATATTTTCCTCAACCTCTAATGCATTACTACAGTAAGATGATCAAACTTTTCTCCCCTTATACCAGCACAGATGCACTGTTCATGATGATGCTGCTTTGATTAATAATAAATTTAAATAGTTGACAACCATGAAATAAATCCTGAAGTTAAATTATTAAAACAATTAAATGGTCCGATAGATTTAATAGTTTGGGAAAATATATTTTAAAAAATGAATGTCGCGTAATGAATTTTGAAAGACTAGCAGTTGATTCTGTTTTTAGGTTTGTTTCGTTTTCAGATGCTGGTAATACTGAAAAAAACATGGTAACCGAGATTTCCTTGACAACGGAATTTGTTTTTGTGGACTGTAGGATGCAAGCAATTTGTGAAATCGATCTCCATTAGAAAGAAGTATTAACACAAATTTCTTAAGATAAGTGGAGCCTTAGTGGCAAATATTTATATTTGTGTAATAGTTGATTAAAGGCTTGCAAATTGGGCCAGTAGGAATTCATTGCCAGTAACTAAGCAAAATGTTCCAGCAATTAGGCTTATTTCAATATAAAGCATGCAGCTTTTGTTTAGAAAGGAAAAAATGATTACAATGAAGTACATGCTTATTGGTTAAAAGTTATCTGTTAAATAAGCGGATTCCACATTGTATCTTCTTAATTCACGTCTTCCAGTGTTAAGCCATATTGGACAATGAATGAAATGGGTCCAGGACTCTTAGAGCTTAAGAGTTAACTCAGCATTCACCTTTCAAGATAAGGGAAAACCCATAAAAAAACTCATTCAGATAATTCACCCTGATCAATATTCAAATTTGGGACCTCTTGAATGTAAGGCAGACATGCTATAGGGGTGGGCACACTTTATTAGATAAGGTTAAATAATAACACAGATTATCTTTTGTATTTTATTTTGTTTTTCTCAGCTGGAAACCTAGAATAAGAAAGAAATAATCCAATTTAATTTATATGCTTAGGATACTTAAAAATAATAAAAAGAGATACATATAAAAATTGTGACACAAGAACAAAGATTCCCATGATTACTCAGTAAATACGGCTAGATATCTTGATTCTGTATATAACCCTATATGTGTAAGCTATGAAATTTACACAATACAGAAAGTATTTCTCAATATACTGAGGTTGTATGTATACAAGAAAGCAATGCTGAAATTCCAAAATTAGTGCAGTGAAGGTTAACTCATTTTAGATAATTTGGATTTATACCAATTAGAATTTCATTATTTAAAAACTGAGAATTCTGAAAAGTAAATAATTAAAAAATTATAATTGCATTTGGATAAAAGCATTATCTTGAATGTTCTTCAGTATCTTGTATTTTTCAGGGACTTATTTTCCACATTACTGGGAAATGCAATATATTAGGAAACAATATTAAAGATGAACATTTAAAGCATTGCAATTTGGAAAGGATTTTCATTCAAACTACTGCTGAACGAAGTCAGACAGAACCATTAGGAACTGCACCTTCAGAAGTGCGAGTACCATGCTCTAAGCACAGGAATGCTTTTTACTATTGTTAAAAAGTTAGAGGTACAATGCCCAGTTTTGAAAATAGATGCCCCAAATGGTGTAACAGTCATACCAAACACTCAAAAGCATAGATGAGTTGCCCTTCTGTCACAATTCCAAGGCATCAAAGAAATTTTCCACTGACTTTGAGAACATTCTAGATATTGCTATACAATAAAAATTGTGACTATTTTGTCAAACACGTTTCATTGCTAGAGAAACCATACTGCATAACTGATACAATCTAGGTTATATAGAAGAAGATAAGCTCTTTAACGCAATTTGTTTGAGATTTCAGGATTACCAATGTAACAAAATACATAAATCAAAATCTTAGCAGTAGAAGTGCTTTATAAATGACCACCTAAGGATTGACAGGACAGCAATATATACAACCTCAAAAATTCAGTAATTTTTAATATATTAAGCATGAAACACACTCTTCAAGCTTTGTCAGCTGCTTTTGCATATTTACAAATGAATACTTTGAACCACAAATAAGTGCAGCATAGTAAGTAAATCTTTTGCTATACTGATGTGAACATAAGCTGAACTGCAGGAAGCCCACTCTGAATTTGTAATGGGTTTCCAAGAAACATTACCATTACAATTAGAAATTAAAATGCTGAAGAATGACTCATACTAACTAGAAGTTCTGCCACCTCTCAAGTAAGTCTTTTGTCTCTTGGCATGTCATATGTGGACTGTACTGGCCACTAGAAGCTGATTACATGGACTATATCACACTGAGAGTCATTATGGTATAACTTAATGAAAATATCAAAACGAGAACAGTTCCTTGTTACTCAATTGAGAAACCTTGTGTGGTGGTGAGCTCTCTCTAACCCAACAGGTAAATATTTGCAAAAAGTTCACCTGTATTACCTCATGTACTTAGTTACTAAAATTATGATACAAAGAGAATTCTTATAAACCAATGAAATAAGCTGCTTCCAACAATAATTTCTGTGGGCATGAAATGTTGAAAGTAGACTTTTGTTTCATTTGTGAAGTTCGTTAACATGGTCATTAGAAAACCCAGCATGACAATATACAATAGCAGCTGACAAAGTTGTACTCCTGAATATAATTAAATGATTTGTTGTTGGGGTTTACTCCCCAGTGGCTCAATTAAGCCCACAAAATCTGCAAAGACTGTTGATTATACAAGATTATGTGGGTGGATGGGATGCCAACCCCTACCAAAACTATTAAGCCTAACTTCTGGAAACTAATGATTATAAAGTTCCAGGACAATAAAGTATAGTTTTACTATTCTTAAATTTATTAATAACAAATCAAAATGGTATAAAGCATTTTGTATATTTCACACGTCTGTAATGCAACAGATTAAAACTAAAACATTTACTGGTTGTGAAATGTCAACTCTGCATTGTATACAGAAATAAACATTAGGTACATTAACTTTAAAGAGAGTCGATTAATAACACTAAACAACACTTTTAAATTTTTCCGGTACATGTTTCAGAGGCAAATCCTCTGAAACATGTACCGGAAAAATTTAAAAGTGTTGTTTAGCGTTATTAATCGACTCTCTTTAAAGTCTCTTTAAAGTTAATTTATCATAACAACACTGTTTTCAACACTTCCAAGAAAGGAATAAGGTGCATATTCAGCATTATGTACAAGATGAATGTGCTCATCAATCATTGATAGAGGTGTAACCTTTAAACTTCCACAAATTAGGTAAGGGTCAACTTGACATTTATTGCTGATGAACTGATTTATACATGGAGATTCGATGTCACACCCTTTAGCATCACAGAGTATAAAGTTTACACACCATGACAAAAAATAATAAATCATGGAAGACTTGAAATCAACAGCTTCATGTGTTTAACTATTTGATGTGTGAAACAGTTGGGACAAAATGAGAGAAAATAAACACAACTGGAAAAGAGATTTTTGAGTAAATCAAAAGAACTACAATGTAACTCATTTGACCACAATATCCAGACAAAATTATTTGCCTAGTATCCACTATATATGATTTCCTTTAAAAAAAAAAACTACTGAATTGCAAATCCTACATGATTAACAATATTCAATTTATATGCAAACAAACTTCACTTATCTTTTAAGAACATTTAAATTTAAATGATGAAAATGTCACAAATTCAGAATTCAATTGAATTCTGTGAAATTTCCATTAATTTTCTTAAAAGAAGTGAAGTGGCTACAAATAATTATATGTAGCATTTATGCTTCACTGTTGATAGCTTCTGTTTTTATGTACACTTGAAGTGTTTTAATTGAGTTTGTATTATACTCAAGTTGCTACATCAAAAAGGTAACTCGTCCAACTATTGCTGAGCTACAAAAGTAGGCATTTTGCAATATAGCAGTGTGCTTTATGAGTTACACCATATCTGATCTTTTTTTTTTTTTTATATAATGCTTTGAATAACTATGAACACATAAAATTTATTTCTGCTGATCAGAGCATCCATTAATGAAAACTAAATTTCTCAATTTTCAAAATACAATTTCCTCAGGTACTGATAGATCTTTATTCAAAACTACAGTAAAACCTTGATAATACAGACCAATTGGGGATTAATGTTGTCCAGATTAAGAGAAATAAACACCACAGGGCCTGGGACTAGATAGGAAGTTCTAGTTTTTTTTTTTTAAATACACATAGACTCTTTGTGAATGAGTGACAAGATGGCAGCACTGCAGTGCATATAACTCTAGTGGCAGCGACAAGAGTTAGGACGGTTTTTAATACTTAAAATGGCATTTTCATTGCAAGAACAGCATGTAATCATTCGTTTTCTCCATTTTTGTGGTATGACACCAATTGAAATTCATTGCCAGTTCAGTGAGGCATGTGGTGATGGTACCATGGATGTGTCTAATGTGTGTTCCTGGGTGCGACAGTTCAATGAAGGCAGAAGATCATGTTATAAGGAGATATTATATCTTGAATGCACCTCGTACAACATAAGATACAACATTAATTCAACATCCAATTTTAATTACATTATCTTTGAATACAATATATTTGGTTTGCAGAAACTATTAATTTTTTCTGTGGTTTATCCACATCTATTTCACAATGAGAAATCCTAATTTGACGATAGTACGTGGAAATGCGATTGCATATTTTGCACAGAGCAACAATGGTAACCTTTTCAAACCTTTCAATAATTTTCAGCTTCTCTTCTATTGAAAGCGATTTATGCTTAAGTTTCCCTAATGATATTGTAGGTTTACCAAATGACATTATCCAGACTTCTTTAATTAGGTTAATGACTGAGAAAGGCAAGTGTTAAACTAGCCCTTCTGACAAGAGTTGCAGAAATTGTAGAAAGGAGGCAGCTTAATGTACCTTTGTCACTAATGTATTCCTTGTATCCCTAAGAAATTCCTATTGCAAAGTCTGTTCAAAAATAAACTGGATAATTTCCTTAAGTTTGTCTTAGTATACAGAGCGGGATGGCTCAGACAGTTTTGTCTGTGGCCTGCATTTGGGAGGCCCAAGTTCAGTTACCTTGGCTGACCCACCTCACTGATGGGTTTTTATAGGAGGTTTCCTGAGTTGCCAGGCAAATGCTGGGTAGGTTATTTACATTCCCCGAATTTCCTGTACCCTCCATTTCAGCTCCATTATCATTTCATATCACATCTCATCTGGTGGTCTCTTTCAGGGCAGAAGTGTCAGTGGGTGTCTCGGCACTGTCGTGACTCCTTGTGCTGGCCACCCTGTCTCCTCTCGCCTCATCCTTCCTCCCGGGGATGCCCTGCTTGGGGCTTAGGTATAATAAACCACAGATTTCGGTGCCGAAACCCCTCTGTAATCCTTGTCTTAGTATAGTACTATAATTTAAATTAGCAATTTGCAGTTTTTAAAATAGGATGTCTGGATTAAGCAAAATCAGTTTAAAGAGATCCAGATTAATGAGGTTTTACTGTTCACTGAATTATCATGTTGACAAGTATTTGGACAGTACAAATATACAAGTTTTTTTTTTTTTTTTAAAAAAAAAAGCTTTTTATCCTTCGGAAATAAAAAGCTTCTACAATTGTAAATTGTAATAAAATTGTTGAAATGGATTCATTGTGCAGCAAGTGTTGTTGCAATCCACGGTTTACCGAGAATTGCAATGGAACTTTAATAAAGTATAATATATTTTCACACTACGTACCATAGTTATTCACTTTCCATTAATTATAAGTTGGATAATTAAAAGCATTTATTGTTAGGAGTCCTGAATATTTCTTCATAGTTTGATTATAATAGTTTTTATGGTTTTAACTGGTATAATAGAAACCCATGAAGGATTTTGCATATGAAGTTACAAAGAACACTTGTTTCAAGTCACAGAGTTCCTAATAATGTCCCAGAGTTAAATTCAATTCAGTGTACCTCCTGCAGCATAAGTACACATATTAATTTCAAATATTTGGGGGGGGGGGGAGGGGAGTTGATTTTCTAATCAATTGTCTGGAGTAATTTATAAAAACTAATAGTTATTTAACAGCACGTGTCTTCAAACATTATTTCAGGGCCACTATGCCGTTTTTTCCATTCTAAAATCAAGGTGGTATAAGCAATGTTAATGTGTTACGTTCAAGAAAAGTACTCCTAAGAATATTTCTCTTCAGTACATATAATCCATTTTCTGTCAATTGAGGCGAGAGAGAAAAGAAGAAAAGGCATTAAACATTTTATGACCAGCATGCTCAGTGTAATTGGAATGCACAATTAAAACATATATAGGAATTTTAAAATAATTAACAAGAAAAATGAATTTGAAGTATAAAATCAAATATTTAGAACAGCAAAACTGCAAATAAATAGCAAATGTTTGGAAATAGACCTCCAATAATCTTATTCTGGATTAAATGCAGATGGAAACTGTATGCAAAGGTAATGGTGCTCTACACGACTTGAAAGTAACCTAGTTTCTCTACGGACCGCTTGCCACAAACAAAACACTGGCTTTACTAATACAGCCAAATCCCAGATTAGAGAGGTTATCTGTAGACACAATTTAAATATCACTGAAGTACTTAATTTGCTCTACTCAAAGTTGTTCTGGATACAATGCAGAGTATCATGCAAGACAATACATTAGTATTGCTCACCATAACTCTTCCTCCCAGTTCTATTATTCGAAAATAACAGCACTTATTAACGGGCAAAGTACTTGCGAAGGGGTATAAGGAAACTGACACTTGTTTCCAGAATGATAAGCTCAATAGCTTACATACTTACACTTTGCTTAATCTTCAGGCACCTCAATTTCTCCATTATTTATTAGGTCTATTACATCATGTGGAGGTTTTCCTTCTACTGTACAACCAACAGACTGCAAAACACAAAATCCCAAATTATGCATTAAACAATGGCATAGTACTCTTTAATAATACAAAATCATACTTGAACACCTGTTTTTTTTTTCACAGAGAAAATAAAGAGTTACCTGGCATGTGCCCAGTATTTCCTTAACGGTCCCCTCCATCTTCCTGGACATAGATCTGTCCCTCATTGTTTTAGCAATGTTTAGAACATCATCAAAGGAAAGGTTGCCACTGTGTTTTACTGCACAGAGAAAAATGAAATTGTGGTGAAAATGGCAATACTTTAAATTTGCAAAACAAATCTAAACTAAATAGTTGTCTATTATGTGTAACTCATACAAAACATTTGACATTGGAGTTCAAATGATAGTTTGGTGCATAGATCTGATTTGAACAATTAATTTATAAATGTCAACAGGCAAACTAAAACTACACATATAGTGTCACAAAACCTGGTAAGTTAAAAAGCTTATGTCTTCATTCATTTTACATATATAAAAATAAATGAACTAACGCTTGTTAGTCTCACAAAAACTCAAGAATGGCTGAACCGATTTGTCTAATTTTGGTTCTGAAATACTTGTATAGGTCCAAGGAAGGTTTAAAAGGTGAGAAAAAAGAACCTGAAGTAATAATGGACCGGGTTATTAACTAAATATAAAAGTACACCCGCAAACTTTTACGGAACACATTCACCTTTTATTTTCAACAAACAAAAGCATTACAAAGTAGAAAGATATTCCAGTCTTCAGAGGTATTTCACTTACCATATTTTATTAAATAACGTTTATCGTTTGTTATCAAGACAGAATTTTTTTTTATGTATAGCATGATATAACTTTCGAAGATTAGACACAAAATTAATTTCTGAATGCACTGTAACACTATAAATATTTGACCATGGATATTGTCAAATATAGGTGAATCCTTGGATACCCTCTTTATAGTTTGCGTTTGTGAATGTGAATTGACACAAAATTAATTGAATTCTTTTGCGACTTTGTGAGTTTTCAGAAACTTTTTTACTGTGCCAAGGAGAAGACGACCTAAATGTATGAGCTATATCACGTGCTGATAGTAATGATAAGCAGCGAAATGCAGATAAATCTAACAGTTGTGCTGGTATGTCAGAATTGTGTTCTAGAGTGTCTGTTTCTTCTGGGGAAGTTGTTTTCGTAATCAGTTGACACAATTATAAACCAGGATGACGTCAACTATACCACAGAGTTTTTCAAAGTCATTGGAATTGTCTGGGCTCCCACCTCACAATTTAAAATTAAAAGTAGGTTCAGTTGTGATCATACTGTGTAACATTCACCAACCCAACTGTGTAATGGAACGAGACTAACTGAAAAAGCTAATGAATGTCTCAAGGCAACAATCAAGGGGAATGTACAAAGGAGAGCATATCCTGATCATACATATTCTGATGATTCCAACTGATTTTAAGCATCTACAATTTCCAATGTGTTTAGCCTTTGCAATGACCATAAATAAATCGCAAGGGCAGTTGTTGAAAGTTTGCAGAATCAACTTGGAGCTTCCCGGTTTCTCTCATGGACAATTGTAAGTGGTGTGTTCGCGCATTGGAAAATGATAATCTTTATATATTTATGCACAACAAAATATTGTTCATAAGAAAGCTTTAAATTAACTTAATTGTAACTGTTGCATTTAAACTTCACCCCAACTGCAGAATAAATAACTAATCCAAATTTGTTTTATATATATAGACAACTTTTATTGGTGGTACAAAGTTTTATAGCTGTTTTTCCTTTCTTGGAAGTGTTGAAAACAGTGTTATGATAAATTAAATTTAAAGGGAGTCGATTAATGACACTAAACAACACTTACTTTTAAATTTTTCCAGAGCATTTTAGGAACATCAAGAACAAAGAAATAGACAAATCTGCAGTAGCATACAATTTTTGGAATGAGAATCACGATATAGAACAAGAAATTCATTTATTACAAATTGTTTAGGGGCCAAATGCATTAACCCAGTGGGAAAAGCTATTCATAAAGCAATATGAAGGAAAATTTTTCAATTTCGACACCACCTTTGAAGAGAATCTGAAGTTCAAGATACCAATGCCCCTAACGCTTCCAAGGATTCACCAAATCAAAATTCAACAGTCTACATTAGGTGAAGATGCTAGGAATTCCAAACAAAACACATTCTAGGTAAACACTAGTAATATTTGGAGCATCAAGTACCAGTTCTACTCAAAATTATATCAATGACTTTGTGGTGAGGTTCTACCCGGGTACTGAGTCGCCTCCCCCCCCTTAAAACCACAGAGCCACATGCAACTTTGGTGGGTTTTCCAGTAGGACGGTACTTAGGTTACAACACGCCCCCTCCCCCATTACAGGGTAGAAGTGCATATGCCACTTACGTGTACCAACCCATCCAGGAAGACTACCATTAACCTTGGTCAGGACGTCAGTGATCTAGCACACCATGTAGTATCAGAGACTTTGAGGCGTCTCACAAACTCGTCTCCTAGTGAACCAGACATTTCCAACACCCATGGGTTTCGGGAATACATTAAATATTTTAATGACTGAGTCATCTTTATAGAAAGGCAGTAGCTATAGTTAGTCCTGGCAAAGAAAGTCCCAGGGGAATGTGGCACAGGGAGGCCATTGCTCATTAGACGGTTCTGATACCATGCCTGGTAGTTGTGATACTCAAGTGAGTTCAATTACACCCTTTGACAGAGTCAACATGAAAAATTCAATACCATGGCCGGGATTTCAACCACAGAGCGACTGGACAGAAACCAGGAAATCTGTGGTTCAAATACCGGCCATGGCATTGAATTTTTCATGTTGACTATCAAAGAACTTAACCTATATACGGCTAGTATGAAGAAATGATTAATTTTCCATCAATTAACTGAAATCAATTACACCCTATTCAAAAACACTGATGCCTTCTACTTGTATGAATACCTTCTCAATACTAACAAATAGAAGCTAGCAATAGTAAAGCTACGAATACTATATAATATATAATTATTGGTAACAAAACTTGAAATTGATGAAAATTTCAATGTGTTCTCAGTGTAAGTACACCGAGTGAATTCCTTTTGTGCATGGCACATGTTTTTGAATAGTTCTACTCCCTTTGTAGCATGCATTGTCATGTGCACTCACTGTCCTTTTCGCACTGCTTTGAAACAGATAAGGGTAACATATTCCTGTCAGGAACTTTCTTTCCTTTGGGAAACAGCACAGAAGGTAACATTAGCACTGCTAAAATAAACATTGTTCAGGGAGTGGTTGCTTCATAAATGCAGCCATGAAGCCACAATGTATTGATCCTTCTGCCCATGTCTAACAATTTGTAGTAAAAGCAGATCGCACAGTAAAAGATGTAGCTTCCATAATTTCAACACTAAACTCAAATGGCATTTATTAATTTAGAAACTAATAACAAAGGAACAGTAAATATACACGGATCCATTTTGAAAACTAACTTTACTTAAACCACTTTCTTTTTTCCCTTTACTGAACATGTTTCAAGAATATGTGATTGGGGGAACTTAGTAACACTGACGTTAAAATTTATTGAGAAAGCTATTTGTAATAGATTTAAACACTCTGTCACATATTTTTTTATACAACTGAGGGTTAAGTTTCGGAAGTAGTCACATCCATTTTCAACCTTTGCTCTCTTCTCTCTGGTGGTTCATAGTTTGTAATTCCACCACCCGAGAAGAGAGCAGATGACAATAGTAAGACCAAGGTTGAAAATGGATGCAACGGCTTCCAAAACTAGTACCTCAATAACATGAAAATGCAAATGAAGTGTTAAAAATCAACTACAAATAGTTTTTTCAATTAATGTTTTATAAGAGTTTGTCTCCATAGTCACTAAATGTACAACAGAATTTATTGTATTTCTCCCAATATAACATTTCCTCCCAAAATACTCATTTTCAAAATCATTATCTTGTACTTGCAACAAGCATATAAAAAATAAGGTTGAAAGTTTGGAAAATGCTGAAGCCTATCACTAAGGTCAAAGAGTAGGTTTAATTCTGTCAGGTATATTATAGACAACATAGCAAGGATTATAAGCACTGACCTGCTTTGATAGTCAACATGAAAAATTAAATGTCTTCGCCGGGATTTGAACCATGGATCTCCTGGTTTCCGTCCAGTTTCCCTCACCCATTGAGCTACCATGGCCAACTTGCCACCTTGACATTAAATTCTCCATCTGACTTGTATATTTCCCCGGTAAACCACTAGGGGCTCTCGCATTTGAGATACACCATTTGTGGCGACTTACTATGTTAAGTACGTAAGTACCAGGCTTCATCATTTAACTCTTATTATTTTAATATCTTGAATAGGAGAGCTCCTATTGGTTTACCGCGGAAATATACGAGTCATATGGAGATCCATGGTTCAAATCCTGGCCATGGCATTGAACTGTTCATGTTGACTCAAAAACCTTAGCCTATATACAGCTAGTGTGAAGAAATTAATTTCCATCAATTAAAGTATAGTACGTGCAAGTTTTCTTGAGCGTTGGATTTACGGTGTGGTCAATCTTGGGAAGAGGAAGAAAAAAAAAAAAAAGAAAAAAAAAAGTTCAGCAAAATATAGCATGTAAAATAAGCGAAGATATCACAAGTAACGTTGCATCCTCTAAAAACATTTCTAAGTTTTGCCCACACAAGCTCAATTGCATTCAGATCACAGTTATACGGAGGTACACGAATAATGTATCCCCTTATGAGAGCCATAACATCCACAAATGTACATACAAATATTAATCATTTTCAAGTAAATGATGATGTACATTACCACCACACTCGTAACATGGATAAACTGGCAATTCAAGCACACTAAATGAGCCTTAATGAAGGAAGCTTTAACTACAAAGGGATAATGTTATACAATAAACCCACAAATTCATTTAAACAAGCTGCATCATTAAAACACTTTAAGAATAAGGTTAAGAAATTTTGGCATGCACAATTTTTAAACGGTTAATGAACTTTTAGAACTATAATCATGTAAATGATCACAAACCTGTAATATTTATGAAATTTCTTGTAGTCAATTAGACTATGCAAATACCACATGAAACGATAGAAAAGCTGCTTATTATGTATATTGTATGTAATCAATTTGACTTTATGTATATACTGTATTTATACATTTTAATGTCTCATAACATGCATATGTTGCCAAGAACAAATTAAAAATTCTAATTCTAATATTCGATTGTTGTGAATGGTTAACTAATTAACTTCGAAATTGATCAAAACGAAATATGGCGGACATGATACAGCTTAGTGTATTAGCCACTAGATATCAGTGTATAGCGCATTTCAAATTTCAAAGTTGTCATCTATGTTTACGGAATTATACGAAACTTACTGAATGAGGACTTGGAACCCGATCGCTATTCTTATTGCGCACATACTGTACTTATAGTAAGTAGCCACAAATGGTGTATCTCGAATGGGAGAGGCCCTAGTGGTTCATTGGGGAAATATACACGTCAAATGGAGAATTTAATGTCATGGCGGCAAGTTGCCCATGGTAGCTCAACAGGTAAGGGAGACTGTACGGAAACCAGGAGATCCATGGTTCAAATCCTGGCCATGGCATTGAATTTTTCATGTTGACTAATCAAAAACCTTCTATAGCCTATATACGGCTAGTGTGAAGAAATTATTAATTTCCAGCAATTAACTAAAACTGGCATACTTTCTTTACATAAAACAAAAATTAAAGGATTCTCTCCATTTCCATCAATGTTTCTAGAGCAGAGTTCCATTAAGAAAGAGATACAGCTGTGTAAATTCCTAACAATGAATTATCCATTATATGTAGAATTAACAATGAAATGTTAATTCTAGATGTAAGGCATACTGTCTTGTACTTGTAGAAATATAGAACTTCATATATAAGGAAATAATGGGTTATCAATAACTTTCCGCACTAGGTAGCAGCCTACTGCTCAAGAAAACTTTGGCATCCCTGGTTTTCTGCATTCCATTCCGAACCAATTGTTATTGTTTCCATCACCGGCTGTCAGTGAGTCACTGAGCTGGACTTGTGTTCCAGTGCAGACACTGAAATTCTGGACTCTAGAGAAATTTTTGTTACACAGGAGGTGCACAGCAACTTTTTCATGACCCAATATATAGCATATGTAACACATTTTAGCATCTTTCTTCCTTAACAACTAAATCATATCATTGTAAAGTCAATTTACATACTGTTTTTCTGCTTCTTCCTGTCCCTAGGTGGTTCCTTCAGAGCTTTAATAATCAAAGAAGCTGCAGATGGACATACTGAAATGGCTGCTTGCCTATTTTGAATTGTGAGTTTCACTGTGATCTTCAGTCCCTTCCAATCTGATGTTGCTTTAGCAATGTCGTCACCAACTTTCTTGGGAGACTGAAATGCAGAAGCAAGCAATAAAATAAATGTTTCTCCTGAATGATTCAACTGATTTTCCAACCTGTATCATACACTAATTACAAGGAGGGTATGAGAAGATCAGCATTACTTCAAATTGCTGTACTTCTCACCCCCAAAAGAGGAGAGAAAATGATGATAAAAGCAATTAACATGCATTTTTAAGAGACTAATGCCCGATTTCACCAACAAATGTTAAATCTCATGTTAAACTAACAAGCCGAATTTCTGATCTTAAGTCCTTAACAATTGTAAATAGTCAAGATGGCGAGCATGAATTAAGCTGTTGATGTCGATTTGCTATATTTAAGATCATATAAATGGCATTCATAATAGAGTACGGCCTATGAGGAGAAATGATTTTGAGAACTACCCGAAGAAAATTGTTTTACGGAGGTATAGACTGTCGAAACATGTTGCTATGAAGGTTACTGCGGAAGTACAAGAGAGGTTAGAACATGCATCAAAAGGAATATGACGATCTCGCCTTAGCTTCAAGTATTAATAGCCTTGCGATTTTATAATTCACTGAATTATGTGGATAATACACTGCCCACCTCCCGTCTTGAAACGTTTAAGGCACTTGTTCTTCGCACCTCGTTTTAAATTTACGTAATACTGACAAGTTGTTTGGTGCCTGTAGTAGTGACACATGCATTTGAATTATATTCGTTTTACAATATTTTCCACGCGACATCTTTCTCTTTTACATTCACTGCATCCATCCTCTTATTTTCCACAATATCCTTACACTTTGTCACCATTTCAATTACCAATTCTTTCTCTGTCGATGAGAAATTTGTCTCACAGCTTCATTTATGATTTTGTACATCTGCCATTTGTGCAGACGAAAATGAAAACAAAAGCAATGCCAAAAGGGTTTGATCTACAAACTGCCAATCCAACCATACAAGTGTAAACCATAAGATCTACTTGCTTGAATCTTGTTCATACACACATGCTAACCCTGACATGTCTAATTTTGGCTAAATTTTAATTCAGCCCAGATTTTGTATGTGTCCATGAACTGGCACTTCCACTTTCAGCCACTATGAGTCAGTGACATTTCCTCTGAGTTTTAAAACTTCAGAGGTATTAAAATAAGAAACAAAACGCTACTACGCTACAAGAATAGCTAGTAACTTAATGACTATTTTACGTTGTATTAACATCTAAATTAGAGGTGGAAAAAGAAACATACCTTCAAGTTAAGGCATGATAAGTTATTTCACTTCAAAACACCATACATTGTAATAACATGTGATAGTTCTTTTTCGAAGCTTCTGTTACTGAAGGTTAACATAGGTTTAGTTTTATTTCAGTTATCAACTTTATAAACTGAGAACATCTAAATTTCATGCCGATGTTTCTTCGAAGTTCCATTTGGAAAGTCTTCTTGAAAACTATTCAGCGAAATGCATTTTCTTCTTATGAAGATGGAAATGGATTATTTGCAATCCTTCTACTCTGATTTGATGGTGTTTGGGTAAAAGTGCAGAATGAGTGCGCAGTTATGTTGGTACGGAATGACGGCACGAAAGCAACTTGTTGCCAACTGCGGTGCTCCGATATACGCGAAAACAGTGGAGCATTGCCAACACATTTTCTTTTTCTTAAAACTAGCGACAGTAATGGAAATAGTTCATAGTTAGCTTTGTTTATTATAATTATATTACATATTTATATTATTATAATAATTTTAAAAAATTTGGCAATGATCCACTGATCTTCAGTTTATTTGGATGTTACAGTATCGCTGGTTTACTTATGTAATGTTGGACTATTCTAAAAATTTGTACTAAATTCGTTTAACTTGTTAAATAATTATGATAATAGTGAGAATATTAGAATATATAATGATAATAAAACTGGCAATGAGCCACTGATCTTTACGTGTTTATTTGGGTATCCCTGGTTTGCTTACGTAATGTTGACTATTCCAAACTTTGTGTTAAATTTAAGTTTTTAAATAATTATAATAATAGTGAGAATATCAGAATATATAATAATGATCATAACTCTGGCAATGATCCACTAATCTTTACGTCAGTTTCTTTGGGTGTTATTGTATTGCTGGTTTGCTTACATAACGTTGACTATTCCAAAATTTGTGCTAGATTCCTTTAAGTTTTTAAATAATTATGATAATAATATGTAATAATAACTCTGACAATGTTCTACTGATCCTTACGTCGGGTATTACAGTATGGCTGGTTTTCTTGCGTAATGTTGGTACTTTCCGCGGTAGCATTTTTACCGGTGTTTGTATGTACAATTGGTTCCTGGCCTGCTAAAAACAATAGATTTGCAGCGTGCAAATTCATGGATATTCATTTCATTGTGGTGTTTAGGTTGACATGCCAGTTAGTTTGGCATATTCACCTAGTTGCCTTTTAAAATCATAACCTCATTTTAAGCAAGTTGCCCTTCTGGTTCTGGCCTGTATAACAGAAGTAAGCAACTATGGAGTGCAAAATATCGCATTTATTTCTTTGGGGAAGCAAAACGGAACTTCTTGCCAATGTGCCCAGTAATCCCTTACAAGAATTCTCTTCGTGAATGAGTTATGGGGGTCGTTGATTATCGTACGCCCATTTATAGCTAAAAACATTTAATTTCAATGTACTTACCAAACCCAGAGGACCAATCTTAGGTGCCAAAGATGACGTCGCACCAACTTCGCCTCCAACACAACGAAGGTAAACTGAAATTAATTACACGTGGATATAGCATTTTGTTACTCAATTTGACCATAAGTATTTGTTCACATTATGTCAACTTACCCACTTTAACTTCGCTTGGATCGAATTTTGGAGGCATATTTTTGGTTTGTTTATATAAAAATCAGGACAATTTACCGAGTGATTACACCAAAAACTGGTGATTCTTCTTGGATGCTTGCGTCACACGCAAACTACACCTTCATACCATTACACTCGAAGAACGCATCCACTTCCGAGACCAATAAGCGGAAGTCGATAACAAGCGCAGGGAGGCCAACAAAACCGAAGCCCACAGTTCATTTCCCAGGTAACTGTGACAAAACAGCTTTCTTTTAGCATTACCAACAGCACAATTCAAAAATTTTAGAAAGTTAAAATATTTCAGTAACAACCAAACATACTACAGTACTGCATGCTATAAAATCATTACATTACCTACACACCACCATCTTACCCACGTTGTATCATTAAAACTCACTACCATGCCAGTGAGGGACAAGGTCCCGAAATGGCAAAATGTCGAAGGCCCCTCCTCTGAGGAGGAGATTCAACCTTCAACGACACCACTGTTGTGCTGTGTGAGAAAGATTGTAATAGAATGACGGACCCGTGAACCTGCTTACTTATACATTATAGTACTCAACGATTTTCATATGAAGTACCCTATCCATCAATATCCAGAACTTTGACAAGTACACCCACAGGTACACATAATTCACGCAACGTAAATAACAGTTTTCTAAAGAGGAAAAATACGATGGTTGTAAACGAAAATAATTCTGGTGAAAACATTTTTAAAGGCATAGATACATTACATCTATTACTGTTTTATTTATTGTAGTGAGTCATCATATTCCTAATCCTACTTTCAATAAACTCGAAGTTGAAAAAACTCTCACAGTTTTACCTCAAAGAAACTAGATAAAAGCATGCAGACACTAAGATAATGTAGTTATTAGTAGCACGTTGTTCTTAAAAGGCTTGAAAGAATACAACGTGCAGTCCACAAAACACTACGTTTTTATGACTATCCTTTCATAACAAGAATTCTCAGTAGTCATGTTTTCCAAGGGATAAAAAGTGTTACAGTGTCTTTAATTGAGCGTACTATTGCGCACTGAAGATAGGATATGAGGTTTGTAAAAACCTAGAGAACGTTTAATACAAAGCTGAATCATGCAATTGCCAAATTGTATTCGTATACCCCTGCACATAATGTTAGTTTTATAACTGTAGAGATGCGTTTTATTTTGTTTCTGCACAAAAATATAAACTTATCCTTGTTCTCGTATTGTTTTATATGCTTTATATGTAAAATATTCAAATCTAATGATTATGTACATATTCATTAGATAAACACAGACAAAATAATACACCCATCAACCCAGGGCAACACTTTGTTTCCAGAACGATGTAGGTATACCACGAAAAAGAAATATTTTTCCTACAGTCTGATCTTTAAAAGAAGATACGTGAAGGTCATCAGGCAAGGGACGCGAAGGATAAGAAGAGATGGTAACGTAAACAAAGGTTGCCAGATTGCTTACACTGGTGAATCACACACTCCTCAGGTCAGTCATCGCTAGTTGTGTGCGGGAAACAGAGTTTGCTTGAGTATTCAGTTGCGCTGAGTATTGCTAGCCTACTTTATTTAAACACAATTAAGATACTTTTTTATGGAAGCAAGACGTAGTGGCGGTAGGATTAGAGGTGGACCGAGGAATCATGGTCCGCGGTAAAGAGCAGCTTACGGTTGGGGTGTTACATTGCATAGTCAAGCTAGAGAACCTTTCTGTTCTCTTAGGGAATTATTCCAACTGGAAGACGAGAGTTTGCTCCTTATAAATGAACAGCTCATTCCTTTTTTCCAAAAGCGACAGTCCAATGTCAGTAGATATGCTTGCCCGTAAAATAATTCCTGTGGGTCAAAATTCCGGCATATCGGTGGCGTTGACATGAACATGTCAATTAACAAAGTCATTAATAAGAGTATATTGCGATACTAATGTGGCAATCACTTAATACGGAATGAGGAAAGGTTTGCAAAAAAAAAAAACGAACTGCTTGTACCAAGTTTTGTCAATTCTCGAGATTCCATTATGTGTTTTCCACATGTGTGTTGCAGATAATTTTTGGCACCATGTGTATTTATATCAATCTGAAGTTTCGTAGTTTAGGTATTAGCTGAAATATTAATAAATATACCCGGAGATAAATGTTAGATTTTAGAACGTGCATCGCCTATATGTGTTTCTATGGAGAAATACCACACTAGTGCGGGAATGTCAGCTTAAAATGTCAGCAACAATAACGGTAAGTATGAAATATCAGTTACATAGCACAGAAATTATTTAAAGGAAATCACACGTGAAGACGCTACAACGCAGTGCCTGTGTTAACAGCTTATTTTTGTTCTTAAAGCAGGCTAGTACAGATTAACAGTACATGTTTTTGTTGAGGTGAGATAACTCGAACCCTTATTTAGGTTTCGAGTGTACTAGCGCTACTCAAATAGGTACCAAGGATGCGATAAGACTTAGATATTCAGTTACGCAGAGATAAGACGTGTCGACCCGCTCGCTGTGGAGAGAACAACGTAGTCGCGTTTTCTCCAAGTTGTCAGCATTACAGTCATTGACATTTATTTCTTAGAATATTTACCAAGTAACAATAAGATTAGCACGGTTCTTAAGTGCAGCTGCACTATGCTAATAATATCAAAGTATATATTCTACTCACATTACGGTCTGTCTTCGCCTTCCTCGCTGTCACTGCCACTTTCACTCACGTGTATAACAAACGAAGCATTGTCGTGTGAAATATCCCGCAGCTGAAATTTTCGTTTTTGTTGCATGGTGTGCTGAACACATCTTTCCCATACACTCGAATCTATATTTGGTACACATTCTCTCAACACTTTGCACACACTGTCACTTATAGAAGGAGTTACATTCCGCTTTCTTACGGCATGTTTAAGGCGTACCTATATCAACTCAATCGGATTGAGACAACAGTGATATGGCGGTAGCCTGAGAACTTCATGACCACGATCTTTTGCTATTTCGTCTATTACATACACTTTTTGTACATTAGCTTCTCGAATTTTCTCCAAAAGTACGGCTTTTACAGGAACTGGACTGGGTATTTCTAAATTATGTTCTAAGATGAATTTAATCATTTCGTCCTTTCTGCTAGACATGGTGGGAATTTTTATCTTTAGCCGTGAATGAATACTAGCATTATCTAACACAATCACACACTTAGGAGGAATGTTTTCCAAATGTTGTTCCTAAACCAAGCTTCAAATATTTCGGCATTCATCTCGTGATGAGAATCGACCAAGGATTCCCGAATACCTTTGGAGGACAAATATAAGCAGCCCTCAATCCAATCCTGGCTACCACCTGCATGCAGAATCATTATTCTTTTTCCACGTGACACAGGGGCTGGAAGGCAGCAAGAGCGACTGCCGTCATCCCAAACTTTTCTTACGACATTATGAGTATCGTACCAAGACTCGTCTAAATAAATTATACGATATCCTTCCTGCCTTAAATAGTGTAACCTGCTCAAGTACTTGTATCTCCAGGTCGCAATCCTTGCTGATTCCATAATCACACGCCTCTTATTTAACGTGCGAAAGCGGAAACCTAACTTCACAAACAACTGCCTAAGTGAATCCTTTTTGTAAGGAAAATCGCACTGTTTGAAGTTTATGCAGCAATTCCAAAACTGTTGGTGATTGCCCTTCTTTATAAAATCTGTACATCTCCCTACGAACTATGTCGCAGGTGAAATTATCAACATCTCCTAACTTAAGTTGCCTGGAGCCCTTCTTTTTTGGCGTAATAGGAAGTCTCTTCGCAACTTTACTAACTGTATGTCTGCTTAAGCCTACTACTTTAGCAGTTTCAGTAATAGGTCCCTTTCCTATTTTATTGGCTTCCATATACTTAAAACATTACATATTAATTGCTGGGACTGTTTACTGAGGGTTCCTAAAGGTAACTTGCTTCCTTTTAGTCTTGCTTTATTTGCTGTCCCACCAGCGACACTAGAAGTAGAAGCAACATTATTACTAGCACCACTAATATTATCACTACGAGATAAACTGGCTGGATTACTGACACTATTTCCACCATCAAAGCTAGATACCTCCCAAGATCTCCACATATTTAAGAATAGCCAGGAAACACCACTTGCACCAATGAAGTTCACAAGAAAAATAACCGAATGAAATGAATGATGAATTAGAGAGAAAACAGCGAATATATTGCAACTCTGTATTTTACTCCACGTGGACATAACATGTATATGTCATTTGTGATTCCTGCGCATTTATTGGCAAAGGTGCTGCGCTCATTGGTGCTTAGCAGAGGTCCGAGAAACGCGTCAGTAACCATCTCACCTTTTGGAGAATAATCAGTGCGTTATCTGAGAGGTTTCTGTTAACAAAGATAAATCCATGGAAAGCGTTTCATCAGCGCTGTAATAGCGGCACCCATGTGGAGAAACAGATAACCTTCACGTATCTTCTTTTAAAAATCATACTGTAGTGTAGGCCACGCCGTGGCTCAGTGGTTAGACCGCTTGGCTCTCACCAAGGCGGCCCGGGTTCGATCCCAGGCGACCGCAAAGTGAGATTTGTGGTGGACAACACGGCGTTGGGGCGGGTTTTCTCCGGGACCTCCGGTTTCCCCCGCCATCTTCATCTCATGCATCATCAGTGTCATCGCCTGCGGTGCCGTATGTAGTAAAAGCGGGCGTTAAACACTACGCATTTCATTTTATTACTGTAGTGACCTTAAGGGAAAAGTTGGCAACTCCAATGCCATTGAGATTTCAGCCAAAGATATGTATCCTCAAAATCATTTTATTCCGCACAAAATCATGTAAATAACAACTTACCTGATGACGGTTTTTCAGCTTTGTAAGTACTTTCCAAAAGTTAGACCCCTGTCTAACTTCAATTCTAGATAACTGATGGAGCTAGCCCACTCTATTCTTATCCAGAGTTAGGTGAATGTACAGAAAACGCCGCTTAATAAATAGGATCGCGGGTCGTTTACGTTGACAGACAATCGTCTCGAAGATGGCGGAGGTACCTCTGGATGGAGTTGAAGTTTCCGCATGGATCTGTAGCAAACAGCAGTACGTCGTAAACATAGTGTTACGTCAACGTGAGGCTCTGTGGGAAGATTGGAACCTAGAGAAACCTTCGTAAATGTGAATTCAAAGGCAATCAGCAACAATCTCAGTTATGTGCACTGCATGAGCTGCACATTTTACCCCAAAGATTTCACAAACTAATAAGGTTTTAAGTTTGTGAAAATTATTTCGGTTCCCTTGCGCTACCCCACCACAGTATCTTTGGTGTTATCGTAACGTACAAAACAAATATTGCTATCTAGATTGCGTTTTGCAAGCAAGTACGATTCAGATAATTGGGAGCACTGTTGGTTTCCCGGGACGTTCACCCATTCGCAAAATTCAATACGGACATCCTGTTAGTGAAAAGTAGCTAAATATGACAGGAAAAATTCTTTCTCTCGTCACTATTTCAAGCATTGTAAACACACTAACATAACTGACTTACTGCAGTTAAGATTTAATAAGAATGGGGTGTAAAAACATTCTCAATGGCTCTATTTTTTGTGTGATTTCAAGAGAATTCCTGGGCAATGCAGTATCTTATTCATTTCCAAGTACACGAATAAAAACTATGGGTTTCTTGAGTCATCTATTAAGCC
Source organism: Mantis religiosa (assembly GCA_030765055.1). Lineage (NCBI taxonomy): Eukaryota > Metazoa > Arthropoda > Insecta > Mantodea > Mantidae > Mantis > Mantis religiosa. The sequence goes on from CM060957.1 coordinate 133,871,560, forward strand.
AGGACTCCTTGAATTACAACCAAGTGTAATTCACGGTATATTACTAATTTTGGTTGGAAATTAAGCTTCCTTTGGGATGAAGATACAGCGATTGTTGTTTTTATGTTTACTTGATTCTCATGTTTCTCAATGTCGCTCTTCCCTCGATTGGAAACAAAAATTTAGTGTTACAAATGATACAAAAAACACCAGAATTTAACCACAATTTCCTATGAATGTGTAGCTTCGACAGGAAAAAGTAACACAGGTTGTTGATTTACGTATAATTACCAGGAGTTGAACTTAAAGTTTACATGGATTTGCCGTAAATTACAAATTAGACTAAGAATGTACGTTTACTGTAACGCAAAAGTTAACACACTTTCACCTTAAGAAGTGATCTTATCACGGAACATTTAATAAATGTCACTGGACAGTGTCGCTAAGAGAATCGAATTTAAATATTGAAGTTAAACGCGAGGGGAAAGAAGAAGAAAGAAACAAACAGAGGAAGAGAAGTAAATAAATAAGTAAATAAATAAAGAAGGAAAGAAACTAATTTTGGCAGTGCGACCAAAGCCATGCACGGAGGAAATAAAGGCGCATATTTGTAGGATTTAATTGCGCGAGGAATGTTTGAGTATTGTCATTTTTAAATCAGTTTATATTTTTAATTTGTTAATCCGAACCTGTTGTATAAACACAAAACGTGTAACCTGTGCAACGTGGCTATTAAATAATGAAAGGGTCAATACAATGATATGAAAATAAAGAAGGTACTATAGTACCTTAAGACTTGGCCTATACAGCAGCATAAACGAAATGCATCACTTGAAATATATTTATTTGTCCTTAGTTTTTGCTCTCAGTACACCATTTGTTATTGATTTTAACTCTCCAATTATTTCTTTAAGCTATTATTCCGCATTGTAGTAAACCGTTATTACAATAGCTACATTAGCACCTCTTAACACAACTAATGCAGCTTCCCAACGGAATAAAAGGAACTAAATAGTTGAATTTGAGTTCTGAATAAACATTGAGGAAGAGTGACTTTCTGGGAAGTTAATGTGCCATGACTTTTGGAGATGGGCACCCCTGACCTTTATCATCATACTGTCATAATTTTGATTGTGGGTGAATGTTGTTCGTCATAACATAATATTCCTTTTCAGCAATTCTGAAGAGTAATTTAAAATATTTAAGACACTGAACCTACGTGAAATAGACGAACACTGTTATTTTCTAACAAAAAACGGACAAAGAATACAAAATAAAGGCAACAATCACGTTTTACACAGAAGGCAAAACAATATAAAAAACTTTGTGTAACTTATATTTATCAACCTACTTAACTTCAAATAGGCGACTAAAATTGAAAATAAAGAAATTTCTAAGCCCAAATGCTAGAAAATGAAGTGTAAGAAACACGCTGTTCGAAAACGTTGGTGTTTGGTGAGTCAAATATTTTAAGGATAACCACCCCTGCAGAACAATGCTATGTTCTGAGAAGAGCTAGGGCAATTTTCTGTTGAAAAAGCAATAGACATATAAGCAAGTTATCTGAATACCATTTACCGACAACTCTTCCGGAAGAAAAAGCAGACTTCTCAACAAATGCCAGTGGTCTTAAAACTGCACAGAGGCTGTCTCAGCTCTAAAACCTAACAAATTCTGCAAACGTAGTTTGGGACTCGAGAACTGCATTCTCTCTAAACGCGATGTGTATTAAATAGAATCAATAACTTACACAATGAAACCTGAAAAGAATAGACTCCTACAAGCCAAATGTCCAATTTTTGAAACAGTAGAATTTAAGAAACCCTAACGTTGCGTTAGGAAAATTACAACTTAGAGAAGATGCGGGCCTGTAACAACGGCATTTCAACTCAGTTCTCTTCAGCAACAACCATCAATAACCCTCAGCACCCGATGATACACCATTCTCGAGGAATAGAGAAAGGAGTTTACGAAATTAATGACATAGAAAAAATGCGGTAAGCAGGCTGGCTGTTTAAATACAGAAGGGAATAATAGATTCAACACAATGAAAATGTTCATTAGGCTCCTGCGCGAGATTATGAATATGAAATGAAAGAGAAAACGAAGAAAACAGTGAATGATAAAACAGAAAGAGACTGGAAGATGATAAGAAAGAAATGCACGAGGTTATGGAACAGAAGATCGGCATGGATGACTAGTTTCCCGACGAAATAAACAAGCACAAGAAACATGGAAAAGAGAGTGCGAGAATTCTGCAGCAACGGGCCGATGAGGAAACTACAAGGATCTTCAATGCGACCAGCAAATTGCCACATCGGGAGCGACCTTAGGGCAGCTCCCGGCAATTACGCTACTGAAACTTCGGTTCAACCAGCGACGGACCGCCGAAAAAAATATCAGTACATCCAACGTGCCACACAGGGTGAACATCCAGCCAACCTTCCCGCCGAGAGCATCTAGAACGAAAAGCCAGCATTTAGGTAGCGGGCAGCCACTAACGGCCATAGCCATCCAGGTCTGCATAAGAAATTGGGTAAGGCGTATTCCGTATAGAGTGTTCGGTCCTCTTAGTGACAAGCTGCTAAGCACTCGCTGCCTACAGGTGAGGGCAATAGTAGGTATGTGAGTTGCGCTCCGAGGACTCGGAGGATTAACGTGTCAGTGTGCGCACTTTGTTTTCAGTTAGGAGTGGGAGAACACTATATTCCTCCTGCAACTCTTCCTCCACCTCCGTTCGAGGGAGTGACCCGGAGTACTGTTCTTTGAGTCTATCCACAGAGGGAGAGGGGCACGAGTGTGTGGTGTTTTAGGGCCCGTCGACAAGGTCATTTGGGCCTACCAAAGGGGGACGAAGAGTTTCGTGAGGTCACCTCACGGAAAGACCGGAGAGCAGCAAGACAGGCTGCAGGGGCGTGCCCCCTGGCCTGTCAATGCCATCAACAGCCAATCCTGGACAAGGAGACGAACATAGATGACATGTTCCGTGAATAATCGTTGACGACTTCGCTGGGGTGGTGGGATTCTTAACAGAAGTTAAACCTACCCTGTCGGGGGAGTGCAAGGTTCGGTGGAACAAGAGCCGATTCATCTTCAACACTAAGACAGCCGAGGATTTCACACTCCTCCGCCATCTCAAGAAACGTGAGGTACCCCACTTCACCTTCAGTCTGGACAAGGCTCGAGTGTTCGCAGGGTTATCCATGCGCTTCCGATGGATACCTCCGTCAAAGAAGTTAGGACAGACCACGCCCGCCAGGGTATCACCCCCAGGGTGATTAAGCAACGCACCCGGCCCACTCCTGACCGCCCAGGAAAAAAGGCCCCCTCCCCTATTCTTAATAGTGGTGGAGCGGGCCAGAGATCCGGAAGGTAAGATCGATTGTGTTACCACCATTTGCTACCTCTGGGTCCACTTCGAACCAGCCAAAGGCTCTAGTGGTCCCCCACAGGTGTCTGGGGCTCAATCACTCCAGTCTACTTTTGCCACCGCAATCAGCGCTGTCACTCACCAGAAAGAGGACTGTCCCCGTGCAATCACGGAGGTACCCACCGGTGCCAACTGCAAGGGGGAGCATGTGGCATGCTATGGGGGCTGCCCAGCAAGGAAGGCTGGCATAGCCTCCAGAAGAGCGCCGGCAACATCAGCCAGGCATAAACCTGTCTCATATCACCAGTGCAGGCAGCTGCAACTGGCATCCCTCAAGGCAACAGACACCCACTTTTGCGGATATGGTGCGCAAGCCCAAGGGTTTGCGTATGAAGTCTCCGGCAAACTCAGCCAACACCCAAGCTACACAAACAGCTTCGGCCCCTTCCAATTCTTCAGCCCCTCCCAAAGCACCCTGTCTTAGAGCTAGGGGTCGACGTGCAGCTGGAAGGCCAGCGGCATCTATCGAGGTCTCGAGTGAGTGTGGTGCTCCTATGCCTTCTCGTGAGCTGAGGGACGACAAGGCTATGAATGAAAGAAAATAAATGAGTTGAGCCCTTTCGGTCCCTTGCACGTAGGCCGCATATTGAGCCCATTAAGCCCCTCTTACTGGAGTGCTTATTCAAGTCCCGTGGCCTTCAAACAGACAGGATAAGTCTTGGATGAGCGCTTCTTATATCATCTGGTCTCAGTTTGTCTGAGCCCAGAATGAATTGTCTAAGTGCAGCAAGTGCTTCACATTCACACAAAATAGGTAGAGAAGACTCATCCTCTCCACCGCACTTCCTGCATGTAGAATCTGCACTAAGCTTCATCACATGCAGGTGTCTCTTTAGGGTGTTGTACCCTGTCAACAGGCCAACAACACTTCTAAGTTGTACCCGATTGAAGGTTAGCAGAATCCTGCTGTTCTTCTTGCTAGGTCCCTCGATCATAGATGGAGCCTGCCTAGTCGTGGTAAGATTACGCCATGAAGTGCCATGTTGAAGTGATATCCAATCGAGGATCTCGCATCTGGCCCTTCTCGGTGTAATACCAAGGACAGGTTCTGGACCAATAAACGTGTTGTTCGAGCCCTCCCTGGCTAGACTATCAGCTAGTTTATTTCCTCTGATGCCAGCATGCCCAGGAATCCAGCAAAGCTGTATTGGTCGGCAACAACCGAGAATATTCAAGGTCTCTTGGCACTCTCGTAGCAACTTAGACTTTTTTGTGCTAGCACATAGTGCCTTCATGCAGCCTGGATGTCAGAACAAATACTAATCCGACCATGCAGCCAGGGCATCCTTAAGATATGATAAACTCAGGCCAAAATAGCATATATTTCGGCCTGGAATACTGTAGAATAACCTCCCAGTGAGTACGATAGCCTCCTCTTAGGCCCACAAATGCAATCCCGGTCCTCCAGTCAGTCTTGGAGTCGTCTGTATACCAGACGGAACCCCTTGACACACCCAGGAACCATTGGGCCACGAGTCCATTCCTCTCTGGGCGGAAAACTAATTCTATATTCAGAGTCAAAATTATAACTAGGTTTCATATAGTCGCAACCCATTGCTAGGATAGTCCGCGACTTCTGAAATCTGTTCAATATCTCTCTGTGTCCGTTAACCGGATTTTTAAAAGACCAACAGCCCAGACTCTAGAGACGATGAGCGGTCACCCCTGCCTCCCCTTGGATAAACAAATCCAGAGGAGGCAAACCAAGCAGTGCCTCTAGGGCACTGAGAGGGGTGGTGTGCAGGGTTCCAGTAATCCACAAACACGCTAAGCGTTGGATCTTATTTAGTTTGTTTTTGGTAGCCTGTGTCATAACACAAGACCACCATACTACCGCGGCATAAGTGATGGAGGCCCTGACGATGGAGACATAAGAGCCAATAAACTACTCGTGGTTTAAGTCCCCACCTTACACCAACGGTCCTCCGACAGGTCCACAAAGTATTGCAGGCCTTAATCACTTTGTGTTCAATATGCTCTCTCCACGTCAGTCTAGAATCCAGTATAACTCCCAGATATCTGACCGACCCGGATCAAACCAAGTTCTTCCAAAAAAAGATCGGCTCACACAAACCCTCAAGCCGCCTCTTCCTTGTAAATACAATGAGGTTAGTTTTGTCAGGGTTAGCTGACAATTCTACCACATCGCACTACTTTTCAACAGCTTCAAGGACCTTTTGCATAAGGCCCGAAACTGTATCTGCAAATTCACCTCTGACTACAATGCATATGTCATCTGCGTAGCCTTGGGCATATACTTCACTTTCATTGAGCCTGACAAGTAACTCATTTACCACCAGGCACCAAATGAGTGGAGATAAGACACCTCTCTAAAGGGAAGCCTCTGGGCATAGTGCACATCAACCTACTCTGGTTGAGTGACACTATTGCCCGGCGGCCCTCCAGGGATGACATAATCCATCGAGTTACACATAGGTTAACTCCATGTCTAATCAGTCCTCTATAGATAAAGCCATACGAAGTAAAGTTGAAGGCCTCCTTTATGTCTAAAAGTAAAGGCATAGCCAGCTCTCCTTGGTCTCTTCCTCAGCCCTAAAAACCAGCTGATGAAGTGCCGTATCCACAAATTTGCCAGCCTGGTAGGCATGCTGATCAGTACTCAGAGGCCTTTCAACAAGTATAAGTCCTCTAATATGCCTATCTACTAGCCTTTCCAAAGTCTTAACAGGTCTAAAATCCTTAGGCCCAAGGTTTCTTTGACAGTTCATCAATCCTGCATAACAGGTCATCAAGCTTACCCAGAAACCACCTCCTTATTAACTATCTGTGATCCAGGGGAATGTGTCTATACTAAGGTTCATAAACTATCCTCTTCCGAGCCAGAAAATGTCCCAGAGGAGGTCCTTAGTGAACCTAAAGTGGCTCTCGAATACCGCATTAAGATTATATGCAACCTAGCCATACTTGGTAGGTCGTTTATACTCTGACAGAAATCTCTCCAGGCTTCCGTTGAGGATTTCCTCCGTTCTTGCATATACTTGCGCTGTGCATCCTTGTGAAGGTCTCAGCTCTTCGTATCTTGTTTATCTTTGGCTCTATTATAGAGCCGACGCGTGGAGTCTGCTCAAAATCGAGCTCCATCGGAACTTCCCATTCACTGTCCTAACTACTCTGAGTGGATAGTTATCCTCAAAAGAATCTTTGAGGGCCGCACTGATTCAATCAATGCAGTACCCCAAGTTTTCCTTGCTATTAAGGTATTTGGGCACTGCTCCAACGATTCTGCCCCCAAGGTCTTCCCTATAGGAGTCCCAATAGGTCCTCCCAGGGATCCTGAAGGTTCTCGGATCGAGGGAGCCTGCCAACTGAAATTCTATGTCTGTGGTCCGAGCGCGATGGTTCATTACCGACACGCCAGCTACTGACCTTTCCCAGGATGTCTATGGATCCTAAGGTTATATATATAGCTTTCTGCCTTGTTAATAAAGTACGTAGGTTCACCGTTATTCAGGATTTCCAAATCCGTTGTACTTATGTAGTCTGCAAGAGTCTCGCCCCTGATATTAACGCTGGTGCTGCCCCAAATCCCATGGTGGGAACTGGAGTCGCACCCAACCAGCAGGTCAAGTTCCTCCCGTCTGCAGTAAGTAACTAGGTCCTCAAACTCCCTAGGGGCAGGAGGATCCTCAGAATCATAAGGAAAATATGCAGGGCAGACTACTACTTTCCTCTCTGAACCTTCCTCTTTATATCTCACGAGAACCGCCATCACATGCTGTGAACAGAACTGTGGTAGTGCCCATGCTTTCACATCCTTATTAAGTTTTTTTTTGTAATTTACGTCCTCCAACATTTACTCATATCGGACGATGAATGAAATGGGTGAAATTATGCTCAATGCGTCCGGGGTCCATGGAGCTTAGAGTTACCCGATATTCGTCTTTCAGGATAAGGGAAACCCCGGAAAAACCTTATCCTGACCGAGATTCGAACTCGGGACCTCTTGAACGTGTGGCAGACACGCTACCATCTACGCTACAATATCCTTTGTAAGGATACATACTCTAGGCCTATATATAGTGCGAGCACTAAAGATAGAAAAGCCTGCAATTCTCAGCCCCATGATACGGCCCTCACGAATGCATGCTTCCTGTATCGGTGATTTGTATCATTTCGGTCATTAGCCTTCGCACAAGCACCACAAATGCTACGAAGCTATGCTCTAGGTTGGCCTGCACACAGTGAATTGCATTTGAAGTACTCACCATGTGCGTCACGCTGTCTTATCCTCCTGCTTGGCTCCAGCCGCCAGCAAAGTGAACACTACTAGGCCCGTGACGCAGAAGAGCTTTCCTTTCCTTCCCTCTAGGATTTCCTTTGCAGCAGCCGAGTATATGCTGATTACAGGTCAAACCCCTCTGGGCTCCACCTTGCGCTCTTGCACCCTCCACTGCCGCGTTTCAATGTTCAGGTTCTGATGAACCAGACGTCCGTCTCCAAAGGAGGTCCTGGGATCCAGGCCATCAACCTCTTATACGTAGGGAGAGCATCCATACCAACCACTTTTAGATTGGAGTCCTCCCAAGCCTTCATGTTGGGCACCATACCGGTAAGCCAAAACCAAGACCAAGCCAAGCCAAGACCTGGCAAACCACTATGGCTGCCCCCTTAGCCAGGTAGCAGTCAACAAACTGGAGAACCACGTCGGAATCATCCGGTAGTTCATCCACCAGCCTGCCGATAGCTGCCTGAATATTCACTGTTCCAGAGTAAGCTGTGCCTCAGGATAGCCCTCATTTACGATTGCCATCCTGAGCCCAGTCTGAACAATATCCGGCTTCTGAACATTTGAATATTCGGCCCTAGGTTGTTTCAATGGTTTGCCTTCTTTCGGTGTGGTTGAAGGCCTTGGTCGCTTTTTGTGCGAAGAAGGGGTGGTTCCGTCATTAGAGGGGCCCGTGAGAGCAGACCCGACCACAGCAGAAGAGGGCTCAGTTATACCCGCACTTCCCCCCGCCGCTAACCTGGCCAGCCTCCTCCTCTTCTTCTCCGCTGTAGATTTCCTTTTCCTCTTGATGTTTATAGAGCCCACCTTACTGGCTAGTTCCCCCAGATCGATACGTTTACCTTCACCAGCTTCTGGTTCCTCCTCTTGCGAGGCCCCAAAAGCTTCGGCCTTGGAGTCCCCCGTTAGGGAGCCCTCCGGCTTCTTACTCTCCCTGGGAATGTTCCCCTTAGAACCTGAGTCCACAATAAAGGAGCTCTCTGATTCGCCGGGTTCCATTGCCAGGGCCCAATCTACTGTGGTTCTATCAGCGTCCCCAGCTAAGGAGCACTCTGGATTTTAAATGTATTAGGATCAATTGTTGTCCCACGAGTATGGGGGATAATCTGTCACCACCCCTGGAGCCCCCTGCAGGAGTAGAAGGTGTACAATACAATGGGATTGGACCTGATTCCCCAAGGGGATCGTTCAAGACACCATCTACCCCCGGTACCATTCAGCCCTCAGCACGATGCCTCCACCTTGGCTTGGGTAGGGAAATAGGGGATGGAAGTAGGATAGGGTAGGAGAGATAGGTCGTTGTGGGACGTTCTTCGCCCGGCTCCTCCGCATGAGACCTGCGCGACATGAGTGACCCTTCTGGTAGCATAGCTACCAACGGTATAGCTCTCAGCATCGTTAGAGCATACAAACCTCTCCGCCCGCACGGTCAGTGCTACGATGAGGCAGCGTCCCCCGGCGAGGACGACAAGGCTAACGGCAGACCGGCGCCTCGACACTCATCTCGTTCCCCCACCACCAGACAAGCCCCTCCACCTTCCAGCACCACGCAGAATTCGGACTTGTTGGCATGGATGCAGCACATTCTGCACACCCATGGACAGCGACTCTGTGAACTGCTTGTTCACTTCTCCACCACCGACCCTGCAGCCCACATGGTTATTGCCATGATGAGGTGCTTGATTACTGACATCTGTGTCCCAGCCGACGCAGAATGGCGGACAGAACGAGGTCCTCGACCTCGTTCAGTTTTGCGTTCTGGAACGCATGTGGCATAGAGGACCAGCGAAATGAGCTGCTGCATTTTGCAAGATCATCTACATTGGATCTCATCATGGTATCGGAAACACATCTCCAAGCTAACATCCCATTCCACATCCCGGGCTTTCACTGCCTGAGAACGATAGAGTGGGCCACCAGGAAGATGGCACAGCAACCTTCGAGAGGAGGTGTGGTCCACAATTACGTGCAGCTTTCCGCCCTTCAAACTCTTGAAGCCACGGCCGTTTGCGTGCACTTCGGTGGCTCCGACGTCCTGTTAGTTTCTGCGTACCACCCTCCTCGGAGACAGTTCGTACCAAATGACTATCTTTCTATCCTAGCCGGAGATCTCACCAACGCTGGCACGGGGGTCCACGAAAGGTTAGAAGAGACATCGATGTTATTCGCATGATAGATGCGGACCCTCAGCTCAGAGTAGAGGTCTCCTGGCAACCCACTCACTACCCACGAGGCCGAGGACGCTCTTCCGTCATCGAATTCGCCATAATCAAACATTTTCCATTTCATCTGTCACTCACGTCATTGAACGCCTTACATTCCGATCACAACCCAGTACTGACTGAGGTTAACACTAGGGTTGTCAGTCATAATGTCCCGGTTCATTACCGCGACGGTGATTGGGACTGCGTAAGGGAATTGCTCAATGACTCCATCCCACCCAATCCAAACATCACGGACATCCCCTCCCTGGAGACTACGGACCAAGCCTTTACCTCCATTGCGGTACGAATTGTTCGTAATCTTAACGTACATACCACTCACCTCTCCTCCTGACGTCCTTCCGCTTAGATTCTCCTGCTGATCCCCTGCTCCTGGGCGGCGCACAGACTACCAGTGACACCGCACGCCACATAATCGAGCTTTTCTCGGGCGCTTGCACCACGAGGTTCATTGTCGCCTAGGTAAGCATAGATTGCAAGCGTGGGAGGAAACGATGTCTCGAATGAACCTCGAAAGTCATTAAACGTATTCGGAACCGTGTAGGTCCACCATCCTCCCCTCTCCATGGCACCCAAGGATTAGCGTATGAACCCCAAGCCAAAGCAAATGTGTTTACAGAATACCTTAAGGGGTCCATGAGTCCACGAGATGATCCTCAGGACCTAGATTTCTCCGACCGTGTTAGGCGTGAGGTGCGTCAATACCCTGCTGAAGCGGATCGGCTTTCTGTCATCAAACCTAGCGAAGTCCAGGGCGCACTCCGGCGTCTCAGCCCCAAGAAGCCGTTGGGGCCTGATGGGTTAACTCCCATCATTCTTCGTCATCTACCCTTCAAGGCCGTACTCTTCCTAACACGGGTCTTCAACACGTGGTTTGCTCTAGGCCACTTTCCGAGTAAGTGGAAAGACGCTCGAGTGATTTGCATCTAGAAGCCTGGGAAGGAACCGGTCCATCCCGCAAACTACCAATCCATCAGTCTGTTGTCAGTACTCTCGACAGTTCTCGAGAGACTATTCTTAGCCCACTTGTCACCATTTCTGAGTGATATTCAAGCCATTCCGCCCCAGCAATTTGGTTTTCGTTCTAGACACTCCACATTCTAGCAGTTGCTGCGCGTCGTGGAGGCTGCTGTCTTGGGTTTCCAGGACAAAGTTTTCACTGCAGCAGTGTCTCTGGATGTGGAAAAGGCTTTCTCTACGACCTGGCTTTAGTGCTTCCTCTAATCCTCTATGCGTGTGAAGTCTGGGGCATAGCTGCAAATTCCAATCTGCTGCTACTTCAACGAGTGCAAAATATATGCCTTCGATCTATTTATTTTGTCGTTCGTGGTTTCCCGTGAGATACCTTCACGAAACCTCATCCTACCGTTATGTGGAGGATGAAATTAGGCGCCGGGCCACAAAATTTTACGATCAAATACCATTCCATCAGAGCTCCCTAGTTAGGTCTCTTGGGGATTATCGTCCCAGTGATCGCCGCAAGAGGCAATACCAGCTACCCCGCATGGCTTGCGGGCATTACCGGTAACTCTAAGTTATATTTACCAACCTCAAAATTAAACCACCCAAGAACTAGTCTGGAAAATCAAAATTATGGTTTCCTTTGTTTCCTAAACTTTAATCGCCACCAGTGCTGAACAATGGGTCGCACCTGGATTCTCAACCGTTGAGGAGCTTATGCTACCTCCTTTCTTTCGCCACCTAAATTTCACCAGTCACCCTACAAAACCCTTATTCCTGTCATTACGTGGCTAAGTCTTTTCTAGGACAGGTACACGAATATCACACCTAAGGGCTGTCCCTCACCTCACACAAGACAAGAAGAGGATCTCAGCCTGCCAACACCACGACGACAGAAAAACGATGGAATACATGGAAGGTGTGAAAGCTAAATCACTGGCAAATAGAAACCTTTGAAATGCTTAGGCAGGTATTTTGATGATCTTCAGTGACTGGTGTGTTGAAGAAATGAAGGAGAACAAAGATATCAGATGAAGCATTCTAAATACACTCCTCGATTATTAACTACTTGGAAGAAGTGGTCGAAACAGCGCTTCTGATCTCAAAGATCAAAACGTTAAGATATGTTTAGCCTTATAATCATGATTACGGGCGCACGATCCACTTCCTAAATCACAGTAAAATCACAGATGCTTACTGTCCATTTCAAACCAGTGCCTATCATTGTAAACAAAGTGTATTATCAGAACCTTCTAGACTAGATTATGCGCACGAAAGTAGTTAGCACCCCACCCCTAACAGCTAATGTTCTCGCACCATCACTACATAACACCTACAGTTAAACATTGCTCCATCTACTAAAAGGTGTCCTGAGCATAAATAATAGCTCAACATGCAACCTGATGTAACAACCTATCTCAATATTTCATGATACAGTGCATTTATTAAGGAACTATTTAAATTAGCGTAAGAGTGTTTGCTTAAGCTTGTGACCAACAAAAGCACGTGCTTTTGTTTACATTGGAGGAAACTCTGGTTTGGAATAGATAGTAGACCACCTGGAATCTGCCTAAAAGTGTTCCGGTAGCGAAATACATGGAGAGACCAAACAGTCTCATGGAAACCAAGGGACTTGAACATACTTAAGCTACTCACGCCTCACGTGCAACATTATCGGCTTCCAGAAGGATGGATGCGATCATACTAATAGGTATTCCCAGTGCTTCATAACCACTGCATTTGTTGTGAAGCAGGTTAACCATTAAAGAAATATTGGAGCAGACCACAGAGTGGGGTTTGTTGCAATGTGTGTCAGGATATCAAAATCTGATAAGGATTTGCAAATGCTGCAAGACCAGTTGCTTGAAAGCTCCAAAGCTTGCATCCCCAAGACTGCACAACCATAAAGGATGAAACTACTTATAACAATTTGGCATTACCTTCTCAAAATGTGGTACACAAAAAGAGAAGGAGCGAGTTACAGCTGTAAGGCTATGCCTGTAAATTACAGGAATGGCATGGCCTGAAAGGAGAAAACCTGGACGTATAGTCGGAGGAGAGCAAGCTGGAAAGTTATCCTGTTGAAGAGCTATATCAACTTACGAGGTGTAATCAATGTTTCCGGAATGGCTTTATAAAAAAGTTGTCACTGAGCTGTATTTCATTCTTTCTCCGACTATACTTCGGAGTGTTCCTTCCTGATACAAATAACAGTTCATGTGACTTTCCACGACCTTTCAAATGCAGTGCTCTGAATTATTACCCGGGACATTTAGAAAGATACTTAGCCTTGGAGGAACTGTTATCTGTTTACACCGCCCGGTTGTCTAGCTGAGGGAAGGAGAGGTAAACATCATGCTACAAAAATAACCACACTATTGAAGGCAAACACTAAGGGGCATAACAAAAATGAGGTAATTCATTACGATGTGAGGATTCCGATTCCTGCATATCCGTTTCATTTACTGTAGCTTCCATCTGTGATGATGTCATCTAAAGGATGGATATCAGCTGTTATCTTCCTCACTTGCCGTTGTCATCTCTTGAATCTATAAAACCAACTAAGGTATTTTCTTCCTCTTCATCACTACTATCGCAACAAACATTGATTACTATTCTTTCTATTTCTTCTTCCATCTCGATGCCAGTATTTTTATTCTATGGATTTAATTTTGATGAACAAATTTTCCTAATCCTCTTTAGTGTTGTCATTTAAACACTGTCTGTTAGTTCTTTAAGTGCATTTAAAGATCTAGAACACACATTTTGTTTCTGCTATTTTTTTGCTTCATGATAGTCCATATCAGTTCAATGGGGTTTAAATCGTAGTCATAAGGCGGAAATCTATATCCTGGGTTCCACTAAAATGTGCTGCATATTCTTACATTTTAAAACTAAATCCCATTTCCTTTAATATTCGCCAGAATGTTTTATATCCGCCAAGAAATTAATTTTTTTCATTTACTGCATAGAATAATTTCTTCTTTGTTGGATTTTTTTTTTTATGCATTTCATAATAGTTGAAAAACATTTCTGCGAACTACATAATTATGGACATCATCATTTGAAACTTCTTTTTCCAACTGGGGTAGTAACTTGTGTATCTGAAACACTGTTGTTTTCAAATTATTTAACGACTCTTTATTCATTATTCACTTTTTCTACTGCCGTAGACGTTCTAGCCACTGTGACTTACAAAGGAAGATATAAACCGTTTTGCCTTTTCTCCACGCAGAACTGGAACTCATTCTGAATAATCCTTCTGCTTTGCGAGTTTACAACCCTATAAGGCGACTTTTCTTGAAATATCCATGTTTGCAAGTTATTACTAGGCACCTACTTTGTGATACGAAACTATACTGTACTGAGGTACTCATGCGTCACACAATAGTTAACAACTAGATTAACAAACTTAATACCAGTCAGCACCCTATAGCCAGTCATCAACACGTTTAGTTCCTTCTACTGCCGTAGATAAACCAAGTTCAAGCTATTTGTCCCGGGTAATGCTACACGTGATTTACGCCTACTGCGATTTTTCTATGTGGAGAAAATGCCAGCTTAAGAAGAATAAAGAACAAACATAACATTTTCCTATAAATTTGGCAAAACTAACAGAAACCTATGAAATTTTAGGAACATCTTAAGAGGAACAAATAATGGGCAAAACTCAAGCATTTCAGTGGGTTTTAAAATTTATAACATCAGTTAAAGATGTAGATTGTTCGTTGTGACCCTGTTCTAACAAAACTGAGGCAAAACATCAGGGGAGGGAAATGGTATTTGATAGGCGCATTACAGTAAGAGAACTTTCAGAATGATTTGCAAACGTTCAAAGTATTTTAAAAGACGATTTGTACATGAAAATAATTGTCGCAAAGTACATGCCCCACTTCTTTTCAAATGATCGAAAGGATTGCCTGCAAGATTCTCAAGTAAAAGCTTAAAAATGACCAGCACTATATGTGTGTAGTGTTTAAACACCCGCTTTTACTACATATGGCATCACAGGCGGTGACACTGATAATACACGAGGTGAAGATGGAGCACCGGTGGAATGAGATGACGTCAGAAACCGGAGACCCCTGAGGAAATCCGGCCGCGCCATGGCTCAGTGGTTAGACCCCTTGGCTCTCACCAAGGCCGCCCGGGTTCGATCCCAGGCGACCGCAAAGTGAGATTTGTGGTGGACAATACGGCGCTGGGGCGGGTTTCCTCCGGGATCTCCGGTTTCCCCCGCCATCTCATTCCACCGGTGCTCCATCTTCATCTCATGTATCATCAGTGTAATCGCCTGTGGTGCCGTATGTAGTAAAAGCGGGGGTTAAACACTACACATTTCCTGAGAAAATCCGCCTCAGCGCCGTGTTGTCCACCACAAATCTCACTTTGTGGTCGCTTGGGATCGAATCCGGGCCTCCTTGGCCCACAGATTATGGAGAAAGTTAATAGTGTTGAAAGTAGATTTATGGTTGCCAGTTTTAGGACAACAATGGAATGAATACCACATGAATCCCTTCTACTCTCCAGGTTTTAAGTACACTGTTGTTATCCATCGCGAATCGCTGAAGGCTCTGAAACGTGTTTCTAACAGTAACAAAAGTGCTGGGCAAGTGTCAACACTTTGAGGGTGACAGTACCAATGAGATGAAGCAGAGAGGTCGAGCTTGTACTTTCCATGAACAAGGTCAAGGATGGACACTTAGGAACTGGCCAAATTCAGAAGCTGTCCTAGGGAAAGATAATGGTGATCTATCTAGTGCAATTGAATGACACTGCAAGGAAAAAGCTGCATCTATTACTGCAACTGAACAAAGGGTCTATTATCAGTAAGTCTACCAGTCACACTCAGAACATCCCAGTGTATGCTCTGAAAACTCTTGGTTGTCTTCAAACAAACCTAATAAGGGCATATATACAACAGTCAGAGAGTAATAGCTGAGTGGTTCAAGAGCAAAGTTAACTGCTGAAAACATTCAAGAGGTCCCGAGTTCAAATCTCGGTCAGGGTGAGTTACCTGGATAAGGTTTTCTCCGAGGGTTTCCCTTATTTCTGAAGAACGAATGTGGGTAACTTTAAGCTCTATAGACCCTGGGCTCATTTGAGCATCATTTCACCAATTTCATTCATCGCCCAATAACTTAACGTTGGAGGATATAAATTAAAAAAAAAAAAAAAACTGAAATAACTTAGCTATAATAACTGTAATAAACAGTTTTGTAAATAAAATGCAAGTTTCTAGCACATAGAAGAAAATAAATAAGAGAAGAAATATCAAACAATATCAGATGAAGTATGTTAATAACTTGCTGCCAACTGATGCTAATAGCCATTACAAGAAGAAACAAAAATCTCTCGTATCCAATTTTAATTGGAAGTGACCAGGATAAATTTTACATTGCAAAACTATGAATTTAAGTTCAGCATATTGTTAAGGATGCAAAGCAAAAGCTTACATTAAATTCCTTTCAGCCAAAGTAACCTTTATAGAAAAATATGTTATTTATTTTCTCAAATACATAAAATATTAGTAAACAAAAATAACATTTTCCATAAATTGTATCCAATATCCCAAATAACTTTCACGGCAAAATGTGTTATTTTCTTAAAAATGTTTTGATTGGAACATTAAATGTTTTGACAACAAAAATAAAATTTTCCTAAATCATATCGAGGAAGGCCTTTTAATCCTTTTAATTTTATGTAATTGGAGTTCAGTATGGGAGACCGAAAAAAAAGTAACTTTTCACAAAATGTAAAACAACTCTCTTTACAGCATTAATTCGTTCTGAAATATTATTACATACTTAGGTTCTCCAAGATGAGTGCAACTCTTCTCTTGATCATAAGAACAAAAATCTACTAATAATACAAGTTACCTGCAGTTTCTGCATCTTGCCTGTTCTCAAAGTCACCTCAATTTGAAACTAGTTCTGAGCAAACCACATCGTAACTAACAAAATGGAGAGAAAAACAGTAACTTCACGATTTTGGCAGTTTATGTTAAGTCAAATGTTCCTTATATCCTAAGTATTTTTATACACTGATTCCATTTTCTTTCAGTTTATTTAAGAACTGTCCAACATTTCTTGAACATGGGCTATTTTTCTGATTTGGAAATTAATTCTACTTCTGTGTAGGGCTGTGTGTAGGGCAAGGTTTGGAGAGGTAGAGTCAAACTGAAAAACTCAATGCCATAGGATTTGAACCACGGATCTCCTAGTCACCATTTGGTCACTCTTAACCACTGAGCTAACATGGCAATATGTCAGTATAAGATTAAACACTCCAACAGACTTGCATTTTTCCTAGTGAAGCACTAGGAGATCTCATATACAATGAGATGCTTACCTTTTATGGTAACTTACTATTCTGTAAGTACTTAATTTATAATTTATTAGTTCCTTTTCATGGATCAATCCCTTTGCATTCAAACAGTAAGTGTTCAGTATCTTCATTCATACCATAAATGTGGCACTGATTCTAGTCTGTTTCCCAAGGTCTCAAATTCAATCTTGGTGAACGTTTGACTTTTTCAGGCATAAAAATCTTTAGCATGGCTTCCTTAGAAAGGGAAGTAAACCCAATGGTCCATGTTGCAGATTTATGGCCTGTAAAAGAACTTCAAGCCTGATAAAGAGACCTCTGAGCAAAATTAAGTATTCTTTCATACTCAATATAGAATGGGACGCTGAGAACCCTAGTAGTTAAAGAACATCAGTTAAAGCTTAATTTCATTTCATTAAAATATAAAACACAAAGACTTTTTACAGGTTCATCTACTAAACAGTAAAACCCTCCTGTTCTTTTCAAACGCTAGTATAATTGTGTTCTCTACTTCTCAAATTAACAGCAGTTCCACTACAACATACAGAAAGACTAAAGTGAGGTTTGTTCATTCTTGTATCAGACCTTACCACTTTAATTGGAAAAGACATAGATTTAAATAAAAACACTTGAGTACTTTTTACATGGTTCTTTTTATTTACAATAAATAATCATTTATACACAACACAGTGCATGGTTACCAGTTCAAAGGGAACAATAATTTTTCCAGTAAACTGGAAAATGAAGGTATATAGAAAAGGGTTTGGAAATAATTTTGCCTAAATTCTTGAAACCAAGCAAGAAGCCCATGTTCATACGAACACTGATGCAGTTGAGATATTATCTATCCAAGTTAATACACTACCATCCATGACTGGAATGTACAAGTAGGTTGGCACATTTACCATTTCAACTTTTTAAGTGTGTAACTAACTGTTTCAAGCCTCTGTTATTTACAAATATTCATACAATATTACTGCAAATCACAATAAAACAAATTTGAAAAGGTAATACCAAACATATATGTCATTGAGCTATGTCAATAAAAATCACCTTCCAAAGAAATGCTTCTTTCCAAGTAACTGGTCATGCAGTTTTCTTTTCCTATTAACTTAAATTAACTTCTACTCTTTCTTGACAGAAATGTGTACATTTATTGCTGCTAAACATTCTGACAAAGTTTTGAGTTTACAAACACCATTCAGACATGAGCTATGTTGGGCAGAAGTTACAAATGGTTTACACTCTGCATTGGCAACCTGGTTAAAATCTTTATTATTTCTCAACAAGTTGAGATGATTTTATTTGTTCTGATGGTACTAGAATGATATGAGCAAAACTACAACTTGAGAAATTATGAAACATTGCATTCCAAGCACAATAGTGCATTAAATAAAATATGTTAAAAGGAAGTTAAGCAAGCAGAAAAACAAAATAATGTAATGAATGACCAAAATTCTCAGCATGAGAATAATGAAGGAAAACAGTTGCTTAATTATGCTTCAAAAGCACAAAATAATATTAAGTATACAAATAACCTTATGCTACACTGTTTGGGAAGAAATATGTGAAAACAATAAAAAGTGGCTATAATTTATTTGTACTAGACTCCAAACAGTAGATTCAGGACATAAGACAATTATAGTTTCAATAGTACTAAATACAGCATAAAATGGATAATCTAAACACACCTTTAATGTTTTTTAAGATAATTATTATTATAAAATGGCTGCCCTTAATTTATTTGAGTCTGACAGTTAAAACAACTGAATACAGGATGGAAGGCTAGAGTCTGTTTGCATTAAGTTGTCAGAAAGAGAGAGCAATAGCGGAGAGAGATGACCTGAGCTACCTCCCATTCACTACAATGGAAAAGGCATGTTTCTTCCTGTCAAAATCTTTGTTATCAGTTTCCTTCTGCCACTGCTTCCTCAGGTGTGCAGATATCTGGAATAAAACCCCTTCTACCTTTGCCTTGAAAGGTTCATCACAACACTGCGTGCAAGTGAGAGTGCGAGTACTTCTTTCCAGAAATCTATGACTTCTTATCCCACACAGACACTAGTATACACTCCTTTCAAGAGGCAATTCTTTGCAATAAATAAAAGACAAATGGTAATACACATTTTTACTAGAAAGAACTATATAGTCATAAATTAAAATTTAATCATTCTTATATTTATGTTTATCCTTTCAAAAATCAATCATTGTATGAAGACTACTGCTCTATTTTTTAGTTGAAAATTGGCAAGACATTTTCTCATAAAAATGTTTTATTGCTCTTCTTGTTTCTAAACAAACTGACTTTAACATGTGGATTAATTTCAGAGAACTGAGAAGTTTCTTGGTGAACACTGTAAGAATGAATAATTGCAAGTAGCTTGTCAATATACTCTTAACATTGCATCTAACTATTGTAAAGGATTATTAATAGCTCTAAAACTATGAAAATTACACAACAAAATTGCTAATGATTATAGTTTCTTCCATCCTGCATACTGTTTAATTTTAGGCAAAGGAAACTAAAGGTCTTATTCAAACATTCACCAGTTTTTACTGGTATACAGTGACTATATTTTATCATTAGTGTATACCCCTTTCATGTGCAACACACGGCACTGTAGTTCTCCATTATGAGAACAAATGGTAGCACTTGAGACATCTGCCAACAGACTTTGGTACTCTGTATGATGGTCAGTGGTGACTCTCCATTGAAGCAATTGATGTGCTGCATCCCTTACAATATTTATTGCACACTTTTCATTATTAGTTTTACTTTTACTTAAGCAGAGCAAGGTTTGTTTAAAAAAAAAAAAAGAAATCAAACTTATCCTTTCAAGCATTCCTTAGTGGTTACTAATTTCAGATAATTTTCAAACTATACTGAAGAGAACAGTGGCATCACTGTTACAACACCACTTTCTCTAACTTAAAGATACTTGTCTGTTGTTAACCATTTCCTAATGTTAGGAATGCGGAATGGTCTGTTGCAGCCATGTTAAAGCAACAGTGGATAGCTTGAGTAATTCTATTTGCTTCATTTTTAGTAATTATTTAACAAAATACTTAAGTATGTGTTAACAAATGAGTGTTTTAAAGTGTCGTAAGAAGATAATGACTAATCCTTAACGAAATTGTCAAATGGACAGAATTTTGAGTTTCTGAGTAAATACCACAATACTAAAATGTGAAAATAAGGCTTTTAAAATAACATTTCAACATGAACATGACAAGAGCATGCATTTTAGGCACAAATTCCAAAATAAAGTCTGACACTGTGCAATTAACTGATTTGACCACTAATTCAGGCAGCCATTTAGTTATGGAAAAAGTACAATTATTAGTGATGACAGCCATAGAAAATATAACTACACAACTAAAATTGTGTGTTTGTTCCTTCAACAGGAATGTTTCTGGAAGTAATCATTGGATTCCTTTCTTGGAAGTGTTGAAAACAGTGTTGTTATGATAAATTAAATTTAAAGGGAGTCGATTAATGACACTAAACAACACTTACTTTTAAATTTTTCCGGAACATGTTTCAGAGACTTTACCTCTATCCTCAGCCGGCCATTGACTGGTTCTCATTGGTGTAGTTGACGATATTTTGTCACAGGTCTACTCTGGTGGCGGTTCAAGGAACTTGCTGAACAAATATTTCTGGGGGATGTCAAAATTGAATACTTTGTTCCTATTTTTTGAAATGAAGATTTGTTCCCATGTGGATAGTTCTTGTTTTCCTGATGTATGTTTTAGTAGTTTTGGTTCTGGATTTATGTTGTGGTTTTTTTCCCAAAAATGTGTGGCAACTACTGATTTTTCTAATTGTTTATATTTTATGTTTCTAAAGTGTTCCTTTGCTCTTGTTTCTAAATTTCTTTTGGTATTTCCAATGTTTTTTTTTTTTTTTTTGACTGTAGTCAAATTTATATTGGAAAAACCAAAAGAAATTTAGAAACAAGAGCAAAGGAACTCTTTAGAAACATAAAATATAAACAATTAGAAAAATCAGCGGTTGCCACACATTTTTGGGGGAAAAAAAAAACCACAACATAAATCCAGAACCAAAACTACTAAAACATACATCAGGAAAACAAGAACTATCCACATGGGAACAAATCTTCATTTCAAAAAATAGGAACAAAGTATTCAATTTCGACATCCCCCAGAAAGATTTGTTCAGCAAGTTCCTTGAACCGCCACCAGAGGAGACCTGTGACAAAATATCGTCAACTACACCAATGAGAACCAGTCAATGGCCGGCTGAGGATAGAGGCAATGTCTCTGAAACATGTTCCAGAAAAATTTAAAAGTGTTGTTTAGTGTCATTAATTGACTCCCTTTAAATTTAATTAATCATTGGATTTTTGAATATAAAGTACTGAATAAGCTTTTCTGCTGGACCTGTTTATTGTTTTGTCATGGGGAAAAAGTGTGGAATAACTGATGTTATACTGAATTGAAAATTATTTATAAATATAATAAATGGCATAAGGACTCCGTTAATTATATTAAATGTATAAAAGAACTACATATATTTGGAAGCGAGTCAAGGATAAAATTTTCTCTCAGTGAACACTTCGTCATCTTATTTGTGCAGTATGCTTTCTTGGGAGACAAGGTCTAACATTCAGAAGGCATGATGAAATTAGTTGTTCAAAAAAAGGGCAATTATTAAATGAATTAGAGGGTGAGCTAAAGACACATATTGAAAATGCTACTTTTTTGTGGTACATTTCCTTCTATTCAAAATGACTTGATTTTTTTCAACTGGTGAGCTTATTACTGCAACAATTAAGAAATAAATATTAGAAGCTCCTTTAGTGGCTCTCATTTTACACGAACACCAATGTTGCTATGAAGGAGTGGATGCCTTCAGTTCTAAGCTAAGTAACTGAAGTGGTTTTGTCTGGAAGTGATTTTTCAAATTCTCAGCTGTTAGCTCTGTAAGTCTGCTGATTGTCTGATGCAAACTTCCTTCAAATAATACATTATTTTAAATATGGTTCAAAACTGCATTACCCATGTTACAAAACTTGTTCAGCAGGTGCATGATTGGGTGATCTTTACTGCATTTCTGTGCGTGCGAGTCCTACATTCACTCTAGTCTTTTAATGTGCATCAATCTTACTTCTGTTCTAGTCTAGTTCACATGTGAAGAACATTAGAAGTGCTCACAAGTGTTTGGTTTTGCTTGAGTGTTTTTCTATGCTTTAGGGACCCATCATTTCAACCATTTCATTCATCACTCTTGAATACGCTTTTCATCATTTAAAATTTTCCTATTAATTTTATTTACCATATGCCAATGAATATGAACTATTTTCTATAAAACAAGTTAGCCAAATTAGTAAATGGCTTTTTCTGGATGACCTGACTGGACTAAAGATTTGTTTCCAATTATTTGGATATATTTTAAGCAGAGCAACTTAAGCAGTTTACAGAATACAAAAATATGAAGCTTCAGTGGCAGATTTATAATCCTGCTGTCTGCAGGCAATGGAAATGTTCTACCATTTGGTTTAATACGTATCAAATAAATAAACAGTGCTGAAATGAGATGTTGATAATCTATAAGAATTTGATCATGAAAATGTGCATCAACCAAATAAATATGCTAAAAATATCACAGAAAAAGAGCAAAAAACACTAGTTTTATTACACTGCAATCTTGTAGGCTACTTTAAATGTAGAAATTCTCAATAACCAAACATAGCTCCACTAAAAATCATCTTTTGTAAACTTGTAAACATCTAAGAGAACAGAAATGATCCTTAACTGTGTTTGAGTGCAGATAACACACAAGGTAAAATTTTTCATTGGTTAGTTTAAAATATTGAAAAAGATTGGTTAGCAATGAAACTTTGTGGGCAGAAGCTGCTCTACTTAAAATTTTGCCTGTGAAGCTGGACATGAAATTAGGCCTAATACAAATATATCACTGCATACCATTAAATTCTCCCATTTGCTCTGTTTTTATGCTGCGAGTACTAGTGTTCAGATTTTAAACCTGCATAGCCCCAATGTTTTCAAATGTATATCTGTGCACTGTATGCACTTGAAGCATTGATATAAAATATGATTATTCTTAATTTCAAGAAAAACAAAAACATGCATAAACAAATGTTACATCAAACAATGTTAGCTACTGATATTCTTAAAACTTACAAATGATGAACTAGCTTATGTTTAGATAGGCTATTCAAATGAAAGGTACTTTTAAACATACTGTTAAACAGCAATTTAAAAATAAAACTTTGTTTGTATGCTCAGGATGCTCCAGTAACGTGCCTCTAGCTGTTAAGCTGTTGAAAATTATGTTTAGATCAAATGTTCCATTTCTGAGTCTGACATAAGATGTAATTTCCAACTTTGCTCTTAGGATTCAACTCTTTATGCATTAATGGTCCTGCTGTACTCTAGTTTGCTACTAAACTAATGGTAATCTAAATCTGGAGAGTTCAAGAAGAATAAGGATTTTTTTAAGGGATTCTTTTTTATAATTCGTTATACTTTTCATTTGAACATCCTTGATAACCTTAGTAATCTAAGTGAATATTATTTTTCTTTTAATTCATATGAAAGGCAACATCTTCACAACCTTTAAAAACAAACTCTTGAGATTAAATTTCTTTATTGTTGCAATTATCATTAACATAACACAAAATAAATTTCTATACACAACAATTTTACAGTCATAAAGAGGATAGATACTCCTAGGATATACTTCAAGTGGATGAAAAAAAAATTATACCTTGAATATATAATTATTTACCCTTATGAATTATGAAGATCGATAGTTTTTGTTTTAGTTTACAATACTCTCTTAAGTTAAAAATAATTTATTTATCTTGTACTTATTATATGCAAAGTCTGTTAGTGAACATATGCCAGTGCAGTTTAATGTCATGAAATAATTGATCCTAAATGCTCAATCTAACTGGATGGGAATAAATAACTAGCCTAACTGATATCCATACTTACGAAGTAATAAGTCACTGCCTAAGGCTAACATTAATTATTACCATTTGAATTCTGCAACAGAGGCAACATTATACTTTGGCTGAGCAGTAAAATCACTTGGATCTTTGGCAATAAGGTCATCATAAATCTGCATCATTTTGTTTCATAATCTTTTGAGAATGATGTCATTCCTAGCTCACTATTGTAAATTCTTTAGTAGCTCATTACCATTGGAATTGTCACTGTGTAAGTAAAGAGAAATGTTAATGTCAGAATAAAATATTGAACACATATCACTGTGCTGAAGTGCCATATTTACCAATAAGCTATTTTAGTGGGCATGGAATTAAAACCCAGAAAGTTTTAAATACAAGTTTAAATCAAAGACTGATATATATTTTCTCAAATATAGAATTTGTTAATTATGGGGTTACCACATGGCTGTCTTGAAAAAATGCACATTTTTAGATTCATAGTCTTATCATGGTATAAATATATGATTTGTATTTAATTAGAGACAATTAAATTTTCCTTAAGTACTTAGGATTAGGATTACTACGGAAGGGATTTGGCACTGAAACTTGTGCCTTATTGTGGGGCATTCGCAGGGAAAAAGGATGAGGTGAGAGGAGAAGAGGGCAGCCGATTCTAGGAGTCATGTCAGTGCAGATGGCAGGGTCCATACTATTTACCAGTTGGCAACTCCCCCAGTAGGCCAGTACAACCGGCACCCAACCCGTCATGATCCAGAAACGGCCTACCAGGGCGGCCCAGAGACTGGAGGCCTTCCTACCAAAGGAGGAAGTATTTACCAGAAACATATCATCCTGCCATGCAGTGCAGAGACTCCCACCGACACATCTACCCTGAAAGAGACCACCAGATGAGAGATGATATGTAATGATAATGGAGATGAAATGGAGGGACAGGAAATTCGGGGTATGTAATTAACCTACCCAACATTCACCTGGTGACTTGGGAAAATCCCTGCAAAAAAAAAAACTATGGGCCAAGTAGCTCGGCTATGGGAACTGAACCCGGGCTTCAGATGAAACCACCTGAGCCATCGTGCTCAGCCTTATGTACTTAAATGTATTTAAAATAATAAAATTCATAATCACTTTTTAATTTCTTTGATTTCCTTATTTTGTGTAGACTTAAGTTCTACAGTTACTGCCATTAAGCAATTGGTCTTTTATGACAATGTCATTCATAAATTAGAAACATTTGGATGCATTTCAAAATTTCCTATTATTTTTAAAATGTGTTGTGGCTGTCCAGATAACATCTTTGTCATGGTTCCCCAGAAATGTAAACTCCATTTTCAAAGCTTTAAATTTATAAGATAAAGGAACAAAATTCATGTCAGGTGAATTCATGGAATTATGATTATTTGTCTTTCTTAGACTTAAAAATACTATAAAACAACAGAGCGACTTCAGATATTCTTTGAAAACCAAGTTCATTCTCATTAACAGTTTCATTTATAGGTTGATAAATATAACCCTAAATAAATTGAATTTAAAATTATTTTAATACTGACCTAAACATTACGATGAAAGACAGTCAGAAATTTTAAAAAATAATTAGAGCAAACAATGAGTTCACAAATGTTTTTTATGAACTTGGTGAAATAATGCTTTCTCAAAATAAATGCAAATAAACCATTTATCATTATTTAAAAAAGATAAGACATTTCAGAAAATAAAAACACTGGCATATATGATATAAAATGCTTGAGTTATGATCAAATTAGGGTGGAAAAAATTATAAATAACTAGAAATATTAACTGCAGTGCAGCAGTTATTATGAAATAAATTTTGAAGCTTAATTATTAAAACAAGGTAGAATGATTAAATTTGGAAGAAAGTGTCTTATCACAAAGGGTGGAGTTAACATTATGGTATTTTAAATTCCATCCGAAGATTCTGCAAATAAATTTGCTTCTCTTCTAATTATTGCATTCATTTAGCAAATACAGCCACAATGACATAAAATAACTGAAGGTAGAGCAGCAGAAAAGAATTGTAAATGTGATTAATGAATTGTGAGATATTTCTCATTTAACTGTTTAAAAAAAAACTATGTGAAGCAGCATTGTCACTTTTAGCTTCTGCTTCACCACTGTATGCTTAATTTGTTATTTACTATTACTTTCTTGGAAGTGTTGAAAACAGTGTTGTTGTTATGAGAGCCGGCCGATGATAGAGGCAAAGCCTCTGAAACTAGTTCCGGAAAAATTTAAAAGTAAGTGTTGTCTAGTGTCTTTAATCGACTCTCTTTAAAGTTAATTGTTATTTACTGTTTGTGGAAAAGATTTGTAATGTCTTACTGATGCTGTATCAAATTATATTTACCAAACTAGTACATTAATAAGATATTAATAGTATTATACTGTATAATTTGCAGCAATTTATCGCTATAAAAGTGACAATTATGGTATTATCACGGTATGGTATTTTCAAATATGGTACTATCATACAAAGCTGGTATTGGTAATGTGTGAGCTATTATCCTTATGGGTTTAGTCAAGTTTTTCATATTGTAAAAATAGCATATTAGAATGTTTGTAACATTATAACAGCCTTTATGAAGCCAAATTCTACCAAATGGTGCACACAACTACTAATGTGATCATTGGTAAGTTATTAATTTTTGTCTAGGTTGTTATTATCTGAAGCATTTGTAGAATGACATGATTAAACCTTTGCAGTCATAATTGTGAGAATGTAGTTCCACATTCTGAAGTTGAACTTGTTAAAACAGTTGTCTATAGTCCCAAATATGGTGCCTGGGTAATTGCTGTTAACAATGCTACAGATAAACTGTGAACAAACTGGTGTCAGTGTACGCGTACGAGTGCAGCCTTCTTCCTCCCTCACCACACAAGCAAGATGTGACTTGCTCTCCTCTCTTCCTGCATGCTACAGTCAGCAAACCACCCTAATGAAACATATGTTTTATTTCAATGCTATTTTATTTTTCATTGCACATAAAAGTGGCCAAAAACTAAATTGCCATCTTTCAAATCCTTTTTGCATTTCTTGTAGGACACAGAGAGGTCACACTCTGAATTAGTATATAATACTGCCTAGTATTTCAGAAGAAATTGCAGAGTGGATCCACCAGTGAAAGTCAGAGCAAGTGACACAGTTGACCAGTAGAGCAGACTAATGGAGAGGCAACCTAAAATGTGAGTAGAGGGGGGGAAGCTTGAGGGCTTCAGTTTTTCCAAGTCACACCTCCAACTTTATTTTGTTCGCAGTTTAATAACAGCAATACCAGCATGTGCTATAAATGTTTATCTGTCAGCCATGGAATCTATACAATAAGACAGCTTGCTCTCATAGCAGAAGAAGAATTTGAGGTAATCCAAAGAATACTACTACTATTACAGTCAGAGTTTTGGCCATTGGCACAATAGGAAACCTTTGTTGGAAACATTATAAATAAATGAAAAATGTATGTTACCAACAAAGGCAATGATTACTGCACTGTTGAATATTCATTGGCATTAACAGTCCTCTACATAACAGTATTCACATATAAAAACTATTTACACACATATTCCTAGTTCCCTTTCCTTTGTTATACCCACATTTTCAGAATTTTCCTGCACACAAATATGTTTGCACCAGAACATACATGGAGGAAAGACTGGGCCATTCATTTAGAACATGAAAGTAAACTTTCATAAAATTTCTTAAATATACAACTTATTGCATAGAATTAGGTACTTACACCAGTTGAAGAATAATTAGAAATCTTACAAAAATACTCTTCACCTACAGAAATGGAAAGACATTCACAGTAGGCCATTAGAAATTAGGTTTGCCCAACAATGTACATCATTTTGTTGAAAATAGCATTCTAAAACCCCTGTTTTACTATAACAATAACAGCTTCTATATTTAAAACAACTGTCTAAGTCATAAAACATGACTTAGTAGAAAATACTGAGTACATTAATGAAAACAATTCAGCCACTGAACTTCAGTGTACTAATATTGTCACAATGATTGAGAGAAATGTCATTGAATGCTGAATACTTATTTCAAGATACATAAGTATTTCCAGGGACGAGAGCACCTATGTAATAACAATAAATTAAGTACAAAAGTGGAAGCAAATATATAGCTTCCAGAAATGCAACTGTCTTACAGAGCTGAAATACACAAGGAATAAAAGTGAATATAAGTTTTACTTGGAGGGAATGATGTTAAAATATTTACACAACAGTACCTAACAGTATGATATATATAAAAGGAGAAATACTGTTAACAACCATACAGTGCTGCTTTTTACAAAGTCTTCTACTAAGATTCTTTAAACTTAGAGATAGCAACAAGAACTTTTAAAAGAAATCTTCTGTGTCCACCTGATAGACTGAAGATTTTTGTAAAATGTTAAAACAACAGTGGGAACAGAAGAAATCATTCAGATTACCATTTATAAGGCTTTGTGGGAGTTACATGGTTAAACACATTAAGAAACAGTCTAAAAATCAGTCAGATAAAATGCAAGTATGTCAATAGATATTGCCATTTTAACACCCTTTTGCAGACTTTTAGTTGATATTTGTTTCATAATTAATTCCCATATCAGTGACTGCCATGTATAAGCCTACAGCTACTCCTGATTATGGAGTTATGGTATAATACATTAAATATGATATGAGAAAATAAAATTATGAACACAATACTTGACCAAACCATGGCAAGTGTTCCCACCAGCAGCAGTGCATGCAGCAAGCCGCAAAACTACGTCAGAAGAAAATCACTTCTTCTTCAGGTGCAGCAGATGTTGGTGGAGTTTGGCTTTCAGGATTGTGGGACCTAGATCGATCTGGTACTTTTGGGTATGTGTTGGTTCGTCCTCCACTCTCCACTGCTGCTGTGTTACCAGAGCTATTTTGCATCATGGCAGGACTACTTCCAGTTCGTGTGTGATTCGGTGTTAAGCTATCATCTATTTTCTTGATACCTGGAGGACTGAAGCTACCTGAGCCTAGGCGCTGATACGTAGAACCTGGTCCTCCACTGCTCCTCCGAGCTTCTGTTCCTTGACTCAATTTTAGAGGCAACATCTGTTGAACTCCTGAGCTTGCTGCAGATCCTAGTTTCGTTGCTAGTTTCAATGGTAACTGCTGCTTCACTTGCATGTTGGGAGCCACTTTTTGCTGATTAGTTGCACTAATAAGATTTAAGGGTAATGCTGACTTACTTGGTCCACCCTTCCGTTTAGCTTCAGTTTTACGTCTTGGATCTATGGTGGTTGTTGGTGATGATACATTCGACTCACCCCCTGTACTGGGACTGGAATCATCCTGAGATGTATTTGCACTTATGTGTATACCCTGACTTGTAAGTGCATCTTCATGAGGCAATGTACCAGTCACTACTGGAAGATTTGGACTGATGAGAATACCTTGACTTGTTAACATTTCCAATTTGCGATACAGCTGCTCTCTTTGTTGAGTAATATCATTTTGTTCAGCCCGGATTTGCTCCTGTAAAATGCAATAAAGAACTTCATAAATACATAAAATATGACACATGTTGCTCAACATGCCATAAGACAAATACAGCTGTTTCACAGTTCATCCCACTTAACATTTTTAAAAGAAAAATGATATGACAAGAACATTTGGTTTATATTTTTTGTTAATATACTAACTAAAAAATTCTATGGTTGTAGCACAGATTATTGTCCGATATGCTACTTAAATGCTAAATAAAGTTTGTAGTTTCCCTTCTATGAGAATGGTAAGTACTGGCAGTAGCAAATGTAAATACAGTGCCTTATTTTTCACTGGTGGCCAGCCGGCAGGAGGCAGCTGCATACATACAGTGCTTGTCACCGTTCCTGGCACCTACCTTTCTCCACGTCAATGTACATTCGGCCGTTGCTGGTGTGGGTTCTTGTTATGTTCTTTGTAGTCCAAATATCATTAGTTCTGTTATAATGCCAAGAAGTGTGTATACGTTGGCATACCACATATTCATGTATAATTCCCATTTGTGAACAGAGTCTAGTAGAGAAGTGACATGGCTATTTGTAGACTGATTTCCTGGTATTCCAGCAACTCATAGAGAGACAGTTCATAAATTTGTAAAGAGATTCAGAAAAACTGGCTCTGTTCTGATAAGAAATCCAAAAGAACTTGTCGTGTGCTTGCAAAGGAAAAACCTGATGAGTTAAGATAAAAGTTAGAATGTAGCCCAAGAAAATCTCTGAGTAGATTATCATAGGAAATGGGTGTTTAACAGTTCTCTGCTTAGAAAGCCACTAACTTTTGAAATTAAAACCATATAAGATAACTGCAGTTCAGGAACTGCAACCACGTGATACTGTGAGTAGAGTACATTTCTGCATTTGGGTGGTGGGTAAAGTTAGTGATGGCTCTAGTGCACGAATCGCCATTGCATGGCCAGAGAATTGGTGTTTGGTGTGCTGTGAATGTGTAACGAATTATAGGGCCTATATTATTGAGGAAACAGTTAAAAAACAGAGGTACATGGAATGTGTGACATTGAGTGCACACAGACATAAAATAATAAATAAAATTAAAACAATAAATTCTAGTCTTAATAATGTTATTAATAAATGCTTACACTTAGATGAAAAAATATTTTTTCAACTAGGCTCTGTATGTACAGCTGATCTATTGTTGCAATTAATTAGGGAAATTTTTGAAGATAGGGTCATCAGTACAGGACTATGACCACTGGGATCCCTAGACCTTATGGTGTGCAATTTTTATTTATGGGGGAACTTAAAAAATAAAGTGTATTGGAATAACCCACATACATTGCAAGAACTGAAAGACAATATGAGAAGAGAAATTACTGCAATTTCACAAGATCTGTGGCAGCAGCGTGCCTTCTGTTGCAGCACTACCACCTGGCAGGCGCTCGGCCACCAGTGAAAAATAAGGCACTATAAAAGCATTAAGGGATTTGTATGGGTTATCTCACTAATACTAAATTCAACTTCAAGGAACTTAGCTTCCATTGCTCTCACTTTTCTGAAAAATGTTTATGTTAAATTATTTTAATTCTGTGTTAAACATATGGTATTCACTTCATATAAACAGTAACATACACATGTATAAGTTTCCAAATTTTTAGAGTAATGTTGGTATAAATTATTTGGTTGAAAATGCACTGAACAGTCTGGTGCACGGAAACTTTCCGATATATGGAACAAGTGTTTAGGATCAAATGAATGGCACCATGACCTTAGTTCAAACCCCTGTCAGTGATAGGAAGGCATGCTCCTGCCCTTTGTTTCGCGCTGGCGGAGGTGAACCAGAAGCCAAGTCAGTTTAAGCTACAATGAAACATATACTTCAGAATTCGTCTCATCAGACTGATTATTTTATCAGCGGTTATTGGGGACAGGAGCAGATTACCCATCCTTTTCGAATAATGAACCTTCTCAGGTTTGTGCAGTTTTCTTGGGAAGGGAATGAGGAATGGGGCAGATTTATCTGTGTTATTATGTGTATCAACTTGAACTCCGCATTGTGCATAATTATTTTGAATTATCTCACTTCATTACAAAATAATTTAAAGCTCTAACTAAAGCTCTATCTACACAAAATATACTGAGCATACTAAAGTATTAACTTTAAAGAGAGTCGATTAATGACACTAAACAACACTTACTTTTAAATTTTTCCGGAACATGTTTCTGAGGCTTTGCCTCTATCATCAGACTCAGAAACGTGTTCCGGAAAAATTTAAAAGTAAGTGTTGTTTAGTGTCATTAATCGACTCTATTTAAAGTTAATTTATCATAACAACACTGTTTTCAACACTTCCAAGAAAGGAATTGAAATATTAAAGTATACTTTCGTCACATAGACAAATATAAGGGGAAACACAAAGATGATAATATTCTAGTAATTAATCCACGAACCCCCATTCCTTATAACGCACCCCTTGTCCTTCTTCCCGGTTCCCGATTTATGACATCAAACCAATAAGCGACGGACACAGTAAGGAGATGGTGTTGACAATCATTTCACTAAGGTTAAATTCCTCCCTATCCCTCCCCTGGCACTATGCACTTCAGCTACATGCCTTGTTCATCAGTCATTGCTTGTGTTATTGGATTTCGATATAAATCAATAAGAGATTGGCAAAACCAGGACTG
Source organism: Mantis religiosa (assembly GCA_030765055.1). Classification (NCBI taxonomy): domain Eukaryota; kingdom Metazoa; phylum Arthropoda; class Insecta; order Mantodea; family Mantidae; genus Mantis; species Mantis religiosa. The sequence goes on from CM060957.1 coordinate 133,903,848, forward strand.
GTGTAAAACACGAATGGTGAAACAGTTATGCCAACATTATATAAAGTAACATACCAAAAGATACCAACAGCATCGGAACATTTCCATGCACCAAACTGCACCTGTTTTCATTAGCTTAAAATAAATTAATCAATAAATGAATAATTTTAATTCAAATAGTACTTTAAGCAAGCAGACTTGAAGAAAAAAGAATACATATGTGAATACACATGAATTTCAAACTGAGTACTTTGAGTACTTTGGTTCTCAGTGTCCCATTATATAATGGGCATGAAAGCTGCTTAATTTGGCTCACAGGTCTCTTTATCAGGCTTGAGATTCTTTAATGTTCTGTAAATCTATGACATTGGATCACCAGCTTTACTTCTCTTCCTAAGGAAGCCATGCTAAGGATTTTTATATCAGCATAAATGTACTGTCCTCCACCAAGTTTGAGCCTGTGACCTCAGGTACCAGAGGGTAGCTATGTAATCTCTAGACCAGGGAGAATGACATACGCACATGCACTCATACACCCAAATTTGTGTACATACACTTCTTAATTGATGGAGAACAGCTTTTTGAATGGAATCTAGAAAGGTTATGGTTTAATACCACTGTCCTAAAATACTTTCCCAGTTTTGATGAAAATAGGCTACTTATATGAAAGCAAATGTGCTCATTTCGAAAATGATAATAGTTTCCACATAGCAAGAACCATTTTTATGACATTTGATACTTTTTATATATGGACACCATATATAATTGCAGTATTTCCAAAATTTATTTTGTGATTTGTGAGAAAATCTTACGTGATGGAAAGAAAAAATGGATAGTACCATTCAATCCAGTATATCCAAGTTAGTTAACATGACCTCTCATATTGCAAATCTGCATTCTGTACTTATTTTATAATGCACCAAAAACAATATTTTCAAAACTTATTTTGTGATTTGTATGAAAACCTTATGTGATAGAAAAATGGAAATCATCATCATCATCATCATCATCATCATCATCATCATCATCATCATCATCATCATCATCATCATCATCATCATCATCATCATCATCATCATCATCATCATATCAAAGTTAGTTAATGTCATCTTTCAGATTGCAAAATGCAAACAAAAATTTTATTTTGCAGGACAGTGTAATCACAACATAAATGGCAAGTAAGGCAAAGATTATGGAAAGGATTTTGAAATTTGGTATAGAACCTTGGACCTGAGAAGAAACAAAAATGTTAAAACAGGTTTGGCTTACCAGGAGGTATGTTTAAGGAACAATGGATGAATTAACTGTCTTAAGAAACATTTGGAAAGTAATCGGTTAAGAGAGATGTGTAGAAAAAAAGAAAATAATGTGAATCACTTTTGGAAAATGGCAAGAAAGAGTTTTGAGGACATAGAAACACAAAAAGTGTTTAATGAGGTATCAAGTGAGATAGATACCATTAGTGTTAGTGTAGTGTGATCCATATAAACCTGAACCATTTCAATAGGCCATAACTTTTGAACCAATAATAGGACACACGTGCAACTTTGGGAAAATATAATACACAATTGGTAGACTACATTACACTATTTACATCTCAGAGAAAATGTTGGAAGTGTCCTCCACCAGCATCTATACATGTTTGCACTCGTACCACCATATTCTCTGAAGTTTTACGGTGATATCAAATTGAGAGAAGGATATTTCCAGCAAGACGGAGCATGTGCCGTACATCTAATGACACCATGGAACTTGTAACCAGTTTCTATGATAATCGAATAATCTCAAAACGTCTGGGCCCCCCAGATTCCCTGACCTAATCTCACCAGATTTTTTCTTGTGGGGGTATCTAAAAAATAGAGTGTACAAGAATAGTCCACGGACAACTGATGTTCTCAAGGAATCCATTCGAACTGAAATAAGTAACATTGGTGAGGATACTCTCTGAAAAATTTCAGAGAATATGGTAGAAGAGTGCATACATTTATAGATGCTGGTGGAGGACACTTCCAACATTTTCTCTGAGATGTAAATAGTGTAATGTAATCTCCCAATTGTGTACCTGTGACCTATTATTGGTTCAAAAGTTATGGCCTATTGAAATGGTTCAGGTTTATATGGATTGCACTGTACTAAGAAAGAATCCCAGAGGGGCACTTCAGGAAATGAAGGTCCTGAGCATATAATATTTAAATGTAAAGAAATAATTTAGAGGGAAGAGTACATCAGTAAGAAAAGTTTAAAATAAATAGCTATATTGCTATACCTGAAATGTTTGATAAAGATAGTAAAAAGGTAGAATGATTTTTAAGCTAAATGTGGAATAAATGGATATGATCAGTGAACAGAGTCAAGCAAGAAAATACAAAATAGATTACAGAATTAATTATACTGTAAGTTATGAGCATGACTGGTAATGAGCCAAGGCTAAAACAGCTCATATTCACCTGTACATATCTTAGCATTAATATTGTCACCCTGGCGGTAGACTCGCGAAGCCGATGAATAAAATGGCTGGTGGAGATTCGGAAAACTTCGGGGCCGATCGTTACCAGAAGCGAGACAGTTGAGGGTAGTGTTGGAAAAATAAACAGTTTTGAGGTGATCTAGCAAATTGTGAGTTTAAACGGTGTATTGCTAGGAAAATAAAGTGTAGTTTTTGCGTTTGTAACCTCGTCTTGTGATTTCACGAACCCACAAAGTCACAATATATAAATAAATATAATACTACATACCTGCAATCGAAGCAGTTCAAGTTTCTTTTCCTCAATACATTTCTCTTCAGTATCCTTTTCTCGCTGCCATGCCTCTTTTTCATGAGTAAGCCGATCCTGGAGATTTCGAAGCTCTTCCAATTGCTGGTTATGCCTATATATAGGCCGACGATCCCTAATGTCTTCCTGGGTTAACTGAGATTTGTATGCTGATAATTGTGCCTGTAAACTGTATATATTAATAGTTAGTAATGACCAACACAGTATTCAACTACATAAAGAGTAGTGAAAAATAATATACATTTTTGTTGTAATTAATATCCTTCAATGTTACATATATCAGATGATGAATGAAATGGATGAAGTGATGCTCAAATGAACCCAGGGTCCATAGAGCTTAGAGTTATCAGAAATTCATCTTTCAGGATAAGGGAAAAACCTGAAAAAAACCTTATTGAGACAACTCACCTAACTGAGATTCGAACGTGGAACCACTTGAATGTGAGGCAGACATGCTACCACCTATGTTACAGCGGCAGACAATAATATATTATGCGTGATTGGAGGAATTGAGTAATGTAAAAATTAATTCAAAAAACTATTTGTAGCTGGTTTTTAACACTTCATCACTTACACTTGTATATTACCAAGAACCAGCTTTGGAAGTTGTTGCATCACTTACATTTTTATATTACTGAAGAACTAGTTTTGGAAGCCATTACATCCATTTTAAAACCTTGAAAGTTGAAAATAGATGCAATGGCTTCCGAAAATAGTCCCTCAATAATATAAAAATGTAAGTGAAGTGTTAAAAACCGACTATAAATAGTCTTTTTTAATTAATAATATATTAATTTGATTATTCTAAGCTCTGGTTGGAAGTAAGAGTGCAATCAATGGTTTTACTATTTTGGAAAATGTACTTTTATCTTTAATACTTTGTTTCAATTAGGACTATTGAGAAGCAAATTTCAGCAAGATTTCTACATTTGTTAAACAAAACATTCAATTTTCAGAACTTCAATTTCTCGCATTGGTGATGTAAATGTTCAAATTTAACCAATTCTCCCTCTTTATTTCTTACCATGCTATCTTATTTACAATGTTTTAACTACAGGTGTTCCACAGTTTGAATGAAAGAAGTCAACCTGGATCTACAAATAGATGAGAAGAAATGTATGTATAAATCTTGTTGCCACATATATCCAAACACTACAACATAGCATCTTCTACTTAGTTCATACCTGAGACACTACTTGGAGCTAGAGGTTCCATTTTTTATTTTCTGGGTAGCATTTTAACACATTTCATATTACATGCTATGAATTACACACCATTATAAATATAAATTAGAAAGACTTGATTTAAATTTTACAGTAGAACTTGTATATTCACTAATTATTGTTTAAATAATTATCTGGCTTACACTGTTATATATATTATTAGGTATTTAATATTGCTGTTAATATGATACTGTTCAGATCTACTTATATATTTTGGAATTGCACTGTCAGCTGTCCCTTATTCTCAAGTTTTATGCAATCCACATTTTGTACTCCAACATGAAAACATCGACCCCATTATTACATTCTACCCGCATGTTAACATGGATGTTAAACACTTGATGAAATTAGTACTAATATAGATGTTATCACATCGCCTGTAGTATATTCCTAATTAGACAGCTAACATTTGCATGTCTGTAAATGTTCACAGGAACCAGTGAATACTATAGGTCAAACGGGATGTTTGCCTCACACATTACTGGATACTTCAGTTAGAACGAGCACAAAACTGTGATGTCATCTGTCAGCTGTGTAGGTGGTTCGAATCCCCTGCATAGGTATACTAACTTTTTTACCACGTAATACTCACAATTTACAAGTATTATTCTGAAAATTGTTATTTTTATTTTTAATTGTTTTATTTATATTTTATGGTACTGTTTGATGTTTCTTAATTGGTGAACTACAAGTACATAGTTGTTTAAACACACCTTTAAGTATGTGCAATTGAAATAAGGATCATTTATATACAGGATGTCAGTAACTACAGGCCGATCACCTTAACATCAGAAATAGCTAAGCTTTTTGAAAGAATTTTATTAGAAAGATTAATTAAGTATTTAAATAAACATAATGTACTACAAGATTTTCAACATGGGTTTAGAAAAGGTTGTTCCACAGTCTCTGCAGTCATACAGTATATACATGAAATAACAAGTAAGTTAGAATCTAATGATAAGGTAAGCTCACTATTTTTCGACCTGACTAAAGCATTTGACTGTGTTGACCATAGCATCTTATTACACAAACTAAGAAATTATGGGATAAGGGGACTACCTCTAGAATTGTTTTCCAGTTACCTAACTGGTCGGAAGCAATATACAGAAGTAAATCATAAAACGGGAAAAATTGTAAACAAAATTCAATCAAAAATAGAAACAGTAAAATATGGAGTACCTCAGGGAACAGTACTAGGGCCTCTGCTTTTCATTATATATGTTAATGATATTATTTGTCCACAAAATACAGCTATAATAGCTTACGCAGATGACACAACTGCCATATGCTGGAACGAGACATTGGAAGCTCTAAACAAAAATTTATATCACACTGCTAATACCCTAATCAAATACTTTGAATCCGTAAATTTAAAATGTAACATGCTAAAAACTAAAGTAATGTGGCCCAATACATCAAGAAAAACTACCTCCAATACAGAATTGCAAATAAACACCACCACCATTGAAGAAGTAAAATCATATAGGTTTCTTGGAATAATTGTTGATAAACAATTGGGCTAAACATATAGATTATATATGTAATAAAATTAGTAAATCTATATACTTGCTTAGGTATTTTCAAAGTTACAAAGACACTAGGCTTCTGCAGATGATTTATTTTGGATGTATATATCCTTACTTTAACTACGGGATCGAAATATGGGGTACAGCTGCAAAATGTCACATGGACATGTTACTAATTCTACAGAAGAAATGTATTAGATTGATTTATAGCCTAAAAGGGAGGGAATCATGCAGAGAAACATTTAAAACTGAAAATATGTTCACAGTCTATTCTCTGTATATATACAGAACTATATTATTCATAACCGATAGACTTACATTAGTACGAAACAACCAAATTCACGACTATAGTACAAGAAATGGTGATAACTATCACATGTATAATATTAACAGGTGTGTCACTGAAAAGGACATTAATATCAGAGGGATCAAACTGTATAATAAACTACCTAGTGAGATAAAAATTTTGACGAATAGCTCAAAACCAACATTTAAAAGTAAATTAAAACAATATTTGTTAAATAAATGTATATACAGCCTAGATGAATTGTAAATTATATATGTAAGAATTTAGTACTAGCATACAAATGTCATATTGTTAAATAATTTGTATAGAAATGACGTGTCCAAAATCAATGTACATCTGATAAACTGGATCAATAAACTATCAATATCAATATCAATCTGAACACAGAAAACAAGGAAATTACAGTATTACAGTTTACTGTGAAGCTAAACACAATTTTGCAGACAAAGAATTATTGTGCTATTAAAAATGTTGTTTCAAATTGGTATGTTTTGAGGCACTGGAATGACCCTTTTTCTATTTCTGGAATGTGACTCCTCTTACAAAGCAAGTGCTCGAACGATGGCCTTCTGGGGTAATGCATGCCCTCAGGGACTTTATAATTAAATTACTGTGAATTCAGTTTCCAAGTTTTGATGAATAATATAAAATAATTACATTACTGAGACTCAAACCTGTGTCACTGGGGTGGTTAGGGCACAGGAGAGGTCATAATCCTATTCAGCTATTTCCGGACACGACAAAGCATAGTACGACTTGCATGCCTGGCGCTAAGCTAAGGCTACCTCGTGAGCTTTTGTGCTTGATTTAGCCTTTTAAGAAAGTTTTAATCATTTGCAGGACGTTTTAATACTATTACATAAATTGCAAAAGCTCTTATGCATGTTAACTGAGTTGCATGAGACGAAGTTTACGCAAAAATGTAAATAAACCGTTGTAAAACAGTCCATTTTGACAGTCCATGATGGATGAGGCATGCCTCTAATTTTTTCCTAATTTTTGGCAGCCAATCCCTGCTTTAACTACAAGAATCTGCCATTTTCTTTTTAGCTGATGTTGTTAGTGTAATCATATGATAAGTCCATTTTTTGCGAGGCATTTACTGAGTTACTTTGCCATGTATACTCTAATAAAAAGTTTGTAAAATTGGCTGAGAACCGGAATTCGCTCTCAGTAAAGGAGTAGTATGTACTCTGGCAAGCAGCATGTTTTGTCCCTTAAGCTGCTATTCCTCTGAATTTTTCGCATTCCTCTCCCTAAGAAAGTCAAGCAACACTGTTTAGTAAGTGCAAAACTGGACTAAGGCACACATGCCATTAGATGGGTGGCCTAACTTCCAAAAACATATGGCACAGCTAACTCACCTGGTATACGCATTCCAAGATATTAATGATGTTTTATATCTATGGTGTTGTTTTCTAATACCCCATGTTTGACAATGAAGTCATTAGTCTTCTTACACTCCAATATTTTTCATAATAATTCTGTTTTATGTCTCTATGTGCTTAAATTTTCAATAACATCATCCACATTTCTGGTTCTCTTAGTTAACTGTAACTGAGGTCGGATGATTTGTTATTGCTTGTAAATAAATATATATTTAATGGACTAACCACTCAAATATGTAACATAAGAAGGGCCTTTTTGTTTCCTAATTTTAACCATCTCTATGTACATAAAACCAATGTTGTTCTGTATAGAGGAAAGCTGAATATAATTATGATGATGAAAGGAAAACAGGACAAATTAAAACTCAAGAAATAGTGCATTTCACATGAAACAGAACTCACAGTTCACAATTTAAATGCACATTTAGATGTGTACACTAAGATCCATTTGAACCTTTGAAATATTCCAAATAAAACTAATTAATATTTGCTGCATTGCATTTTTGATGATTTTGCTACCCTAGTTAAATATTTCTTCTGGAATCTGCAATCTGTATATTTTTAACATATTAATAATTTCATGGGCAACTAGAAGCATTGTTTCCAATTCATATTGAACCTTATAAGCCCCTCCACCTCCAAAATGTCCATAAAAAGATTCTGGTACACCTATTTCTTTGTTTTTTCCTTACCTGTGAATTGATGTCATTTGTTGTGAAATTATGGAGAGAAGTTTATAGACATAGTGTGAGAGCTGCACTGCTGCCATTTGCTGCTCTTGACTTAGCATCAATAAGGCTGGTAGTTCACATGAGTTATCACATAGATTAGATGCGAGCACACCTGGTGGAATAGTTGCCATCATTGCATTTCTCCATGGTACATGATCCTAAGCAAACAATGTACAATGTCAAAAATTACCTAAAGGTATGCATGAAAATGAAAGAGATCTTCTATTTAGAGATAAATGGAAGGTCTCTTGGATTTGTATGTATAAAACCAGATCTCTATATTAACAAGCAAGACTGTGAGACATGACTTGTACAGCTGAGCAGCTAGCAAACTTGTAAACAGACGTGTGATATAGGTATAGCAGGTATAGCAATATTGCTATTTATTTTAAACTTTTCTTACTGATGTACTCTTCTCTATAAATTTCAATTTCTTTACATTTAAATATTATGTGCTCAGGACCTTCATTTCCTGAAGGGCCCTCTTGGGATTCTTTCTTAGTACAGTGTAATCCATATAAACCTGAACCATTTCAATAGGCCATAACTTTTGAACCAATAATAGGACACAGGTACACAATTGGGAGATTACATTACACTATTTACATCTCAGAGAAAATGTTGGAAGTGTCCTCTACCAGCATCTATACATGTTTGCACTCTTCTCACCATATTCTTTGTAATTTTTCAGAGAGTATCCTCACCAATGTTATTTATTTCAGTTTGAATGGATTCCTTGAGAACATCAATTGTCCGTGGACTATTCTTGTACACTCTATTTTTTAGATACCCCACAAGAAAACATCTGGTGAGGTTAGGTCAGGGAATCTGGGGGGTCACAGATCTTTTGAGATTATTCGATTATCAAAGAAACTGGTTACAAGTTCCATGGTGTCATTAGATGTACGGCACATTGCTCCATCTTGCTGGAAATATCCTTCTCTCAATTTGATATCATCTCCGTAAAACTTCAGAGAATATGGTGAGACGAGTGCAAACATGTATAGAGCTTGTGGAGGACACTTATAACATTTTCTCTGAGATGTAAATAGTGTAATGTAGTCTCCCAATTGTGTATTATATTTTCCCAAAGTTGCACGTTGCACGTGTGAGATCGAAATCCTATAGTCACAGATCAGACGAGTATGGTGGGTGCTCCAATTTTTCCAACCCCAGTAGCTACTTTACACATACCGCTTTTTTGGTCTTATATTGTTGCGGAGAATGATTGCATTGTGTGTTCATAGTAGTAAGTCCCAGTAGTAAGCTGCTGTCACAGTTATCTCATATGGAACAAAGTCATAAGTGACAATCACTATCAATTTCACTGGGGAAGGATTCTGACGGAACTTCTGTCTTCATGATGATCCAGAATGTCGCTACTCTGTGGATTGCTGTTTGAGTTCTGGTTTGTATGCCTGGGCCCAAAATTCATCATTGGCGATTATTCGCAAAAGGAAGTGGTCACCAGTCTTTAAGCAGAGCTTATTGCATATTGTACTGACTTTTTAACTTCCGTCACTTCAGTTGCTGTAGCTCCTTTGATGCAATTTTCTATATGTGCATATTTTTTCACAAAATCTGTAAATGGTGTGTTTCTCGAAGCCACTTTCACTCTCTAACTCAACAGAGCAAAGGGAAAACCATTTTCGTCACTTTAAAATCCTCATCATAAAACCCTTTTCATTAATATTCAAAACTATATTCCATTTCATAGATGAATCCAAAACAAGATCATTAATCATACTCAAATTACTCAGCATCCAAGAGACCCATGCACTTTACATGTTTTCAATGCAGATGAAACTATATCATAAAGGAAGTTTGCTCTAAATGATGGACTCAAGAATCCCAAAGCCCAAATCATCTACAGACTTACGTAAAAGAAGAATGCAGGTAGATTATACTGCACATCAAAGTATAAACTTGAAAGAAGCGTAGGGACAGTGAAGCACAAATTAATACAAAAGTGAATCGAGAATATATTGACACATTGCTTCACTCACACTGTTTATTCACAGGACATGCTTCAAGAGCTCTTGCTCCTATCCTCAGCTGATACTCGATTAGTGCAAGTTGTAATGGTTTCTTCTTTCTCCGTATTGTCAATAGATGGCGTGATGTACTTGTCAAAGATGTCCGGTGGTGGAGTTTCAAAATTCATGACTCTATGACGATTTTTGTTAATGAAGATTTTTTCCCATACAGAAAGGTCTATGGGGTGATTAACGTATTTTATTAGAGATGTTTCCAAATTGATGTCATGTCTAGTATTCAAAAAATGAAAAGCCACTGCTGATTTTTCTGTTTCACCATTTTTAATGTTTCTCATATGTTCTTTAGTTCTGATGTTAATATTTCTTTTTGTTTTTCCTATATAAAATAGGTTTAATATCAGAAATTTGTTAAAAGGCCCTCCCAAAAATTCAATCACTACCAAAGATAAACCAGGAATCTATGAGATCAAATGTGAAACTTGCCCTAAAATTTATATAGGAAAAACAAAAAGAAATATTAACATCAGAACTAAAGAACATATGAGAAACATTAAAAATGGTGAAACAGAAAAATCAGCAGTGGCTTTTCATTTTTTGAATACTAGACATGACATCAATTTGGAAACATCTCTAATAAAATATGTTAATCACCCCATAGACCTTTCCGTATGGGAAAAAATCTTCATTAACAAAAATCGTCATAGTCATGAATTTTGAAAATCCACCACTGGACATCTTTGACAAGTACATCACACCATCTATTGACAATACGGAGAAAGAAGAAACCACTACAACTTGCACTAATCGAGTACCAGCTGAGGATAGGAGCAAGAGCTCTTGAAACATGTCCTGTGAATAAACAGTGTGAGTGAAGCAATGTGTCAATATATTCTCAATTCACTTTTGTATTATACTGCACATGTTACAGCATGTAAGAACGTCTCTCTGGCAACATACCCAAATGTACAAGGGTGAGTCAAATGAAAATTGGAAAATTGCCATAGAAAATTTAAAACTGCTCATATTATGATCAGACCCAGTACACATGCAGCGTGGATTTTCCCGCATTCAATTGGTATTGGTCCCACAACCCCATGTGACTCAGCAATGTGATATGTGATATATGAGGGGCCAATATGGCAGCCTCTCTCCTGGAGAGCACAAAAGCAGAGCAGTGCAGAGTGATCCTTATCCTACACAGTGAATATGTGAAACCAATAGAAATCCCATCATCATTCTGGCATGTTTATCACATATTCAAGTGTACCAATTGGTGTACAAATTCAGCAGTGTCACAACAAGTTTGGCACATGTGCTGATGCCAGGCTAGGCACATCATGTTGTCACAGATGAAGTGATTGCAGCAGTGAAGGAGATATGGCAGGACAGATGGGTCTCCATCAATGACATTGCAGTGCAATTACAGGTGAGTCGTGGTTCTACTCTATATACTGTCCATGATGAGTTGAAGTACTGGAAAGTGGCTGCAAGATGGTGTCTGGTCGGCTGACTCCCAAAAAGGAGAGGTGAGTCGATGTCTGCTAGGTGCTGCTGCACTGCTACGAACTTGAAGGTGACACATTTTATAAGTGGCTGTGACTGGAGACGAGTCTTGGGTCCATCACTACCAACCAGAGACCAAGCAACAAGTTCTGACTGACACAGAGGTGAAACAAGTAGTGCATGAGTGGCTATGCGCACTGCCAAAAGCTTTTTTATCCCCGAGGTATCAATCCCGTTCCGACTTGTTGGTGGAAATGTATCAAAATGCACGGGAATTACATTGAAAAATAGTGTACTTGTTTCAACTCTGTCTGTAATAAAGGATCTGTGAAAAAATATTTCCGGTTTTCATTTGACTTACACTTGTACATTGATGAAAGGGATCGTCATTTTGAAAATTTACTTCATTGACGAAATCCATGTTCTTTAACAGTTTATTATTCCATTTATCTATGAACTTAGCATATTAACAACTCGTTTGACAGTAGAAGTAGTAAAACATAATGTTTAAACATTTAGATTTAATGTAACACAGTTTACACCATAATGCAAATTATATGGGTAAACATGATGCACAATCATCTGATTGTAATTCTTGTTCTTTGGGTAACAAGAGAGCCAGTAACAAAAATAAATAAATTAGTATAATAAAATACAGAAAATATGCATACAAAGGAAGGGGAAAAAAAAAAAGCAATTTGACCTCTGAAGCTAATCTTTTGCTACATCACATTCTAGTAGCTAACCCCCTTGGCCAGAATCGCACTTTGAGAAAACATTCCTCTACCACTTTGCCGGCATTATATCCATGCAGCTCTTTGGTTCTCATTCAGGCCATTGATCATTAACGTTGATTGCATATAGTACTAAGTAGAAGGGCAGAGCTACAATAACAGTATTTGGTAGAACGGTCAATGTTTTCACCTTATTCTATAAACTGTGGGTTGCATAGATACAAATATCTAGAGCATTATATCATTCCTTCACACTAGCCGTGTATAAGCTAAGGTTTTGATTAGATAGTAATTAATTGAGTTAATAATTAATTTTTGGTTTTTATGAAATTTATTTAATTGGGGTGATTTAAACCCTTACGTAAAACACATCCACTTATTAAAATTTCTAATAATGCCCTTGTTGATCTTCCTACTCCTTCAAATATTTCATCATGATGAAATTTTGGCTCCTTACTATTCAATGCCATATATAAGTCAACTGGACAATTCAATGCCAGGACGACACGCCGGCCACGACAGCCCAATGGACAAGAGCGACCAGACGGAAACCAGGAGATCCGCGGCCCAAATCCCAGCCATGGCACCGAACCACTCAGTCTGAATCTATCTAAGAAGCACTTTCCTCAAGTTTTGAAAAAGACCCTTGACATGTTATCACCAGCTATGGAGAAAAACATTTGTTCAGGCTTCAAGAAGATTTGTTTTTATCAAGTTCTTTCAATGCTGCCATCTGAATAAAATGGGGAAGGCAGCTCTGTACATGACGGCTCATTGATTTTAAAAAAAAATTAAAGATGGCCTGAAGATAATTTACTCAAATCAGGTAGATAAAGGAAACTGAGCCTGGCAGGAGTGTCCATACAAATTGACTTGGCAAATTCAGTGAGTGAATTAGAAGATACAGATATCATAAGGTGATAACGGTGATCAGAAATTTGAGGAAACCGAAGACTCCACATCTAATCACAATGCATAAGAACAGTTTATGGATCAGATATTACATGAAGGGGAAATGTAGAGCCTTAAGAAACATGCAAAATATTTTATTGGGAGAATTACTGAAGTGCATTAAGGAAAATCATGAGGCATCATTTTTGAGACAAACCTTCAAATATGACAATGTTTGTTTTCCTAAATGGAGAAGCTAAATCTATATTTCATTTTATTCAAGTGACTAAGATCATTAAAGAACCTCTAGTAAGACGAGACAGACATACGATTAAATAACATTTTCATATTCTAAATGTTAATTTATATTTTTAAAAAGTATTTTGTGTCCCAATTGACCCCAATGCCTGTTGCAATAGGTTTGTGTGTTCATATTTTTGACTGTCCCTATTGACCATCCATGAGGTGAATAGGGGCACGTTTTAATGGCTAATTAGTACAAATTACAGTAAAGATGCTTAGGATGGCACATGGATATGGTGGCTCCAACGTCACAGCTCAAGCGTTGCCAACTTCCACAGCATGCTATCGCAGAAAATACAAACATACGCATATTACAGTTTTGCTGGTATGCTTATGTAATGTTGGTATTTTCTGCGATAACATGCTGTGGAAGTTGGCAACGCTCGAGCTGTGATGTTGGAGCCACCATATCCGTGTGCTGTCCTAAGCATCTTTACTGTAATTTGTACTAATTAGCCATTAAAACGTGTCCCTATTCACCTCATGGATGGTCAATAGGGACAGTCAAAAATATGAACACACAAACCTATTGCAACAGGCACTGGGGTCAATTGGGACACAAAAATACTTTTTAAAAATATAAATTAACATTTAGAATAAGAAAATGTTATTTAATCGTATGTCTGCCTCGTCTTACTAGAGGTTCCTTAATGATGTGAATCACTTGAATAAAATGAAATTTAGATTTAGCTCTTCCATTTAGGAAAACAAACATTGTCATCTTTGAAGGTTTGTCTCAAAAATGATGCCTCATGATTTTTCTTTAATGCACTTTAGTAATTCTCCCAATAAAATATTTTGCATCTTTCTTAAAGCTCCACATTTCCCCTTCATGTTATATCCGATCAATAAACTGTTCTTATGCATTGTGATTAGATGTGGAGTCTTCGGTTTCCTCAAATTTCTGATCACCGTTATCACCTTATGATATCTTTATCTTCTAATTCACTCACTGAATTTGCCAAGTTATACGTATGGACACTCCTGCCAGGCTCAGTTTCCTTTATCCTCCTGGTTTGGGTAAATTATCTTCAGGCCATCTTTAATTTTTTAAAACATCAATGAGGAGTCATTAACAGAGCTGCCTTCCCCGTTTTATTCAGATGGCAGCATTGAAAGAACTTGATAAATACAAATCTTCTTGAAGCCTGAACAAATGCTTTTCTCCATAGCTGGTGATAACACGTCAAGGGAATGTTTCAAAACTTGAGGAAAGTATATCGAGATTTAACTGTATTGGAACACCACAGTGCAGCGAAATAATTATTAATTTATAGATGAGTCATATTTATTGTTCAGGTGCTACGTAAGTGAAGCAGATGTGTAATAAATACGACTCATCTATAAATTAATAATTGAGGAAAGTACTTCTTAGATAGAGTCAGACTGAGGGGTTCGGTGCAATGGCTGGGATTTGGGCCATGGTTCTCCTGGTTTCTGTTCGGTCACTCTTGCCCATTGGGCTGCCGTGGCCGGCGTGCCGTCCTGGCATTGAATTCTCCAGTTGACTCATATATGGCATTGAATTTTTCAGTTTGGCTATCTATCTAGAGCATTAATTAACTTCTTCCAACGTTAAGTCATAACTTATAAATGATACAGCTGAAATGATGCTCAAATTAGCTCAGGGTCAATAGAACTTAGAAATCGGATGCACTCCCAATTTGATTTAGGAAGAGAGTCAAAAAGTTTTTGATAGATCAGTGTTTTTACACTTTGCAAGAATGTATTGAGTACTTCAAAGATTGTAAATAATGTTATGACTGTAATATGATTGTAAATATAGTAGCTTGTAATTTATAATTTTATTGATGAAGCCATGAAATTATAACAAATTTCCAAAAGGTGAATAAAATTTATTATTATTATTATTATTATTATTATTATTATTATTATTATTATTATTATTATTATTATTATTATTATTATTATTATTATTATAATTATTATTATTATTATCATCATCATCATCATCATCTTTCACAAAAAGAACTCCCCTCAGGAAAAAAAAAGAAAAGAAAATAGAAAGAACCTTATCCAGATAACTGACCCCACCTAGTTTCAATTTCAATCAATTTTTCAATTTATTCATCCCCTATATTTCATACAGAGGATACGTCATTTTACATTATAAGAAAAACATAAAAATACACCCAAAAGTCTACTATATGCACTGCTTAGAAACTAAAATGTACATTATTTATTTTCCATTTTTTGCTTTGTACTCTTCCACAGCTTGTTCTGACAAATACCTTTTTATATTCTTAATATTACATAGCTTAGTATTCTTTATTTTACCTGGCAATCTATTATACATGTCTTTTCCGATACTTACTAATGATCTGTTGTTTAGTGTTCCCCTTAGTGTGGTCCTAAAATAGTCAGCTTTATTTCTTACATTATATGAGTGTACATTACAGTTCTTTTTATATGTATTCCTTTCAATTACATATTTAATGCTTTCATATATGTATATGCATGGAACAGTTAAAATATTATGCTTCTTAAATATCTGCCTACAGCTAGATCTTCTCTCAACATTTTCAATTATTCGGATAGCTTTCTTTTGTAATCTGAAAATTTTTAACACCTATTTTGTTTGTGTGTGTATATAAAGTTGCTTAGTAACAATATAAGAATGATAATTAAGCTTTGTTTTCCCTTGTTTGAACCTGTATACAAAAAACTTACTAAAATAAATTAGCAGTTTCAAGGTGCTGCAATTACTTACTGAATGTGTCTTTTGTGAATGATTATCTCCTTTTATTCCTGAACTTGAGTCAACATCACTTCCTGTGCTTGATGAATTGGGAGGCTCATGATGTTCCTTTATTTGGAATTTTTTTGCTATACCTGTTAGAAATTACAAAATAAAAGAATAAGTATGATAGTTGACTGATTAGTAATTTAATAGTTACAAATGAATCAAAGCAGTACAATAATTGCAAGAAAATGACTTAGATAATGAATTATTGGAGAGACAAATGATCAGAACTGTGTGCTTGGCTTGTTCATCTATGACAGTTCTAGTTAATGATACTGGCATGGGTTTCTCTGAAAGTCTAGAAAAACCTACATTAGGTTTGTCTCCAAGTTATTATTAATATACACCTAAAAATTTCAAGTAATCTGCTCATTTATCACATACATCATCTCTTTCCAGTTTGCATACATTTCTATAATTGCTTATAATGTCAACTTTATATTGGTCCCATTTAAGAAATTTTAAAATATCTTCAGAAGATTATTCTTGTACACTAGGACTTTTAATGCCTATATAGGTAATTATTATAGCCATTAAACTGGAGAACACTAATTTATTAATTAGTAATGCCTAACATCAGGAATTTAGGAATTGTCTATACAAATTTGGCTTATTTGTGCTGTGATTATTGTTGGAAAGTTATAAAACTATGTATATTCTTTCTCAATATTATGCATTATGTTTTGATAATGCAGGACTGCTTAGAACCGGTTAAGTTTTTCAGCATTTTAACAAACTTGTCCCAATCACACAATGCTTCATCCATGAAAAAATGACATTAAGTTAAGGTTCTCTGCTCTATCAATATTCAAAATTCAATTGCAAAATCTATTTCTGAAAGTTGGAACCTTTCAGTATAAGTTCATTAATTAATGTAACTTTTTCAGGTATTAAGCTTCATTAACTCCATAGCTGATCCAACAGAGGCAAATATATGTCATATTTACTGAAAAACTGCTTGAGCAACTTTCCACTATTACCTACATCACAATTACACTAAAGACTACATAAGAAAGTGGCAGCATAAAAGAATTTGATTAGAAACTTTACTCTGACTGTGGTAATAAATCTGTCTTGAGCAACAAAGCATACTTCGAAATTTAACTGTATTGGAACACCACAGTGAAGCGAATTATTAAATTATAGATGTTGCTTAAGAGCCGACGATGCAAACAATGGTTCGCGAAACATGTCCTCAATATGGGTACGCAAGTGAAGCCGATGTGTAATAAATACGACTCATCTAGTGTACTTCGTTTATACCACATTGGCCTAAATTTCAGATACTCAAAATAACCCTGAATTTTTGTAAAATTGTCACTAGAAAAACTGCTTAGATAATGAAGGCAAGTATAAAAAATGTTAGAGATACAGGAAATCCCTGATTCAGTTTCTTGCACAAATTAAATGATAAACATAACAATGTAATAAAATTTGCCTCTCTTTGGTCTTCTGAATGATTTTCTTGATGTGCCAGCATTCAATCTTTTCTTCATCTCTCTGCCAATGTTCAATGTTACACTTAGAAGCACAGAACTTCATTGCTGCCTGCACATTGTATGTTTTGCATTGTGCAAATCCCATAATTGAACTACAGGTCATAACTTTTCTCCTTTATTACAATGAGTTGTGAAAGAATTTGAATACCTAGGAGTTAGGATGAATAATAACAGAGAGTGGTAAGTGCATGGTAGGAAGGTTGTAGTCAAAGGAAAGGCAGCAATGTCAGGAATAAGAATATGCAAATCAAAACTCGATGTCAAGCAAATGGTTAGATAGAATGTATGAGACACTGGTAGAGTCAAAGATGTTGTATGCTATAGAAATATGGGGATGTCAAAAGTAAGTAATAAAATAGATCAGTTACACGATTTGCTAAGGAGATCTTGGGATTGCCTAGACCAGCTCCAGGAGAATTAGGACAAACCAAAAGAAAAGATATAATAATTGAAAGAATCTTGAAATTTGGTATAAATGCTTGAGAAAATATGATGAAATTCTACAGGTATATATGAATCAAGAAAATAAAATGGGAAAAGAAAGAGTTGGTTATCAGAGGCAGAAAAAACTGTGGAAGAAATAGGAACAGGGGACATATGGAGACTAGAAAATAGGAATGTAGAAGATTTTTGAAAAATAGTCAGAACCAGAATGGAGGATACATAAAGACAAGATATATGGGTAGGACTAGAAAATAGAAAAACATTACATTTTTGTATGATAATAAGGAGAGAATGGGAAAGAGAAAGATATGTAGACCAATATAACAAGAGGGGGGGGGGGGGGGGAAGAATGGTTTGGATAAGAATGGGATGAATGTACTTAAGGGAACTTAGAGGTAGCAGGATAGGAATATGTGAATTATCTGGAGAAACAACACAAAGTAAAGTCTATATTCTGCAGAGTGCAAAGGGCTAGCTGTATGGAAAGAGAAAGTGTGGGAGTAAAAATGGGAAAAGATGCAAAGAGAGTTGATAGCAATAAAAATGATTATGGGGAAAAATGAAAGTAGAAATAGAAATATGAGGTACCTGTTTTGGAAAGCTAAAGAGAAATGGATAAGAACAGTAAAGACTGGAAAGAAAAAAAATACTGGGATAACAAGGAGGCAGAGAGCAAACTAGAGTAGATGACGGAATGGAGACTTATACTAATCAGCAATGCTGTCACCCAATCATCGGACATACGACAAGCCCAGCTGGCAGAAAGAGCTGGCAAAAAGAGAGGGACAGATGGCATCGAGGCCACGCCTACTTGTGTGACAGAATGGCATTTGCTGTGAGAGAGGGGAGAGAGAGAAGGCGAGAAATGTCAGGACTGGTCAGCTGCCATTGTGAAAGACCGTAACGCTCCGTGAGGAGTTGGGAAAGTTTCAGTACCAAGGGCGAATGGATATAAGGAGCACTCTGTTCAAGACGAGTAAGTTCTTGGCAGGAAGCTGTAAAGAGTGCAGTGCTAGTGAACAGTGTGCAGACAGACTGGAAGATTGCGTATGTGTTGTCAGAGGTGTACAGAGCGTATTTCTATGGAAAGAAAGAATGCTTTGAATTTCTGCGAGTTGGATCTTTAATTCTACGAACCCACAGTCACATATACTATGTCCTACGAGAGAATAATGTACCTTAAACAAAACACCGGCTTTTATCACTCCGCATCCACATGCATTTGGAATGACAGTACTGTTACTGCTTCATTAAGTATAAAATTAATAAGTATTAATAATATGAATATGCATTTTCAGCACAAAAAACTTGTATTTATTCAAGCCAACCGCTTAATCGCTTCATTAAGTATAATATTAATTTAAATTTTCAACACTAAAGGCACATTTTTCGAGCTAAGTATCATGCAGCACACTATTAATATCCATGAAAATTAACTGCTACATAAGTGTTTTTTGTACTCTTTAGCATGAGACTTGACCATTGCTAGCAATTCCGCCTTAACATGAGCCTCATGGAAAATTATATTTTTACTCTGTAGCCATGTTATGATGTCACTTGTTGTTTGGTATGCGTTCTAACCTCACAACGTGGTAGGGGGGCATTGTCCATCACAATAATGCTATTCGGTTTTAATTTGGGGAGAATCTTTTCAAACCAGGATTTGAAAACGTACCATTCATTTCTTCATGATAGTCTCCTGTTGCTTTGGAGATGAACACAAGCTCATCACCCTTAACAAAGTCATCATCACTTCCTATGTGCAAAACTGTAGGACGCTTACACCTCCCTGCAGGATTTCTAAGTCCTGCAATTAAACCAGATCAAAATGCATGTTTTTTTTTTGTCTTTTTGTTTTTTTGTTTTATTTCACTGTGGTGTCAGTCCATACTTTGCTTGTCGTGTGTCCCTCATTAACCCACGTCTCATCTAAATAATAAACTTTCCATGTGTTATGGAGTTCCTTTATTTTGCGGAGAAAATCTATTCGTCCTAAAATAATATCATCTCAGTCCACAATGACACTCTGTCTTTTTCTGTTCACAAATTCAAAACCAATTTCCAGTTTGTGGAGGGAAGATCGTTTGAAGTCTGGAACCTCGGGATCAGAGTTAACAGCCAACATCACTTTGTTTAAGGTGGAAGGTTCATTGTTAACAAAGAATTGATGAACTTTTTGGCAGATTGCTGACCTCACAAATCCATCACAGACAACATCCAACACTGATCTGGTATGTGGTTTCTTTTTGCTGAAAGTTGAAACTTCACTGAATGTGGCTTTATATGTTTTTTATAGTTGAAGTATGCTTAGTAAGCATTTGTTGTGCACTTTAGCAAAACAAACTCAAGACTACACACCTCAGTAACAGTACTTTTTAAATAATTGTTTTAAGTTTTGTTGCTCAATCAGTATAAATCACAAGGTCAGACCATTCTCTCACACTGCTTTTGATTCACAATTTGGATTATGATTTTAAAATTATCTATGGCATATTGAAAATTGGAACTAATAGAAGAGCTGTGTTATGTTATGCATTCATTTTGATCAGGAGTGAAAGGATAGACTGCCAAAGGCTGGAAAGATGGAAGGAATACACATCTCAATTTTGCTGCACAGATCCCCATTCTTAACATTTTGTTAGCAACAATATATATAAGTGTAGCTTTTTAAAATATTAATGTTCAGCTTTAACACATACCTTTTGCAATCACTGCAGGTAACTGTTCCTTATTAGCATTATCGAAGCCACCAAAAGTCTCTGCTCGCTTTGGCAAAGTGGGTGAAATGTATGTTTCACTTTGGTGCTCTCCTACAGAACTAACACTACGAGACAAATTAGTTCCTGGAGCATACAAAGAACTGGCCAAATGATTTACCTCCTGTAAAAGACAAAATTACACTATTAGCAAAACATACAATAACAATTTTTGAAAATAGGAATTGCTAAATGTGACAATATTGAAGCTAATGAAATAAAAATAGTATGGTAAAATATGGTACACGAGGGGATTAGGTTAGGACAAGGAAGAGCATTAAATGCCCTACTGTTTGCTGATGATTCAGTTTTAAATTTTGACAAGGAAGATGGATTACAGGAGGCAATATAGCAATTAAACCATATTTGTAAGAAATATTATATAGTGATATCAAAGATAAAAACAAAAGTAATGACATTTCAGGGAAGACATCCTATGAGAACAAAAATTGTAACAGAGGATGATATGGAAACATGTCTTCAAAATAGGTATGTAAGTGAAGCCGATGTGTAATAAATACGGCTCATCTATAAATTAATAAACTTGATCAGGTTTTTATCCACTTAAGTCTCCATCAGCAAAATACTTTTCTATTTGTTAGTGATATATGGATTAACCCTTTCACCGATATGGACGTCATATGATGTCCAAGTTAAAATGCCCCAAACCGATATGGACGTGTATAGACGTCCTGCGCATACATGCATTTAATGCGCATTTAACGCCAATTATTTTAATCTTGCTATTTTACAATAAATTTAAATTAGTTCTATAATTAATGTAAACATACCCTTAAAAGATATTTTTGAATTGTACACCTCCAAACCTGGATAAACACCCAAGGGCACATCTGCAGATTCACACCAAATAATATTGGTTTCCTTGCGAACTTCTTTTTCGCAACACACTACACATTTTCGAAATGGTTACAACTTTTTTTGGTTGTGGGTGGTATACTTTTAGGAGAGTGTTTTCTCTCAAGTATGAGGGGTGATGTCGTGGTGAATTTCTTACCCCTAGTATAAATAGGCCTCTGAGTATTATCATACTCAATTAGGTTACCAGCTCTGAAAATTACTAAACAACTGTGCATAGTTACATCCAGTGGTAAATACTTTTTTTTTTACCATTTAACTGTTTTCCGTAAACAGGGATAGCTGATCCGCATCACTCATATTTGACCCGCCATTTCACCAAACAATAGAGTAGCTAACATGCCATCTGTAGACCAGCACACGTCACTGCTATGTATGTCCTAAAGATCTTCATAATCGTACAACAAATCTTCCAGATTTTCTACAGTAATATCAGAAGCCTGTACACATCATACACAAGCTAATTTATTTGCTACATTACGGGGATAAGTCATGGTTAACATTGAAATTTAACAATTTCAAATGTGCCACTGATTTAGCTCTTGATAGCTATAAGAAATCACTCTGAACACAGAGTATAAATAACTAAAATACAGAGCAAAAACAGCTGCATAAGGCCACGAGAAACCTTGGTTGAGAAACACTGTAATAACAGATGCTGACGGAGAGTTTTCTTTCCAGTGTGTGAGTGAGTAACGCAATATATTCTTGTATGATTATCGCTTGGTATAGCATAAATAAACTAAACTTGAACTGGAGAAGTCGCTTGCGTAGCTATACATACATACATTCGTTCGTATACACACAAAACAAAATGATTCAAATGTTAGGCGTGTTCGGCGCAAAGAATGCCTTTTGCTACAGTGAAACAAAGCAGTGAAATTTTAACGATTTATTAATGTAGTCTCTACTTTATTGTTACTGTAGATTTATACTGCCTTTAATGAGTTTTAAACCAGTTTTTGTTTCATTTAAATAACTTAATAAATACGGAAGATATGGAATTGTATTTATGATGCGTTTTTACAGCATTTAACAATTTAAATGTCCTGTTCTGTTTATTGGGTATCCGTTTTCGGCCCCTGAAGGGTTTAAATGGCCATCGGCGAAGCGGTTAAAGCTTAAATTATCTGTTGCTTGCTACTCTTTAGAAGACATGGAAATAGGGTGATCTTTCCTCTGAGTTATTCCAGGACATATGTAAAACAATAGCAATGATGATAATATTGCAACAGCAAACTTGCTTGAATGAGCAAAAGTTATCCCCATTTTATCATTTAACACTTTATTCTATTCTATTCTCCTTATTCTATTAATCCACTGGCCTTTGTAGTCGGGATATGATCACACCTAATTGTTCCCAGAGAGGGAGTGGGAGTGAGAGTGGTCGGTGGTCGGTGGTGGTGGTGGTGGTGGTGGTGGTGGTGGTGGTGGTGGTGGTGGTGGTGGTGGTGATAGTTGTTCAGCACTTAAAAAAATTACATTTTTATGGCTTTGTCAGGAAAAAACAAATAAAAATTACAAGAAAACATATAGTGAAGTCCTATTCCTAACTAAAACTATACAACATGCAATTATTTTCATGATTAGAGAATATAAATTTTAACTATCAAATTTTACATAATCACATTTCCAGAAACTCCGCAACTGTATAAAATGAACTAATAGGAATGACCTAAGGTTTTTTTTTTAATACATTTAGATCTTTTAGGTTTTTAAACAAGGTAAGCAGTTTGTTATACAGAATTATTCCAATGTGGTGTGCACTTTTTTTTTTGGCTAGGATAGTCCTGCAGTGTTGAATATGTAAATCATCTCTCTGCCATGTACAATAGTCATGTATCTGTGAGTTTTCGGAAATTTTATATTTATGTGATCGAATGTAGTATATTACTTCTAGCATGTATATACAGGCTACAGGCATAATCTTTAAGGTTTTAAACAACTCCCTACATGACGTTCTATTGGCCTTACCCATCATTATTCTTATTGCTCGCTTCTGCATTTTAAATACCTCTTCCCAACCAGTTGCTATACCCCAAAATATTATTCCATACAGAATATGACTGTGGACTTGAGCAAAATATGCATTTCTGAGAACCTGTGTGCTGGTGACCATTTTTAATGTATTTAACATATAGCATCCCGTACTGACTTTTTTGGTTAACATATTTATATGTGATTCCCATTTTAAATCTTCACTTATTGGTTATCAATTGAGCAATTAAGCCAAGTACGTAATTTTGAGTTATAAGTAGTCTTTCTTCTTTCTCTTGATGTACATATAAATCAGGTTCTAAAGCTATCAGTTATAGTAACTCACAAATTCTGTATAGGATACATTACCTGTACGGCAGAGATCACTTCCTGCCACATAGCTGAACTGTCAGTATCTTCTGCAACTAAATTGCAGTAATTAGGTGGCTCAAACATGCTGTCAATACCAGCTGCTGCTAAGAGCTTCTGCTGAAGAGCCATTTTTTCCTCTAAAATTTGAGCCTGCTCCATGTCCTTCTGTCTCAAGACACCTGAAAAAATGTATTATATCATTTATTTGTTGCATTCAGCAAACTTCCAGAACTATGCAAAAGCAATATGCATTCTATAAAGCAGCAAGATCATTCTGATCACAAATGGAACTAGAAAGGTTTAGGTGCATGCAAAACAGAAAATATATATATATATATATATATATATATATATATGGGTATCTTATGTAGAAACCATACAACTAATTTTCTAATTTTTTAACATCCTTTGGGCATGTTTTTCTGTTTCTTCTTTGTATGCTTAGGAGAATCCTACATATTGTAAGTATGTACTGTATTCCACTCATAAATTTATGAGATTTCACTGGAAACAATGTTTTAAGATTTCTTGAATACAAAAAAGCACTTTTACAAGGTGTGGCAAATAGCATATGTGTAATTCAAAAATAAAATGTTGAATAAAAACTAGTGATGGTTCCATACTAATACACAATATTTTCAATGATAACCGATCCTTCAATACTCAATGCCATCATTTCTACTTTTAGTTTCAATACAAAATGGAATGTTGAGAGAACAGTGCAATGCCAATGAAATTAACTAGGTGCACATATTTAATATTAATTTAAAATCATCAGTGTAGATATTTTTAAACTCTACATTAGACACTTGACAGCAAAATGCTTTTTTGAAACAGTCCACTTTTATCAGTTTTTGTTAAAAAATACTAGCATTCTCATTCTTTCGGGGTCAAGTCTACTTCTTTTTTTGACACATATGAGTCCTGCTGTACTAAATAGTATTTCAGAGAAAACTGTTGCAGGTGGAATACTTGCGAACAATTAACTTGCACTGAAACTGACACACGGTTTTCTTGCATAATATTGCTGTATAGGAACCACATTCATGGCAATTTCACGGGCTCTGCAATGTTATACTTGCGGCAATAATATTTTGTGATTTGAAAATAAAATAAAAATTGCAGAATCACCCAACTATCGAAAAAGCACAGAGTGAATTTTCTGAAGTGTTGTTCATGTCAATACCACGCAAGTATTGTATCGAGATATCGTAAGTATCGAGGACCCATCCCTAATAAAACCAAAATTTGTATTCATGTTAAGTAAGTTTCAAAGATACAAGATTTTTAAAAATGTTCCACTACCCTTAACATGGAAATTACTCTTTCACACCAGCCGTGTGTAGGCCAAATTCTGGTCAGGTTGAGTCAGAATGAAAAATTAAATGCCATAGCTGAGATTTGAACACGGATCTCCCAGTCTCCATTTGGTTGCTCTAACCATTGAGCTATCATGGCCAATGTGCCAATATGAAATTAATTCTCCAATTGACTCACATTTTCCCGGTACACCACTAGGAAATCCTCATATACACATGAGACAACTCCTTAATGGCGACTTACAATACATAAATATGTACTTTAAGAACCAGGCTTTATAGTCCAACCACTATTAGTCTATTAAATTAAATTATTATTTCACATCAGCCATGTGTAAGCAGAATTCTGGACAGGTGGAGTCAGAATGAAAAATGCAATGCCATAGCCGGGATTCGAACACGGATCTTCTTGTCTCTGTTCAGTTGTTCTAACCATTGAGCTACCAGGCCAACATGCCAGTATGACATTAATGCTCCAACTGACTCGTACGTCATCACGATCAGTGATTCGCTTTTTACTTTTAGATGGAAAACCTGCGAGGAGAAAAAAACAAAATTGGATGCTGTTTATGGAGACCTTTCGCCTTATGACAACAGATATCGGTGTAACTAATTTAAACAGTTGAACATCCATTTTTGACGAGGAGCATCTAGGATGTCCTGCAGATGTACTTACCAATGAAGTCATTGAAAAAGTCCATGATATGATTCTCGCTGACTGTTGAACAAATGTTTGTGAAGTGGCAGAGATCATAGGTGTATCAATGGGAACAGAGTTCACATTTTGCATGACAAGTTGGAGATGAGAAAGCTGTTCGCCTGATGGATGCGACCTTTGCTCACAATGGACAACCGAGTGTGGCTTTCAACTTCAAAGCTGCATTTGTAGCTGTTTAAGCAAAATCTGAAGGACTTTTTGCATTGAGTTATCATTGTATTCTGGAAACCAAGCAACAATCAAAATAACGGGTTGGTTCTGGACAATCTGCTCCAAAGAAGGCAAAGATGCTCCCGTTGGCCGGAAAAGTGCTGGCAATAATGTTTTGGAATGCGAAGGGTGTCATACTCATGGACTTCTTGGAAAAAGAAAAAAACGATTACTGGGGCATACTACAGTGAGTTATTGGCCCAATTTGACAAGAAGTTGGAGACATGGCCCCATATAGCAAAGAACAAAGTTCTGTTTCAAAATGATAATGCCCCAGCACATTCTTTTAGAGTTGCCGCTGTCAAACTGCATGAATTGAGTTACGAATTGCTGCCAAAACTCCCCATATTCTCCTGTTCCCAATCATGAAGAAATAACTTGCACAAACAAAATTAGATCAAATGAGGAGATCATCATGGAGATAGAGGCATATTTTGTAGAGCTTGACAATTCTTATTTGAAAAAAACTATTTGCTGTTGGTTTTTTGATACGTTACTTACATTTTTATATTGTTGAGGGCCTAGTTTCACTGTGTGAAATGTCACAACAGTGAACTTAATTTGAGGTTGGAAGGGAGTAGAGGCAAATGTTATGATATTTATTTATTAAGTCATTAAACTGTTAGTAGATATAATTCTGTTGATTAGAGTAATCCTCAAGAGTCTCAAGAACTTCATGATGGCATTATTTTAAAATAGTGTCATTTCCTAAGAGATTATATTTACTATCAAAGTAAATGGGTAGAGTAGCTGTACTTGCATAACATCCCTGGCAATGGCAGGAATTCAGTATGCGAGCTGTCCAGCCATCACATGCGCAAACCTGTATGCGAGAAAGTCAGTGTGTTGCTAGTTACAGATGAGTAAAGTACTGTATGGGACTAAGCTCTGTGTGGTTGCGGGATGCTGGGAAGACAGGATATGGGGGAAGGAGGATAAGATGGTGATGTGAGGCAATGCTTGCATAAATAGAAATTACAACTTGAGATTGTTATCGTTTCTTACACAGACAGCAGACGATGATATGGATGACCTCACAGAGCTTCCCCACAGAGCTACCCTAGAGTAGTGTACCGTCACACCTCATACCACTTCCACTGAGCTGGATAAGACTCGCTTATAAGTTTAGCTATTTTAAATGGAGGGACTTTATGGAAGTACGACTACTCTACAAAGATCTGTCTCAAGCTTCATCACACAATATGTTGTACAAACTGATATTAGAGTGAGAACAAGCCAGTCACATGGGTTTAATGTAAAAAACATGAATTCTCAAATTTAAAATGGTATTTTAACAACAATCACTTACCATTACCATTTTTAGATGAAATAAGTGAATGTTGCTGAAACTCAATTTTAAATTCAATAACCTTAGTAGATTTGCTGTGCAAAATTCCAACACAATTTACTTTTGAAAAGGCATAAATTACTAGAAAAAGTGACAAAAGTGTGCAACTGTCCAAATATTAATAAAGAAAAGTACTTTAAAGTTTATGACTACAGCACATGATTTAAAAATCTAAGAAACAATTTAATTATTACTATGTATTACCACATACTCAAGCTTAACAGTCTCTAAAAATATATATATATATATACATACACAGCCTTAGATCAAAACAATGAGCAGCTACCACAAACAAAGTTTGATTCAGGAAACATCGGAAGCATTCGACAATGTGTGTTCACAATATACACTTTAATACCACTCTGGCTTCATTCCAAAGCTATGCAACAGATAGGGAGATGCTTTGCTGCTTGGTCATATGCATGGCAGTCGAGCAGTAAAATGCATGTGTCTGGTAAGTGGACCAACATGAGTTCAAATCCTTGATGTGCACGTTTCTTTTTATTATTGTTACTTTAATAGCAACACCTTATGTTTTCCTTGCATAAGTTAAATAATAATATTTTAAACACATTCATTTATAAAAACATAAATGACATATTCTTGACACTTTCAAAATAAATGCAATGTTATTAGAAAATTGCCTTAATATTGGTTGTGTAAACACTAGGGCTCATTCATTTGTTATGAATGTTGCTGGCATATAGTGCAAGGTGTCCTCTCGTGAAAATTTCACTAGGCATTTGTTCTCATCCATGCTTTGCAGAATATGGGCAGTAATAGAAGCAGAAGGTTTACACATCCGATACTAAGTTAATTTCCATTTTTATTTGATTTTACGTATAGGAATAACATTTATTTCATTTAAAAAACGGAATAGAGTGTTTCAGCTTTTATGTGTGAGCATAAATGCCATAAAATCAAAGAAACCTTAGCAATTAGAAGTTATATTACAATGTAAGTAATACACATTTTGTATTTCTACAATAAAGAAAATCAAAATGCTGTTCAGGATTAGAACCTTTGTAGGTCTAGCTCCTACATACATGTCTGTAACCGCTCAGCTTTAGTAACTAGACTCAATTATCAGAGGATTTAGTAGAACGAAGCTAAAGAGATGTGTTCTTTGACACCATTGTAAACCATTCATAGAAACAACGTGGACTTAGAAAACTATACGCTTCAGGAGTCTGCTCATTTTTTTGTCAAAGGGTGTGTATATTATAATTATAATGAAATGAAAAAGATGTTATGTAGGGATTAAAATACACAGATCAATTTATATTACCATAAGAGACATGATAGAAAAGTGATATATTAATAATCAACAATGGATATTGCACTGGAAAATATATGATGATTTTTTCTTGGCGTAATTTACATCCTCCAACGTTAAATCATATCGGAAGATGAATGGAATGGGTGAGATGATGCTCAAATGAGTCCGAGGTCCATAGAGGTTTGAGTTACCCGACATTCATCTTTCACGATAAGGGAAATCCCCGGAAAAACCTTATCCAGGTGTTCACCCTGACCGAGATTCGAACTCGGGACCTCTTGAACGTCAGGCAGACATGCTGCCATCTATGCTACCGAGGCAGGCATGATGATGATGATGATGATGATGATGATGATGATGATGCTGGGACAAATGCCTTTGAAACAGGTTTGAGTAAAACATTAGTAATGATATTTCAAATTCTGACTTTTTTTTTTTAAATTTACATCCTCCAACGTTAAATCATATCGGATGATGAATGAAATGGGTGAAATGATGTTAAAATGAGTCCGGGGCCCATGGAGCTTAGAGTTACCTGACATTCGTCTATGAGGATAAGGGAAAACCCCGGAAAAATCTTATCCAGGTGATTCACCCTAACCGAGATTCAAACTCGGGACCTCTTGAACTTGAGGCAGACACACTACCATCTACGCTACCAAGGCGGGCTAACTCAATATCCATTGCTATTATTTCTTTTAAGGTTATGTGTGTACATGCATTAGTTACATAATAAAAATAACAATGACATGCATAGTTCACACAGTCCTAAGTCAGTGTTGCAGCTCTTTTGGCACGTCAGACTAAACCTATGCAAAAATCCCATAAAAATGTTAACTGGCTAATATGGACAAAAACATACTAAGTCAACATCATACTTTTAACACAGAGTGAACCTCCTCCATTGTTTCTGCTTATATCTTACAAGCATCATTACTTGTACTAGGGAAGCAAAGTAATTATATTCTACAGGAATTAATAACATATAAACTAGTATATTTAAATTTATATTTAAATTTTATGCATATATAGTACATTAAAATGTGTATACAGCAGGATGGGTCAATACCAATTTTATTTTTCTCAATACTCAATACCGATATACAATATTTTCCACGGTACCCGATACTTTGATACTTGATACCATCATTTCTACTTCTAGTTTCAATACAAAATAGAATGTTGAGAGAACTGTGTAATGTCAATAAAATTAAATAGGTATACATATTTAATGACACGAAATTTAAAACCATTAGCATTCTTATTTTGAAAGTCTAATTAGACATTTAAAAGCAAAACAGTCCACTTTTTTAAGTTTTTGTTCAAAAATACTTTTGAGGTTAGATCTACTTCTTTCACCGTCACCTATAAGTCCTGTTGTGCTGAACAGTCTTTCAGAAAAAACTGTTGCATGAGCAGTTCACAAATATTTTGCTTTTTCTTTCTTGTTCTGGAAATGTTAATTTGTTTTTTCCGCAATCCAGTGCACTAGAAAGGGGAAGTGAGAAATCATAGTTGAGATATACAGTCATTACTTCTTAGGAATTGGTAACTGGCATAAATATGGCAAATGATTATTTTGTTGCATAATTTTACTGTGCACGTACCAAATTCTTGGCAATTTCTCGGGCTTTGCTACGTTCTATTTACAGTAATAAATTTTGTGATTTTAAAATGAAATAAAAATTGCAGAATCACCAGTATTGAAAAAGTAACGAGCAAATTTTCTGAAGTATCGTTCGATGTCTATACCATGCAAGTATCATAAGTATCGAGGTATTGCAAGTATTGAGGATCCATACCTAGTATGCACCATTCCAATCTTCAAAATGTGATGTTTATGTACTCAATTTGCAGTGCTTTTAAAAATATAATCCACCTAATACATGCCCAATTCCATTAGGACATCAAAAATATGCAAGGATAGTTGAAACTGATAATTTCTATCACTCTAAGGTTAAACATCAAACTACATTCTCCGACAAAATGAATGTACCAAAAATTAAAAAATAAATTCTTTGTAAAATGACAGGTAGTTAAGCTGGACTCCCTAGTCTTGAATTTGGTGTGAATGCAATAAATAAAAAATAAGATATTATGTGGCCCACAATATTGTATCTAAACAGAAAAACAGAAGTGTCCATGGTGAGAGAGTAATATGCCTGCCTCACATTCAGTTTGTTTTACTTATTTTTTAAAGCTGTGAAGCCCTACCTGCCGGACCCACTACACAGAAATATTGGAGAGCAAGAGAGCTAATGGCTTCATTGCCAAAACCTAGCATTTGAAAACAAACAACAACTTATTTTTATTTTTTGTTAACTGCACCATCAACTGCCAGGAAGGTAACATCAGTATTATTAAATTTTAGATGAGTCGTATTTTTTACACACCTAGGTACGAAAGTGAAGCAGATGTGTAAAAAATACGACTCATCTAAAATTTAATAATTTTTCGCTTCACTGTGGTGTTCCAATACAGTTAAATCTCGAAACATCAGTATTGTTTTCATATGCCAATAAATTCACTGACAGTGGCCTGTTGCTTTTAAGCACACTTACGAACTATCAGTGTGGACCTAATTTGTGCCCATGATCTTGGAATTAGAAGGCCAGCACTTAACCAACTGAGCCACTGAGACCAACAAGTCTAATTTTGATATCACTTATGGGAAGTTACACAGAAGGACTTTTTTGGGGGCTTTCAATTGTCCTTCAAAGATAAATGTACTCAAATAGTAACTTTAAACTGTATAGAGTTTCATTATTCAATCTTAATCAGATATGGCCTATTGGTTAACACATGCTAACAAAAAGATAAGTAAAAGGAAAAAGCACCCAGCTATTTATCATTGGTTCCTTGTTTTTAATGCTTATTTAGAATTTTATCACAGCCATGAGTTCAAGTAAAAAGTCATTTTTAAACATTATATATATATATATATATATATATATATATATATATATATATATAATGTTGCATAAGCAGATATCCCTTTGTGCATTAAAATAGTTGCAGAACGCAATGGGAAAATTGCAACTAAATACATGGCAGTGGCATAGTGAACTTCCCTCTGATCCTCTTGATTTTCAGTGAAGCAATGTGATGAAAGGCACTTCCCAGAATAAAACTAGCGAGTATACTCCATGATATGAGTAAAGAACAGTGAAAACAATGACAAGGTCTTAAAATATCTTCAGCTTTAGTCACAGATTCTTTATTTTTGAGGAAATAAACTTATGCCTCTTTAAATATTAAAAGCAGAAGCATTATTAAGAGTGAAGTATTCTTCATTTTTGAGTTTGATTTATGAGTCACTATGTTTATACTCAACTTCACTTACTATGTTGTTGTATAACTGAAACGTTTTCAAGATCATTCGATCTCATCCTCAGCTGTTTGGTGACTAAATGAACATTCTTCTTCCTCCTCCACTACTACGGTGCTCTGATCTCTCTGCCATCTGGTGTTAGGGGCACTAAGTTTTAATACTTCATTTAATGCCGGGATTTCAAAATTTATAACTTTATCCCGGTTTTTGGTTATGAATATTTTTTCCCAAATATCCTGTCTGAATACAGACAGGTCATACCAAATACTTTTGAATCATTTGTCAATCCAAAAAGTGAGTTTATTCTCTCAAAATAAATACTCTGTAATTAAAGTCTTCGTTGTTTACACTGTCCTTTTCTCATATCATTGAGTACACTCACTAGTTTAATCCTGGGAAGTGCCTCTCATCACACTGCTTCACTTAAAATCAAGAAAAGAAAAGGGAAGTTTGCTACACCACTGTCATGTGCTTAGTTGAACTTTCTCCATTTCATTCTGCAACTGTTAATGAGCAAAGGGATATCTGTTTACACGAAAGATGGGGCAGTTGGGCCACTGGTATATGGCCATTTTCGAAGTTGGGAACAGTACTGAAATAAAACATTTCAGTTCAGATAATTCATGAGAGTATTACATTACAAAATAAATCAATCATCTGTATTTATGAACACCATCTGGAATAAAACTGGAATTTATGATTCCTTGTTTTGTTAAAACAAGGAGTTTTGTGTTGATAATATGTATTTTCAGTTCATCTATATTTATTTGGCTGATCGAAAGATTATGTACACTTAAAACTGCTTTTCAGTATAAACATATGCTTGCTAATGAAAACTATAACTGAAGGCACTGTTAAAAGTGAAGCTAACTTCATAATGAAAGACCCGCCAACTTCCCCCAATTTACCTACTTCGGGCAAGGGATCAGGTGGGAGAATTCAATCAAGTACTTGGGAGTCAAGCTGGACAAGGGCCTAACTTTTCGGGAGCACATCCAGGAGCAAGCTCATCGGTCGTGTGGTGCCGTGGCATCACAATACCCTGTGCTTCGGTCTGCGATGTCTGTTCCCCTAAAGTTGCGCCTCTTTATGGCTCTGGTCCTCCCTATCATGCTCTATGCGTGTGAAGTCTGGGGTATGGCCGCAGGCTCACATCTAGCTCTGCTCCAACGTGCACAGAATAAATGTCTTCGGATTATTTATTCTGTTTGTACAAGGTTCCCCGTGAGATTACTTCATGAGGCTTCATCCCTCCGATATGTGGAGGATGAAATTAGACGCTGGGCGACAAAATTCTTCGAGGGTTTGCCCCAACATCAGAGCGCCCTAGTCAGATCCCTTGGGGATTATGTTCCTCGTGAGCGTCGCTATAAGCGATACCGGTTACCCCGCATGTCTTGCGGTCACTACTGGTAACCACATGATCTCCATTCCAGCCTAAATTAAATTTCAGCTACTCCAAAATTGTTATTATGGAATATTCAAAATTATACATACCTTCTTCCTAGTTTATTAACTAACCCACCAGCGGTGCTCGCTGACCGTAGCACCCGGTTCATCATTCCCTGAGGAGCAAAAAGCTACCTCCCTACACTAACCCCACTTAAATTACACCCGTCATTCTGCAACATCCACATCCCGCCACTACGTGGTTAAGCTCTTCCCAGAGCAGGTACACGTTTTGACCACCCTTCGGGCTGTTCCAAACAGCCTGCCAGATTTGTGCTGCTGCTAATGAAAGACTTAATGAGTTGTATATTAATACTTAAAACTTCACTCACTATGTTTATGTAGTCACTAAAACAGTTTCCTGCAATACTGTTAGTCAGATTTATTTATCTACTTAGAGATAAGAACTTTACCACTTACAGTAATGTTTACTGAATTTGCCCCACCATTCATTCAGTTCACATCCACTCTACATTTATCATACTATTGTATAAATATTTTTCTTCTACCTTCACTGACCATTTTCACTTCCTTTTACCTCAGAATATGTACTTTCCTCCCATACCACGCTCTTCCTAATGAATATTCTTTTAACAATGTTCTTTTGCTTCTTTTAAACTTAAACTATTAAGTGTGTTTGGTGGAATTTAGTAACAGTGACATCAAAATTAATCGTAAAAACTATTTGCAGTTGGTTTATTGACACTCGTCTCTTACAGTAGATGACAGTAAGTGACGAGTGTCAATAAACCGACTACAAATAGTTTTTACGATTAAACTATAATTATTAACTATTAATTTCTTCAATTTCCAGTTTTCAAACAATCAAACATTATAAGTTTTAAGTTTTCTTTCCATCCATATAATGGACAATCTGTTTGACAAACAGTTCTCTTTCACCTTATAACTTCCGCATACCTGTTTTCATCCATTATATACCCTCCTTTTCCTCCTTATTAGCTATATTCATATAATTTTCTTTTTCCAATTATCATTTCATAACATAAAGTTGCAACGATATCTCCCCTGTTAAATTATTAAACAATTTTTCTGTCTCTATATCTTCTAAATATCATCTTGCCTCTTTCCAAAATCAGCTAATACTGTATGTCTTTTCCCACCCATATACCCTTTTTGGAGACAAATCAAATTTAATGTTTAGCTTAAAATAACATTAAATATTTCACCAAATATTCCTAAACTTGCATACAAATGTGTACCTCAATGTATGATGTTGTGAAACCTGTTTTGCAGCATTGTGTTATTAATAAAAAAGACAGCACTAACTGCTAACAGCATACTCTAAAAACTCTGGCCAGCCTAAAATCATAAGTGGTCAAGGAAATCTCAAATGAGATGGGAACTGTTTATGGAAGTAATTAATGGAGGAGAGCACCTTAATATATTTGAGTTTGATTTATGAGTCACTATGTTTACACTCAAACTTCACTTACTTGTTGTTGTATAATTGAAACGTTTTCAAGATCATTCGATCTCATCCTCAGCTGTTTGGTGACCAAATGAACCTTCCTCTTCTTCCACTACTACGGAGCTCCGATCACTCTGACATCTGGTGTTAGGGGCACTAAGTTTTAATACTTCATTTAATGCCGGGATTTCAAAATTTATAACTTTATCACGGTTTTTGTTTATGAATATTTTTTCCCAAATATCCGATTCTATGGGTGTACTTAAAGATTTTAACAGTTTAATGTTGTGGCCAATGTTGTGGTTTTCTGTCCAAAAATGGTGTGAAACTGCAGATTTTTCTGTTTGTTTCAACTTAATGTTCCTCTGGTGTTCTTTTTGCCTGGTTAACAAGTTTCTCTTAGTTTTTCCTATGTAGCTTTTTTCACAGATTTCACAATTAATCTGATAAATTCCTGATTTCAAATTGTTGGGGATTGTATTTTTCAGTGGTTTATTTAGCAGGTTCCTCAGACTGAATTTGTTTTGGGGTGCTAGTTTTAAGTTTAGAGTTTTGAAGATTCGTTCAAATTTTCTAAAAGCCCATGGATGGTAGGTGAATTTTCTATATTGCCAATTTGTGCTTTTAAGTGGTGTGAGAGTGGTATTTTTTGATATTATCTTCAGTTTTTCTTTTCTCTTCATCATGTTCCTTATCATGGCTGGGTTGAATCCATTTAATACCACTATGTCTTTTATGTATTGCTGTTCTTTCAAAAATTCCTCCTTACTCAGTGTGATGTTGTATAGCCGGTGAATTAGACTTCTAAAGGCAGCTAGTTGATGTGAAACTGGGTTGTATTCTATTTTTCTTTATGTAATTATCTATGTGTGTGGGTTTCTTGTATATTCCAAAATCTACACCATGACGATTTCTAGTTATCTTGAGGTCCAAAAAGGGGACCTTAATATATGTTATGAAACCTATTTTTGCAGCATTGCATTATTATAAATGGACTACCTATTGCTAAAAGTTTGCTCTGAAAACTCTAACTTAAAATAATTAGAGGTAAAGAAAAACTTAGATGGGAGAGAACTGTTTGTGGAGGAAGGATTGAATTCATATTTCACAGCAACATCACCAATTCAAGTTAGCTCACAGGAAAGATTATTAATTTAATCATCTTTTATACTTTGATATGAAAGTCATGCTAGCTAATAAAGAAAGAATGAAAAGAATGGAAAGAAAAATTATAACCTCTTCAAAGAGGGATATTTGAGGTGTATGTCAGAAAATCATGATGATGCAAAAATATTTTGAAATAGCTCAGAAAAGTGTCTTTATTTTCCTGTTAACCAAAGAAGGAGTTGTCTCAGTGGTATGGTGTCAATACTCTTGACTAAAACAAATACAGAGTAATCCATGAACATGAGCTGGTACTACAAGAGCTTGCTTTTTTTCTTTCCTTGCACATATAAAACATTTTACTGATAGAATTTCTTTGATAAGGTATTGAAATAGAGCTAATCATTTTGAGGCTAACAGTCTGAACTTCATGTCTGTATCATGTTTTGTTAAACAGATGTGAATTGGCCTTAAACTTGACAAAAACTACACCCCCTCCCTGTCAAAATGAATTACATGGCTGCCTAACAATTAAACAGAGCATGGCATCCCTCTACCATTACAAACATGATATCCTATTATCTTGCAGCATTATTGTCAAGTATGTTCTGAACACTATGTAGAGCACAAAAACAAATTAATGGCTGAAAATTTTATAATAAAGTTGAATAATTCTTTGAACATTTACAAATAAAGAGATAAATTCTGTGGAGAAAACTCAGTCCGGAAGTCAGTGTGGAATATATAAAACTCAAATATTTCTTTGAACATCTGCAAATAAGGAGATCAATTCTATGGAGAAAGCTCACTCTGGAAGTTTGAATGTATATATATATCTTGGACAATTTTCTCTCCTCCCAACCCCTCCTAAATTACCCAAAGAAAGAACATAAACACAACAAGGATACTAAAATACCAGAAAATGTTTCCAAATTTTAAATTTAAATTATTCAATTTTGAACATCAGCCTGGAATAGGCTGAATGAAAAGAAAAGTTGCATGAATCATTTGTAACATTACAAATTGACATCCATATATATGTATTTAATTGCATTGTGCCTTTACCTTCAAATCCTAATTTGCCTCCTTGGATATTTAAAACAGAAAAGATACAAATGAGAATACAGTAAAATCAATTCAGATAAGATTAATACAAAGACTCAACATAGCATAAAGAATTCACATGAAAAATATGCAAAAAGTTATTTTTGAGTCAGCATTGCAGAAAAAAAATCAGATGTTTAAATCATATGACTTTGCACATTAATTATCATTTCATAGAAATTTTACAGACAACTCATGTGAAAGCTTATCTTTCTATTTCCTAGTAATTATGATAACTAATTTTTTGTGGTTACAGAAGGCTGTCAATTTTTATTTAGAAAAGTCAAATCCAGTCAGGAGCTCATGGGAAGTAAAAGAATGAATAAAAATTCAATGCCATGTCTGCAATTTGAACCACGGATCTCCTGGTCTCTGTCCGGTTGCTCTTAACCATTGAGTTACCATGGCCAACATGCCGTTTTGACATTAAATTCTCCAACAGACTGATTGGCCATGGTAGTTCAATGGTTAAGAGCAACCAGACAGGTATCAGGAGATCTGTGGTTCAAATCCCAGTCATGGCATTGAATTTTTCAGTCTGACTCTATTCATCCAAATCTTAGTCTACACACGGCTAGTGTGGATGAACAATTAAATTTCCATCAATTAGTACAAAATTGAATCGAGAATATATTGACACATTGCTTCACTCACACTGTTTATTCACAGGACATGTTTCAAGAGCTCTTGCTCCTATCCTCAGCTGATACTCGACTAGTGCAAGTTGTAGTGGGTTGTAGTAGGTTTAATATCAGAAATTTGTTAAAAGGCCCTCCCAAAAATTCAATCACTACCAAAGAAAAACCAGGAATCTATGAGATCAAATGTGAAACTTGCCCTAAAATTTATATAGGAAAAACAAAAAGAAATATTAACATCAGAACTAAAGAACATATGAGGAACATTAAAAATGGTGAAACAGAAAAATCAGCAGTGGCTTTTCATTTTTTGAATACTAGACATGACATCAATTTGGAAACATCTCTAATAAAATACGTTAATCACCCCATAGACCTTTCCGTATGGGAAAAAATCTTCATTAACAAAAATCGTCATAGAGTCATGAATTTTGAAACTCCACCACCGGACATCTTTGACAAGTACATCACGCCAGTGAATAAACAGTGTGAGTGAAGCAATGTGTCAATATATTCTCGATTCAATTTTGTACTAATTTGTGCTTCACTGTCCCTACGCTTCTTTCAAGTTTATACTTTTCCATCAATTAGCCTAATAGTGATAACTATAAAGCCTGAGCTTTAAGTACTTACAACATAAGTTGACACAAAAGGTGTGTATCTCAATGTATATGAGAACCCCTAGTTGTTTACTGGTAAATATACGTGTCAGTTTCGAGAACTGAATGTAATGATGGCATGTTGGCCATGGTAGCTCAATGGTTAAGAGCAACTGGATACAGACCAGGAGGTCTGTGGTTCAAATTGCAGACATGGCATTGAACTTTTCAGCCTGACTCCATCCATTTCTTTCACGTGTTTTGCCTCCACTTGAAGCCATTATCAAGAAATTGTCAACTGACTAGAACTTTGGTGTTCCAGCTAAATCATGGCTCTCCAGAGGTGAGACATCTGATGACGAATGAATTTGAATTGAATCATATATTCATACTGAATTTGTTTACTGATGCCAGAATATCAGAAACCTAATCAAAAAACCAGAAATAGACAAAATTCCTCTGATAAAGAAGTCTGGGATTTATAGAATTGCTCAGACTGCAATAGCATATACACTGGAAAGACAAAACAACATTGAAACCAGATTAAAAGAACACTTTAGAAACATAAAGCAAAAAGAGACAGATAAATCTGCAGAGCAGCACATTTCTGGGATTATAACCACAACATAGAACATAAAACCCAACTACTAAAGTCAGTTCACCTGAATTATGAATTAAACATCTCGGAAAACATTTATATAAAAAAATATGAAACACATTTAATAAACTTTGATATTCCATTGGAAGAAAATATTTTACTCATTGGATCGCCACCAGATGTCTCGTCTCCGGAGAATCATGATCAGCTGGAACACCAAGGTTCTAGCCAGTCAACAATTTCTTGATAATGCCTTCAGGTGGATGTGAAATGCGTTGAAAGAAAATTTGAGGTATGTGAAGTATAGAGTATCTCAGTCGACTCATAGTATAGCTTGAATTATTACATTACTTCACAATGTTAATTCCAATTTACCTTTTCAAAAACGAATGAATATTTAATGCCTTAAAATGCACCAGACTTAAAATTTGAAAAACTGAAGTATCAAAACTGAAGTAATCTACAGATTTAATCTGACATTAATAAAGTTGTTTTATGTGTTAGGACATCATAATGAATTTAAATTAAACAAATTTTTAAGTTACTGTATAATTTATAGATTTAATTAATTAATGTTGAATTTCTTGGAAATGACTAATACTGCAAATATTTTAAGGATAGATAAATTTTCTGTAGCAATTTTTTGCCTAAACATTCCAAAAAATCTTTGACTTACATTTTTAAACAGCTGCATATTATCAATTTCTTGTGCTTTACTGGTGCTTACAGATACACATACCTTTGCTAATTTATTTTTAATGGATCCTCAAAATACATATTTCTGT
This sequence comes from Mantis religiosa, assembly GCA_030765055.1. Lineage (NCBI taxonomy): Eukaryota > Metazoa > Arthropoda > Insecta > Mantodea > Mantidae > Mantis > Mantis religiosa. The sequence continues at coordinate 133,943,803 of CM060957.1, forward strand.
TGATATATTCAAGAAAGAATCTTTGGAGTGAATAAAGTAGAAAAACTAAATTAATAATTTTATTGGAATAACTCCTGAGGTGGCTACTTAGAGGTTCCTATTTTGATGATCTTTTATGCAATAATTGTTTTGTGCTTTAACAGTTGATTTTACCTTCTACAGATATTTGGTTCAATGAATGAAATGAACTTGTAATGATTGCAATGGACCCGGGGTATAAAGATTCCTGAACATATCTCTGCTTCATCAAAGGGCAGGAATCTCTAAAGAAACAAGTCAAAAACCTACTCCTTTTAAGCTACATATTCATGCATCACAAGATTTAATGACAATATCCAATCTCTTTAACCTTATGTAATATGAAAAAATGTATTCAGACTTTCCCATGAGCCAATTTGAATCTGTAATACTAATGGGTAAGTTTTTATTAAGAGTTAACATTGTTATATTTTCTATTATCTGTGACAATAGTGATTGACCTTTCAAGTATTTAAGACTTCTATGCAATTGTTCTGAGAAAACAAAAATTGCGTAGCATGTTTTCAATGATTACTTGCACCTGTATACTGTCAGCACTGTAGTGAAAGGAGAGTGATGCTTGTGTTCACCAATAAATGAAACAGGCTTTGTCAATATATATGTATATTTGGTTTACTTTTGCACAATGTTAAATCACCATAGAAAAATAAACTTTCACGCATGCAGCTTTTAACTATGGTAAACAATGGACAATTGTTTAATGGGTTATCCATGCATCTTCAGCAGTTACTAGTTGTTTGATGTCTTAGATTAATCCAGAAATAAAAAGTGTGTTTCTGAACAGGGAAACCATCAACCCAAAATGCACACAAGAAGAAAATATGTTCATCACACTCAATTACCACAACCAAAATGTTTACCGAGCTGCCATTGTTCAAGAAACTCAAATACAAAATAGGATCCAAAACAAGCAACACATCCAAACAAACCTCACCAAACACCAGCAGACTAACACAGGAGTTTACAAACTCTTGCCAAGACTGCCCTTTTGTATTTTAAGTAATGTTTGATGATGTTCTTATTCTATACAGCACCTTTTGGGGAAGGAAACTTTGGGACATAAATGTTCCACTAAATTTAGGGTATTAGAGTTTTTGTTTGCTTGTTAAACTCCCATCCTTACCAATGCTGGTGTTAGGAGTCGTTCGTGATCCCTCAAAGCGAGGGAGCTAAAGCATTTGACCTGAAATACTAGGGTTGAGGGGTCAGCTCAACACCTGGCATTATGAAGAGATGAATTATGGAGCAATTGGTGGAATGATGGTAGAGGAAACTGGAGGACCCAGAGGAAACCCACCCAAGTGCCATGTTGTCCACCACAAATCCCACTTTGCGGTTGCCTGGGATCGAACCCTGGCCGCCTAGGTGAGAGCCAAGTGGTCTAACCACTCAACCACGGCACAGCCTAGGGTATTAGAATACTTCTCCAAAATTTGCTAGTTATGTTAACTAAAGAAAACCTACAATAAATTTCAGTCAGGAATGATGGTCTAAGTGGGATATGAACTGCACAATTCCTGTTCAGGAATTGTTCTATATCTCAACTAACTTGGTTACTTGCATCAGTACTGCTTCAACCTCTGCAATGACCAAACAGAAAGATCATTCAACATCAAATACAAAGAATATATATGGTTTATCGCTGATTAGCTAATGAGGTGAGTGTGACATTGTACAGTTAAACACGTGTACTGGCTTGCTTTGCAGAACCCTATGGCTAATTTCTTTGCACACTCAAAAGATACTAATTACAGAATTATTTTATTTTTCCCATGTCACAGAGTTATTTTTTTTTTCTGAGGGTGACCATTCACACCCAATGTTTGTAAGACATCTGGTTTCAGATGTTGAGAAAAATAAGACATCTGACAGAAAGAAAAGAATCTGTGAAGAAAAAAAAAAAACATGTACTGATGTATTTTATAATTTGTATTTAGTAAAAGGTGATCTTTTAAGAGTGTAAACATGCTTTTCAATATTGTTAAATATGTCACTTAGCAACAAGCCTAGTAAATGTGTCACTAGTAGTGACTGCAAGAAAACTCGTAAGGCAGGCTAGAAGGATTATTTTTTATAAGTATTTGTTTATCAAACACTTATCAATTAAAGTTTACGAATGTACAAATTTCACAGAGTTGAAAATGACTGGCACAACCTTGTCGCAGGAGTACTAATTCTCTGACCAACATTGTTAAAAGAAGGCAAGCAGTTGCTAAATTAGGAGAAGTTCCTATATTTAGGTCTTCTGTGAAAAAGCGAGCATGCTATCAACTTATTACATTTTTCAGAAGTGTGTTTTAAGTATAACAATTTATGATTTATATGACAAGGGGGAATATCCAACTGCTACAAGGCTGACCAATTTAATGAGGGAGAAAATACAATATCCGGGTTCTGTATCTTCCGTGTATAATAATTTGAAACCTCTTGGATTCAAATGTAGGAGAACAATGACAGTCACAAATTTATGCTTGAAAGAAGTGATATTCTTGCTGCAAGACTAACATTTCTGCACAAAATATACAACTTAGAAGTAAGATGATTCCAGGCTCATTTTTTATTTGGATGAAACATGGGTTAATCAAAATCACTGCAGGAGGAATTATGTTTGAATAGTTTGTGTTCTCTGGTTTTTGTACTGTTCTTTTCACATAATTTAAGGATATGTTTGTATTGTAATTGCAACACATCAGAGCGATAATGCAATTTAAAGACTAAGATATCTTCCATCTCTGTCGTAAGTTCACAGTGGAACTGGCCACACCAAGAGAGCACCATCATAGTATTGGCTAAGCCCATGTTAATTCTTATTTTGTAGCTACTCTAGTTTAAAAAACAAATACATCATGCAGAGAAACCAGAAAACCAGACAAAATCAAAGAATTAGAAATGTACAAGCACACAAAACCATTTCCTGTTTGAATAATGAACAGCAATTTAATCACAAATCCCACATCTATTTGATATTGCAATGTCTATAATCTTTCCTCTCCTATCCTCCCACCAATCTACACTAAATGTATCTTGTTGAATATTCATCAGAAAATCTCACAGCATCCAGTGTTAGCCAAGGTAAAAGTAGTTAACAATTCCGAAGGTTTATTTTTCAAAAGTGATTACTATTCATCTATTTAAATTTAAATAACTATATGCTCATTACTGTCAACATTTCTGCAGAAGTATCTATTGCTGTAATGCAATGAGCAGCATGTCTGGCAAGCAATCAAGCAGATTAGAATTCAAATCTTAGTATGAATTGCCTTTTTATTTTTAATCTTTTCCAATTCCCATCTCTACGCTACAGTTTTCCTCCATCCTGCATAGACAAAAAGTATAGAGTAACTCTCAGCTTTTCTTTTGAACTTACTCATTTGAAAGAATATTGATAATAATCATCTCTTCATCAATGTCTTTAAAAAGCTTGAGATGATATAAATGATGCAAAATAAATAAATATACAGAAGAAAGAACAAAAGCAAGAAAAACACAATTTCACTTGCTTCATTTTTTCACTAGCATAAAGGAGAGAACAATGTTACATTAAGGTTGTAATATGTTTCTAGAATATAAGTTTATTGATATTGAGTAGTTAACAGGTATCAAAATTATCTCATTCACTTTGCTTGTGGAAGAATGTGGACAGTGATATTTTATCTAATTCAAGAACTGAGCACATCAGTATTAATACACTTTCCATCACTTGGGAGATGTTTCAAAAGTGAAGAGTATTTTCAAATTAGCTGAAAACATGTTTTTAACAGAAAACAGTACACACAAACACTTACAAAGCAAAGAATCGGATAGCAATCAAACCACCATACTGACCTAGAAAGAAAGAAGCAAAGCAGGAAAAAAGGAAAGAAAGAAAGAAAGAAAGAAAGAAAGAAAGAAAGAAAGAAAGAAAGAAAGAAAGAAAGAAAGAAAGAAAGAAAGAAAGAAAGAAAGAAAGAAAGAAAGAAAGAAAGAAAGAAAGAAAGAAAGAAAGAAATTAAAGGAAAAGGTAAAAAATACCAACATGCAAAATTCATTCCAGAGTCCACGTAAGTTTGAAAAAGTCTTCAAGCAATACATCACCCAAGAGACATACTATCCAGAGTCTGCTTTAACTCCAGACAAAAGATCCCTACTTCCATACATCTATCAAATTAGGAAACAATACTTGGAGAAATGTTCACCTATCCAATGAAGATACAGTCTTCAATTTATGTTTAGAATCTTAAATATGATTAAGAGTTCATACTAAACATTCAATCATGATCATCATAGCTCCAGAAAAATTGATGGGTAGACTCAGTAACACACTGTATTACCTTTGACCTTGTATTATAATGTTTTTAAAGTTCAGTAATTTTTCCTAATATTAAGAACATTTAACAAAAGATATTCCCATACTTGGTTTTAATGACTTGCTGCTGAGATAGTTATGCAAAGAGCTTATTTAAATAGGAATTAAGTAAAACAAAAAAGTACTCAAAGAGTATCATCATGATTGTCCATCTCTGTAGTGTAGGGCTAAAATGTCTGCTTCGCATTCAAGAGGTCCCGAGTTTGATTCTCTGTCAGGATGAATTATCTGTATGAGGTTTCTTCTAGGGTTTTACCTTATCCTGCAAGATGAATATCTGGTAACTCTAAGCTCTACAAACCCTGGCCTCATTTGGGCATCACTCCACCACTTCCTTCATTGCCTGATATGTCCTACATTGGAGGACGTTAAAAAAAATTATCTTGATCAACTATAATCTCAGTATTTTAAATATATTGTTGCATTCAAAGAAGGCATCCTCTTAAAATACTTCAGATTCTGCAACTATATACAGTAGTAGATTTATTGCAATTACCTTTGTTCAGAATTGTTAACAGAATTAATGTGCATTTACACAGTTATCTGTATCTTTTTAATTTACATCCTCCAATGTTAATTCATATTGGACATTGAATGAAATCGATGAAATGATGCTCAAATGAGCCCAGGGTCCATAGAGCTTAGAGTCACCGCACATTCATCTTTCAGGATAAGGGAAAAACCTAGAAAAATCTTATACAGAAAACTAACCCTGAACTTGGGACCTCTTGAATGTGAAGCAGATATCCTACTACCTATGCTAAAAAGGTGGGCATATTAGTTGTGTGTAGAAATTAATTTCTAAAGATTGAATAATATGTGGTTATTTTTGTGTTCACAGTTGAGGAGAATACGACAACACACTGGATGGTGTCAGTAGTGTAACCATGTTCATGCTGTCCTACATTTTTCACACTTGATTTACCACTTCAGTGCTTTACAAGTAACAAGGTTGTTGTTAGTAATAGTTTCTTTTCTTACACACAAGTTGTTCTATTGAATAGGTTGGAGTTAAATTGTTTTTGGCTCCATACAGAAAATGACACTTAGGAGTAGGAAAGATCATTAAAAAGCAAAGGAATTTGCAATTTTTGTATAGCTTACCAACAATTTGCCTTATTTGCGATTGTTTTGTTTCCAGAAGCTTTTGCCTTTCTTCTGAACTGAGTATAATTCCATCATCTTCATCTTCTTGGCAACTCTGAACAGCTGATCTGTTAAAGGCACATAAATACACAGCTGATTAATGTCATTTTGCATATTCTATAGAACTCAAGAAGGGTGGGCTTGTTATTTATGAAAAATCTGTTGAAAATTCTCACAAAAACAATTATTAGTTAATCTATCACTACCTAATTAATAAGTTTTTTTGCTCTAATCTCTTATGCACATTAGTGAGCTGATAAGAACTACAAAATACATAACTACACTGCTATGAATAGACACTATCCAGATACTGCTAGCTTTATTGGGATCTGCAGTTGAGCAGATCATGATTTATTATATGCTCTTACCAATAAATAGCTGTTTTAAAAAGTACAAAACAAGTGCTACTCTCTTTAATATATTTATAAACGAACTAGCAGATGCACTGAAGAAACTAGATAACATAAAAGTGGGAATGTAGGCTGACGACCTAGTAATATGGACCTCGGAAAAGAATATAAGTTCTGGGAAACATTATAAAAAGTTACAAAAAACAATGGAGAATGCAATTATAATACTGGAACAATGGACTAACCATAACAATATGGAGATAAACTCAGAAAAAATCCAATATCAACTGTTCACAATGCAACACAAAACAGAAAATATATGTCTGCAAATATTTTATATATGTCTTGGACCTCTTATTTATAGTGTACATTAATGATTTGGCAGATAATGTAGAAAACAGAACCAATATAAATGTTACACTTTTTGCAGATGATACAAATATTTTTATCAAAGGGGTGAATAAGGAAGGGGCAGATGTACATATTGAAAATAATCTAAAATATATTAAAAAATGGTTTAGTGCCAATATGTTAATATTGAGTAAGGAGAAAACAGCAGCCCTAAGCTTCTATAATAAAATGAGTGGAAGTCAATTGTATCCAAAATTAATGCTGGGACAAGACCAAATACATTACGTACAAACTATCAAATTTCTGGGACTAATACTAGATGAAAATTTAAATTGGGAAACTCACATAGAGGCATTGACGAAAAAGCTTAGTAAAATGTGTTTCTTAATGAGGGCGATTACAGGCATGTCAAGCTTGAAAGTTCGGAGAATAGTGTACTTTTCATATATACACAGTTTGTTGGCATATGGTATAATTTTTTGGGGAAATTCTAAAGACAGTATAAAAGTATTCAGATACCAAAAGAAAATAATTAGAATCATAGCAGATGTCTCAAGCACAACTAGTTGTAAGCCATACTTCAGTAAATTAGGTATCTTACCACTGCCAAGTATATACATATATGAAACTCTTGTACATATGAAAGCAAGCCTAAGTTTAATATAAAAATTATTTGTGGTTGGTTTATTGACACTCGTCACTTACTTTTTCATATATTTATGAGAGACTAGTTTCAAAGGCCCTGGCCTCCATTTTCAATCTCTTCCCAACTGGCAAATGTTGTTATCTGCTCTCTCTGGTGGTGGAACTATGAACTTTTTTGTCAAATTATCTGCTGGCGGGATTTCAAAGTTCATTACGCGATCCTTATTTTTCCAGATGAATATGTTCTCCCATGTTGTCAATCTATTTTGGTTTATCACTGCTTTTAATAATTTTGTATTTGGATCAATGTCATGGTTTTCATTCCAAAAATGAAATGCTACTGCTGACTTGTCTTCTTGTTTCAATCTGATGTTTCTAAAGTGTTCTTTGACTCTGGTTTTTAAATTTCTTTTTGTTTGACCTATGTAGCATTTTTCACAATTCTTGCAATTTATTTGGTATATTTCAGATTTGTTACCTGAAGGAATTTCATCTTTTGTTTTTGAATTTAGTAATTTTAAAATTGAGTATCTATTAGTAGGTGCCAGGATGATATTTTGTTCCTTGAATATCTTTTTAAATTTATTAAATGTTTTTGGATGATATGTGAATGAACTGAATATGCTGTTGCTTTCTTTTTCTTTAATAAATGTGGTTGTTTCCTTAATGGTTTTCTTTAGTTTAGATTTTCTAATTTTCTTCAACACCAAACTTTTGTTATATCCGTTTTCTTCTGCTATGTGTATTATTGCTTTTTGTTCCTTGAAATATTCTTCTTTTTCCATGGGTATGTTGACTAGTCTGTGTGTAAACTTACCAAACAATTAGGAAGTATATTTTGGGAAAATTTTGAAAACAATTTATTAGCATATCTTAATAGAAAAATGAAGACAAAAACAGCAAAGTTAAAGAATAAATTAAAAAATTTATGCCAGAAAGCAGGCACTTTTAAAAAGATATATCAAAAAGACAAACATAACCTAAAAGATCATCTAAACAATGTGGTAAACCTATCAAACCAAAATTTTACAAAAACAGAACTGAATATGCTGAATCTAGGTTTAAAGACATGTGTAGATTATTCCAACCAAATTGAAGATTACATTGCTGACATCCAAATTGCTACACAAACACTTAATGAAGAAAGTAAAAACACAGTAAAAAACAAATGCTCCAAAATAGTAGAAGAGATTAAAAATGAAAAGAAAAAGAATTTTGCATATTCAGTTCATTCACATATCATCCAAAAACATTTAATAAATTTAAAAAGATATTCAAGGAACAAAATATCATCTTGGCACCTACTAATAGATACTCAATTTTAAAATTACTAAATTCAAAAACAAAAGATGAAATTCCTTCAGGTAACAAATCTGAAATATACCAAATAAATTGCAAGAATTGTGAAAAATGCTACATAGGTCAAACAAAAAGAAATTTAAAAACCAGAGTCAAAGAACACTTTAGAAACATCAGATTGAAACAAGAAGACAAGTCAGCAGTAGCATTTCATTTTTGGAATGAAAACCATGACATTGATCCAAATACAAAATTATTAAAAGCAGTGATAAACCAAAATAGATTGACAACATGGGAGAACATATTCATCTGGAAAAATAAGGATCGCGTAATGAACTTTGAAATCCCGCCAGCAGATAATTTGACAAAAAAGTTCATAGTTCCACCACCAGAGAGAGCAGATAACAACATTTGCCAGTTGGGAAGAGATTGAAAATGGAGGCCAGGGCCTTTGAAACTAGTCTCTCATAAATATATGAAAAAGTAAGTGACGAGTGTCAATAAACCAACCACAAATAATTTTTATATTAATTTTGACGTCACTGTTACTAAATTCCTCCAAACACACATCAAGCCTAAGTTTATTCAAAACAAATTCTGAAATTCATATACACAACACTAGAACAAAGAATAATTTATTTGTGAAGTCACACAAAACAAAGATGTATGAAAATAGTTTCACATATGCTGGCTTACATCTTTACAATAAGCTACCTGAATCTATAAAAAAGATTGAATCACAACATCAATTTAAGAAATTGTTATTAAACTTCCTTAGAGCCAATAGCTTCTACAGCGTGGATGAATTTTTAAATTTGTAAATATTTAGTTAGCTACCTTAATTATAAATATTGTACTTAGTTTTTAATTTGACGTGTCCTATAACATGTACATGTTTTAATGGATGAATCAATAAATCAAATCAAATCAATAACAAAAATTTACAAGAAGCATCCACAACAACATATCTAGGAATAGAACTAGACCAAAAACTATCAATGAAAGAACATGTAAACAATGTAACAAATAAGATCAACAAAAAGAACATCTTAAAACGCCTAGCAGGAAAAAAATGGGGTGGAAATATTGACCTCCTTAATACCACATATAAAACTTACATAAAACCCATCTTACTATTTGGAGGAGAACTGCTGGCAACGGTAAGCAAGAAACTCAAAAGCAAAATAGAAACCTCACAAAAAAATTCACTAAGAATAATAACAGGAGCTGTGAAAACAACACCAATTGCCACACTACAGAGCTTCACAAAAAATATGGCCATAGAACTGGAACATGAACTAAAGGCAATTACCCTAGCACAAAAACTGCTAGTTAACAAAAATAGACACAAGTGGTATCACACAGCGGATAATATAAGCAATCTAAAAACCCAAACAAGCTTCAGAACATACATCAATAACTCAAAACACAAGAACATAATAACAACAAATATAACAATAGAGGAAACAAGCCCAACAGAATATATTGACATACATTATAAGAATGACCTGTTATATACAATACATAAGCAAAACAATTTACCAGATGAAATGAGAGCAATAGCAATAGCCACAGAAAATGAAAGATATCCAGAAAAAGAATGGCTCTGAATATACACAGAAGGATCCTGTATTAACAAACAAGATGCTGGTGCAGGAGTATACTGCAAACATTTTGCACAGTATCTAACACTACATGAAACTTCAAACCATTACGATGGAGAACTAACAGCCATAAAAGCAGCACTGCAGAACGTCCTGTACAGACCGTACATAAAGCAAAACATAGTTATCTTAACAGATTCAAAATCAGCCATAGATGGGATTGTAAATTATAAAAACAAAATAACAAGAAACATCAAAGAAATAAGAAGTTTAATTAAAGCTGTCGAATCAAGAAACCATGTCACCCTGCAATGGATTCCAGCCCATGTTGGACTTTTAGGTACTGAAATGCTGACCAACTAGCAAAAAAAGGTGCAATTCAAAATATAAAACCCGTAAGGCAAACTGAAATTAATAAACAATTAAACAACATTAAGCTACATTTTAAAAGACAGCAGAGACTTGATGAAGAAGATAAACTAAAAGACAAGGATTATAAGAACATAGAGACAAAACTGACATACAAAACCTATCAAGAAAAACTGCAGTGGCCCTATTTAGAATGGAAACTGGCCATGATTGTCTTGCAGAACACCTTTATAAAATACACTGCATACCTACACCCAAATGTACTATCTGTAAAGAGGATGTCATCATGAACAAACACCATTTGAACAAATGTAATGGTCTCAAAAGTCCAAGTCCAAGTCCAAGTCGTGTACTGACAGGCTGTTAACAGCCAGAAGGTTTTTGCTGCGTACCCACCCAGGTTTTGGGTCTGACCGCAGGTTGTTAATTTTGATGTTTGTAGGATGATGTGATATTTTTGTTGAAGAAAATTTTGTTGAGGTAGCTTTTTGCTCCTCTTTAAATTTTGTACAGGATGCCAAACCGCTTTTTTGTTTACACCCTGGTGTTTTATTTTTTTCTAAAATGGGGTAAATTTAGTAGCCAAACAGCTCTTTTGGAGATTTGTAATTTAGCTTATGCTGCTGTAAGGATTAACTCCTTTGTTACCTCGGATGCCCGCAAGCCATACGGGGTACCCGGTAAAGCCTGAAACGGCGGCTCGCAGCGTCGTAGTCTCCTAGAGACCGAACCAGGGCGCTTCTATGAGCTGGAATTTTATCGTAAAATTTTGTTGCCCGGCGTCTAATTTCGTCCTCCACGTATGGGAGAAGGGAAGCTTCGTGAAGTAACCTCACGGGAAAAGAACGGCCCACAGAATAGATGGATCGGAGTCCTCTATTTTGTGCACGCTGAAGGTATGCTATCCAGCTATCGGCAGCCATGCCCCAGATTTCACAGGCGTACAACATGAGTGGGATTATCAGCGCTCGAAAGAGGTGTAGCTTTAAGCGGACTGGCATCGAGCGAGAACCCAGCATTGGGTACAGAGAGGCAATAGCCCCCTGCACCCGTGCCGATAAATGGTCTCAAAAGTGGGAACCTACTGCCTTTATATTGGGAAGCTAGGGGGGAAAATGATGCAAATCAACCAATCCCCAGTGCCATTAGTCTACAACAACAACAACAGTACAAAAGGCAAAGTTAGGCTTAGGAATATGAGAGAGAAGGAAAACTATATTGAGAATAATAGTCACATCTAAGTTAGCTCTGATAACCCAAAACAACTTCAGTGGCTTGTAAAGAGCTTATATGAGAAGTTCTTCTACATACAAGGGTCACTCCAAAAGAAATGTACACTTTTTTTTTTTATAATATACAGCTTTCATTCTGTAACTTTGAAATTTTTACAATGTGAAGATACATCCTTTAGGAACATTTTTATTTCTCCAACCTTACATCAACTGCCTTACATCATCTTGGAACCAGTACCTGTATATCTGCATGGTAAAAGTCTGTATCAACATGTTTGAACCACTGTTTGGCAGTAATCATGAGGAAGTAATCATCTTGAAATTTTGTTCCATGAAGAGATTCTTTCAGTTTCCCAAAGAAATGTTAGTCACATGGAACCAGGTCAGGACTGTAAGGGGGATGTTTAAATGTTGTCCAACCAAGTTTATTGATTGCTCCCGTGGTTCTTTGATTGACATGTGGCCGTGCATTGTCATGTAACAGCAAAACATTCTGCTTTTGTCGATGTGGTGAAACATGACTTAGGCAACTTGAAGTTTCTTCAGAATCACCACATATGCATCAGAATAAATGGTGGTTCCACATGGCAAGATGCCCACAAACAAGAGTCCTTAAGAATCGAGAAACACTGTAGCCACAACCTTTCCAGCCAAAGGTGCAGTTTTTATTTATTTTTTAAATCTTTTTTTTTTTTTTTTTTGAGTGAATTTGCAGGATGCCACTCGACTGATTGCCTCTTCTTCTTTGGTGAAAAATGGAGCTATTTTTCATTGCCTGTCACAATTCTTCTAAGAACGTAATCTCCACCATTTCCATACTGTTCAAATATTTGCTGCATGCTGTTTTTTGTGTTTCCTTGTGTTTCCATGTGTCAACTTCATGGAAACCCACCTAGCACAAACCTTTTTTAACCCCAACACTTTCCGTATTCTGTATACACTTGCTTCCCCTATTCCAATGTAGAGTATCAATTCATTTACTGTGATGTGTCTGTCAAAAGAAACTTAACTCTCTGCACATTGCCAGGAGTATGTGCAGTGTGAGAACTGCTGAGAGAAGAATCCTAAATATTGCCATGTCCTCTTTTACCACGTAATCTGCTTGCACAATGACTAACTGTATTGCAATCAACAGAAGCATCTCCATACACCTTTTTCAACCTCTTCTGGATGCTTCCCACTGTCTGGTTTTCACAGCACAGGAATTCTGTGACAGCATGTTACTTCTGATGGATGTCAAGTACAGCAGCCATCTTGAATGCATGCTGTGACAGTGTCACTCATGGGAAGAGGTTGAACTAAATTGAACACAAGCAGGAAGGATGTATTTCAAAAATTTCAAAGATGTGGAATGAAAACAGTATTTTTAAAACAATAGTGTGCATTACTTTTGGAGTGACCATCGTAATCAATGTTAATCAGCAACTGTATTTCTGGCATACTATATGGTTTACATGAGGCGAAGTCATGAAGGGCTCACCAAGAGCAACTGACCTATTATAGGCATGCAGGGCTGTTTAGTTCAGACAAGCACAGCACAGGCATGACCAACAGTTTTTTCTCTTTTTCATATGCCCAAAGTTACTAGTGGGAATTTGACATTGAAATGTGCCTGGTATATGCAGCAAGAGCATTTACGGCAGCCAGTCCAAAAGCCATGTATTAATGCCATATACTTCTGAAGTTATTGTTACAGAATAAAAATTGCTGACTCTCATGTTTATGCTTATGGTATGTTTCATATAACTTCCAAACTTATCCATATGTTATTTCTTTTCATTAAGCAATAGTCAGCAAGACATCACAAAGTGTGAAACTGCATATATTTTTCATATTTGAGTTTGATTTATGAGTCACTATGTTTACACTCTAACTTCACTTACTTGTTGTTGTATAATTGAAACGTTTTCAAATACAAATTGGCAATATAGAAAATTTGAACGAATCTTCAAAAGATTAAACTTAAAACTAGCACCCCAAAACAAATTCAGTCTGAGGAACCTGCTAAATAAACCACTGAAAAATACAATCCCCAACAATTTGAAATCAGGAATTTATCACATTAATTGTGAAACCTGTGAAAAAAGCTACATAGGAAAAACTAAGAGAAACTTGTTAACCAGGCAAAAAGAACACCAGAGGAACATTAAGTTGAAACAAACAGAAAAATCTGCAGTTTCACACCATTTTTGGACAGAAAACCACAACATTGGCCACAACATTAAACTATTAAAATCTTTAAGTACACCCATAGAATTGGATATTTGGGAAAAAATATTCATAAACAAAAACCGTGATAAAGTTATAAATTTTGAAATCCCGGCATTAAATGAAGTATTAAAACTTAGTGCCCCTAACACCAGATGGCAGAGTGATCGGAGCTCCGTAGTAGTGGAAGAAGAGGAAGGTTCATTTAGTCACCAAACAGCTGTGGATGAGATCGAATGATCTTGAAAACGTTTCAATTATACAACAACAAGTGAAGTTAGAGTGTAAACATAGTGACTCATAAATCAAACTCAAATATGAAGAATACTTCACTGTTAATAATGCTTCTGCTTTTAATATTTATGCATATATTTTGTTCATAAATTAAGTGAACATGGATCACTGCAGTCCGGAGACCGTGCACACATTGTTTTTCTTTAAAGTTTGATTCAAAATCAGTGCTTAATGCAAATTAAGTTTATAAAGTGTTTTATGTAGCTGTGACAATAAGCATAAAATTCTTATTTTTACATTCTATGTTTTGCAAACTTTAACAATGTCACTTTGAAAATATGGTATCTGTGGTGCAGAGGACAATGTACTCTGCTCCTAGGGCAGAAATATTATTTGTAAAGTGTACAGTTTCTTAAGGAATTGTCATCTGAAATAGTGTATAACTGGATCGATTTTTCACAAAGCCAGGAATTCATGGCCAAAGTACGCAATGTGAGTGTCTATACTGTGCAACACATAGTGAAACAGGGCAAAACTAGTAGCACAGAAACGCGTGAACCTTTATTTAAATTATTAGATACAGTATAATCCGGTCTGTGGGCTGTCGCCTACTGCGCTCCTTCTTCACAGACATTTTGTCTGCGACTGCAAAAGACATCTTCAGTGGCAGTACTGCCAATGAACCTTGGTTTATTTGAATTTCTGGGAAAGTGAAAAACTGTTTTCAATTTAGATGATTTCGAAAAAGATGTATTACTATATAATACATGAAATGTGTGACAATGGTGAATATTCGATTATTAAAATACTGGTTCACATGAGGGAAAAAATAGACTATATGGGTTCCCCTAATTCAATGGGATTAATATTTTAAAATTTGTACGTCAGATAGAGATGTAAATTCCTACTTGAAAGAAGTGATATAGTTGATGTGAGAATACAAGTTTTAAGAATTATGCACATGCTTAAGGTATACGGAGATATGCACCCCATTTTTTTATCTTGATAAACAGCATACCATTTTTGGAATGAGAATTGTCCTATAGAACAAGAAGTCCCTTTATTAAAAAGTGTTCAGGGTCCAACTGCATTGATCATGTGGGAAAAGAAATTCATAAAGAAATATGAAGGGACTCTTCAAATTTGATACCACTTTTGATGAGAACCCGGAATTCAGGTTTATCAGGACACCAACAAAGATGTCCCAATTGCCATCAAGGAGTTCACCCAATCGAAATTCAATAGTCGAATTAGCTGAGGATGATAGGAGGGCCTGAATGAAACATGTTCTAGGTAAACATTAACAACATATGGAGCAGGAGTACTACAGGTAGACCGCAAACAAAATGCGGTCGGTGTGTGCAAGCACGAGCAGAGCCTTCTCCCCTCCTAACCATCCAAGCATCACGTGACTCCCACCCCTCCCTTCATGCATGCGATACAGCGCAAACCTCTGCGTGTATTTTAATGCTGTTTTGATTTTCAAAGCATATTAAAAAGTCTAGAAAAATGAATTGTCAGTCTTCAAAGTCTTCTTGCATTTCCAGAAGGCCACTCAGAGGTCAGGCTCGTGAAATATTGTATAATGTTGCCCAGTATTTCAAGAACATGACAGAAAGGTTTAACATACAAAATGTTAATGCACTGTCAATGACAAGTGAAGCAACTGGTGTTACAGCAAGAACTGTAAGTAACATTTTAAAAGAGGGAAGAATGTCCATTGCAAAGGGTACACTGAATTTCTCCACTCCAGATGGAAAATCAGAGCTAAAAAAAAACAACCTAGAATTGAAGTGGATTCATTTACCGATGCCACTATTCGTTAGAAAATCCATGCATTTTATACTGTGCGCAAAGAGGTACCAACAATAAAAAAACTTTTAGCCAGTCTAAAAGAAGATAGAATCCTTGATGGTGGAAGGGAGTTCTTGCGAAGAATGGCTTCCCAAGAGATGTATAAAATATAAGTGATGAAGTGTCAAAAAAATCAACTACAAATAGTTTTGTCCATTTAATATATAAAACACAAGTGTAATACCTGCTTAGATTATTCCATTTCTTACAAATTAATGTAAACTTGATACTTAAGCCACAAAGTACTTGTGTTTTGAATTGAGTCCCTGAATCTTAAAGTACTGTGGAGATATGGTTGTATTTGCGCAAGTAAAGCTGCTAACAAATTAGCACTTTGTGCCGCATTACAAGTAATGAACAGAGAAGCTCTGCTGAAGAAAGTAAATAGTGAACAGTCTTTACAGAGCTGTGTTGTTGAGGTTCATGATCAGATCACATATGAATGAATAATTATAGTACCATTTGTTTCTTTTGTTAGATTACAGTAGCAGTGCACTCATCTGTGCACACCGTTGCCAGCTAAGAAAGTACACTGACTTTAATCAGCAATGTAAAATTTTAAAATATAAAGGATGTATATGAACTAGTATTTTCTTAGAAAATGACTGCAAACCCCCAGACCCTTAGAAAACATTAATCATCCAGAAAAGCTTTAAATCAAGGTTTTAATGCATGTTTGTTTAAATTTTTAATTAAACAAAATATACTTTTTTGCTTACCTTATTGCACGTATCCACACCTGCTTATCCTTTGGTTTATGCACTTTAAGTTCAAACATTTCAGGCTCTGCAGGATTTGAGGAAATGAGATATATTCCCCGAGACTCCTGTCCTGCTTTCTCACGAACCAACAGTTTCTGTAGTGAAACAACACCCGCCTAAAACAAAACAAAAAAATAATGAATGATAAATTAGTATGTGTTTTCAGTAAGAACCATACTATTTCATAAATAAAAAGTTATTCATGGAGAATTTAATGTATTTGAAGAATACTGTATCTCTGCAAGAATCTATGTTGTGCAGTAGATCATTAAAATGTGATGGTATCATTTGCATGATGCAGTACAATTGATTATGCCTTTTTGTTTTCTTTCATTTTGAAATATAGAGAGCAAAAAGTTTTTCTTTTTCAAAAGAAATTAACAGCTGGTTTATATACATTATGAAGCTGAACGAATAATATACTCATATCGTCATGAATCACAGTTGATTTGATTATGCTTTTTTGTTTTCTTTCATTTTGAAATATAGAGAGCACAAAGTTTTTCTTTTTCAAAAGAAATTAACAGCTGGTTTATATACATTATGAAGCTGAACGAATAATATACTCATATCGTCATGAATCACAGTTGATTTGATTATGCTTTTTTGTTTTTTTTCATTTTGAAATATAGAGAGCACAAAGTTTTTCTTTTTCAAAAGAAATTAACAGCTGGTTTATATACATTATGAAGCTGAATGAATAAAATACTTATATCGTCATGAATCACAGTTGATTTGATAACTTTTGTTCATGAGGAATGGTTTATAGCTGCAGTTTCCAAAGAGCTTATATTCATACTGCTTAGGAGATATATCTAATCTGAATAAAATGGGCACTATCTCATTTTTCTTCATTCCTTGTACAGGTGTGATCCCTATACAGCATATAATTATGGTATAACCTCATTTATATATTTTCAATTGGAGAGTAAATGAGTTTATGGATTAAGGACCTGTCAAAACTAGTTCACTTGCGCCCAAGGTCAAAACTTAAAAAATGCGACTCATCTATAATTTAATAATTAAAATTTTGTCACTAAAAAGGGATCATGATTAAGTTAAAACATTCAATACAAAACTAAAAATAATAAAACAAAGGTCTTAATAGATTACAAAAGAAAAGTTTAAATAGCTAAAAACACTCCTAAAACTAAAATACAAATTAGACCTTTATGAAGGGATGAAGCTTCCCTAGTCAATTAAATTTAAAGGGAGTCGATTAATGACACTAAACAACACTTACTTTTAAATTTTTTCCGGAACATGTTTCAGAGACTTTGCCTCTCTTTGTGTTCAGAGTGATTTCTTATAGCTATCAAGCGCTAAATGAATGGCACATTTGAAATTGTTAAATTTCAACGTTAACCATGGCTTATCCCCGTATTGTAGCAAATAAATTAGCTTGCGTATGATGTGTACAGGCTTCTGATATTACTGTAGAAAATCTGGAAGATTTGTTGTAGGAATATGGAGATCTTTAGAACATACGTAGCAGTGACGTGTGCTGGTCTACAGATGACATGTTAGCTACTCCATTGTTTGGAGAAATGGCGGGTCAAATATGGGTGATGCGGATCAGCTATTACTAGCTATCCCTCTTTACGGAAAACAGTTAAATGGAAAAAAAAGTATTTTTATGCCACTGTATGTAACTATGCACAGTTGTTTAGTAATTTTCAGAACTGTAAATTCATGCAAGACATTCATCTGCCTGTACTTGCGCGTATAAAGAGCTCGTAACCTAATTGAGTATTATAATACTCAGACGCCTCTTTATACTAGGGGGTAGGAAATTCACCACGACATCACCCCTCATACTTGAGAGAAAACACTTTCCTAAAAGTATACCACCCACAACCAAAAAATTCGCAACCATTTCGAAAATGTGTAGTGTGTTGTGAAATAGAAGTTCGCAAGGAAACCAATATTATTTGGTGTGAATCTGCAGGTGTGCCCTTGAGTGTTTATCTAGTTTTGGAGGTGTACAATTCAAAAAGAAACCTTTAAGGGTATTATTAAATTTTAGATGAGTCGCATTTTTTACACATCTGCTTCACTTTCGTACCTATTTTGAGGACATGTTTCGCAAATCTTCATTTGCATCTACGGCTCTTGTGCGACTGACGCTAGATCCAGCGGTGTGGGTAATTCTGGGGTTGTTGCTGCCATCTGTTGATTTAGTGATGAACTGAAATGTGGGATTCTCTTCTAGCGGGATTTCAAAGTTCATTAGTTGGTTTTTATGTTTTTCTATGTATATCCTCTCCCATATGACAAGTTCACTATGTTTTTGTACGTATTTTAGTAATTCTGTGCTATCTTCAATTTCATGATTTTCAGACCAGAAATGAGCTGCTATTGCGGACTTATCAATATTTTTGTATCTTAAGTGCCTGAAGTGTTCTTTCTTTCTAGTGCCTATGTTCCTTTTTGTCCTTCCTATGTAAATTTTTTCACAGTCTTTACACTTAATTTTGTAAATGCCTGACTTTTCCTCTGGTTTTATCTTATCAGTATTATTACTGTGAAGTAGGTTTTTAATGTTGTAATTGTTTTTTGGTGCCAATGTTTACAAACAAATTTCAGGACTAGCTATGGGAAGCCCGCTGTCACCATTTTTGGCCAATCTATACATGAGCTTTTTCGAAACACATATTACTAAAGCCTTCCCTCATATGTTTAAAACATGGTACAGATACGTAGACGACATCTTTGCAATAGTGCCCTACAAACTAATAGATGATGCTTTGAAACTACTCAACCTGCAAGAACCCAGCATACAATTCACAGTAGAAACTGTAGAGGACTGTACTCTACCTTTTTTAGACCTTAAAATCAAAAAAGGCAATGAAAAACTAGAATTTGGCATTCATAGAAAAGCAACACGCACAGATAATTACATCAAAGCAAATAGTTTCAACCCAATTCCACACAAACATGCAACCATCAACAGTCTGACACACAGATTAGTAAATCTACCTCTCAGCCAGCAAGAATATCAAAACGAATACCATCAAATCTTAAAAACTGCAATTAAAAATGGATATGGAAAAAACCTTGTAGATAAAAAACTAAAATTATTCAAACTTCAAAAGAAATTAAAACAGATCACAGCTCTCACACCAATAAAACAAGAAACTAGATTTGCTAAATTTACTTACCACCCCTGGGCCACAAAAAAGTTCCAAAAAATATTCAAGAAATACAATATAACATTGGCACCAAAAAACAATTACAACATTAAAAACCTACTTCACAGTAATAATACTGATAAGATAAAACCAGAGGAAAAGTCAGGCATTTACAAAATTAAGTGTAAAGACTGTGAAATAATTTACATAGGAAGGACAAAAAGGAACATAGGCACTTCAGGCACTTAAGATACAAAAATATTGATAAGTCCGCAATAGCAGCTCATTTCTGGTCTGAAAATCATGAAATTGAAGATAGCACAGAATTACTAAAATACGTACAAAAACATAGTGAACTCGTCATATGGGAGAGGATATACATAGAAAAACATAAAAACCAACTAATGAACTTTGAAATCCCGCTAGAAGAGAATCCCACATTTCAGTTCATCACTAAATCAACAGATGGCAGCAACAGCCCCAGAATTACCCACACCGCTGGATCTAGCGTCAGTCGCACAAGAGCCGTAGATGCAAACGAAGATTTGCGAAACATGTCCTCAAAATAGGTACGAAAGTGAAGCAGATGTGTAAGAAATGCGACTCATCTAAAATTTAATAATTTTTCGCTTCACTGTGGTGTTCCAATACAGTTGAATCTCGATATACTTTAAGGGTATGTTTACATTCCTTATAGAACTAATTTAAATTTATTGTAAAATAGCAAGATTAAAATAATTGGCGTTAAATGAGCATTAAATGCATGTATGCGCAGGACGTCTATACAAGTCCATATCGGTTTGGGGCATTTTAACTTGGACGTCATATGACGTCCATATTGGTGAAAGGGTTAATGCATAACTCCTATACACATTATGGATGACTGGAGGAATTTAGTAACAAGGACATCAAAATTAATTGAAAAAACTATTTGTAGTCAGTTTTTAATACTTAATCACTTACATTTTTATATTACTGAGGGACTAGTTTCGGAAGCCACTGCTCCATTATCAACCTCAAAGGTCCGACTATCATCTGCTGTTGTTGTCTGCTCTCTACTCTCTGGTGGTGGAACTATGAACTTGTAAAATTATCTACTGGTGGGATTTCAAAGTTCATTACTCTGACCTTATTTTTCCATATTAATATGTTCTCCCACATTGTCAGTTTGTTTTTGGTTTATCATCCCTTTGAGTACTTTTGGATTTAAGTCAATATCATGGTTTTTGTTCCAAAAATGAAATGCTACTGCTGTTTTATCTTCTTGCTTCAATATGATGTTTCTAAAATGCTCTTTAACTCTCGGTATTTAAGTTTTAATTTCACCTATGTAGCATTTTTCACAATCCTTACAATTTATTTGGTATACTCTGGATCCATTAATTGGTGGGATTTTATCTTTTGTTTTTTGAATTTAATGATTTTAATACTAAGTATCTACTTGTAGGTACCAAGATGATATTTTGTTCCCTAATATCTCTTTAAATTTATTAAATGTTTTTGGATGATACGTGAAGCCACTGAATATGCTGTTGCTTTCTTTTTCTTTAGTGAATGTAGTTGCTTTTTTAATGGTTTTGTTTAGTTTAGCCTTTTTAATTTTCTTAGACACCAGACTTTTTTTTTTGTATCCATTTTCTTCTGCTCTGTGGAGTATGGCCTTTTGTTCCTTGTAGTATTCTCCTTTATCCATAGGTATGCTGACTAGTCTGTGTATAAGACGGCTTATTATTGCATATTTATGAGTAATTGGGTTATAGCTATGATTTTTTATGTAATTTTCTAATTGTGTTGGCTTCCTGTAAATTCCAAATTTTAATTTTGTGTCGTTCCTGATGATATTTAGGTCGAAGAAAGAGAGTTATTCATTGTCTTCTTTTTCTATTGTGAATCTGATAGTTTCTTCTTGCAGATTTAGTAGTTTTAATGCATCGCCTAAATGTATATTTGGAACTATTGCAAAGATGTTATCAACATATCTATACCAAATCCTGAAGATCCATGGAAAGGCCATTTTAATTTGTGTTTCAACAAACAACAACAGACCATAGTTGGACTTCGAGGTTGATAATGGATGCAACAGCCTAGTCCTTCAATAATATAAAAATGTAAGTGACGAAGTGTTAAAACCGACTACAAATAGTCTTTTTCCTGAAAATAGTTTCATCCTGAAACACAGGACACTCTTGTAAGCTAGATGGATGGCTCTTTCCACAGTTTATGCAGCATCTGGCTCGAGTGCATATCAGATTCTCATGTGCTTGTAGGCCACAATGCCCACAAACAGCAGGACTGTTATGTATGCACCTCTGACGGTGAAAACAGTGCATGGGGTTTGGGACATATGGTGTAAGGCAGTACGTTTATAGCCACAGAAAATATATTATGGAAATACAGTATCCTTGAATGTGAGAAACATGTTTACAAGGGGTATGCTTTGTCATCCTGCTTGCGAGTTAAATGGCATAACTGACACACTTGTTGGAACAGAGAGACAGCTATCTTATTGTTGGACTACCCTGGATGGGGTAAGAGCTCAATAATGTTGCTTTTAGCAATTTCTGGGATTACTGTGCAGTGCTCATTTCGATAAACAATGTGCCATCTTGAAAGTGTGTCATGCTCTTAACTAGGACACTGATCCTGTCAATTTCATATTTGATATAAAATGAACTAAGATTCTTTAAGGTTTTCCCTTCACATGCCAAAGTCAAAACCAAAAAAGAATCAATGAGACGGGTTTTGCAGGGATAAATTTTGAATTACACACCCTTGCACATTTGTAACTGTTTGCCACAGCCTGGCATTTGGAGTTTAAAGAAAAAAGACACTAATCTTCATGGTCCGGGGCGTTGTGGGGGTGCCTCATATGACAGATCTCAAAGCGTACTTTAGAAGAGCTAACCTCTAAACTCCACTGCTTGTCTATATGGGTAAAGCATTCACCACGCACATCCTGGTTTTAAGTCCCTACCACAGAATAACTTTGAAATCCCACCAGTAGATAATTTGACAAAGAAGTTCATAGTTCCACCACCAGAGAGAGAGAGAGAGAGAGAGAGAGAGAGAGAGAGAGAGAGAGAGAGAGAGAGAGATAAAGAGAGAGCAGACAACAGATGCCAGTTGGAAAGAGATTGAAAATGGAGGCAAATGCCTTTGAAACTAGTCTCTCATTAATATAAACAAGTAAGTGACGAGTATCAATAAACCAACTACAAATAGTTTCTGAGATTAATTTTGACGTCACTGATACTAAATTCCTCCAAACACATATAACCAGCCATTACTAACCCTACTCTGAGTTTAAAACCCAAATGACAATTCAGAGGACTCGTGGTTGATTACAGCAAGGTTCTGTCAGTGGCAGCATGTCCAACCCACGATACTAATCCAATGGCACACAGCCATCAGGGAATTAACAGAAGCTGGGTTCTCAAAGAGCTATGTGGGGGTACATGATGGTGTGGATGGTGTGGATGGGCTCCGCACCTAAGGTTACACATACAGCCAGTGTGAAGGGTACGCTCAACCTTCATGCCTGAGACCTCCACAGAGCACACATGTTGGAAGCCGTGCTGAAAATATGGGAAAGAACCACTGAAAGACAGTATATGGATGTTGCACAGTTGATGGAGGCAGGTGTGAAATAGTGATGAGCGGTTCAGGACCTCGGATTGCCAAATCCTATAACTACTGCAGTAGACCCCTGACGGTTCAAACAGAGAGGTTAAAATAATGTGTAAATGGGAAAATGTAGAAGTAAATGTTCTTAAGGAAGTAAAACTTGCTTTATTAGACTGCTGACACTAATTATGTATTACTTAATAGAGAAAAGGAACAAATAGAATGCACAAATAAGAAACATAATTCATAATTTCCTTTCATGGAAGTGTTGAAAACAGTGTTGTGATAATTAAATTTAAAGGTGAGTCGAATAATGATACTAACAACACTTACTTTTAAATTTCCCAGAACATGTTTCAGAGGATACTTTCCATTGTCAACAGGACATCGACTCTTATTTTGGTTAAGCCAAAGCCATTCATTATTTAGAGTACTTACATACATGCCAGTACTGTTATTCACAATTAAAACTTTAGAAAGGTAAGACTGAGAGTAAAAATGCTTGACAGTGGTTTTAAAAAAAGTTTTCAATTTTTCTTTACTTAATGTTTATATAGACAGGCCAAACGACACACTTTTGTACGAACACCATGGTTGCACTGAAGAGGCACAACTTCCGTTTATATCCTTTGCAATTCTTTTGTCCAGTATGGCACATACTTAAATACACTTAATATTTAACACTGGCAATGATACTCATCACATATTATTTTCCCACCATGTGGGTTAAGTTGGAAGGGGTAACATTGTAAAAACTTGTCATTTCAAGACTGCATAAAACTTTCTCTATATTACATTTAATCACAGCACAAGTAACTACTTACTTTCTCCAGATCTAGAATGGATAAAATGACTTTATATGACAGGGACTAGAATAACTACTGATTAAAAAAAAAAGCAAAGAAAAACAATAAAATAAAGGATTAACACAATTTAGTTTAAACAGTATTTCTTGCTCTTCAATACTCATCATTAAATAATGGGTATAATTTTGAGAGAGTTTTGCCAACTCATGATTTTACCTGTTACTTTAGGTAATGTCAACTGAAAAGGATGGCTCAGGCAGTTTTGTATGTGGCCTGCATTTGGGAGGCATGGTTCAATTCCCGTGGCTGACCTACCTTACCCATGGATTTTTGGGGAGTTTTCTGAGTTGCCAGGTGAATGCTGGGTAGGTTAATTACATCCCCCAAATATCCTATCCCTACATTTCATCTCCATTATCATTTCACATCATCTCTCATCTGGTGGTCTTTTTCAAGGTAGAAGTTTCTGTGGTATCTCAGTGCTGTTGTGACTCCTTGAGTTGGCTGCCCTCTGTCTCCTCTTGCCTCATCCTTCCTCCCAGAGATGCCCACTTGGGCGTTTAGGTACAATAAACCACAGGTTTTGGTGCCAAATTCCCTCATTAGTAATCCTAATCCTTAGGTAAAGTTATAAAATAGGAATATGTAGTACTTGTCACCCAGAAAACTTTCTTTTTGTGGTTTTATGCAGATTTTTACTTCAAAGATGGGACGTTGATTCAAACTTACCACCAAAAATTATATGCTTTATACGTAGGACTAATGATACACATTAATCAGTACAACATTTGCTTATATTATGATCTAAAGTTTAATAATTTTGTATGCAAATTCATTTACCTTATTGTCTGGTGTGAAGAATGAATATTTGTGATTATTTTCTAGTAAAAAGAAAAGCACATCAGAGAGCACTATGACAAGCACCAGTTGCATCTTACTGCGTCCTTGCATTAGCATTGCTACGCCTTCAAATCTATAGAGAACAAAAAGCAAAATCTTAATCTATGTTTTATGCATAAGCATGTTTTACGAAAAATAAAGAATGTTGTGTGTAAAATAATTTAACCAAATAGGTACATATTTTAATGATAATACAATTAATATTTCACAGAGTAAAAATAATATAATTGCAAGAATTATTTCAACGTTGCATATACACTCCAAATATATATATATTTTTTTGAGAAAATTGCTTGAATGGTTTTTCAGAGACATCTTAGCTGACAATGGAGACATCAAGGTAATTCTTAAAAAGTAGTTAAGTTTAAAGAGCAAGTGTTTCATTGAAATAATTCTTGAAATCTATTTTAAAGCTATGAAAACCATTAAATTGAACATTTGAGATGGATAAAACAGCCTTGACAAGATATTTCTGCATACAGGCAAGCTTCCTTCTCAAATTCCTCCCAAACTATGTATATTTTCAGCACAGACTATAATATGAGGAGATTACGTCAGTTGTTTAATGTTATTTTGAAGATGTTTCAAAGTAGCTTAATTACATCTTCAATCAGATATTGGAATGAGTCAGTATTAATAATGCATAAATTTTTCAGCAAATGATTGAAGATTGTTTTCAAAATATGCCCCAAGTCATTAATATTATGACTCATACAATTCCTACAAGGCTTATATGCATACAAAACTTTTTTTTTTTATCTAATCCACGATGTATGACAGTTTTATGTTCATAATGAGCAACAGTTTTAGGAATGAAATGCGATAAAAAATAAGCATACACTTCATTCTATAGCCTTAAGCTCACCTTAATCTTCTGTTCTTTGACAATATATCAGACTTTTTGAATTTATGACCACGATGTACTGTAAAGGATTTAGCTTCTATCCTGTTGTAAATTTCTAATTTTCTATCTTCCTTTTCCTTTTCAGCTACTTGGGCATCCACTTCAACAAGAATTTCCTGTAAAAATAGAGCATGCAGTAATCACACACATGAGAGAGAGAGAGAGAGAGAGAGAGAGAGAGAGAGAGAGAGAGAGAGAGAGAGAGAGAGAGAGAGAGAGAGAGAGAGAGAGAGAGAGAGAGAGAGAGAGAGAGAGAGAGAGAGAGAGAGAAATATCTGTACATACATCACAGAATAAAATAATGAAATCTAACAATACGATTATAATGTTGTACAATTTACATGAAGTAAGACATTTTTCACACCTGAATTAGTAAACGCAACATAGCAGAAGCATGGTCCAGCATGCCAGGGCAGAATGGTGGTCAGTTTGGTAACTTTATGCATCTTGCAACCTTTGCTGTTTTATCTTTCAATCTCAACAAAAGCAGTGAATTAATGACAAATGTTGACTTTTATGAGTTTGTTTTGTAATATTCCCACAAGGTAAGTGCACACTAGATTTATGATTTGCATATAGTATGCATCCTCTAAGCTAAACAGCAATGTAAGAATTTGTAAATAAATTTACGGAAGCAGGTTCAATTCGCAATCAGAAGCAATTAGGGCAAAGTGGCACATTTTCTTATTGAAGAGAAATTGGACAAATTCGGAAAATGACTAGGATATTTTCTTGAATAATTTCTGTGACAACTTTAATGGAGAAACCACAATTCAATAAGCTCAGAATAATCCTTATAGACTTTTACTGTTTTTCCAATTGCTACAATGTGACATTCAGAATCAGGTACATTTCCATAAGTCAATTTTGAGGAATGTAAAAGATAGGATAACTGTTTCAATTTAATAATCTCCTCTGGTGAAGCATGGTTTCATTCATATGATTAAGTTTTAGTACAGAATACCTGTATAGAGTTTGGAGAAATCCAATTACATGGCAAGAAAATTAGGTATGGTGCAAGTAAATACAAGCAAGATAATAGAGTTATATCTTTCATAGATACCATAAATACAGAACGTCACATAAACTGCAATTCACATTTTTTTTAATAAGTGATCAATACTGAATGACTGTCTAGATATTTTTGGCAAGATTCTACCACCTACATACTCACTATTTCTTTAAAGCATAACTCTATCTTTTATTGCTATCAACCAAGTATATATGCATATAGATGCATTTTTTAATGTACTATATTGATTATTTTATAAAATCCCTCATATGTTTAGACAATAATGTATAAATACATTACTATTATTGTTTCTGCCATGCTGAAATCTCTTATGTTAATCCTGATCTAAAAGAGGAATTAATGATGTTCCCACTTTTGAAATGTTGCAATTTAATTCTCAATTTTCAACATTTACATTGTGCAGTAAAAATGTAATGGCTCTACCTTAACAAGGGCTAAAGCTTTACTAAGCTTCTCCTGTTCTTCTTTATTGTCTTTTGCTGTTTTTATGAGAGGTTCAATAAGAAGAGGATATTTAGTGAGTCTCTGAGTAACAAACAATATGCACTCTGGAATTCCTTTCTTTTTCAGTAATGGATTTGCCTGGCAGTGACGTACAAACTCTGCAAAGCGCCTGTCATGAAGGTAGCTTTTGTATATATCAACAGCATCTCTATGACGGCTACAGAACTCTCCATATGCTGATTTGAGCTTCTGGGAACCTGTTCCAGAGAATTGCTCCAGTAAAATATCACTAAGTGTGTCCACCACAGGTGATGTTCGCTGACGCTGCCGTAAGCGTTGCAGAAAATGTAGGTGAATTTCTGTCAGGTCCATTAACCGAGGAAACATTCGCTCAAGATCTTTTCCAAGCTGAAAATGCCTTTGAAGACCTTCTACGAACACCTGAAAGAATCAAAAGCCTTCCATCAATCATGTTGCATGTTCTGAAGCTGTAAATTAACAATTTATCATTTTTTCAATTATCTTTGCTGTTGAAATATGTGTTTAAGTATACACCATGTATTTTAAAAATAGTTACTGCTTTTATGATGATGACATTTACATTTAAATAGTAAATTAATTAGGTATCAAGGTACATGTATAAAAGTTACATATCCATGTTTATAATTTGAAATCACATTATGCTGACACTTACAATATTTTCTGAGTTTGCACTGGAGGTATTTTAATGTTCAAAAGTTTTAAGCATGCTGTAGGACATTAGGAATGTAGCTTATCATATATTGAAAAACTGCCATGTCCAACTTGGCATGCTGTATGTTTTCTATAAAAGGCAGCTTTAAATGAATCTGACGTACTCAATATGAATATAACGGTATTAGTGCCATTAGCCATTTATTAAGACTTAGTAATTCCAAACGTTTAAATCAACTATGTAGCCATGTTGCGGTTTGTTGACTATGTCCATTCATATACATATATAAATAGAGAATGCAAATTTATCTGAAGTAATCGAACATGTTTGAATCAATCACTCTTCATATTCAATTATTCAAAATATTCTAATAACTAACAAACTTAAGTTACAAAAAAGGCACAGTATATATGGCATTCATTGATTTGGAGAAAGCATTTGACACCATAGAGAAACATTAATTGATAAAATTGCAAATAATACTGTGACTTCGTGGGTTGGTAGTATCAAAAGTCTGATTTGTAGAACTTTAAAACACTCTTTATTGCAGTAGACAGAAACTCTGTACAACCCTTGCAGCAGTAAACAGACATGAATCTGACAATCAACTGTCTTCAAGGTCGATTCGTTGCTCTGCTGCATGTAAGCTCTGCTGCATGTAAACAAACAAAAGAAATCACTTCGGTACATTTCAAATGTCCAATGTCACAATAACCATCACACAACTCAACTACACCACTGGTGCTCTAAAACCTTGTGGGGCTTTTTATAACCCCAGTCATTGTTTCTAGAAAGCAGCAGACCATTCAATAACAATTGCAATAGCAACAGAAAGGCAGAAAATTCTAGAACCCCTCTCTGTCTCTTTCTTACCTGCCCTTGTACCCGGCACTACTTGCCGCAGCTCCAATAATGCCATCGGTGACAATACAGGATTATCACAAGGATGTAAAATTAAGTTCCATACTGTTTAAATAATCCCCCCCCCCCTCGGAGGTTTCCCCTCAGTCGTTAAGCAAATGCTGGGTATCTGTATTTCACCTCAGTGAAACTTTGTATTATTTCTTAAATTCTTTGATGTACCGTAAATAGGATAATGTTTAATTTAGCATATTTTTTGACAAAGGCCATATTTTGTATGAATTTTATTGGTGAATAAATCTGAATCTGAAAATTTATAGATGCTAAAGATATCTTTAAAAGAAGATAACTTAAATTTGTCTACAATTAGTAGTAGGGAAATACAAGGATTACTTTTTTGCAGATGATTTAGTGATCCTATTACAATTGGACATTTATCAAAACTTCTGCTAAGTTTACATGCATTTTGCACAAAGTGGAGCTTGAACATTAATTTCAAAAGTCAAAGATAATGATATTCAAAAGCGGATACAAATTGAAGGAGGAAAAGAAAGGGGAAGAATTAGAAATATTACAGAAATTTATCTAGGTGTGAGACTAAGCAACAATGGCAGATGGAATGACCACAAGAATAATATTTTAGCGAAGTGAAAATTAGTAATAAATGCTGTAAGAACATGTTTGCAGAAAATCCCTGAAATGCACATTACTTGGCTAGAAAGGTTATATAAAACAGTAATACAAGCAAAAATGGTCTATAGATCAGAGATTTGGGGAGGTGAAGAGGGATGAAGGCAGATAAAATACATAGATCATTTTGAAAACAGATCCTGAGATTACCTATAATAACCCCAAATGGAGCAGTAACTGAATTGTACTGTTACAGTAATTGAATTGTAACAAGAATTGGGAAAAGTGAGTAGTAAAGGTATGATAGTGGTAAGGTTACTAAAATACTGGTCAGAATAAGAGTACTGGGGGAACACAATATTCTAAGGCAATGTCTGATAATGCAAGAGAAAATTGGAGCCGAGACAAATTCAGCACAGTATTGAAGAGGATTCTGCAGTGATTAAGTCATAGGAAGAGAGAAACAGAGATTTTTGGAAATAAGTAAGAAATAGAGAAGAAGATATGCAGAAGCAAGAAATATTTCAAAGTTTTAGAGACAAACCACAGACATGAGAAAAGTTTGATGACAATAACATAACCAAATGAAGATAGACTTGAAATAGTTATTTTAGATTTAATTTTATTTAAAATTATTTACGATTATATTAGATAGGTAATGAGCTAAAAAGAACAGTTGAAAGTTAGATAGATAGCAGAGTGATAAAAGAAAAGTGAACTGAATATTGGTAATGATTTTAATAACGAAAATATTATTGTAAATTCTAAAGAAAGTTTATATTAATGTTAAATGGAGTGAAAATTAATTCAAAAGAGAAATTGTAAAATATTATTAAATATGACAAAAAGCATTATTCAAGAAATGTGACGTGGACCAATGAAAAAATGTTTATTATCTGTTTCAAATGGGATGATATTTGTCCTCGAGTGCTGCTAGGTGAGCAACCAATCGGAGTCCTGCGGTGTTGTCGTATTGCATTCCCCCTAAGTGGTGTGTGATGAGCGCCAATCTAATCAATCTCTAATAAATACTCAGCGCTAAGACAAAATTTCAGATTTTGCAAAAACTGATCCATGAGGAAGGTAGAGAGTAATTGTATTTAACATAACCATAAAAACCTCATATTTTTAGCTCATATAGTTTTCCAAATACAAATAAAACACTATTATATTATAACAATGCATCGTGTCATAAGCAATGTAATGAATAGCATTATTGGTGGGCATGTATGCATGTACGTATATTTGTAATTACTCAGAAATGAAATGTAAACGTTTTACATGAGGTGATAAAAGAATTACTTTGAATAAGCCAAGGTGTTTGTTAAATTCGAGCGAGAGGAAACAATTTACTTCCTACTGGCCTAGCAGAATGTGTCTGCTCACATATCTTTGTTTATGAACGGTTTTGTAATCTCTATTTACTCTGGGAGTTCAAAGCAGCATTATTTAGTTGTTCTTCTGTTTAAAATCCAGGAAAAGTGTATCAGCTGGATCAGCTTGCAACTGAAATGAGACACGAGGTATTATAAACCACCTTCCCTCTTACCACTGCCAGAACAATCCAATTGAGTTTATGTGGGCTCAAATTATGTTGCAAACAGAAATAATACTCAAAGTATAAACTTGAAAGAAGCGTAGGGACAGTGAAGCACAAATTAGTACAAAAGTGAATCGAGAATATATTGACACATTGCTTCACTCACACTGTTTATTCATATCTCTAATAAAATACGTTAATCACCCCATAGACCTTTCCGTATGGGAAAAAATCTTCATTAACAAAAATCGTCATAGAGTCATGAATTTCGAAACTCCACCACCGGACATCTTTGACAAGTACATCACGCCATCTATTGACAATACGGAGAAAGAAGAAACCACTACAACTTACACTAATCGAGTATCAGCTGAGGATAGGAGCAAGAGCTCTTGAAACATGTCCTGTGAATAAACAGTGTGAGTGAAGCAATGTGTCAATATATTCTCGATTCACTGTTGTACAGAAATAACACTTTTAAACTGATGGAAGTTTAACAACTTATTCAATAAGAAATTGACAAGGAACACAACAAGGCTGGGAAAACTGCGTGAAACATCAGATAAATTACAATAAGAGAACATTTGGAAAGAAATAGCATGTGACAGGATTTTGGGACCTATCATCATAAATTTGCAATACTCAGACGATGAAGACAATGACAATGACGAATTATCTCTTAACGTAAGTAACATTCACAGATATATGGATGCACCGCTGGCATTTTCGTTGGATTAGAAAAATTAGTAAGTCTTAAACTATAATTATTTTTATACTATATACTTAAAAATGTACATAATATACAAATACCCATGTTGTAATTATGATTTGAACAACTGCATTATTATAAAACTTTGGAAAATTCAATTTGCGTTCCCTTATGTTTAGCACCAAGAAGACTCACAAGAGTGAGTGAGAGAGAGAGAGAGAGAGAGAGAGAGAGAGAGAGAGAGAGAGAGAGAGAGAGAGAGAGAGAGAGAGAGAGAGAGAGAGAGAGAGAGGGGAATATTAAAAGAGTGGGGGTAACAAGGTGGCAATGCTGAAGGCTCTAATACATCTGATTTGCTACAGGCGAGAACTCTTCCCATTTGAAACACATAATAATTACCAGAGCACCGGCAAGACCAATGACTTTTAATTGCAGACGTTCTTCTGCAAACTACAGTACAGCCTCAACTATCCGAGGTAAGGAGGATCAATGGTACTTCGAATAATCAAACTAAGACAACACAGACTGTCAAAAATCAAGAAGAAAACAAACTGGTGAAATGAATGAAAACATGGCCATAGCTGTGAAAAAAGCTTTTATTATTATTATTATTATTATTATTATTATTATTATTATTATTATTATTATTATTATTATTATTATTATTATTATTATTATTATTATTATTATTTACGTTGTTTAATCTGGAAACTCAGTTAGCATCAGATAAGTGTAGCTCTACTGTACTGTGACTAATTTCCATTTATTAGTTAGATTTTTTCCCATATATTTTGATACACATGTAATTACATTCAGCTGTATCTCCTACTATATCTTAATCTAATTATTTCCAAGAAGACATCCCTCAATCTTAAATATATTAAACCCCAAACTTATGAGATGCTATAGGTCCCAGGAGGTTCAACATGACTTAATTTTTATTTGTTATAAAATTCATTAATTAAAAATTTTAAAAACTGCTGCCATAAAAAATTCTGAGTGGTAACAATGCTTCTTGTTTGTGATGCTTCCTTTTGCACTTTCTTTCATTGTTTACACTTATGCACACAAAAAAGTTAAACAACAAACACCAAAGTTTAAATGTTAATAGCAAGGAAAACCATACATTTTTTAAACAAGTATTAGTTGAATAAATGGAAATATACAAATTAAATTTACAGGGAATCAATTAATGACAGTGTTGTTTAGTGTCATTAATCGACTCCCTTTAAATTTAATTTATTACAACAACACTGTTTTAAACACTTCCAAGAAAAGGAATTGAAATATATAAATGTTCTGGTTTATTTTGATCTGATCACCTTAATTACTTTCCGTTGCAGTGTTAACTCATGTTATTAATTCCTTATTGTACAAATGCAGTATGAAATCTGCAAACCTTTCTTAAAAGTTTGTGTTACTATGCTTTAGAGAGACTGGTCTCTCAGGACGAACAGAAGTAGCAACTAATTTTGCAAGATGACTACAACAAATCTAACCAGTATTTAACCTGAATATCAGCATATCTATTTAGTTAGTTAGTTTTTATTCATCCTTTTGATCATATTACATGATATAGGACACGTCAAGTACTTATAACTAAAAATTATACAATATACATATATACAACACAAGTTTGGAATGAAAATTCAACTGTATGTACAGTATAATGATAATGATGATGATAATGATGATAGTAATAATAATAATAATAATAATAATAATAATAATAATAATAATAATAATAATAATAATAATAATAGTTCACTTGTAGTTAACATATTCAAACAATTCACCTATACTATAAAACATTAACATCATTAACATTAACAAAATCAATTGTCAAAGTAATCATAATATTCTTTTATGCTATAAAAACAATGGAGTGAAAGAAGTTTTTTGAGACAAATTCTAAATCGATGCAGTGCAGGTATTTGCTTCAGATAATTGGGTAATTTATTATAAAGCTGGAGGCCAGTATATACAAAACTTTTTTCAAAAGAACTAGTGCTATGTGTGATTACATGAAGGTTATCTTTTCTTCTGGTATCATGAGAATGTATCTGTGAGTTTGTTGTGTACATATTGAGATTATTTTTTATGTAGCATAATGTTTCATATATGTAAATACAGGGGAGGGGCAATATATTTAATTCCTTAAATAATGGCCTACAACTGGTTCTTTTATTAACATGTAGTATTATCCTAATTGCCCGTTTTTGCATTTTAAAAATAGATTTTGCTCCTATTGAATTACCCCAAAATAATATTCCAAAGCTAAGAACAGATTGAAAATATGCATGATATAAAGATATGACCGATTTCAAGTCCATGATTTTTGAAATGACTGTGATGGCATAAGTTATTTTACTCAGTTTTTGAGATAGTTTTTTAATGTGAGCCGACCACTTTAAATTATTATCCACCCATACCCCTAGAAATTTTGTACTATCTGTGTATGAGATATATTTGCCCTGGAACTCTATAAAGGGATGACTGGCAAGTGTATTTTGTTTATGATGAAAAGCTATTGCTGTTGTTTTTTCTGTATTTATTAATAATCTATTAATGTTGAACCAGTTTAGCAATTCAGACATTGTCTGTTCTATCTTAAATTTTAAGGATCTCAAGTTGTAACCAGAAATATATAAGTTTGTATCATCAGCAAATAATGTTGGATAACTATTTTTTAAGGAACACTCTAGATCATTTATATATATATCAGAAATAAAACAGGTCCAAGAATTGAACCTTGGGGGACACCATATTTTATTACTGCCATAGATGATAAATATGTTGTAATTTCATTTGTATTTACATGTATATAAGTGATTTCTACCATCTGTTGTCGGGATGTTAAATATTCTTTAAACCACTCGTTCACTGTTCCACGTATACCAATAACAGCTAGTTTTTCCAATAAAATTTTGTGGTCTACTAAGTCGAATGCCTTTGACAAATCTAAAAATATACCAATATTTTCTTCTTTTTTATCCATAGATTCATATATACGTTTAACAAAATCTGCTATTGCTGTGTTTATTGACTTGTCTTTACGAAATCCATGTTGTTTGTTTGTTATTATACTGTGTTTATCGAGGAATGATGTAAGTCTGACGTACATTACTTTTTCTATTAATTTTGAAAAAACGGATAGTAGTGATACTGGTCTATAGTTACCTACATCAAATTCTTCCCCCTTCTTAAAGATGTGATACATCCATTAAATTGCATAAGGCTGCCAAATGCACTTTATATGTGTAAATAAACCTAAACAATATTACATACCTTCTGCATAACTCTTAGTGTCAGACAATGATGCTTTTCGGTTAATATGAACTCATATATATGCTCTTGACGTTTAATTTCCTTTTCTTTAAGCTTTTTAGTAATCTGAAACAAAAAAAAAAAAAAATTCTATTTAGAGCAATGCAGTATTATCATTAACAACAGGTAACAAATATAAAAATTATTATGTCCAATAAAAGTTTTAAACAGTGATTATTCCCAAAAAGGGATACACTGACACTGCCAAAAAGTGTAGAATAAACACAGAAATCTGTTTGGCTTAAATAACTAGCAAAATTCCAATGTATTTACAGGATTAATTTACTATGGATCTCCTGGTTTCTGTTCAGTCGCTCTTACCCATTGAGCTACCATGGCCAACGTCCCCTCCTGACGTTAAATTCTCCAGTTGACTAATATATCTGTGGTTCAAATTCCAGCCATAGCATTGAATTTTTCAGTTTGACTCTATCTATCCAAAACCTTAGCCTATACATGGCTAGTGTGAAGAAATGATTAATTTCCATCAATTAACTTGAATAATAAGAGTTAAATGACGAAGCCTGGGATTCAAGTACTTACAACAGTAGGTTGCCACAAATGGTGTATCTCGAATACGAGAGCTCCTAGTGGTTAACTGGGAAAATATATGAGTCAACTGGAGAATTTAATGTCAGGATGGCACGTTGGCCATGGTAGCTCAATGGGTGAAAACGACTGGATGGAAACCAGCAGATCCGTGGTTTAAATCCTGGTCGTGGCATTGATCAGTTTGACTCTATCTATCAAAATCTTAGCCTATACACAGCTAGTGTGAAGAAATAAACAATTTCCATCAATTAACTTAAACAGCTAGTTAGGATATTTCTGATTAACTTAAA
This sequence comes from Mantis religiosa, assembly GCA_030765055.1. Lineage (NCBI taxonomy): Eukaryota > Metazoa > Arthropoda > Insecta > Mantodea > Mantidae > Mantis > Mantis religiosa. The sequence continues at coordinate 133,979,685 of CM060957.1, forward strand.
TAGCTAGTTAGGATATTTCTGGGCCTCTCAGTACTTAAGTCCCAGGCTTCATAGTTTAACAACTATTAGGTTAATGATTTGCTAATAGGGCTAATAATTGTTGAACTATGAGTCTGGGACTTAAGTGCTTACAGCATAGTAAGTCACCGCAAAAGATATGTATCTCATTGTATATGAGAACTCTTAGTGGTTTACTAGGAAAAATATGAGTTAATTGGAGAATTTAATTTCATGCTGGCATGTTGCCATGGTAGCTCAATCATTAAGAGCAACCGGACAGAGACCAGGAGATGCGTAGTTCAAATCTCTGCTGTGGCATTGAAATTTTCAGTCTGACAGTCCAATCTTGCTGTACAACACAGCATGTGGAAGAACAATGAATCTCCATAAATGTGAATATATATTTATAATATAATAGATGCTTTAGTAAGGTCTTTATTCTTTCCTTAGTAACACTGTAATCCATTAAACAGTTAAAGGTATTTTAACAAAAACTTACTACTGTTTTAAAAATGACCAGAAAATGTTTGCCATCTAAGCTATAGTTAACTTGATAAATAAACAGTAATTTTTGAGCTACTGAAATGCAATGCTAATGCAAACAATTTGATCAACAACAGTTAGCAGTAGTTATTGACTTATAAATACCTCTTTGCTCACTGTTGGAGTCCAAGAATCTGGTTCATCATCTTGAAGTCCAAGAAATGGATCTGTGTCCAAATCACTGGCTGTTATAGGATCTGTAGGGGAAAACAAAGTCATTGTTTTACAAATTACATAAAACTTAGGTGATCTGATTATATGGATACTTCCAACCCCATCAGCTAAATGCATACATGAAAGATAATTTGCATAAATCAATACTAAAATAGAGGAGAATACAATGAATATTATAAGAAGTTCATTTAAACATCAACAATTTATTATATAGAAAAAAACATATTGTCCTATGGTACAATATTGCAAAACATGGTATTCTCCTTCTGTGTGGCTCAAATTATAAATGGAGTGATAATTATAAAATGTTAACAAATATATTGTAATAAGTGAGCAAATTATAATAAGTCTTATGATCTGTTCTCATTTATGCACCTTCTGTGTTTCCAATATGTTCTCACACAACCAAACTCTTGAGATCTAAATCCAAACAATCCTGATATATCAAAATAATATTTTAAAACTGCCCAGACAAAGCTAAGCCATAGCATGTGAGAGATTACCTGGTGCTTTATTTACATATTACAAAATGCTCTTTACTAATCCCTCATTTCATTACTACCTCTAATTCACATATCTAACTGTAAAACAACACATTAAAATTCCGCTTAGTATGATTAATTAAAAACAATTACCTTCTCCAAGAAACTCGAACCTATCCGGCAAGACTTCATCGGAATAACTAAAAACAAAAAAGAAAACAAACATATTTTTTCATTAATTAAATTAGGCAACTGTGTTCAACAACCAGGTTCAAGCATTAACACTGAAAAGACATCTACCAAAATTCAATGCAAATGCATAAAAAGTATGTTTTAAATGATCAAGGTTTCCAAACAAAACTTGCAAGCATTTCACTTTTTAGCCGTTCAATGTATAAAAGCTTCTGAAAATTAATTAAAAGAATTATAAAGCCACATAACCTACCTTGTTCCATCATGATGAGAACCATCTGCTTCCTTTTCTTCATTGATTATCTGGCTAAAAATCCAAAAGAATACCACCTTAAATACCATAGGATATTACGATGCTCTCACAGATTGCTTTTATTTGCAAAGACAAGCCAGATTTTAAGTTATACCATCTAAATTTTGCGACACTGTCTTGCAGCATTATAGTACTGGATTTGAAACTTCGATTATTGAATTGTAATTGTTAAGGCACTCAAGAATGTATCAATTATTTGGGGTCTAATAATATAACACATTGAACACACTTTATTAAATATTGAATATTGCACGCTTTAGATGATGTGTGTGCTAGAATATTAATTATTTATTTTACTTTTTTTTTTCCATAAAATGTGATTGTTACTATAGTACTGACAATTATTTATTGTATCTTACACTTTTAATATTAACTAGTTCTATATAAAACTGCAACAGCCATATTTATTAAACAAATCACTTAGTTACAGCCCAACAAACCCTTTATTAAATCAAAAATGGAAAGAAAGGAAAGACAGAGTTAAGAATTTGTGCCCCATGCCATTTAATATGAAAATAAATGGAGAAGAAAGAGCAACAGGCAAAAGAAGGAAAGAAAGGAAGAAAGAATGAAAGAGAAAAAAAAAAAAGACAGGTTAAGCACTGCGAGCATCAGAAAAGCTATTAATGCAAATGAAGTGGAGGAAAGCAAATAGCAGTAACAGCAGCATTTGCAGAGCCATACAGGCAGTATGCGAAAAGCCAGTAAGGCCACCCACAGCTAATAGCTGAAGGCCTTCACAAAAATAGCTACAACATTAATCAATCATGAAATATAACAGTGTTCATGTGGAAACAATTCAATGATTTATTGCCAATATATTTAACTAAATTCATTTCTTTTATTGCTGTAAATAAATATAAATTGAATTGAGGTGATGTGATGGTAAAGTATCTGGAGCAATATATTTCATACATTTTTGTAATTAATACTATGACCCTCCCTGTTGTCTGTAACAGCAAACACTTTATATGCTCAAACAATAGTAGGTACGTTTCAAGCAAACTTTCATAAATGTTCTTTGTTTATGAATTCTTTCATTATTACATGTATATTTTCTTTATTATAAGTTTTAAATAGGGATAGGTCAATACCAGTTTTTCTCATACTCTTTTCTGGATACTGACACAATATTTTTCACGATATCCGATACGTTGATACTCAATACCGTTATTTCTTCCTCTAGTTTCAATTTAAAAAAAAAAAATGTTGGGAGAACTATGTAATACCAATAGAATGAAATAGGTGCACATATTTAATGAGACACATTTTAAAACCATTAATGTTCTTATTTTTAAACTCTACATTAGACGGAAATTAATTGTTCTTTCATTCTAGCCATGTGTAGGATGCACTATGAGAGGGTAGAGCCAGACTGAAAAATTCATGAGTAGTTGTCTCATGTGTTTATGAGAACTCCTAGTGGTTTACCGGGAAAAACACGAGTCAGTTGGAGAATTTAATGTCATATCGGCATGTTGGCCATAGTATCTCAATGGTTAGAGCAGCTGGACGGAGACCAGAAGATCCGTGGTTCAAATCCCGGCTATGGCATTGAATTTTTCAGTCTGGCTCTACCCCTTCTACATCAGACATTTAAAAGCAAAGCAGTCCACAGTTATAGATTTTTGTAAAAAATACTAGTATTTTCACTCTTTTGGGATAAAGTTTATTTCTTTTTCTGCTACACGAGACCTGCTATGCTAAATAGTTTTTCAGAGAAAACTGCTGGCAGTAGAATACACAATATTTTTTTTAGTTCTGGAAATTTTCAATTTGTTTTCCAGTTATCCAGTGCACTAGAAAGAGGTGGTGACAAATCATCATTGAGATATGCAGTGGTTTTTTCTTAGGAACTGGCAGTGAATTGACAAACTACTTGCAGCAATAATATTTTGTTATTATTTTTTTTTTAAAAAAATAAACATTGCGGAATCGCTACCAAAGTATCGAGATATTGCAAGTATCGAGGACCAATCCCTAGTTTTAAGTGAAAAGTACACAGCAATTGTTATAAAACCTTTAAACATTTCACGAGCTTCTAGCTTCTTGCTATGTTTAACAAAATATTGAAAATAATGTATCACATTTATAAAATATTGTACTGTTAAGATTATCTGTTAAGGACACTTTCATTAGCTCCTATTGAAATTCTCTATATTAAAACTATTAAGTAAATATGAAAGTGCAAATATAGAACTGAAAACAAATTAATTATTACAGGTTAATTAAACTATTATTCCTGTGTTAAAAATGAAATGTATATATTAAAATAAATTATTATATTTGGAATATCTTATTTAGAATCAATCTCATGGCTTATTTTTATGACTAAAGAAGAGTAAAGGTTTATTTGACGCTATCTATCGGTATTTGGTTGTGGGGTCTGAAATCTACATAGGGATGCTCTAAATTGGGACACTTTTCTCTCCACGTCAAAGAAATGGAGAATTCTCAGCTAATTACTTTACCCTAAGTCATAAATCACATAATAGCTGAACAGTGTGGGTCCTCTCCATAACAGAGAACTTTTATGCATTTGCAGTGACATGTTTAATATCTAATCAAGGCAACTAAAACACTTCTGTAAAGTAAAAATGTTTGTATGCTTTTAATTACAGTGACAAATATTTTTCTATTATTTTATTCAAATAATCATCAAGGTTACTAACTAAATTATCCTATTACTTTCTCTCCAGTCCTGCGCCGTGGTAGAGTAGCCTAGTGTGTGTTTTGGTTCCCTGCATCTGGAATGTGCCTGGGATCGATCCCACTGCCTGCCTCGGTAGCGTGTCTGCCTCACGTTCATGAGGTCCCGAGTTCAAATCTCAGTCAGGGTGAGTTACCTGGATAAGATTTTTTCCAGGGTTTTACCTTATCCTGAAAGACGAATGTTGGGTAGCTTAAGCTCCATGGATTCCGGACCCATTTGAGCATCATTTCACCCATTTCATTCATCGTCTGATATGACTTAAGGTTGGAGGATGTAAACTTAGAAAAAAAAAAAAAGTGCAGGACCGGTGCCTATTTAGCATCATGAGGAAATTGGGAAGCATGCAATGAAGCGCTGGAAGTGCTACTTCCCCAAGAATTTCATGAGAAAAAGAAGGAAAACTAGAAAATTTATGCTAAACAATATTTTATTTGCTCTGGATACATCCTCAAAATGTATTTGCGAACATCCACAGTGCTGCGGACAATATGATAGCTAATACAATTTTGAGTCAAACTAATACTCAATGCTCCATTTATTGCTAGTATTTACCTAGAACGCGTTTCGTTAGGATCTTCCTAACATCATCAGCTGTTGTCGACTAATTGATGCCAGTTCAGTGAACTCCTCGGAGGTGATAGGTGCGTCTCTGTCGGTATCTTGATGAACTTGAAATTTGGGTTGTCTTCAAAGGTAGTATCGAAATTAAACAATTTACTTTCATATTTCCTTATAAAGATTTTTTCCCACGTGGTTAATGCAGCTGGACCTTGGACACTTTTTAGTAAGTGAACTTCTTGTCGTATGTCATGATTTTCCTTCCAAAAATGGTACGCTACCGCCGATTTATCTATTTCTGTATTCCTGATGTTCCTAAAGTGCTCTTTAAGCCTAATGTTCACGTTCCTTTTTGTTTTTCCAATGTAGAATTTGTCACAGTCCTTGCAATTTATCTGGTACACTCCTGATTTTTTGCCTGTGGGTATCACCTATGTATTATGTGATTTCAAAAGGTGTTGTACACTAAATTTGTTCTGTGGGGCCAAAGTAATATTGTGTTCTTTGAAGACTTTTTGGAAAAGGTGTGTAGGAGTGTACCAGATAAATTGCAAGGACTGTGACAAATTCTGCATTGGAAAAACAAAAAGGAATGTGAACATTAGGCTTAAAGAGCACTTTAGGAACATCAGGAATACAGAAATAGATAAATCGGCGATAGCGTACCATTTTTGGAAGGAAAATCATGACATAGAACGAGAAATTCTCTTACTAAAAAGTGTCCAAGGTCCAGCTGCATTAACCACGTGGGAAAAAATCTTTATAAAGAAATATGAAAGTAAATTGTTTAATTTCGATACTACCTTTGAAGACAACCCAAATTTCAAGTTCATCAAGATACCGACAGAGACGCACCTATCACCTCCGAGGAGTTCACTGAAACAGCATCCATTAGTCGACAACAGCTGATGATGTTAGGAAGATCCTAACGAAACGCGTTCTAGGTAAATACTAGCAATAAATGGAGCATTGAGTATTAGTTCGACTCAAAATTGTATTAATTTTGTGCTTCATTGTATCATAGTCCTTAAACAACGGAATATGATAGCTGTTTAGATTCAAGTTTTAAGTTCTGCAAGCTCATTAAATACTGTATTTACACATTCATAAGCTTGATTACCATGCTAAGTAGGTTTCCGGAAGCAATTGCGACTCTTCGATAGGTAAAGAAGCACTGACAGATTTGTCATGTGAAGCCTCTGTAGCATGTGAAGAAAAGCTTAGTTTTTTGTTTTATGTGGCACTTTTAAATACGACTAAGTATATTTCAATAGCATTAGCAATAGTATTTTACATAGATTGATATTTAGTATTGACAAATGAGAAATTCTTGTGAAGTTTTAAGTCAATAGCAAAAGCGTGTGAATTGCATACTTTCTCCATTTTAGGCTGAACAGTTCACGCAGTGTGGGCCAGCTGTAGGAAAAATTGGTATGTCTGAGTGGAGAGAGGAGACAGGAATATGCCTGCTTGTAGTGTGACCAGTCTTGCAATGCAAGAAGGACCTACATGTGACTGTACAATAGAAACAGTACTAAGGAATAGCCTAGTTCTTTGGGTCTCTTATTTTTAATAGCTTCCCTCGCTTTGAAAGTCATGCCTCGTCACTGCTTTGGATACTATCTGATGATCTTTCAGGCTGAGATATTTTCTGTTGAAGAATATCCAAAAGGGCTGTTAGGGACATATGTTTTCTTTTATTCCAATAATCAGATAGGACCTTCATTGTCACTTGGTTACATCACAATCAACACTGAAGTCCCTCATGACTCTGGCTGCTCTTAACTCGGTTTATCTGAAGTAGAAGCCAGCTTATGGAGAGGTTTGAGAGCTAATGAGATGATTCTAAAGAGGCTGGATAATGCAGGTAATGAGAACTGCAATTAAGACAGTCAAGCATGCTAAACCTCTCATTATTTTGGTTTTCCATACAACAATATTGAAGATGGGATAGCATATTCAGTTTACCTGTGTACATTCTCAGCAGGTCATGAGACAACTCTCATCTAAACATTAAATTATTGAATTGATTATGAAAGTTGATGTAACACAAATAATCCTGAAAAGCACAGTAGGTAGTTTCTTCTCCTCTTTCCATTAATCTGATCTATTCTTATAAACACATATCCTTGGTGATTAATTACGTTTCTCTTAATTTCATGCGTCTAAATTTCATCAAATGTAATAAAATTGTATTAAATTAGTTAACTGGGCTAAGTATTGGAATTTTACCTTTACTCACAAGAAAGAATATCCAAGATTTTGATTTGCTCAACCTCAGATTAAAGAATTTCTATAGCTATGAGACGTGCAAGCTCTATTAATTAGGTAGCTATTTTTGAGCATTGCAGAAAATACTAAACTGACATCATCTACTTGCTTCCTTAAATATAGGGATGTGGCCAGAACTTACATTTGAGTCCTATGGGTGTTTATACAAAGACCAAATTGCTTAATTGTATTGTATAATAGCCAGTAGCCCTTTTACAACCCTTGTGCATACTATGATCTTCATATGACTTACAACTTCCAAAGCATAATTTCTTTTTGTTAGTTTCTGTCATTTTAAAAGATCGTTTATAAAGACCATTTAGATAAAGTCATTCTGAGTGCACTGTCTTATAATATTTGTTTCTATTAATAAGAACCTATAAGGAAACATCTTTGCAACAAGAGGTATCAGTCTAAGCCCTCTTTGGATTGTCGAATACAATTTTCTGCCTAGGAGGGAGAAAACAGAAGAGCTCTTACAATTTTCTTTGCTGATAAAGCCATTCATAATTTTTGTAACCATAGTGCACAAGTAAATATACGTAAATGCTGTTTCTGAATTACCACATTTTGCCCCGAAGAATTTTAAAGCAATACACACATTTCAGGAAGCCAATTCTATAAATCTGTATAAGAGTATAAACCTCAACCTTTGAACAAAGCAGCTCCACTGAAGTTTAGAGTGACACCGATGTTGCTGAGCTTACAAGCACTGCTGTGTGGTTAAGTAATATGCATCTTGTTTTTACAGCTAATAATTAATTAAAGAGATTAGATTCTACTAATACAAATTTAGATCAAAGTGTTAATTATTAAAAAATGACTTGCATTTTCTTATCTAACTTTTTAGAATTTAATTTAAACTGTCTTATCTTTTAGTGGGAGTGATTTTGCTTTCCTTCACTTATGTACATTTATTTGTTATACATTACAAGTGTGTTTCAAATGGCTATATTCTTTTAAATACAGTAATATTATTTGCTTTTCAAAAAAAATACAAATAACTTACAGCTGCCTTATATTATGCTGATATTTAAACTCTGATCTTTCACAAGATAAATTGAGAAAAGTTAACAGAAGGAGAAGAGTACCAAAATAAGGTAATAAGAAATAGATTAATCAATCACGTGAAGAGGCACCCCCAACTTACTTAACTCCCAGCTTGGTAGCGACGCGCCTCCATGGAGAGTAGTAGCAGCCGATCCTTCTAGTGGGAGAAAATGGGCAGGGCAGAGTGAGCATAAGGGGGAAAGCAACAGATTAGCAAGGGGGCTCTGGGCCTCAGCATGGGCTTTCCGTAGATCCAGCACTACTTAACATATGTACTACATGCTCATTAACACATGTCTTGCTTTTCCTTCCCAATTCAAGCTCTATTTGAAAGTCTTTCCTAGAGTTGGAATGAACAAATAAATTCCAAAATTCAGCTTCCAGATTTAAAATTAAATTCTCTTTTTATCAAATCAGCAAAGTATTCAAAAAACAGTATAAAAGTATTTTATACCGTTCCTGACTGAAGGACTGTTAAGAGATATTAAAGCAGAATGCAGACTTACAAGCTAATGCATATGCACAGCTACTGAAATAAGCTTTTCATCCCAAACCAAAGTGTACCTGATGCCCATAATTTCTAAAGCTTTTAGGGGTAACGGGTAGTACTCACTCTGACTGTTTTTGAAAGAAGCAATTACTTATGTTTCTACAAGAAAATTGTCTTCTACAGTACAAATATGACACATTTCCTGAAACATTGTTGAGCTTAAAAAACACTTGTCATAATTATTTTTGGACTAAAGGTCAAAAGGAAATCTATTAGTTCAGTCAACCTATAATTTGCATTCAGCAAGGTAATTTCAATGCAGACACTGATTTTAGTCTCTTTTTTATTACAAAACAACTGGTTGCCATATGTCTCTTAAGAAATAAGGGATAGGACTGTTACCCTTTTTAAAGAATTTTATAATGCTCATTTTTCCTAAATTTAGGTAAAGAAATAATGAATTCAAATTTTGTAACAATTTTATTGAATAACTAGCCTTTTGGCTATGAGTTACATTTAGCACCAATCCTCATATAAACATTGCTGAAACACAAAATTGGTAATAATGCAGTACAATCTATTGATGGACGTAATGATATAAATCGCCATAACAGGCAACTCATTACTGGCAAAGCAGTTCTGTTTCCAGTAGTTATTATTTACTTCCCTTCTTCTTCAAAAATTCAGAGTGGAATGCATAATATTCAGGTCTTAGATTCTGACAAGTTTTCTTTACTTTTGTTACACCTAAAAAAAAGCTTTGTTCTAATAATGGTTATTCCAAACAGTGAGATTTTATTGCAAAAATTTACAATGAACTTTAAGTCTCTTTTATATTGTGTTGTATATTCATCACTCACAGCAGGAAAGTTAACATCATCCAGCATGCTGAAATCTAGAAATTCAAGCTTTAATTTCCTTCCTCATCTAAACTGTAAGTGTAGGCTGCGCAATGGTTCTTGAACACTGAAATTATTAAAAACTGTGATGCAAGTCTCTTACATGTTTTCCCTGGCCTTCAACGGCAAGAATATCTCACTGTAATAACTTCATCCTCTTGAGTATCACTGGATTGTTTATTTCATATGTCACTATTCAGGGCAGTCATACAGTCTCCAACAAATTAAATATTGTCGCGGTAACGGGCATAAAAGGTTCGGCGCAAATAGTCAACAGATGGATTGGTTTCATGTAGATAACGAGCTTGCATAAGCCGCCGAACTGAAGGAAAAAAAGACGGCGAATGACAACCTCGCTGCGAAGACGGAAGCTGCAAACAACAACTTGGTCACGACATTGACCACGGAAATGAAAGCGGCGAATGAGGCTCTCGCCGCAAAGTTTGAGGAGCAGTTGGCTGGCGTAAAGGAGGACGTCACAGAGTTGGGCGAGCTGCATTAACGACCTAGAGGGAAAGGCCGACAATAACACCAAATCCCTCGAAGACCTGGCAAACCGCGTTAACGACCTGGAGGGAATGGCCAACAGCAACACAAAGTCCCTGAACGCCATGATGGAGGACGTCGTCGGCAGGAGGCTGAAGGATTTAAAGGTCGACGCTCCGGGACGCGACACAACATCTGCGCGCGTCAAACCGCCTAAATACGACGGCACGACAACTTTCGAAGTCTTCCGCCGTCAATTCGACACGGTGGCCAAACACAAGAAGGGTCACCAGAGGAAGAGGTCGCACAGCTAATAGCCAGTCTCCAGGGACGGGCCGCAGATGTCCTGAATGCGGTACAGACAGCGGCGGCGCCCAAGGACATCTGGGAGGCCCTGGAGAATCGCTTTGGAAACGACCGCTTAGCCGCAGCGTACCACAGCCAGCTGAAGGCAAGGTCACAGCAGTCAGGGGAGACGCTGCAGGAGTTCGCACTGGCAATTGAGCAAATGGCTAGCAAAGCCTTAGTCGACCTCCCACCAGAGTTCGCATCCCGGGAAGCCGCCTACACATTCGCTGACAGATTATGAGACAAAGAGATACGTCAGCGCCTAATGCTCGGCGACAACAAATCCATCCACGAAGCGCTAACGGCAGAATTAAGGATGGAGGCGGCCAAGGTGACAGCTACCCCGACTTCCAGAACAAGGAGTATCCGTTATAATGGAGACCGAAGACCAGTCGAGGAACGCCGGTGAAGATCTTGCGTCCTGTGTTGGGGGTGTGGACAATTCAATTCATGCCAGAGGATCTACTCCCATTCGTCCTGGACCCGTAGGACCAAGGACCCGGGCCTCCTTCTACCAGGGCGTTACCGAGCTGTCCCATAAGGGCGCCCGGCATCTCCGAGGCTCTTTCCTGGGACAAGAGCTAGAGACTATAAAGCCTCCCACCCCATCTGGTCCTGTGGACTCAGGACGGGATGGAAGTGGATACGACACTTACGCGCGCCAACACCAAAATGGAAAGGCTACCGATATGACCTCGGTGGGACCGCCTGGCGATCTAGCACACCACCATCCCCTCGAGTGACACTGCGCGCCGTCAGCAGGCCTATGGATGACAGCCTCATCGCGGACGGTTGGGTGAGAGGAAAGCCGTGCCGCGTGCTCGTAGACACCGGAGCAGCCGTGACCATCATTAGACCTGACGTAGCCAAGGATTTGCCGTCGATAAAACCGAGCCGACCATACCAGCTAGTGACGGCATCGGGACACACCTTGCCTGTGGAGGAGGCTCTACTGAAGTTGACCTTGGGACGGAGTGCCGTGCGTCTGTGAGTGTTCGTTGCGAAGGTGGCTGAGGAGGTTATACTAGGACTGGATGCCCTCAGGAGCCACGAGGCGACGGTCGACGTCGGCAGGAAGATCCTGCGACTCAATGGAGAAGAGGTCATACTCTGGCAACCCGAAGAGCACCTTGGAATCTGCAGGGTCGTCCTGAAGGAAGACGTGGTTGTCTCCGCAAGAAGCGAGGTGGTGGTGACGGCGCGACTGGACGGCCAGCGGGCGAAGAACATGATGCTGGACCAGAAGACGGACTGTGTGTAGCCAGAAGATTGTTGCCGTGCAGAGAGGAGGTGCCAGTGAGGCTGCTTGACCTGGCAGACACCGATCACGACGTACAGGCCGGAACGGAGCTGGGGACGTGCGAGCCCGTGGTCACCGTAACCGCAATCAACAAGACACAAGAGCCGGTACCGACGCAACACCTGGGGCCCCGGCTAGAAGGTTTACTGGAGAGGGCGGCCGACCACCTGACCACAGAACAGCTGGAGAAAGTTCGACAACTGCTGAGACGATATCAGCGCGTCTTCAGCCAAGGCGACAGTGACTACGGCCGCACGGACAAAGTGCTTCACCGCATCGACATCGGAGACGCCCGGCCTATTCGGCAACCACCTAGACGCGTTCCGTTGGCGAAACAAGCGGCGGTACGGGATATGATAGATGACATGAAATCCAGGGGAGTAATTGAAGAGTCTGACAGCCCTTGGTGTTCCCCTGTAGTTCTGGTGACAAAGAAGAACGGTGAGCTACGATTCTGCGTGGACTACAGAAAGCTGAACGCTGTCACCCGGAAGAACTGTTTCCCCTTACCCCGGATTGACACCCTGGACACTCTAGCTGGTGCACAGTGGTTCTCGACCCTGGGCCTGAAGTCGAGTTACTGGCAGGTGGCTCTAGACCCGAGAGACAAGGAGAAGACTGCATTTTCGACAGGCCAAGGGCTTTGGCAGTTCACAGCAATGCCCTTTGGCCTCTGCAACACAAGCCACATTTCAACGCCTCATGAAATCAGTAATGAGCGGATTGACATATGACGCATGCCTGCTATACTTGGACGACATCATCATCGCCGGCAAGACTTTTGAAGACCATCTTGAAAAACTGGGCAAGGAGTTGCAGAGACTGCAGGCGACCAATTTGAAGCTAAATGCAAAGAAGTGCCAGCTCTTCCGCAAGGAAGTGAACTACTTGGGCCACATAGTTTCAGCAACCGGAGTGGCCACAGACCCGGAGAAGACACAGGCCGTGAGATTGGCCTTGGCCGAAGGATGAGAGAGTTGCGCAGTTTCCTGGGGCTGTGCAGTTATTACCGTCGCTTCATAAAGGGGTTCTCCAACATCGCCAAGCCCCTCACCCGCTTTCAGAGGAACACCGACCTTATGTGTGGACGGATGACGCCGGATACGCTTTCCAGCGGCTAAAGAAGACACTGCGTTGTGCTATTTTGGAATTTCCACAACCAGGTGGCGCCTTCATTGTGGACACCGACGCCAGCAACCATTGCATTGGAGGCGTGCTATCCCAAGTCCAGGACGGCCACGAACGGGCGATAGCCTACTACGTCAAGACGCTATCCAAGGCAGAGAAGAACTAGTGCGTCACCCGGCGAGAGTTACTGGCGGTAGTAAAGACCTTGGAGCACTTCCACAAGTACCTGTACGATCAGCCATTCCACCTGAGGACTGACCACTCCGCCCTAACCTGGCTATTGAGCTTTAGAAACCTGGAAGGCCAGACAGCCTGTTGAGTACAGAGGCTGCAGGAGTACGACTTCACCTCTGAACATCGTAGAGGGAAGAGCCACGGTAACGCAGACATGTCCCGAAGACCCTGCCCAGAGGAGTGCAGCCAATGCACAAGAGTGGAAGAGAAGGCGCGTGCCGCAGCAGTCCGAGTAGTCATGGCAGTGCCTGCAGATGACTGGGATAGCGCAGGCCTGAGGAGGGACCAGCTGGCGGACGCAGACTTGGGACCACTCTTGAGAGAAGTGGAGGCAGGGACAAGACCAACCTGGGGGACATCGCACCGAGGAGCGCCACCTACAAGTCATACTGGGCCCAATGGGACTCACTGAAGACAAGAGAGGGCGTACTGTTTCGGGTATGGGAATCGCCTGATGGGAAGACGCTGAGGGAGCAGTTGGTACTTCCCCGAAGTAAGGTCTCGGAAGTCTTGGAGGAAGTGCATGCCGGTGCTTCAGGAGGACACCTGGGCGCAAACCGAACGATCGACAAACTTCGGCAGCGCTACTATTCGCTGAGGCTCCAAGCAGATGCTGAGAGGTGGTGCCGTCAATGTCACGCGTACGCGGCGAGTCGCGGCCCCCAGACTAGGAGCTGTGGTAGTATGTAGCAGCACAACGTCGGAGCGCCATTTGAAAGGATCGCCGTCGACATAGCTGGACCATTCCCAGTGTCCGACCGAGGCAACAAATACCTGATGGTGGTCGTGGACTACTTTTTTGAGTCAAATCTGATGGAGGCACTAGAAAAGACTTGGGGTGAAAACGACCCGCACAACACCTCTACATCCCCAGTCGAATGACATGGTCGAGAGACACATCAAGACCTTCAAAGAACACCTGAGGAAGGTCGTGGCCAGCCATCAGCGAGCCTGGGACATCAAGTTGCCACTGCTCTTGCTGGCCTACCACTCGTCTACACACGGCACTACTGGGATGACGCCAGCAAACTTAATGTTCGGCCGAGAGTTACACCTCCCTTGTGACCTGGCCTTTGGGAGCCCCCCGGACGCAAAACAGCTAGTAACTGAGTATATGGAAATCCTGGTGGACCATCTCCAAGACATGCATGAGATGGCTCGTCAGAACATCCAGAAGGCGAGCGACCGCATGAAGACCCGATACGACAGGCAAGCCAACAGCCAAGGGTTCCAGAAAGGTGACCTGGTCTGGTTGTATCACCCTACTCGGACCAAGAGACGCTGCCCGAAACTTCAGCAGCCGTGGCAAGGACCATACCGGGTGGTGAAGAGGATTAACGACGTGGTCTACCACATCCAGAAGGTGCCCCGAGGGCAGATGTTGGTGGTACACCTGGATCGTCCGGCCCGCTACGATGGTGCTGTTCGGGACGACCAGCCTTGAGGAGGGAGCAGTGTTGCGGTAACGGGCATAAAAGGTTCGGCGCAAATAGACAACAGACGGATAGATTTCACGTAGATAACGAGCTTGCATAAGCAGATAAACATAGCGCTTGAGATAAAAGACATACCAAAACAAACTGAGATAAATGGAAATTTCTGGTAACATCTTGATTACTCGGCTTCTTTATTGTTCTGGAAATCTCTCAAATTATGAATGAGGTATTTAAGGAAGTGATGAGTTGTAAAAAGAGAGTCAGTCGTGAAAAGTTGTAAGTGGTCAACAGCTGAGCTGATGTATTAAACTGATCACTGTTATTGTCATCGACCTTGGTAGAATGTGTGGTGTATGTGATGTAATGTTGTTACGTGAGAATTGAACTGCTACTGTGAGTGTATTTCTACGCAAATAAAGAACATTTGGAATATCTGCAACTCAGACTTGTAATTCTACGAACCCACAAAGTCACAATACTATAATTCCAGAAAGGTTTTTCATTTACAATGATTAATACTGAGTTAAACAAATTTGCCTTTAATCATATTTTAATTCCTTCTACGCCTAATATATCTTTGTCTATTGAGTCATTATCACTGTCATCCTTGTCACTGTTTCTATCCCACTGCCTTCAAATCATAATTCTTTCAATTTTCTCTTCTGTTAGTACATCTTTTTTCTAATACTCCCATTTTATTTCATCATCCACATGATGGTATATCCTTTACACTTTCCATTTGTCCTATTTGCTCAAATCATTGGCGGCACATTTTTTCTTTCATTTTAAAGGTTATAAATCTGCAAGCAACCCATTCTGTAGACAACAGATCCGGCTGTTACGGAGGAAGCCTTAAGGTTACATAGTTATACACTGACAATATTTGGTTAGTCAAAAAGTTATTCTGAGTCAGCTAATTGGCTAGAATTAAATCATACAATTTTGTTTTGGTGCTATTTCCATCAAATGGGACACTGTGATTTTGTAACCAAGAAAACATATATCTTCTTAAAGAACTTGATGTTGGAGGCTTATCTACTTGTGTATTATGGTAAGAGGCATTACCAATTATAGCACTGAGTTAAGGGGTAAATTTGAAATTAATTGTGTATGTAACCATTTAACATACTTTTCAGAATTAATTTTTTATAGAACACTTATATGCATATGACTGTCACAGTTCTTTACAGTCAACTGTACTGAGGGAAGTGGCAGAAAATTCACATGGCGTATTGCATCAAGTAACAGAGTGATAAGTTCATTGAGTATAGGAGTTAGGAGACAGAAGAGAAAGGAGGTTATACCTGGGCTTGCTGACTGTTCTACTGGTCAGTGTCAGTGTTCTAGAACCATTGCGCAACTTATAGCTATTTCTTACAAAAAGATTGACCATTTCTCATTTATCTGTATGTCGAGATTTAACTGTATTGGAACACCACAGTGAAGCAAAATTAATAATTATCTGTAGGTTTTCTTTTTAACTTTAGAAATCTAGCAACCATATAAAGAATTATATGTTGCTTAGGGCCTGTATTATGATCTCCGGTTACTAGCCGAAGTTTGTTACCTTTCAGTTATCAATAACTATTGGTTAGGTTCAGTGCCTCGTATTACGAACTCGATTTACCTGTAGGTTTGTTACCCTGTGCAGTATGGTGAGTTGTGAACGGCTGGCAATATTTTCTACTAGGATTTTACCTTGTTTGCAACACTATGTTGTGTTTAGAATGTGTAAGTAGCAGGAAAACCAAACACATGTAGTAGCATCAGGCATTTTGTTTTAACTTTTTATTAGCTGTTTTCTGTACATTTTCATGATATTTCCATTAATAGTTCATTTGTAATAAGGTTTAGCATAGTTCTGATTGGCCTTATAGTTTGTTTACAGTTTAGACTTTTCCATAGCGTTAGACAGATTCTTTTTCATAGCATTAGGTTAGTGTTATAAGTTATATAGTATGCGTTAGATTAGTGTTGTTATAGATTATACAGGTTAGATATATGGAGAATATATGGAATACTTTACTAATTTATGAACACCAAGAGATTTCCAGTCAAAAAGCTTTAAAAACAGGGCCACACCACTGTTATTAATTCTGATACTAGTATTGCACAAATGTTATAATTTGGCTAAACCATTTGGTTAGTAGTTTATCCTCAGGGATAAATCACCTCTTCTTAAATGAATTATTTCACAGAAGTATATGCAAGATCCACAAATTACAAATCATCCATGAATAAATGCAAGGTTATAAAATATGCATTCTGGCACCATTAACTCGGTACCTGAAATCTTTTGTTTTTAAACATATTTGGCTAGTTATGATGCAATAACTATTGTTTTCTTTTAAGTAAACACGTTATAGAAAACTTATATTTCTTCTTGGCACTTCATAATCAAATGGCCACATTTCAGTCACAGCATTGTGCCCCTGATTGACAAATGTAATTGAACAAATAAATGGCTTTATTTAAATACCACAGGGTACATGGTGGACAGGTTTTAACATTTCTTTACGTGTGCAATTCGCAGCAAATATATTTATGTACTGTGTAGGTACGGCAAGAATCAGAAGTAATACTTCAACTTGTATTTAGACAGCACACACACTGCATAAACCAAATATAATTAGCAAATGGTATTCATTAAGATACACTGTAGGACAAAACCATTGGTATTGTAAATGTAACAACATAGCTGCATTACATGTGTGAACAGTGTTTGTAATAGCGGTTTGATATCAGCATACAAATTGCATTACCTAAAAAATTTGTTTTATTCACTGTTTGCTTTACAGCTTGTTACTTTCCTCTGGTAATGTTTTAACGAAACTCAAATTAAACATTGTGCCCATTATTAGCAAAATGGAATATTTACTACTTCAGCATGTTTCTAATCTTTTATACATACCTATCCATATAGTGTTGTGTGTCTTTTCTGGTATAGGTTTAACATGCTTTGTTTATTACATTTATGTTTGTTAAAACATGTTGCAATATGATCGCATAAAATACTGTATTGCTTGCAACAAGTCACTGACACTAGAAATTATCATTTCATAACCTATTACGTCAAGATATACCTAATACTCATGTGGTTTATTTTATTTCATTTCATTTTCAACATGTCACTGGAGGTATGCCATTTTCTTTTATGTGTACGATAACTCCAAGTTATCTCACTAACCGCTACTCGGGGTGAGGGTTAGCTTACCTCCAGAAATAACTCTCAGTCAGCCCTTAACCAAAGGTCGTAATACCAACATCTGTGTATAATTCCAAATTAACCGTTAACCAACACCTTAACCGGAGATCGTAATACAGGCCCTTAGGAACATATCAGAGCCCAGAAGTTAGGAAAACCAATACACAAAGAGAAAAAGAGTGTTACCAAGAAGCTCATAGCAGCTTTTTCCATTTTTGGGAGTCAAATTATGACCTTAATCATGAGGTCAAGCTGCTGAGAACAGTTGAGAGGAAGGCATCTGAATCAGGAGAAAGGTATTTACTAAAAAATAACAAAGGTTAAATTCTGAGTTTGTAATACATTTCTAACAGATTTCTAATACAGAAGTTCATCATGTTCCATTAGAGTCACTACAGATAGGAGGCCTAGCAATCAATAGATAGCTGAGGATGCATGAAAGAGCTCATGATACAAGCACATTAAACACTAAAATATAGTAGTTTAGAGTGTGCAAGTCTGATCAAATTAGTACTTTTATTTAAGTTGTAAATATATTAAAAATAAACATTTTTATTTTTTATTTTTTGAATGTCATATTAACAATCAGTGAATTTCAATACTAAATGGTCTTTGAGTACCAGTGAGCTTATTAACAGCAGAAAGATGTCTGTTCGGAATTGTTACTATATAAAAAAAATCTAAGTTCCTTCCTCAAATTTCTGATACAATGTATTATATGTTAATAAACAATATTCTTCCTCACATGTCATTCATTCAAAAAAGAATACCTATTACATTATGTCAACAGTTTTCTTACTTTTTATGCTTCTATAAGCATTGGAAGCTGAATTATCAAAATAAGAAATTCTAGAAAGCTCATGAATGATATGAAGCAAATACAATTCTAATTAATCAAGGTAGTTAAACAACATATTTTAGATTTGGCACTCTCTCAAGGAAGTGCTACAAAAGCACTACAACTATTTTTATACAACATGATTATATTGTTTCATCAAATTTTCCCCAAATAATCCTATGTTTATAAATGTGTGTAATATTAACCCTTCTTTAGCAGATTTATATTTTGGAAAAAATTAACAATATTATTTATTTTATTTTTATATTATATCTTCCCATATTTCCAAAAATTCTTTGCACCAATGATGTAAATGAATATACTCTTACCATTCATTTTTTTTTTTTTTTTTTTTTTTTTGCAGCCTAAAAGCAAGTTAAAAGTAATTTAGATATCACTAGCAGATTACATGAAAAAACTGACAAACTTAATAGTACCATAGCGATAGTTGCAGTCAAGTCCCGGTTACTTCGTCAATCATTCAATTGTTATGGTGATGTTTAAATTTATGTGGGCCTATTCTAACCAAGAAGGGTAGTATAAGTGTCAAATGAAAAAGAGTAATGTTTCTGGCAAAAGGTTGGTTAAGGACAAATCCATTAAACAGATGGTCCTGGTGATGCTATTGTCATAAATTCTGGAGAGAAGCACCACAAATATATCACCTTCTGAGGAATGAAGGTAACCAAAACTGCTATAGACTACACTAAACACAGGAAGTGTCTACATTATATTTTCCTACACGATCAGTGATGCACTGCACAATCCAAGATATGCAATAGGTTAGCCTAAAATACGTTCTATAAAACTTGTCTCCTCATTTAACACTGTAATACAGTAAAATCTCATTAACCTGGATGTTCAGATAACCTGGAAAAACAAAATTATGTTGTTTAGTGTAATAAATGAAGACTTGTTTTACAGATTATTCTTAGTAAGTTACTCTAATTCTCTTGCCAGCGGACAAATTCAATGCACTCACCCAACCTGCTTGGGACTAGACTGGAAGAAAAACTTTAAAGTCATGAAAAAAGTTGTGACCTTGTGTGTGTCACTTGCCAGAAAACAAGAATGAAGAAGAAAAAAAAAGTGTTAAACACGATTTTATAGACGTTTTTAAAAATATCAGGTTTGTTCTGACGTTGATGAAGAAATTGACAATGACAGAGGTTATATACCAATTACAAGGAAGGCATTGTTGCATCATACAGTGTTGCTGAAAACGAAAATACAGTTTTAAGCAATTTTTATGACATTTATGACCTATTAACACATTATTTCTGTGCTATAAGTATACAAAATTTTGCATATTCAAGATAATCTAAGTTGCAATTAACTGAAAAATTGTGAGTCTACTTTGATGTGTTATGATGTGATCTAAATCATCAAACTATCAGAAGAATAAAATATCTTATATTAAAACTATATTTTAACTTGCGCTTCACTGTTTCTATGCTTCTTCAATTTTATACTTTGTATCAGAAAAATAACTGTTTCACAAACCTCAATCATGACACTCTAAAAGGAACATGTATCTTCCTCCTACAAGTAACTATGAACCATTATTACAAGTAAGAAAAAGAGCTATTATTGTGTCCATTTCTGTGACGTGGAGGTAATATGCCTTCCACCCTAGGGAACCTAAGCTGAATCTTAGTTGGGAGTGAGCTATTTGGAAAAATGGCTCAAACCAAGCATAGAACAATTTCCAAGTGTAAAACCTTAGCGTAGCTTTCTTATGAAAGGAATAAAGATGGGGTCTCATGTGATGCACTATTCGCACATAAAAGAATGTCAAATACCAAGGAAAACGAAAAGGCTTCGTGAGCAAAATTTGTCAGTCTTTTCATTCAATACATTCTGCCTCTGCCCTAGAATCACTCAGTAGACATTGAGATAATTATTAATCACTGCAGACTCATGACGGAGAACATGCTGATAACAGAAAACCTCGCTGAAGGCCACTTTCTTTCATACTTGAAGCAATAGTCAGTCAATCAGTTGCCACTTATCTTTCAAATATTAAAATAAGATTTAAATGGATTACCTTTGATATCTATTACACTTGAACTTTTAACAAAACCTCCAAGATATTGAAACTGGTTTGTTCACATATTCTTTGCTCAAGAAGGGTTAATATTCTTTGAATCAATTGAATACATTGGCATTAAGTGAATGTAATACTAGAATAAACCACAGTTTCAATTCTGAATTTTAAAATGCATGACAACATGTAATTGACTAAAAGTAATCTCAGCATTAAATATTTTC